>CM040404.1:55305766-55905766 GCA_022702515.1 Ilyophis sp. 1 JC-2022
GTTTTTAGCTCTCAAAACCACTTTGTTTTGCAGCCTACTCAAGAAGTTTTTTCTATTGAGCTATTGTTACATATTTTTTAAAACACAGAGTAGTACAGAGATTGAATCATGATTACTTCAGAAATAAATAGTGTAAGAGTGGAACATTCCTCAGTAAAACCTAGCTGTGACAACTCCAGTTTAGCCTACTCCAGTTTACCCTCCTGTGAGGGGGAAACATTTGCCTGAGCTTGTGGTAGGAGGCAGAATCTATGCAAAGCTGTCTATGTGAATCTATTCAGAGCTGCCTCCAGTCGTCCCTGTAGCCCTAGAACATCATGCACTGGCTTGTGGAAGTGCAAAACTGCTGGAGTTATTATTTACATTTAAGGGTTAAATTAGGAAGAGGAAAGTGCACTGCTGATAGGTTTATTTAGATTTGTGGGTGGGGACATTGCTCACCATTCTCATCATGGGCCTGCAATGGCAAGGTCAAACTAAAATAATTTGTCATTGTTAGTGCCTGTTAAATGGTTTGGTTGTGCAGTTTTCTAGTTTTATTAAATCTAAGTTAAAACAAAAATATATCTGAACGCTAGCTCGGATTAACGCTTTTGTAAAGAATGAAAAACAATTCTACATTAACAATTCTTCTAATTTAGCTCCAGAAATGTAAGGATTACATTTTTTTAACACTTAAATCTTGGATCTTGAGCTCAACCCTGGAGGGCCGCTGTGTCTGCTGGCTTTTGATGTGTTCTTGAACTTAGGACTCTGCACAATGTTTTCAAGGCCTATATTGCCTCTGATTAAAAGGAAATGACAAAAACCAGCAGACTGCGCAGCCCTCCAGAACCTGAGTTTGAGACTCTTGGTTTAAGTGCAAAATTCTCAGAAACAAATGTAGTATATGTCTATTTAATAAAGAAAATATTTTAGGTAAATAACAAGTATTGGATCAAGTATGTGTCTTTCCAAAGATGATTAGATGAGGCAAAGTATGCGGTTTCTGAGAAATCGTGTAGGCGTTCACCTCTACTGTTATCTCTCTCGCTTGAGGACACTTTTTAAAAAGATAACCACTGACTGTTGAAGTAAATTCGGATGTTTGACCTTCCTAGAATTTCAGTAGCTCCAAATAAATAATAAATAAATAGACATAAATGGACGTAAATAAGAGAATGCACAGGTCACAAGTAAACTGACACTTTTTTGTTCTTTCTTAAATTATCTTTTTTTCCATTTGGCTGGACAAACAGTATCCATTGCATTGGAGAATAATAATTTTACTGTACTTCATCCTTATAATACCAGCCTAATGTCAGATTGTTACAACGAAAATATGTCGGTTGAGCAAGTTTCATTAATGTTGGACAGAACATAAATGGTGCTGTTTTCATGCATTTCCGTACACTGGGGGCCTGATATACTAAGACCTTTAGCATGTGCAAAACCTTTTAGAACACGAAAAACCAATAACACAACCAATGATTGGTGCAAAAGAGATACCATGGCCAATCATTGGTCATGTTATTGCTTTTGCGTGTGCTGAAAGGTTTTGCACACGCTAAAGATCTTAGTAAATCAAGCCCTTACTGTTCATTCAAGCGTAACTGTGTATATATGCTACTTGGCAGAATGTCTGTGAAATTAGCATGGGTAAATTAACTGTTACAGAAAGAATACACATAGTTAACAGCTTTGATAACCTAAAATTGACTGAAATATATAATTTTTTCCATTAAAATATCAAAAACCACAACTGTAATATTTTGTGGTCATTCTTTGGGTGTGTTGACACAAATGTTGTACTTTTCAACTGCCAAGACTGGAGTTTTGGGATCTTTTTAAAATTGTTTCAGAAAATTTGCATTACTCAAGTCCCATGTAGCCATCATTATGACTAATTTCCCAATGTAATAATTTTAGTTTTACCCATGTACAAGTTAACTCACATCCTAGTTATTCTTTGCTTTAGAGCCTGTTGCCTTCGTTTGAATTTGCCATTCTTTGTATAACCACACTATTTCCCATTTTTATAATCATTATTAGGGTTCAAACATAGTAACTTATTTTTGATTTTTACATAAATGATTTACTCATTTAAGGATGGGGATTTTGATCAAGTCGAAGAAAGTTGATATTTGAGATCAAAGAAAAAAGTATTCTTGTGATGTATGTGGTTGTCATACTGTTAACCCTCAAATGCCATGTAAATTGCTTGTATTAATGCACTGTTGGAAAAAATAAATAGTGAAGGTCAGCCATATTTGGTGCATATTTTATATTTTAAATTCTTATATGCTGTATCCTGTTTAGTTCAATAAAATTAATCTTATTCAAGGTTTTGCTGAGAAGGATTTTACAGTTGAGGTTTTACAAAAAAGATAATTGGCTAGAAAAAAGTGTCAGCATTTATACGGTTAAAATCTCGACCACGGAACATGAACATGATGGAAATGTTCTCCCATGGCTTCTGTATAAATGAATGAATCACACCAGAAACAACCACACATGACTACATAATTATTATGTTCTAGACACCCTGGGTTCTATTTTGAGTAAGCAAAGGCAGTCGGCCACTGCTAGAGCAAACTGGCTCAGATCAAAAACGAGTGACAGAATGAGTTTGAGTATTAACCCCTTCAAATCTGAATTATGCTCCAGCCATAAGATAACTTTTCTTTCTCCTATTGCACAGGGAAACGAGATGAAAACATGTTTTATGCTGAATCAACTAATCATTATTTTTGTAATGGATGTTGATCTCAAATGGCTGTGAAATCAAATGACTTTATTTTCATGCAGTATGTGCATTTTTTTATTTATTCACTTCTCTAAAAACAACTTCAATACATTGAAGAGAGGCAAAAATAATGCGCTGACTACAATAGCCTAATAATAACAAAAACGTACTTTCCCAGAATTCAGTAAAAAGAAAAATATATATATATACCTGCTTGCCTATCTACATGTTTATATATCTGTATTTCTATTCTTTATACTGGATAGCCAAGATATATAAAGTAGTTTTTGCTGTTTTACCAGTCCACTATGATGACTAAGAAAGCTAATTTAATGCAAGTGCAGTGTCACAGCAAGCTGGTAGACGAGAATTTAAATTATGGTTTTGTAATCTACAGTAATTTTAGCCAGACTTGTCACTGGGGAAGGAAGTACTACTTAATCGAGCATTTACATGTACATCCATTTCTATCGTATAAACCACAGAATTCCAATGGTTATGCTGAGAGGGTTTTACAGCTTGCTGTGGCCAACTACGGGATTCTGTAAGTTATGGGATTGCTCTGTGTGCCTTAGTTAGGCTTTGCTGAGAGTTAACCACAGAACTAATGTATTAACCACAGCTTGGAACCAATTTCCCATAATCCTTTAGTCTTGTAGTTTTCAGTCTTTCGTCAGATACAGTTTTGTTTTCCACCCACCCAGGGCAAAGAAAAAATGGTAAAAATAAACAGTTATGGAAATAACAACCTAGGCACAAACATCTGTGCTTATCTGTGCCACTTCAAAGGTATTTGAGCTTGCACAGGCTGTTCGCACACTCTGATGCAGTAATAAGACTCCCCAGCAGAGGGAGACCATTTACAATAGTATCAGTCAGCCCTGCTTTGGGAATGCCCTGGTGTATGCTGGCTTCGGGTTTAACTGAGTGATTAATTAATTAAGCTTAAATTAATACTTATCAAGATTTCTCCTTGCTCCTATCTCCTTTAATTACATTAGTGGGGGAGCACAGACACCCCAATAACAATTTTGTAGATGCATAAATCGGGTAATAGTCCAAATGTTGATCATAATTAAATGAAACTCTTTATCAGGTCAAATTAATGGCCTCATAATAAAACAAAATGGACTACATAAAATACCATACATGTTTTGGAGTACCTTCAGGCCAAGGATGACAAACACTTGAACGGAAAAAAGATGATGTTGACATGAAACTTTCTTGTTGACAGTATTTAAAACCGGTATAAAGGTCAACGTTAATAGCTAATAAAATTTCACTGCACAGTAGCAGATCAGACAGTGCAACCCTAACATGGATCAAATTAATAAATTCTATATGCTCTCATTATTTGTTCCACTCTATGACAGCTGTGACCTTTAATCTTTCCTTTTCCCCCCACCCTCTTTTGGATGTGGAGGCTAACATTAGGCTACTGCTGTACTGCTCTGTGTTCCAAAGCTTTCCTCCACAGAGCTTAGAGTTTATGACTGAATATCATTCTGTTAAAACCTGCTTTGACTATAGCTATTCCCCAAGTAACCTTATGTTAATTACTATGAGCCTTTCCAGTTTGACACTCTGACATGAGATCAGTGCAGTCCATAAGTATTTGGACAGTGACACAATTTTTGTTGTTTTGGCTTTGTACTCCAGCACATTGGATTTGAAATGGAACAGTGACTATGAAGTTAAAGTGCAGACTTTCAGTTTTAATGTGAGGATTTTTACATCCATATCAAGTGAACCGTGTAGCAATTGTAGCCATTTCTATACATAGTCCCCCCAATTTTAGGGACCAAAAGTAATTGGACAAATGAACATAAACTTAAATAAAGTCATCATTGGTTGCATATTCTTTGACATGCCATGACTTTCTGATGTCTGACCCAAAAACATAAAAAGACTAGAACCTCTCTGCATTTTAATGGATCTTTATGGGAATTGGGGGGGATGGGACTAGATTTAGCTGTAAATTACATGGGAATAGTGTGGAACACATGATTGGCTAAATGGTTATACTATAAGTCATCAAGGCTCTGAGGCGTCAAGTGGAGGTGGCAATTCAAGTCCTCTCAAGCATTGACCGATTACATGATGCTGACTAAAATTTGGTTGAACCAATCATATTACAGGAAACTAATCTCATAAATTGTAACCTTCCTTTCCAGACGGTCTAGAGAGGGAGAGTATCTGGAGTCTAAACTGCAGTATGTGTAATAGACAGTGGGGTCTGCTTTGACTAAAGGTGGATTGATGTATTTTTCGGAAAGCATGTGACCCTGTATCCCACATTATTCAGAACACAAAAGGCTTATGGATCTTTCTCCTCTCATTACCTCCCCACTCTTGCCTGCTGTCCCACTCAACTCCCAGTCTGACTTTCTCCAGCCCTTCAAACTAAGGGCTTTCGTAGAGAGCTGAGTCAGTGGTTCTTCCTGTAAATTTCACACAAGCTCTTTATTCTTCTTATTTTTCTCAACTGCACAGATTGTTAGAGGCCAGAAACCTGACCGACCGGACATGCCGCCGGTGTGGGAAACAGCCAAATGGCTTCTCAGAGGTGATGCAAGGGCATTCTTTTCTTTCTTTTAGCTCTCACATTCCCAAATTCAACCCTCTCTTAGTGGGTCATTTTAATTAGATTCTTATTCCTATTTTCCCTTGCCTCTTGGGCATGGAAAGAATGGATAATATATAGAGCATATATTTCAGTATTATAGCTTATCCTTACTATGAAGAGGACGAATCATATTAACAACTTTGTGAGCCCATGTGCTTACGCGCACAGGTTGCCCGTTGAAAGTGACAATTGAAAGTTGTCCCCATTCAATTGCATTCCATAGTGTGGGGGTAGTGGAAAGGAGAGATTTGTTTAATGGTTAGGATTTTTGAAATCATGGATGCTGTTGCTGTTTCTGTTGATTCCATTTTTTGAACGGTGCACTTTAGAAAATGTAGCAGCGTCACCCACGCAAATAACAGTTTATCGCAGATGAGTGAGGTTCAGTCCCTCCCGTGTGGGAGGGTCATGGACATGAGCTGCCCAGCCCGTCACAATGGCCTGTAACCAATCACACTGGACCAGACCTCTCTCTGCATGGTTGCACAGCTCAGTAATGACCTGCTTTCACTAGCTAGGTGAGTTGTCTGCATTATTTATTTCACCCCAGCTCCAACTGTGTTTGAATTATCCCCTCACATCTCCAAGAGTGTTTCTCTGTAGGTAATATGAATTGTGTGTGTGTGTGTGTGTGTGTGTGTGTGTCTGTATTTTGATAACTTGTCCTGGACAGAATGCACTGTCAGCTTCTGCACAGTATATTATTTTATTCACTGAACATGTCCGGTCAGCATTGTCAGCATTGAGATGATAGGCTGGTAATGGATGGTAATGGAGGCCACTGATACTCCACATCCCACTTACGCTTCCAAATATATTTATTCAGGTGCCTGTAAGAAAGCGACTTTCACACAGTATTATTTACAACAGGCTTATTATTATTATTATCATTTATTTTTGCTTTGTGTTCTCAAATTTTTTATTGATTTTTAGGTTCAGAAAATGGAAATATTGCCTGTCGGTGTAACATTTCTCCATGCCATTGTTTTATGCAACAGCATGTTTATTAGCCATTGTGTTGTGCTGTGACAAAAGTGTATAGAACTGGCTTGAGTGAAGAGATATGGATTGTGTATTGAATGTATTTTACATGCCCTGTGTTTTTGTATTCAAATTCCAAGCGGACAATGCAGATGACCACAAACAATGCGGTTGAACAAGATTTTAATCATTTGCATCTTATTGTTTGTATACGTGATACGTGCTTTCAAAGACATGTTTGCCTGCTGATCTCATTTTCTTGTTCTTGAATGTTATGCTTGGACAATGTATAATGTTAGAATTATGTCTCCTTATCTATTTATCCTCAAAAACTGTTTTCACAATTGTCTGGTAATTCCGAGACAGGATGGTGAGACAGGATGAGGTCATTCTTGACAGGATGGTAAAGGATATAAGGAAAGTATGCAGATATGTGTTTTGGAAAGAAGGGATTTGGAAACGGACGTGACACATTCTGAAGGCACATCAGGGTGACTTGTTCTGTTCCTGGAAGCCACAGTGCCGGTTGATTCTCCTGCTTGATTCAAATAATTGATATCTTAATTTAACCTTAGTTGATCCAGTGTTACAGCTGCTTCCATTTGTTTGTGGAAAACAGAGAGCTGCAAAACCTAATGGACCGTGGTCCTTCAGCACTATTCTGGGTTTAAGCAACTGATATCAGATGTGCTAGGACAGCCAGAATAATGCCCTGTCACACTTATCCATCTAAAGGCTGGAAAATCCCGCCCTCTTTCTCTCTCACACTCTCTCTCTCCCTTTCTCGCTCTCTCTCTCTCTCTTTTTCTCTCTATCTCTCTCTCCTCCCTCTCTAGAAAGTAGACAATTCATGAACCATAGTACAGCATTGGACTGATGCCTATAAATATCACAGCAGTGATATGTGCTCTTTTTTAATAAAAACACTGCGCACGTTCCCCCACACCCTCACCCTGTCAATCAAGGCCCATTTCTTCTTGGATCAGTGCCAGCTGAGGCTTGAGGAGGGCACAAAGGTTGCTTCTGTCTTTTGCCCTTTGTTACGGAGTGAAAGAACAGGTACAGGCGACATCCTATAATCCTTTTTTTTCTCCCACTGCTGGAAATAGCCAAGAATCCATTGGGCTTGTATGCCGTTATCTGTTTTAATTAGACATACACACAAACACAGAGCAAGACAGAGAAACAGGAAAGTCTACTTTGATACTGAAGACACTATGAAGGTCTTTTCTATTTGTTGAGGGAAGTGACTGCGTCTTGACACCATACGTCACTTCTTGCAATCGTGTACTTCCTGGGAGAGACTGGTGTCCACAGAAATATATTCATGATTAAGAAAAGAAACCTTTTGAGCCAACACTGATAAATGTAACGGTATTGAACAGTCTCTTTGAATGCTCTCTCTCTCTCTCTCTCTCTCTTTCTCTCTCTCTCTCTCTCTCTTTCTCTCTCTCTCTTTCTCTCTCTCCCTCTCTCTCTCTCCCCCTCTCTCTCTCTCTCTCTCTCTCTCTGCCTTTGCCTCTTTTTCAGTGTGCGAGCAGCTGCTAATCAGAATCAGACATGTGACTTTACCTGCGTGGCAGTATGACGTCCTGCTGCTGGCAGTGAGGATCCTTTTGCAAATGTTACAAGCAAGTTTCTTCAAGGACAAGAAGTCCTTTTCCAGCAGGGGTTCTTCACACCAGTCCTCCTCTTCTATTGCTGTAAGAGAGATGGATATGGTGGTATTTTAGGCTGCTGCATCTATATTGAATTCCCAAAGTTCTTCTCCAAGACAGGTTGGGTATTTATTATGTCAAAAAAACTCAGTTTCTGTCTGTTGCCCTTTTAGAAAATTTTCATAGCTTCATTTTTTGTATGAAAAACCAAAACACAGATGATATTGTAGCAATGGGACAGACCTACATTTTTTGGCATTCCAATTGATTTGGTATTACAAAAAATGTCAGAAGAATTAATCTTTCCAAAATGATGCCACCGCTTGTATTTGCTAAACATACAACTTAAATACTGATGCTCTTCTTTCTTAGACTTACAGTATATAGTTCACGTAACCATATATGCAAGGGCAATATGGAAATGGGTGCAATTTACATCTATCCTATCAATTTTGACGAAATGGAGATTGCATCCATGCAATTTGTTTTAATTCCGAAAGCGGTTACTTTCAGCTGTAGAACAGTCTTTTTATTTTTGAAACAAAAAGGCTGGCAGCACATGTGATGATTGTTTATTAGCTGACAATTCTGTCTTTGGCTTGTAGTGTTACTGCTTGTAGGGTTTTGAACAATATCTTTCTTTATGCCTTTTTATTTGGAAACATTTTGAATTTTTACTTATTTTTTTATTATAATTTTTTTCAATGTGCAAAAACCTTTGGTCAAAAAAGCTCATAGTTTTTAAAAAAACTTTTTGTAATCTTGCATAGGTATCAAAACCATGATCTGCATCACTCCACACACTATCCAAATAACCACTGCTCCTGCACTTTGCAAACCATGCCCGCTAAATTCTATTATTTGATTAACAAATCTCTTCCTTTTCCTTGTGTTAGATATCATGGGGGACATACTTCTCTGTGCCCTTATGAGGTGGGCAGCATTACCTGCTTTTCTGCAGTTTATCATGGCCCTGAATACAGAGGCTATATTTTTACGAGAGGGTGGCCAGACTTCTGCCTGTGTTTGGCTGTACTAAATGTGCCAAAGGAAGCTTATATGTCAGGATTATTATTTTATTTTTTTAATGAATTTATTTATTTAATTAAATTTTTTAGGAAAGAAGTATTTCAGAGCTCAAGAGCTTTTCTTCTGGGGAGAAAAGCAACAGGTGATAGGAGACATTTCATGAGATAAGATGTGCAAGATTCGGGTGAACCTTCACCCTACCAAGCCCATCCGTGTTATCAACAACGACAGCGGTTTTAACGCGTGCAGACGAACTAGCTCGCCGCTCGCCTCCCTCCCATCAGATTGTTATCAAATTCATTATTGTCTCCTTTTCTGTCTTCCGTCAACTTTCTTTCCAGTGCTGAACAACAACATGGCAGACCTACAGTGGTTCCTTTTTTTGTGAGTGGAGCTCCTTGACTGGATTGAGTACCTCATTGGAAATAATTAATTTATTCATGCGGTGTTCTATGGGGAACCTATTGTGACATAAAACGGTATTACTTTACCTTGCATTTCTTTTTACCAAAAAAATATTTTTTTATCACACATTTCACAAAAAAGTCTCCTTTTTTACATTATTACATCTTTGAGATGACAGGTGTAAATATTAAATGTGCTATCCCAAAATCAGCCTATATACTCTATAGCCTAAGCTAAACGTATTATTATTTAGCCTAGTGTATTTAACATTTAAATGCATTTAACTAAATATAAGAAACATGTAGCTAAAGATTACATTTGTAAAACATTTAGCTAAATGTAGGCTATGAAACAGTTACTAAATGTATGAAACATTTAGCTAAATATTGTCGAGGTTGGTGAATGTTTTGTGTGTTATGTCCTGTAAGTATAAGTGGTGTAGCTAGCCACGGATTGGCTAGCTAGGGTCTCTGTCAATTGCATGTGGCCACAGGTGGTGTATAAAAGCGGTGTGTAGCCGCGGCTCTCAGCATGTCATTACATTACATTAGGGGGATTTAGCAAACACTTCTATCCAGAAGGACTTACATGACTTTCTCATTTTTACAGCTGGATACTCAATCAATTCAGGTTAAGTACCTTGCTGAAGGGTACAACGGCAGTGTCCTACCTGGAATCAAACCTGCAACCTTTGGGCTACAAGTGCAGTTTCTAACCATTATTTATCTGTTATCCTGCGACTTGAATGTAACCTTTTGCTTGTAATTAATAAACTCCATGGATTTTGGTAAAGCTCTGTCTGGCTTGCCCATTGCTGCCCTCACTACAATATTTATCTAAATGTTTTGACCATTTATGTAATGTACAAAACATTTGCTAACATGGTAATATAATAGTGTTTTATGTCGTATTAGGCACCCCATAGCGTTAATCTATACATGCAGTACATTTCTGGTTTTGTTATTATCTTTTCGGTGTTCGTAGCAACAGACCTTAATATAATGTGTCTGAGAAGTGAACCAGTAGTTTGTTGCTTGCTAAAGATCTTGCTGTCTGTTCGTCTCTCTACCTCAGGGTGTTTTCTGTGTTTTTGCTATGTCCAGAGATGTTTTGCTGTGTCCCTGAGATCCTGCTATTAAATATTTCATGTTTTCTGTTATGTTTTGTCTCAGTGAAGTAGCCTATATCTTTGGGGATGGATTTTTATTTTCACTTATTTTTAAAATATCAATATAATTTCCCTTATTCAATTATTTTTAATATTAAAATGTCTTTATACGGATGTGTTCAAGGCACATGTCTGTGTGTGGCTAGCTGTGTGTTTGCTGTGCATTCTACAGTTTGTCCTGTTGCACATGGTAAGGTTTGTCCATCCAGACGGCCTCAGGGTCACTCGCGCAGGAGGCAGGGCTGGCAGTAATTGGACTCTGAGGACAGGAGCCTACAGAGCTAGAAAGATGGAAAGAATGTGTTGCAGAACAGCAGGAAAGAGAGCGAGAAGGAGGCCTGTAGGGAAGCCAATTACTTGTCTGCTCTCCTGTTTCCTTCTCCCTGACCCCTCTAATTAGTTTCTCTCTCTCTCTCTCTCTCTCTCTCTCTCTCTCTCTCTCTCTCTCTCTCTCTCTCTCTCTCTCTCTCTCTCTCTCTCTCTCTCTCTCTCTCTCTCTCTCTCTCTCTCTCTCTCTCTCTCTCTCTCTCTCTCACTCTCACTCGCTCTCTCCCTCCCTCTAACTTGAGTTTAATTAAATTACATTGTGCTACATCTAAATGGTTTTATTGACATTACAAATATTGCATGTGCATTGCCACAGTATTTTGGACATACTATACAGGGAACAAGCTGAGACATATGTTTAATACATAACCACATACGCAGCCTATGTAATTTACTATTCAAACACCCTTATTTGTGCAGACCTACTTGGGCACATTATTCGCTTACATAGATGGATATTCACATAGGCTGTTTAACTTAAGTACCTTTCTGAATGGTTCAAAAACAGTTATAGGATATTTTATAAGTGAGACCAATTATTTAGCCCAGCACAGCAGACTGTTGATTCCACTAGTTGCTACAGGTCTATATGGGTGTTTTGATCTGTGGGTATTCAGGTCATTGGGCCTCATTCACCAATCACTCTACGAACAAATTTGTTCTTAAGACTTTAAAAAATATATTTTTACAAACATTTCGGGATTAATTGATGTTTGCATTCTGAGCTTCTGTTCTACCCCCAAAAAAATTCTAATTAAGAAAACATTGGTGAATGTCAGAATGTTCATAAAAACTTAAGAACAAATTTGTTCGTAAAATGGTTGGTGAATGAGGCCCAATGACCTGTGAAGGAATAGGCTAAAGCATGCAGTGGATTGTGAAGGAATAGGCTAAAGCATGCAGTGGATTGTGAAGGAATAGGCTAAAGCATGCAGTGGATTGTGAAGGAATAGGCTAAAGCATGCAGTGGATTGTGAAGGAATAGGCTAAAGCATGCAGTGGATTGTGAAGGAATAGGCTAAAGCATGCAGTGGATTGTGAAGGAATAGGCTAAAGCAAGCAGTGGATTGTGAAGGAATAGGCTAAAGCACACAGTGGATTGTGAAGGAATAGGCTAAAGCACACAGTGGATTGTGAAGGAATAGGCTAAAGCACACAGTGGATTGTGAAGGAATAGGCTAAAGCATGCAGTGGATTGTGAAGGAATAGGCTAAAGCATGCAGTGGATTGTGAAGGAATAGGCTAAAGCATGCAGTGGATTGTGAAGGAATAGGCTAAAGCACACAGTGGATTGTGAAGGAATAGGCTAAAGCAAGCAGTGGATTGTGAAGGAATAGGCTAAAGCATGCAGTGGATTGTGAAGGAATAGGCTAAAGCACACAGTGGATTGTGAAGGAATAGGCTAAAGCATGCAGTGGATTGTGAAGGAATAGGCTAAAGCATGCAGTGGATTGTGAAGGAATAGGCTAAAGCATGCAGTGGATTGTGAAGGAATAGGCTAAAGCATGCAGTGGATTGTGAAGGAATAGGCTAAATCACACAGTGGATTGTGAAGGAATAGGCTAAAGCATGCAGTGGATTGTGAAGGAATAGGCTAAAGCATGCAGTTGATTGTGAAGGAATAGGCTAAAGCATGCAGTGGATTGTGAAGGAATAGGCTAAAGCATGCAGTGGATTGTGAAGGAATAGGCTAAAGCACACAGTGGATTGTGAAGGAATAGGCTAAAGCAAGCAGTGGATTGTGAAGGAATAGGCTAAAGCATGCAGTGGACTGTGAAGGAATAGGCTAAAGCATGCAGTGGATTGTGAAGGAATAGGCTAAAGCATGCAGTGGATTGTGAAGGAATAGGCTAAAGCATGCAGTGGATTGTGAAGGAATAGGCTAAAGCATGCAGTGGATTGTGAAGGAATAGGCTTAAGCATGCAGTGGATTGTGAAGGAATAGGCTAAAGCATACAGTGGATTGTGAAGGAATAGGCTAAAGCAAGCAGTGGATTGTGAAGGAATAGGCTAAAGCACACAGTGGATTGTGAAGGAATAGGCTAAAGCACACAGTGGATTGTGAAGGAATAGGCTAAAGCACACAGTGGATTGTGAAGGAATAGGCTAAAGCATGCAGTGGATTGTGAAGGAATAGGCTAAAGCATGCAGTGGATTGTGAAGGAATAGGCTAAAGCATGCAGTGGATTGTGAAGGAATAGGCTAAAGCACACAGTGGATTGTGAAGGAATAGGCTAAAGCATGCAGTGGATTGTGAAGGAATAGGCTAAAGCATGCAGTGGATTGTGAAGGAATAGGCTAAAGCATGCAGTGGATTGTGAAGGAATAGGCTAAAGCACACAGTGGATTGTGAAGGAATAGGCTAAAGCAAGCAGTGGATTGTGAAGGAATAGGCTAAAGCATGCAGTGGATTGTGAAGGAATAGGCTAAAGCACACAGTGGATTGTGAAGGAATAGGCTAAAGCATGCAGTGGATTGTGAAGGAATAGGCTAAAGCACACAGTGGATTGTGAAGGAATAGGCTAAAGCATGCAGTGGATTGTGAAGGAATAGGCTAAAGCATGCAGTTGATTGTGAAGGTATAGGCTAAAGCATGCAGTGGATTGTGAAGGAATAGGCTAAAGCACACAGTGGATTGTGAAGGAATAGGCTAAAGCAAGCAGTGGATTGTGAAGGAATAGGCTAAAGCATGCAGTGGATTGTGAAGGAATAGGCTAAAGCATGCAGTGGATTGTGAAGGAGGGTGTGCTAATGTGTTCTTGAGGCAGGTACATCATTATTACTGACTTCCTTTTTAAGGTAAGAATGACCATTCTCTTCTTCCTTTCAATAAAGTTGTTCTCTCACCGAACCAGCAGAATTTCCAGATTGAGTTCACCTTTGCGTTCTGTCCTCGCATAGACATTGTGCTGTGGCTGGGAACAGAGTGTCGGAACCTTAATTGGGTCGACTTGACCTTGTCAGATCAAGCCAAGCTAGCGGAATGCAAATTGAAAAGCTTTTCTGATATTGCAGAATTATATGAGGTAATGTTTTCCATTCTCCAGGGTGGTGTGTTAGTGTCTGTTAGCCGCAGTCAAATGAGAGCACAGATTTTGCCCTACAGTTGAGCAGGGAGCTGAGGTTCAATGTAGGGGCCCTAACAGAAATACCAGCCATATCACGCTATAAAGTACTCAAGTGAGTGCGTCAGTCGTGGGCGGAGTCTGGTTTCAGAAGTAAATTGGAAGATAGAATGGGCTTCAGAGACTATCGACTATTTCTTGAAATCTGATTTATAGAATGAGCTGAAACGATATAGACCATATATCGCATGTTCCGATTTTTATTTTTTAAAGTAATGCATTAATGATTGTAGTTCGAGTTGTAGTCCACTTTTAAATTTTTTCAAATAAATTTTTTCAAATAAATTTTTTCAAATAAATTTTATTAAATAAATACATTTTTTAGGCACGGTGGCGCAGTGGTTAGCACTGTTGCCTCACAGCATGAAGGTACCGAGTTCGAATCCCGGCCGAGGCCCTTTCTGTGTGGAGTTTGCATGTTCTCCCCGTGTCAGCGTGGGATACCTCCAACAGTCCAAAAACATGCAAGTTAGGTTAATTCGAGACTCTAAATTGCCCATAGGTATGAATGTGTAAGTGAATGGTGTGAGTGCTATAATTATTTTATTTTTTTAAAAATAAATAAATAAATAAATAAATAAATAAATAAATAAATAAATTTTTTAAATAAATAAATTTTAAAAAATAATTTTTTAAATAAATAAATTTTTTAAAATAAATTTTTTAAAATACATTTTTTAAAATAAATTTTTTTAAATACATTTTTTTAAATACATTTTTTTAAATACATTTTTAAAATACATTTTTTTAAATAAATTTTTAAAATACATTTTCTAAAATAAATGTTTTAAAATTTTATTATTTCTGATTTTTTCCCATTTTTCTCCCAATTTAGTAGCCAATTAAACCACTATTCTAATTCAATTACCCTCTGTGCAGTAACCGCTAGAGAGTCACCACTTTTGTTTGATCGGCACGTGACCCTACCGCCACGGTAGACGGCAAAAATACAAATATTTTATATTCCGACGGCAAGTTCGTCCTGCCGTCGGCGATTTTGCCGTCTACTTCCGTCTTGCCGTCGTTGTCTCATTGAAAACAATGGCATCCGGTTTCGTCCTGCCGACTACCGCCCGCTGTGTGAACGGCCCATAAGGCTCCTGACCGCAATTCCAACTCGCCCAGGGCCGCTATGCATGCAGCGATTCTCTCTGAGCCCTTCCTCCCACCCGGAAACAGCCGCTAATTGCTGCTCCCACAGGACGCCGGCCATTCTCGGATCTGGCAGGACTGGGGCGCGAACCCCGATCTTCGGAGTGCAACTGCACCGACTGAAAGTCAGCGTTCTTTGTAGTCCACTTTCACGGACTGCATATCCAGTACTGCAACGCAAGGGTGGTTCTCGACCAATAAGATATCATCATCTTGTCTGTCTGCTCTGTGGCAGATGGGAGTAGGCTACTGCTGCTGAAGACGAGCTAACTTTATCTTGCTAAGTAGAGAAGCCCGCCCGACAAGGTCAGAAACTATGCTACGGTTAACCACATAAAGCAATTCTAGCTTTGAGTCTTTCAAGCTAGCTAGCTAACGGTAGAAAAAACTGTTTAAAAAACGGAGATGTGTGCTACTGCTGGCTAAAGTTATATGACAACGTCTGAAGACAACGCTGCTCATCCGGAGAGAATTATGGGACATGGAGATTTTAAACAGTGCCAGCGCTGGTATGTTCACAAAAAAGATACTAAAACGTAAAATATACTCAAAGCTGGTCCAGAAAAATGACATAGTTTGCGAACAGGCATTATATTGAACAATCCGGGAAATTGACGGTAAGACATAATCAGAAGAAATGCTTTAAAAGTAAGCTTTAGTTAATGTCTACACTCCAAATGAATGGAGAATTTACTTCCGAAACCAGCGTGATTTAGTCATTTGAGTACTCTATAGCATTGCACGTGGTTAGTGTTTGGATAGTAAAAAAAAAAAAAGGTTTCTGCTTACAGTGATGTTGGTGGACCAATAGGGGGCGTTCGTCAGTCTCCAACAAGTAAAATCCAGTGCCGCCCTGAAGCGGTGGCACCATGGTGTAGAACAGTGGTCCCCAACCCTGTTCCTGGAGATCTACCGTCCTGTAGGTTTTCACTCCAACCCTGACAAAACACACGTCATTCAACATCTCGTTGAGCTGCTAATTAGTACAATCAGATGTGGCAAATTAGGGTTGAAATGAAAACCTACAGGACGGTAGATCTCCAGGAACAGGGTTGGGAAACACTGGTGTAGAAGGTACCGTCCTTTGGATGAGACATAAAACCAGGGTCTGGAATCACAGTGGTCATTAAGGGCATCTTCAAAAAGTAAAGGTGTTAATCTGAGTGTAAGTTTTCCAAACTGGTTCTCTGCATAGGTCTAAATAATCATCCTTCCACTGTTTAAAAATAGTTTATTGGCTGCCAACCCCTTGTAGTCCCTACCCAGTATGATCCCCCAGGTTGTCACTACCAATGGGAATTGAGTTCTCAGGTCCGCTACCTGGTTAAATAAGGGTCAGTACAATAGTAACAAATACTTAGTAGCAAAGGGACAGGAGACCTCACTGTCTCTCTATCTCTCTCGCTCACTCACCAAAATCTCTCTCATTAAACACCAAAGCCGAGGGTGGTAATGTACCTATGACGCACAAACTGAGGCCACTCAATCATCAAACCAGTCCCACAGTCATTAAAAATGACCCAAGTCTCTCAGTGACCTATAGAAGCATCAGTCAGGCAGTGTAATGCTTCGGGGACTGGCCATGTGAGCTAAAGATCACAGGTTCGATTCGACTGTACCCTTGAGCAAGGTACTTAACCTAAATTCCTTCAGTATATATCCAGCTGTATGAATGGCTGCTATGTATAAATGCAAATGCTTTTTAAGTCGTTCTGGATAATACTGTCTGCTAAAATGCCTGTAATGTACTGTAAGCAGTCTTATAAGTACAGTCAGGCTATATTCAGCTATTTTAAACAAAATGCTTTCTCAGTACCTGAACATTTTGGAAAATGTCATGAAGCATTTAAAGCCTTATAGAGCTCCCATTCCCTGCACACACACACACACACACAGAAGAACATTAGCACACACACCATGTGAAGATCTCGTTAAGAGAGCTTATAAAAGACAGAAAGTGTTTATACTCTCCATACATCTTTAAAAAGGTTCAGAAGTTCCAAATTATTAATTATTAATATTATTATTAAAGTATGAATATCAAAATGATCCCAAGTTACAACTGCACCTCCTTAACCAATACAACACTTTCACCAATATCTTACACATATTAAACCATATCCCAAAACTATGCTACTCATATGTTTCGTAAATTTGTTGAAGTAACCTGGCCTTGTGCCTTTTCATTTAGCCATCTGAAGATAATGCGGTCTTTATGTATGCAATCGATATCTGCAATCTTCAGTACGGTCAGAAGAAAGTTAGAGATAAATTTTCCTTTACCGTGTTCTTGACTAACCGATAAGAGCATGTGTGGCACACATCTAAAGAAGCCTACAGGGCTGGGTGCTGGGTTCCAACAGTGAATAATTCTGGTGTTTTGAGTGCACTCATCCCCTTAGAAGGTTGATGCTAATCAAAATTTCATGATTTTGAGTGATCACCTTTCTTTAGCTTTATCCTTGTCTGCTCTGTTTGTTTTACGGTTTTGACCTTGCCTGATTTTTTTTTTTTTTCTCCTGCCTTGTCCCCTGGTTCTGCCTGATTTTTGGATTGCCCTTGATTGCCCCTTTTCCTGTCGTTTTGTAACACCCTACTTCTGAATTCCTTGCTTGACACCTGCATGGTTAATAAATTACGCCTTTTGCCTGATCCTGTGGTCTATGAAGACTACCTCATGGGGATCTGGGGGCAGAATCCGGAGTTTGCCGTTAGGCTCGGAGTGGTCTCCATCCACCTGGATAGCTCTGAGCCCAGCCACAACCTGAAACCAGCAAAATTTGAAGGTACCCGTCTTGCCCTTTGCCCGAGGGGCTATGGACCCGGGAGGAAACGATGGAGTCCTGGTTCCCGGCTCCGTCGACGGGCTCGTCCACCCGTTGACGGGGGATCCATCGTCTTTCCGTTCCAGCCCAAGCCCCCTGTCCCGTTCCGTCCCAGCTCTCTTGTTCCGTCCTGTCCCATGCCTCCTGTCCTGCCCCGGTCCATGCCTCCGGCCCCGTCCGGTCCCGGGCCTCCTGGCCCGTCCCGTTCCTCGTCTCCAGTCCAGTCCCGTTCCACGCCACCAGTCCCGCCCCGTTTCCTGCCTCCTCTCGAGGAGCGGGACCAGCTAAATTCCTGTCCAGAGCGGCCAAGCCCGCTGACCTCCAGTCCGGAGCGGCCGAGCCCGCTACCTCCTGTCCTGAGCGATGCAGCCGTCGCCACCGGCCCCCTGAGCGATGCAGCCGTCGCCGCCGGCCCCCTGAGCGATGCAGCCGTCGCCGCCGGCCCCCTGAGCGATGCAGCCGTCGCCGCCGGTCCCCTGAGCGATGCAGCCCTCGCCGCCGGTCCCCTGAGCGATGCAGCCCTCGCCGCCGGCCACCTGAGCGAGGCAGCCGTCGCCGCCGGCCCCCTGAGCGATGCAGCCGTCGGCCCCCTGAGCGATGCAGCCGTCGCAGCCGGTCCCCTGAGCCGGTCTCCTGAGCGATGTAGCCGTCGCAGTCTGTCCTGTCTGTGCCGCCGTCCTCCTGAGCGGTCCTGTCTGTGCCACCGTCCTCCTGAGTGGTCCTGTCTGCACCGTCACCCTCCTGAGCGGTCCTGTCTGCGCCACCGTCCTCCTGAGCAGTCCTGTCTGCACCGTCATCCTCCTGAGCGGTCCTGTCTGCGCCGCCGTCCTCCTGAGCGGTCCTGTCTGTGCCGCCGTCCTCCTGAGCGGTCCTGTCTGTGCCGCCGTCCTCCTGAGCGGTCCTGTCTGCGCCACCGTCCTCCTGAGTGGTCCTGTCTGCACCGTCATCCTCCTGAGCGGTCCTGTCTGCGCCACCGTCCTCCTGAGTGGTCCTGTCTGCACCGTCGTCCTCCTGAACGGCCCTATCTGCGCCACCGTCCTCCTGAGCGGTCCTGTCTGCACCGTCGTCCTCCTGAGCGGTCCTGTCTGCGCCACCGTCCTCCTGAGTGGTCCTGTCTGTGCCGCCGTCCTCCTGAGCGGTCCTGTCTGCGCCACCGTCCTCCTGAGTGGTCCTGTCTGTGCCGCCGTCCTCCTGAGCGGTCCTGTCTGCACCACCGTCCTCCTGAGTGGTCCTGTCTGCACCATCGTCCTCCTGAACGGTCCTGTTTGCGCCGTCGTCTGCCTGAGCGGTACTGTCTGCACCGCCGTCCGCCTGAGCGGTCCTGTCTGCGCCGCCGTCCTTGTTTCCCTCCTCCGGACCCCCTCCACCCACCCTGCTCTGTATTTCGGACAGTACGAACTTTGAACATTACTTCACTACCTGCTGTCCTTACCGCGACGTAACAGAGAACGTAACATCACCTTCATCCCATGTTGAAGAGTTTCTTTCCAATTGGGAGGGGTGTCTTCCATGATGACAATGCCCCTTTCCGCAGAGAATGTGTGGTCAGCTAAAGGTTTGATGAGCATGACAGCAATGTTGTCCATTTGCCATGGCCTTCTCAGTCACATGCAGGTCTGAACCCAATCAAGCATTTATAAGAGATTCCAGAACAATGTCTTACACAGCATTTTCCACCTCCATCAACAAAGTACAAGTACTTTTTTGTGAAAGAATTGTGACACATCCCTCCGACAAAATTCCAGACACCGGTACATTATATGCCACAGCAGATATAATCTGTTCTGACAGCATGTGGTGCCCCACGCACTATTAAATACTGAATTTTAGTGGAAGGAGAGTATTCTTTCAACCTGGTGTAATTTTTCTAACAGAGCATATCCTGTTGTTATAAAGAGCTGTTTAAGTAGAATCTTTTTTTGAAATAAACATTTTTAAATAGTTTGTGCTACACTAAATGTACTTATTATTGTGTGACTGAAGTAAATTGCATTAGTGTTAATCTGAAGGTTAAGTATCACATTAATGCATCCATTGGGTTATTTTGCAACTTTTTGTGGGATAAAAAAACTATTATGTCTTCAGTTGAATGAGTATTGTAGAAAATGGCTGCCTCACCAACTACAACCCCAATACACTTTCTGGGCACCCAGGCCCTTTGGCGAATGCTGTGCATTCTTTTAGCATAAAGGTCGACTGACGCAGCTCATTGTTGGTTTATTCATCCAGGACTGTGCGACTGCATGGTCATTTGTTATAGCAGAGAAATCCAGGTGTTTCTCAAAATCACCTTTTTTAAAGGACTTAAAAGAACAATTAGTTCAGTCATAATTACATTTGTTGTTATAGTTTAGTATGCATTAGAACTTTCATTGATGCTTGAAATTAAAGATTGATGTTAGGTATTAAGGAAAACATTTCTTGAAATCGAACCACGAGAATGGTCTAGCTGAACACCAGAAGTTAAGGCCAAGTCCAGAAACAAAATGTATTTGTTGGAGCCAACCAACGGTTTTTCCTGGTGTTATTTAGTCATTGAACAATGCTCAATGTTTTTTAACAATAAAGACTATAAGAAAGCAAACACCACGAATCCCAGTGTATGGATTCATTAGAACAGCATATTTGAGGGGGAAGTATTTTTATCCTGAGACCTCTTAACTTGATGCCCAGTTCAAAATGGCTCCATGAATCTTCATAATATTTTACCTGCACAGAAAGAAGTCTGGAGACAATTAGGAGTTCTGAATACTAAAGGTGTGCTAGTACTCATTGTGTTAAAGGATCTGTGTTCTCTCTAATTCTGCAGTTATCAGCAGATTCTGGCATTACTCCCTTGCACCCTTCCCCCCGCCTGATTCCTTGCCTCTCTGTAATCCCTAGCTAGCTCTGTGAAGGCTGTTCACCTCGCAGCCCTCACCCCTCGGTTAATCTGGGCTTTAAGAGTCCAGTCATGGAGGCTTGCCATCTATGTATAGGCTTGTTTTATATCTATGTCATAGCCTTATGCTGCTCTGTGGTGAATTCTTACAGTCTATTCCATTGCATCACATGTCATGCCATTCCCCAGGTTTGTGAGAGTGATGTACCCAAACAAAATGGCTATATCACTATCACTATAATTTGACAACCACTGCAATATTAATAGCTATACTTTTGACTGCAATGAAAGGTTTAATTCCCTAAATTCCAGTTTATTGAGCAGCAAATATACTGTATGTACAAGCATAAAATAAGCACATTTTGTACTACCTATTCAACATGGTTACTTACTTCCCTTGACTAAACTCTTTCATGACAGTCCTCACCACCTAGGTTACCCTAAACCTCTGTCCATTGTGTGTAGTCCTTCCCCAGTGCAACTCCATGATAATAGCACACTTATTTGAATCCCTGCCATGCCAGTGATGAACTAAATTATCTTTCTGTCAGTGTACACCTAACTGTATAGTGGCAAGTACAGGCCAGTCTGTACATAGACCTGTCAATGTTGTCAATAGCCAATGTTGCACAGGCATCCTGTATTTGTCCTGAAACTGTACACTTAGAATAAGATGTAAATGTAGCTGCTGAATCAAACTGGAGTATGTGATGAGTTATATTCTGTATAGTATTACGGGTATTTGCTGTTTGCTTGAGAAGCACTTGTTTAAAATTGGATTCCTATTGACTTGATAACTAGCAATATTTTTCATAAACTATGACAGTCATTAAAAGTAAATTTAGAAAGAAAAGAACAGCACTCTAAGCCAGATTCTTTCTTTTATTAGCCTACACACGGACAGTCATTAAAAGTAAAACATTGTAGGGGTTCTCTATGCCAGAGACACGGAGGAAATATTGGAGGTCCAGGTGCGACAGATAAGGAATCTTAAAGTGTTCAACAAACACCACTAAAACGGACAATAATCCGTAGTGGAGGGAGAAAATAAGGAGAACACAAATAACCTCGCGATAAAAGACGAGGAGCTCGATATCCGAGCAAAACAAAAGAAATAAGCAGTCACGCTTATCTAACTCCCGTTTGTGGAGCGAACAAACAGAAAGAAAAGAGAAACTCAAAAGACCCCTAAGACTTAGGGTGAGAGCACTCGTAGGTATGAGTATAAAACAAAGAAACGAAAACCCTAAGCTCTGAGATAAGAGCGAAAAATATCACTTTTCTTTTTCTAAATTGTACTGCTAACAAGTCCCGCATTGAGAAGCAAAGCGGTCGATAGCAGCACAACTTCCTATACCTTTTTACCGGCTCGAATGTTACGTGAAATAACATGGAAGCGACGAGAAAGGGAGAAAGCGGGGTATAAGTAGTGAGCGGAAATGCAGGACAGGTGAACTCACTAATTACCGAGACGAAAGCAAAACCCGTAGCGGAACACAAAAAAATCCGATAGATTACCGGTAAAAGAAAAAAGGAATACAAAACGCGGAGATAAGGAAAGAAAGGCATGGTCCATGACAAACATTTAACTTTTAAGCATTCGGTTAAAAGGTTTTCATAATCTTCTGTGATGGATTTAGTAGCAGAGAATCAAATGCAGAGGTGAGGGAGATAAAACACGAAAAGAAGAAAAGAAAAACAGGAACTAATTTCTGACAGCTAAACAGCTAAATTAAATCTACCCAGGAAAATAGGGCAAAGCCGAATAGAACAAGTGAAACACAAATCAAAATCTCCCAAACTCAATACTATAGGCCAAACAGAAGACTAGAAAAGCAAAAAAAACACCTTCGGAACGTAACACTACAACGTCCGATAGAAGGTGAAACAAAACAAAACCACCAAAAGAAAACATTGTCTCGTAGAGAACAGCACGGAAATAAATAGCGCAGAACGCTAACAAGAGGAAACACAATCCTATACCCAAAGAAGCTAAAAGCAAGTCCCTCGTGAACATAAACAAGTTAATATCACAAGGTCACTTAAACCTGGCTATACCTGGCTCAATGTACAAATGAATGACAAAGAAGCACCGGAGAAGCGGAAGTGAGGAACTTAAATACCCCGCAGGAAGCAGCACGGGTGATCTGAATAATGAGTGAGGTGAAACAAAATCCCATGACGCAACAAGGAAAAAATCCGATGGATTCTCAAAGGGAGATAAAAGACGAGAACCGCAGCGGAAAACTAAAACAATAACCCACGAACCATGACATCTTCAAGCTAGAAAACCAATTGTTTTAATGACAAGTTACGTATTGCTTTTTTACAATTTTTAATTTACCCTGCATTTGTTGTTTTCCTGTAGCATATACATTCTTGCAATATCTTTACCCAAATATTGACCAGTGACAAATTATATTGCTCACCACCTCAATGCTATAAGGTACATCTCAATATAAATGTATAGCATATAGGCACTTTTATATAGCTTTTTCTTTCAGGTAGGCTATTTTGTACATTCCATGCATGTGTATATCTGTCCAGTCCACCCACCTAGAACAGCATTGTTTGTGTTCTTCTCAAAAAAGAGAAGAATGGGGGCAGGGGGGTCCCAGATATAGTAAACATAATTTTGGTGCAGGGTCTGGCCACACTGGTCCAGAACATTCAGAAGGTTGAGAAGGCCTCTGGTACCTTTGCTACTCCATTCCTGAGAATGATGGGCCTGTGTGTGCTGGACCTTACAATACCATACAGCTGGTATATCGAGTATGTATATCGAGCCCTGAGGGACTTTGCTTTTGGGGTGGGATTGCCCAGGGCCGGGCTGACCTCGTGGAGTTACAAAGTAACCATGGCTTATTTGAGATCTAAGCAGACCATGACACTCCTGAGGGGCGGCCTGACCCTGGACTCGTCAATAATCTTGGCAAATGTCTTGCACAAGAGTTTAAATAACAAGCAGAAAGACATTGCCTGGATGTCTGCTCACATGTGTCTCCCCACCAGGGTCTTCATTTACAAGCGGCACCTAGCCCTGTCTGAGCGCTGCCCCCATGGATGCACTGACTCAGAACATGTCTACCATCTGTTCTGGGAGTGCTCTGTGGCCAGACGAGTCTGGGGCCTTGTTGTTTACTCTGTCTCCCATAACAGGTTGCTGCCGAGGTCCTCCCTGACTGCTGAGAGCGTTCTCTATGGCCCCAGCGAAGGCTGCAAAAACATTGAGCTCCAGCATCAGTGGAGGATCGTTAACACCATCAAGCAGGTCCTGTGGGAGGCGAGGAACATCAAGGTCTACCAATGACCAACAGTGGACCTGGTCACTCTCAGGAGGAGGACACAGAACCTCCTCCAGGATGGCGTTATGGTGGACTCTAAACAAAATAAGCGACTAGCGAGAGAGAAATGGGGGGTGGACCATTGGAAGGAACTGATCATCTAGTCCACCCCCCCCATAAGAAAGAGAAAGAATCACCCAACAAACATTATAACCCACCAAATAACCTGGGAACCTCATTTTTTATTTTTCAATTCAATGTCCTTTGACTCCTTTTTGCTGTTTTTTTCTCTCCGTTTGGAGAATGATCTCTGATTTCTGTATGTGATGTCTTTTTTGTGGTGTCCTGATTGTTGTGTGTTTTTTTAATAGGAAACTTAAAAAGAGAAAATAAAAATTCCTCCGATAATGTGTGTTTTTAAAAATAATGTGAATTGAAGTGGTTAGTAAACTGTGTTTTTAAAAGAAAATGCTTTTATTGGAATTGAAGTAAAAAATAAAAAAAACAAGAAAAGATACTTGTTTATTTAATGACAACACTACCCAAGTCAAAAAAGTATTTAAATAAAAATATTTAAAGGTGGACCAGAGAGGACAATATATGGCATCGGCTTTGAGTCCAGCCCGACACCTTGCATCATTGTAGATATGCAATCCTTATGGGGCATTCAGACATCACCTACACATTTTGAGTATCGACTTCAAAAATGTTACGGTTCAAATACTATTTGAAAACTGTCTAGTAAAACGTAACAAAACTGATTTTATAATAAAGCCAGTCTGGGATTCCAGTGAGAAGCGCTGCAGCATGTTAGCAGGTGTCTGGCTAGAATGGATGATTGAAGGCTTTGAATGTGACGTCATGGCGGGAGGCACCGTCGAGTTTCGATCGGGCGAAAGGAGGGGTTGAATGGATACAGGAAGAGAGAGAGTGTGTGTGTGTGTGTGTGTGTGTGTGTGTGTGTGAGAGAGAGAGAGAGAGAGAGAGAGAGAGAGAGAGAGCATATAGGGGAGCGCAGTTAACAAGAGTGGAGCCTCTTCCCGTCTCCCCTACTGTAGCTATAGCTCGCTGCCTAACATGGGGCAGCTTTGAGAGAATGATATCACTGTGGATAATATCTCACAAAGCCAACAGAAACTGTTGCCGCAATCTCGCGTACGGATCGCCCCAATGCCTATCCACACAATTTGGTAACGAAATAAAAAACTATGATGATGCTACTTTATGTTTGACAGTCTACTTCTGCGGTAACTGCATAGCTAACACATAGCGGACTAATTTCCCCTTTGTATTGTTCACCGCATCCCTCAGACAGCGAACGCGAATACGGCATATATTATGGTAAGTGTTCATCGTGTTATCTCAGCCTGTGCCTTTTGTAGTTTTTCCTCAATAGATGGGCCGAAAGATGAGAAGATTTTGTTGTCAGACCTCGTTGTGCGGGACCAAAGCGACTTCATCCTCAAAAGCTGGTATTCTGGACTTCATCACAATACAGTTAATTTGAAATTGATATTTATCTGTATTGCATACGCGGAATTGAATGACTGCTTTATATGATACAGGCGTTACAGTGTCGCCGCACACAAAGAAAGATGCAGCATATATCTTTGTAAGGATATTTAGATAGATAAGCGTCGCTTTTCAAGTATAATAGTAACATTTAGCTCTAGTGGAATATTAATATTCATTATCGTTTTGATAATTGAACCTTTTTATTCCATGTTGTGTTTTTGCTACAAGGCGCGTATTGTAGCGTATAGCTACTTCATTTTGCTAACCAATTTAATATGCAAGGCTGTATTTCGAAAGGGGATAAAAGCCACGTTACATTTCATATAACATAAATTATAAAAATGATTCCCTTCCCATCTCAAACGCCATACAGGAATGAATAATTAATAAAGTTGCCTTCAGGAAGCATGTCGTGCACTTTCCTTTTCTTAACCTACATGCTGAGAGCAAAAAATGCAAAACACGAATAAACTACTGTCCTCTGTTAAATTATGTTTTGTTCAACTTTTTGTTCAGACTTGTGTCGTGATGTACTTTTTAATTTGAATAAACACTATAGAAACGGAACTAACGCAAACATCCCTTACCGGACAATGCAAAGCTTAAACTTAAAAGAGTTTGTAGCTACAGCAAATCCTATCCAGGTCGCTAAAAGAATTCGGAATTTTGGATCCGTAATCCATTATACCACTTATAATTATAATTATTATAATAATAATAATAATAATAATTATTATTATTATTAATAATAATACTAATAATAATAGCTATCGTATTATTTTGTCATTGATTTAACCCAATGGGTGTAGTTTTAACTCAGAACAGTTGCCTTGTCGGCTACCTCAACAAAGGATTGTAATCACACAACAGAGAACATGTAGCTACACGTTATAACAATGCTTGTATGCTCATTGGTTACATGAATGATAGAAACCCCGCAATGTATGTGGACACATGCTGCCTGTGCATGCTGTACGAAATGACAGGGTGTTGACAGGGGTTGCACTGAGACATAGGTGGGTTAGTGGTTGGCTAGGAGTCTAAAGAGACTGAAAATGAGAGGCAGTGAGTAGTAACACATAATATTTTTGCAAATGTCCCATAAATTTTACAAATTTTCAGAACAATCCCACTACAGTTTTTATTATATTGTATTCTGTCTGCGTATGTGTGCTGTATGAAGCGTGTTCTTGAATATTAATGAGCATTTCTGGACAAACATCATTTTAAGAATGTGTCATGCTATGAGGGTTTATGCAAGTTATAATAAGTGGGTGTTTATGAATGTTGCTAAAGAGCAGAATGTTATTGGATGTGAATGTGAATGCCATTGTGTGGTCTTATTGTTAGCACTTAATAAGAGGCAATGTACTTTGTTGGTATTTTATGACAGAGTGCAGTGCAGTACAGAGTTTTTTGGCAGCAATAAGAACCGAGCAGCACTTTGTGGGAGAAAATACCATATTTTGATTGACCAGAACAGTATTAGAAAAGCCGGCTCCTGTGAGTTGAAAGATGAAGAGTCATGTCTTATAGGCTCAGTGCATGTGCATGGTGTTTTGACTGGACTGACAATGACAAGTGCAAGTCAATGAGTGTGTTCTTTCTCTGAGCCTTGCTCTTAAGGATGATTTTTAGGCTTTAAGTGTATGTCAAAACAAATACTGTATTAAGTATTTACTGCATTTAGCAAATTGCTCTAGTTTATTGCTCATTTTCTGAGTTGCTGTCAGGTGTGTGCCTCCTGTGATGGTGTATTTAATGTGTCTTACTCTTATAGCCTTCTGGCATTGGGCAAAATAAATATATAAATGGAAAGTCATTTTCCAGCTACAGTCCACTGAGTCTAAAAATGTTATCACTTGCAGCTTTTGTGTAACATGTCTCTCTGTGCCTTTGCCTGTTCTTGCCCGTCTGTGTTGGTCTGTCTCTTCAGACACGTGTGTGTGTGTGTGTGTGTGTGTGTGTGTGTGTGTGTAATTGTTTGCTTGTGTTGCACTGAGGACTAACACTGAGGTTCTTTTATTGTTGCCAAATCTTCAGAGCAGCAGTCATCATAGTGCTCAGAGAGCAGCTTTTTGTGGGCAGACTAAGGTTAGGACTGAAAGTTATCCACAAGAAATCTTTGTTTTCGCACGCTGTCTTTGTTCAGGCAATTGTGGTACGATCAACGCATTAAATACTTTTTAAATTTGTTTCGTTTTCTTTGCAAAGGAAAAGTAAAATGCCGGTTTTTTAAAATATTGTGATAAAAAGTTGACAAAGTTGGCAAGTTGTGACTCGTGGTTGATGTAGTCCCAGGTGTGCCATCACTCGCCTCCAGAGGCAGACAGAACCCTGTCTTAGCCACCGCGCCCATGTCTGTGGGCAGCGTGACCTTGCCCTTATGCACCAGCTGGCAGAGAATCACTGTACTCAAGCTCAGCCAGCTTCCAAACACCGCTGGGCACCACTGTCAAGCTGTCAAGGAAGGAGCCGTAGTGTTTCGAGGATCTGTTCATAAAAAAAACCCTATGCTTAAGGGCAGTGAAAGACCTTGGTGGATTTGATTTATGTACGGTAAATATTTTAACCAAAATTCGGGCGCTAACAGGGATTTGTGGCCTGTTTTTAACCAATTGCGGTTTCACCCTTTGAATAAGACAGCATGGTGTTTATGATAGGAGAGCACTGCTTTCAGCAACTGATCTGTCACTGTTCTATCCTAGATCCATAAGTACTGTAGAGCAATATTGCTGTCCAATAGCGATGATCAGCACAGAGTCCTTTTACCTCCCAGGTGCTGAGGAGCTGGGGCAGAATTTACAGCGTCGCTATGTTTTTAGCACTTTTTTGATTCTCCGTGAAATTATCGGGCACGGTAGATAAACTCTCACTCTTGTTTCTGCTGCCTTGTCTCTATGTTCACAACCTCCTCCTGTTTTTCTTTTTTGCTGTTAGCAGGAGGCGTGTGGGGGTGGCTGAAGACTGGGCAGATCCAGTGTGCTGGTCAAGGGACAGCTGGCCGGTAGCCCAGAGTAGAGTCCGGGAGGCTCTCAGATTACATACGGATTACATTGGGATTTACTGACTCTGCCCGGACACGGGGACCGGCCAGACACCGCGTCCAGGACAGCACTGGAATTAGACGTGCGATCCGAACCTGTCGGGAATGTTGCTAGATTTACTGGGAGGCTTGCTGAAAGACCAGAGGCTGAGGGCAGTTTCTGCTCATCCGTTGAAGTAATGCGTTGAAGGGACTGACGGTGGCATGTTGCTATGGGAATATTTGCCCTGGGCCAGCCTCTGGAGTTGAGTCTTATACTCCTAATCGCACAATCGCTGAGTCCACAGGATGGGGAGTAGACCTTCTTCACACCCTCATCCAAGGGTCCGTCCATCCAAACAATTTCACTCGCAAGCTGTGTTTAAGTATCAGAATCATGCATATGAAGGTATTTATGAATGAACCCAGGACTGTCCTATAGTTTCTGAGTGCATCCAAATAATTTATTAGGGTATTGACATTATTTACTCATCTGACTTTTTAAAACATATTCGTTTAATGAAATATTAATGGAGTTGTTTGAATGATCCGTACCACCCTGACCCCCCACCACATGCGATGCCCCTTGGCAGCCCTCTGAACCATGGCCAAAAGAGACTCCTCCCCCTTCCTGTACGGATTCGACCTGGGCGAGCACTTCCAGGACCTGCGCCCGCTGGGCTACGGGGTGACGGGGCTGGTCCTGTCGGCCTTGGACAGGCGCAGCGGGCACCGCGTCGCCCTGAAGAAGCTGGCGATGCGCGACGCGGTGAGCGTGAAGCACGCGCTGCGCGAGGTGAAGATCACGCGGCGACTGCGTCACGAGAACGTGGTCCGGGTCCACGAGGTGCTGGGCCCGCACGGGCGTCCGCTCCCGCCCGACCCCGCCCGGCTCTCGGCCCTCTACATTGTGCAGGAGTGCATGGAGACCGACCTGGCTAAGCTGCTGGATCAGGGGCCCCTGCCTAAGGGCCATGCCACCCTGCTCTTCTACCAGCTCCTGCGCGGACTCAAGTTCATCCACTCTGCCAACGTGCTGCACCGGGACCTCAAGCCGGCCAACGTCTTTGTCAACACCGACCAAATGCTGCTCAAGATCGGAGACTTCGGCCTGGCTCGCATCGTTGATCCGCACTACTCGCACAAGGTGGGTCTTGAATCTGTGTTTTCCGTGCAAAGGGTGACGATGCTGGCCGTCGACATTTTAAAATTTCCTGTGTCATGCAGTGACTAAACAATGCAGAGATCTGAAACTGAAGTCCTGGATGTCTGTGGTGTCTTTTGTAAGCATCTTGTTTCCAATGCAGAGGATGCCACTTTGGCTTTTCATCAAAACAGAGTGCCCAACATTCTCCTCACACCTGATTTTAAGCTGTTACTTAGTACAGAACTCAGTGGAAACTGAACACCCTTTGGTACTAAAGTACATTTAAAGAGTAAGTGCACCCACTGTCTCAGCCTGTCTCTGCCTCCTACACAATTTTGATAAATACTTTGTGGGGTGAGTGAGGGAGAGGGGTGGGGGCGGAGGAGGTATGTCCATCATCATTTGCATAAATTAATGTACAAATGTGCAAACGATTTTGTATGAAGATAGGCATACAAACTCATTTACAGCTAAAAAAAAAAGTGATCTAGAGTATAGTTACCCATTAAAGGTAATTGCAGTTTCATGGCTACAACAAATTAATTAAAGCAAAAAGTAAATTTGACAAAGATGAGGCCATCTTCACCCAAAGAGATGCTCTACTACAGTCACAACGCTAGGGTCGCAGGCATATGGGGGAGTCAGAGATGTATTTCAGCCATATCTGTTTACAGGCTGGGTTTTGTGAAATATAAGGGTGACATTTCATTCTGATGGCGTTGTAGTACCCCGTCAGTCATTAGTTTTGCAGCATCTTCAGGACATACATTTTTTTGCGCGTTCCCTTGAAGTATCTGTATGCTACTGGGTACAGGGGTACAGGTTGCCAAAGCCACCCTTCATTGGTGATCAGAAACTCTTTTACAAGATCCAGACTTCAACATTAAAACATTGAAAACAACAAGAGTGACAATTAGGCGGCATCCTAGCTACCGCCAGCACAAGATGAATGAGATCAAGGCTCTTAGCTCTCACCCTAGCAGCACTGAGCACTGAATCTCCTTTGTTTGGCTGTTTGTTAGCTTCCACTGTAGCCTGTTCCCACAGCTCAAAGCTAGGCATCCATCTTGTTTGCTGGAAATTTAGCTTATATGCTAATTCCCTGAAGTTTCATTAAAAATGTATTCCCATCCGGTAATGCAGTCCGTACCAGTGATGAAAGAAACAGAACAACCTCAGAGAGAGAAGATAAAACTAGAGAGCGTCAAACTGGCCAGTGATACTGGAGATGCATTATCCACACTTACCCCTCACCCTGTTGCTTGATATGTCCACCTCTCATCTCAACTTGCCCTTTGACTCTTGGCAGTCAAAGCTCTCAATGGTCACAAAGAAAATCCTCATAGTATACTGTACATGTAATTGCAACACTTTTGACTTTTTTGCCTTCCCAATATTAAATGGAGTTTACGTCACAATAATGAAAAATAAATTACTTTGTTGAGCAAGGGACGTACTGGGCTGAAAATGCCAGGTGACACTTTGATAACCTCAGAAATGTTCCCCGTATCACGGTCATATTACGTTCCTCAGTAATCAAACGGAATGATTATCCCGTCCACTTCAGATTAGGGTTTTGAAAGATTAATGTGACAATTTACTGCCTTATTGTGTATGGCTATTATTTGTGGAGAACACACTGTGTAACAGTAGCTGGGCATTTGTGCTCCTCTGAATGGGGCGCATTGTCAGAGATGGTCCTACCCAGAGACACCCGAGCGGGGCCTTGGTAAGAGATGGAGAGGGGGTGTCACGGGAGAAACAGACAGGGCGAAGGTGGGGCAGGGCGGGCCGTGGACGGCGAGAGGAAGAGGAAGAAGGCGAAGGGTCGACGCGCGTCGCGACGGGCGGAGAAGAATGGCAAGGACGCCACCCACTCGAGCGGGACAGGTGACCATGACATTGTGTCAGGTTGGCTCCTTGCCACATCTCTGCCTTGGGAGCCAGGTGATACCGTATCCCGGCACACGAGAATCCTCTCCGCCCCTAAGGCGGGCTGTTGCCGGGGTGTCTGATGTCATCATGTTTGAACGGCACCAACCTGTCGTCTTCACCATTCACCCTTGCAGCTTTCTTCCCTCTGCTTTTTGTTCCTTGATCCTGTGGGGTTGCGCAAGATGCCCACTCTCTGCTCTGCACCCCATGACTCTATAACAGCTCACAGACTGTTACATTTGAAAGCTTATAAAATATCAATAGATATACAAATGCTAAAATCAATGCAAATTTCCTTTATGGCTATCTAATATTGCTTCCAATGCAGTTACCGTTTTCAGTAGGTTTTGGTTTTTTAAGGAAAAGCTTTAATATTTCAGCTTGAATATAAAAAGTCCACCTTGAATTTCTTAATTGTGTTTTCAGAAGACAATGTCTGCATTGTGCTTTGATGGAATTAAATTGGGTGGCAATGACAGGTATTGTTCTCCATATTGTATTGCAGCCTATGTTTGAATCATTGTTATGCCAAAGTCCCATACCACAAGGGCATTTCAAGGCATGGAACAGAATGTTCAGTTCTTGACACCATTGACAGCTTTGTTCTGTTTGTAAGAGGAGATAGGGAGCGCTACATAGGAACTTACTCCAGTCTCACAGTTACATCTGGGTCCACACATGCCAAAGAAGTGGGGGGGCTGAGAGAGTGCCCGAGATCAATATTTTCACAGCTCAAAGGCTGCTGGGATACAAGGCCTGAGCGGAGAGTATGTGGGAGGGTTCCCCCGTCTCCTACCATCCACGGCCATGATTAGAAACAGGAGCAGCGAAAATGCATTGGGAAAATGTTTCTAAGAACCGTTATTTTAGCCTTAGCGTGTCTCTGAACAAAAAGAAGTGTTGTTTCCCTCGTCCCTGCTGAATTCACCTTTTCACACCCCCTCGGATAATGCCTCGGCTGGAGTGAAGGAGAGTGGGAGGTGAGGTGAGGAAGGAGGGGAAGAGGGAGAATGACAGGAAAATAGAAACTGGGGGAAGGAGAGAAGGGGGGGGCAAGCTCCTCTGAGCAGCTTCTCATGAAACATTGAACAGCGCTACGATGGGTCCTTTTATTGGCATGTCAGAGGGAGGGAACGGGAGAGACCATTTACACTAGTCGGCCCGGCTTATCGAGTGGGAAAATCAGCAGACGAGGCGAGGGCTCGCTGCACGATGGAGCGGACATTTCACTTATTCCAGCCTGATTTATGACTTAGCGGAAAGCGACTTTCTCCTGAAGGTGTTAAACCTACCCGCTTGTATTTCTCCAAAGATAACAAGCGCACTCACCGGCAGAAATTACACACTGACAGATATAGCCTACACACGCCGCTTTAATCCTCCACTTCAATCCCTGAAAATTATAGTTCAATTAAGCGTAACGATACGGTTGAATTTATTAAACAATTTAAGCATCTGCAGATATGCAATAATTGCTTAATAACCATCCAGGTCAGAATGCTTTAAAGAGCTGTTTAAATGTGCTTTGGTGTGACACTTGCTATCGTCAGAAGTGCTTGCCTGTTACACAAGAAAAGTGTAGGGAAATTAAGTTGAGCCAGAGGAGGCTGTGTGCGACTGTGCCGAGATGGGGGAGGTGAGGTGTTGATATCCACACGCGGCCTCCAGCTTGGTTTGCGGGTCAGATTGCCTGCCTGCTGTACTGTGCGGCTCTCAAGCCGAACCTAGCGCTTTAGAGTTTAGACCCCCCGCAGACCCGCTGACAGAGTGACGTAGGTTGCCGTTCGCGACCTAAACACTTTGCGCCGGCTCTGCGACGGTACGTGAAGTTTTGGACTCCTGCTGCAGGCTGGGATATTACTGTAATCTGGCTAAATTACGATACAATATGTAAATCGGCTGTATTGCCCTTGCATCGGGCTCCTTTTTCATGTTTCAGGAATTTTTTTTTTCATCTTTAGGTTACTTAAATCTCATAGACAGACACGTGCATGTGCTCAACATCTATGAACAATGTCAACAAACTATATTCTGTATGAATGAAGACAACATGGCTGGAGGGGTGTTGAGCTGGGGACATTCGATTATTGTGTAATAAACCAGATAGTCATAGAAGAGATGAGTAACTTATAAGAGATGAAACACAGTATCTTGTGGGTGTCTTACTTTCCCATTACGTGCTAAACACTTGTGTTCCCCTCTGGTTCTCCCTATCTTTCCCTGTATCCCCCGCACCTCCGTGTCTGTTTCAGGGGTACCTGTCGGAGGGCTTGGTGACCAAGTGGTACCGCTCACCCCGTCTCTTGCTCTCCCCGAACAACTACACCAAGGCCATCGACATGTGGGCGTCTGGCTGCATCCTGGCTGAGATGTTGACTGGACGCATGCTGTTCGCGGGTGAGGAGGAGAGAGGGAGCGGACAGGACAGGAGAAGTCGGGACTATCAGATCGGCTGTATGTGTGTGTGTGTGTCTGTGTTTGTGTGTGTATTTGCGTGTGTGTGTGTTTTGTGTGTGTCTGTTTGTGTGTGTGCGTGCGTTTGTGTGTGTTTGTGCGCGTGTGTGTTTGTGTGTGTGTGTGGGTGCGCGCACGCTCATCCGTGTTTGTGCTTTAGTGTGTGAACCCTGCACTTATTTGTATGCTCATGTGTGTTTCCCATACCGAAGTACCGGTCGTTGCAATGAGTCATTCAAATCCTTTAAAGTGCATGCAAGCAGCCTTAATCAGCTGAGCTCCTAAGAACTCCTCTTTCCCAAGTGTGCACAACCATCAGCTGATGCTTAAACTGAAAATCGCGTGTAGAAGGTCACCTCAGTCGTAAGATCGCTGTTGTGGCACCCCCTGCTGTTTAGATCCTGTTAGACACATCTCTCTCTCTGGAGGAAAAAGAAGATGGTCTTAGGAGGAACAATTGATCTGTTTACTCAATGCCAGTCTCTAGATGTCTCTCTTGTGGGCTCCCTGCTGTCTTATAGTCAATAGTTTCACTGTTCATATATCTTTTTAACTTGTCCTGCTCGCCATTATACATCATTCAGGAATCTATTCCTTTTTGTCTCGTCCGTGTTTATGTATCGATCCGTTCACTTAGTTTCTTCATATTTTGCCTTGTCTTTCTTTTTCAAGGGTGAATTACTTGTAACTTTTCAGTATACCACATGGGGTCACTTTCGGGGAAGTTGTTTTAAATTAAATTAAGTGCAACCATGCTTGATGTAAAGAATAAACTAAATTTTACTGACATGCAATGTGGTTATAAAATTCCACAACATATTCAGGGCATAAAAGATAAGGGAAGAGAAACAGAAGTTTGTAGTGATGCCTTTTAGCGATAAGTTGTGCAAAATTAGTATCTTGCATTTTAGAACATCAGTGAGAATGATCCTTGAGTAACAGTCTGTTTGAGGTTTCTAGGCAAACCAAAATCCAGTTGAGTACAAACATGCATTACTGCTTCAGAGAGGTTTGGGCAGGTTGCACAATGCGAATGAACATGTTTATCATTTGCTCTATTTTATTAAACCACACTGTCTCCATTTCCACCAGTAAACAGTCCCTTGTGCTAGTGAATTTCAGTTTTATGAATTTCTGCCCGTCCAGTTTTCTCTGGCTTCTCGCCACCAATTGCGTTTGTTTCTTCGATGATAACGTCGCTTTTACGTCCTCTTCATCTGAGAGTTGATGAAATTCCCACATTTCGTGCTTTAGCGTTTTCTCGGCTGTGAAGCGGCATCAGAATATTGTATGCTCCCCTGCCTCTGGTCTCCAGGGGCCCACGAGCTGGAGCAGATGCAGCTGATCTTGGACACGGTGCCTGTCCTGAGGGAGGAGGACCAGCAGGAGCTTCTGCGGGTCATGCCTTCCTACGTCAGCCAGGGGTGGGAGGTCCGGAGGTCTCTGCGGGACCTGCTGCCGGAGGTGGACGCAGAGGGTGAGAAGCTAGAGGAAGGGAAGATGATGTACGAGTAGTGAGGGGTGAATCAATCAAAATTAGATTGTATGCAGTGCGGCGAATAGAGAGTTGCTGCAGAATGGTTATTCTCAGCCATGGCTTGAGAAGGGAGTCGACCGGTAGTTCAGGTTTAATAGGTACGTTATAACAACAATTATAATGTAACAGTGCTCAAATATGTGACAAAAATATACAAAGTATCATAGTATTCACAGAAATGAATTGTTCTCTGCCATTCAGGAAAAATGTATCAATATAATCCACCTTTCCTCTCTTCCCCCTTAGCAATTGACTTCCTGGAGCAGATCCTGACTTTTAATCCGATGGACCGGCTGACAGCGGAGGCGGCTCTGTCTCACTGCTTTCTGCGGCAGTACTCCTGCCCGGAGGATGAGCCTGTGTCTCTGCAGCCATTCCACATTGAGGACGAGCTGGACGACAGCCTCGTCAACGAGCACTGCCACAGTCAGGCCCCGCACTGGGACAGCAACGGGAGCCATACACCACAGTGGGACAGGTAATGTAGCTTCACCTCACACATATCCACAGAGGGTTTGCTAATGTAGCCACACCTCACACATATCCACATTGGGTCTGCTATTGTAGCCACACCTCACACATATCCACATTGGGTCTGCTAATGTAGCCTCACCTCACACATATCCACATTGGATCTGCTAATGTAGCCTCACCTCACACATATCCACATTGGGTCTACTAATGTAGCCTCACTTAACACATATACACATTGGGTCTGATATTGTAGCCTCACCTCACACATATCCACATTGGGTCTGATATTGTAGCCTCACCTAACACATATCCACATTGGGTCTGCTAATGTAGCCTCACCTCACACATATCCACATTGGGTCTGCTAATGTAGCCTCACCTCACACATATCCACATTGGGTCTGCTAATGTAGCCACACCTCACACATATCCACATTGGGTCTGATATTGTAGCCTCACCTCACACATATCCACATTGGGTCTGCTAATGTAGCCTCACTGAGACGGGTGTGTGCGGGTTGGACCCGTAATGCACGACTCAGAACACAAACTTTATAATAAATACCCGTAAGGGCTTTATTATGGGGAAATCCAAAAATGTAGTCACACAAGCAAAGTCCAAAAACCAATAAATCCAGCCAGACCAAAGATACAGTACCGAGGGAGAAGGCAGTCTCGAAGTCGGTATCCATGCAAGGGTTCGTTAACCAGAGTAGCTGTCAGCGGAGCAGAAGTACCAAACAGGGAAAAAACAAAGTTCGTAGTCGTGGGGCGTAGCAGGAGTCAGATCGAAGTCCTGTCCGCGGGGCAGAGGTACAAACAGACAGCAGGCAAAAGTCGTGGTCAAAAACAGGCAGTGGAAACAATAGGCAGGCAGTAACGATGGTCAATAAACAGGCTAGATCAATAACGGTGGTCAAAACAATGGAAAAATGCTCAAGAGTGACAATAGTAAACTAAGGCAACAATTTCGCCACAAACAGACATGGACACTGAGCTTAAATGCAGGTGTAGACAGGTGCAAACATTTAGCTTGAGAGCAGCAGGAAATTCACAACAGCTTGAGAAAATGAGACATGTAACGAGGCAATTAGTAAATTGTTAGTAGTTAACCTATCCTGACCTAGCGTTAGTAAATTAGTAATCAACATGCACGAGAAACATAAGCTAAACATGAACACATGGTTAGATAGTTAGTATTACCCAATCCTGATCTAATGTTAGTATATTAGTAACTAGACAAGGGAGAATGAAACAATTAGGGAAGCGTGAGTGACAGCAAGAGAAGAAACAGCATGAATGCAAGGCTGTGGAAAAACATGGAAATATGTATGCAAACAATGAACTGCATCGTAACATAAACAGAAAATAAACTGTGACAAACACTAAACATGAAACATGGCATAAATATGACAGAAACGTAACACTCACCTCACACATATCCACATTGGGTCTGCTATTGTAGCCTCACCTAACTCATATCCACATTGGGTCTGCTAATGTAGCCTCACCTCACACATATCCACATTGGGTCTGCTATTGTAGCCTCACCTAACACATATCCACATTGGGTCTGCTAATGTAGCCTCACCTCACACATATCCACATTGGGTCTGCTAATGTAGCCTCACTTAACACATATACACATTGGGTCTGATATTGTAGCCTCACCTCACACATATCCACATTGGGTCTGATATTGTAGCCTCACCTAACACATATCCACATTGGGTCTGCTAATGTAGCCTCATCTCACACATATCCACATTGGGTCTGCTATTGTAGCCTCACCTCACACATATCCACGTTGGGTCTGCTAATGTAGCCTCACCTCACACATATCCACATTGGGTCTGCTAATGTAGCCTCACCTCACACATATCCACATTGGGTCTACTAATGTAGCCTCACTTAACACATGTACACATTGGGTCTGATATTGGAGCCACACCTCACACATATCCACATTGGGTCTGCTAATGTAGCCTCACCTCACACATATCCACATTGGGTCTGCTAATGTAGCCTCACCTCACACATATCCACATTGGGTCTACTAATGTAGCCTCACTTAACACATATCCACATTGGGTCTGCTAATGTAGCCTCACCTCACACATATCCACATTGGATCTGCTAATGTAGCCTCACCTCACACATATCCACATTGGGTCTGCTAATGTAGCCACACCTCACACATATCCACATTGGGTCTGCTAATGTAGCCTCACCTCACACATATCCACATTGGATCTGCTAATGTAGCCTCACCTCACACATATCCACATTGGGTCTGCTATTGTAGCCTCACCTAACACATATCCACATTGGGTCTGCTAATGTAGCCTCACCTCACACATATCCACATTGGGTCTGATATTGTAGCCTCACCTCACACATATCCACATTGGGTCTGCTATTGTAGCCTCACCTCACACATATCCACATTGGGTCTGCTATTGTAGCCTCACCTCACACATATCCACGTTGGGTCTGCTAATGTAGCCTCACCTCACACATATCCACATTGGGTCTGCTAATGTAGCCTCACCTCACACATATCCACATTGGGTCTACTAATGTAGCCTCACTTAACACATGTACACATTGGGTCTGATATTGGAGCCACACCTCACACATATCCACATTGGGTCTGCTAATGTAGCCTCACCTCACACATATCCACATTGGGTCTGCTAATGTAGCCTCACCTCACACATATCCACATTGGGTCTACTAATGTAGCCTCACTTAACACATATCCACATTGGGTCTGCTAATGTAGCCTCACCTCACACATATCCACATTGGATCTGCTAATGTAGCCTCACCTCACACATATCCACATTGGGTCTGCTAATGTAGCCACACCTCACACATATCCACATTGGGTCTGCTAATGTAGCCTCACCTCACACATATCCACATTGGATCTGCTAATGTAGCCTCACCTCACACATATCCACATTGGGTCTGCTATTGTAGCCTCACCTAACACATATCCACATTGGGTCTGCTAATGTAGCCTCACCTCACACATATCCACATTGGGTCTGATATTGTAGCCTCACCTCACACATATCCACATTGGGTCTGCTATTGTAGCCTCACCTAACACATATCCACATTGGATCTGCTAATGTAGCCTCACCTCACACATATCCACATTGGGTCTACTAATGTAGCCTCACTTAACACATATCCACGTTGGGTCTGCTAATGTAGCCTCACCTCACACATATCCACATTGGGTCTGATATTGTAGCCTCACCTAACACATATCCACGTTGGGTCTGCTAATGTAGCCTCACCTCACACATATACACATTGGGTCTGATATTGTAGCCTCACCTCACACATATCCACATTGTGTCTGCTCATGTAGCCTCACCTCACACATATACACATTGGGTCTGATATTGTAGCCTCACCTCACACATATCCACATTGGGTCTGCTAATGTAGCCACACCTCACACATATCCACATTGTGTCTGCTAATGTAGCCTCACCTCACACATATCCACATTGGGTCTGCTAATGTAGCCTCACCTCACACATATCCACATTGGGTCTGCTAATGTAGCCACACCTCACACATATCCACATTGGGTCTGCTAATGTAGCCTCACCTCACACATATCCACATTGGGTCTGCTAATGTAGCCTCACCTCACACATATCCACATTGTGTCTGCTCATGTAGCCTCACCTCACACATATACACATTGGGTCTGATATTGTAGCCTCACCTCACACATATCCACATTGGGTCTGCTAATGTAGCCTCACCTCACACATATCCACATTGGGTCTGCTAATGTACCCACACCTCACACATATCCACATTGGCTCTGCTAATGTAGCCTCACCTAACACATATCCACATTGGGTCTGCTAATGTAGCCTCACCTCACACATATCCACATTGGCTCTGCTAATATAGCCTCACCTCACACATATCCACATTAGCTCTGCTAATGTAGCCTCACATGTCCACATTAGGTCTGCTAATGTAGCCACACCTAACACATATCCACATTGTGTCTGCTAATGTAGCCTCACCTAACACATATCCACATTGGGTCTGCTAATGTAGCCTCACCTCACACATATCCACATTGGCTCTGCTAATGTAGCCAAACCTCACACATATCCACATTGGGTCCAACAGTGGTACAGGCTATGTTGCCACATCCTACACTGGGACAGGTATGAGATCCACACATAACATTGCCCTAACTGAACCAACCCTAACCAGTCTTCTGGCGAGTCACAGGTTTTTCATTGTTAGCACATAATTAATAAATTTCTGATTACACAGTTATCTCACCTTGTTTCATGAATATAAATTAATTGCTCATTTAAAAAAAACCTAAAAACAACAGACTTGGTAATCCCTGGCCTAAACTAACCAATTATTTAATCATTTTCATATCATTGTAGACCTAAATGATAATGAGATCAAAGTGTCATTCAATTACAGATAAATAGACATGGAACAAAGCTACCAAGATCAAGGGCTGTGATGGAACCTGATATGTAATTCCCCTGTGGATACAGTGAGGCTGAGAGGATGGCTGGGGGCTAAATATAGAGGCGCTTGTTCACTCTTGTGGAAATGCTCTGGGTTTCCCACCAACTTCATCATAATTTTGTCTTATGCTTGGCCATATGGCCCAAAAGAGAAAGAAAGTTAAGTAACACTTGACTTGAAGCTGGTCTTCACGACACTTTTATAAGCTCTAAATAAAGCCCAAAATAAGGCTTGTCATGAGCAAAATGTCATGACTGGTTTGTAAGAGCTGTTGTTATGAAACATGTAATAATGTGCATTGTGACATTAGCTATGATGAGGTTATAAGGCTTACTTGTATTCTTATGACAATCGTTATCATGCGGTAGGTAACATTTATTAATGCATTATGAATGGTATATAAGACCCACTTCAAATTATGTGTGACCAGAAGTTAGATGAACAGAAATTGATGGATGAATAACAGTTGTGTTAGGTCTTTTGACCCAGGCTCACATTGAGATAAAGGAATAAGCTACACAGCTGAAATCTGAATCAAATTAAATCAAATGAAACTGACGTTCAGCTTCATAGGTCCCATCCCATTTGTGTTCTCCACTCTGCAGGTACGAGACCAGTCTGTCTTCAGATCTTTGCTGGCAGCAGCAGGGCCAGTGTGGGTGTGTCCCGGGGGTTTCAGAGGGGGGCGAGGGAGAGGAAGAGGAGGTCCAGAGGGACCCTCGTGCCGGCTCCACCTCCCTGCTGGAGGAAGTGCAGGTGGACCCCCGCAAGTACTCCCACAGCAGCTCCGCGGAACGCTTTCTGGAGCACTCACACTCCTCTCTGGACCGTGCCTTTGGCCTCTACTCCGAGCTGGACTGTGGGCGCTCTTGCGATTACAAGGTGGGATCCCCCTCCTACCTGGACAAGATAGCGTGGCGGGAGGGCAAGCCGCAGCACTACTCCGAGCCTAAACTCATTCTGGACCTGTCCAACTGGAAGCGCAACAGCCTGCCTGGACCTGTGGAGGGAAATGTGGAGGATCTGCCCACGGAAGCATCGGGCGACCTCTTTCTGGAGATATCCCGTTGGGTGGAGAGCACGCAGTCCCGTCTCCACTCCCCTAGCCCACCTTCAGAGCCCCTTCCCTCCCCTAGATCTCCCTCTCTGCCCCTCTCTCCCACCGCATTTTCCGGATCCCTCTCACTCAGCCCCCCTCCTGTGCTGCTCCCTGCCCCCGATCTGATGGACGAAGAGAGCCGGACGAGCCCTCCTCCTTCCTCTTCTCCTCCTTCCCTGTTGCCCTCTTCCTCTTCTTCCCCTCTACCAGCCCTCTCTCCTGCAGTCCCTCCGGTCTCTGCCTCTTCCACTTGTTTCTGCGCTAACCCCATCCCTTCGGAGGCGGTCCCCCGTGTGGAGATGGAGTCCCAGTTCGACTTGGACGTGTTCATTTCCCGCGCCCTCAAACTGGGTGGAAACATGGATGGGGCCAGGTTGGCTGACATAAACGGCATTCCCCGAATCCCGGATCGCTGCCCACCCCCTCCTCCCAAATCGACCCCCGAGATGGTCAAGGCCCAAGGCTGCCACAAAGACCATTGGTAGGTTGGGCCAGGAATTGGGATAGTCGCACCAGTGTGGACAACCATTCTGAAAGCAGTATGAACCCCCTGCCCTTTATGCTGCTGTAATGTTTAGGATTGGATGTGGTGCACCTTTGAGCTGGAAACCACTGCCTTGGATATCAGCTGACCAACTCAGACATCAGCTTGAGCACAAAGAGCTGTCTCCTACTAAAGCTGGGCCTATTGATGTGGGCGGCTTGTCACAAAGAGGCATTTGTCAGTGAAGCTGCAGTTCTCACTCGATTAAAGAATGTATATGAATGCATGACTGTGTGACAGTATCGATAGAAAGGTAATACTTGCAAGGTAAGAGGAAGTAAGATGGACAAAAGTAAGATCTGAATGTAAACACATGTAGAAATACCAGTTACGTAAATATCTTGCCGAATGGCTGGTTGATGAGTTTTCCAACTAAATTACTGTTTTCATGCTTGGGCAAGCTTGATGTGTAAGGGGTTGTCCTATAAACAGTTTCTGGACAACAGTCTCTTTTTAAAGTAAATCCTATTTTTACATTATATAACACAAGCTGGGGTGGCATGGCGGTGCAGTGAGTAGCGCTGTCACCTCTCAGCAAGAGGTGACAGCCCATGTTTCAATCCTGGCCGAGGGCCTTTCTGTGTGGAGGTTGCATGTTCTCCCCGTTTCCGTGTGGGTTTCTTCCAGTTTCCTCCCACAGTCCAATAACATGCAGGTTAAGTTAATTGGAGAGTCTAAATTATCATTGGGGTATGAATATGTGAGTGAGTGGTGTGTGGGCCCTGCGATGGATTGGTGACCTGCCCGGGGTGTATTTCTCCCTTTCACCCATATGCTGGGATAGGTTCCAGCCCCCCTGCAACCCTGACCAGGAGTAAACTGTTTAGAAAATGGATGGATGGATAACACATGCTAGTATTCATCACAGTCAGGTTATTTAATAAACAGTAGAATATACACTAGAAAATGTGTATTTATTGGATATTCTTAGGTGATCAGCACTTGCCTTTCACTTTGTGAAATTCTTAAATTGCAGGTCCCAATTTAACACTTTTTATGATCCCTGCCCTAATCCTAATTTTAACCATTATTTTTCAACTGACTCTGACAAATGGAACTGGTCCAGCATGTCTGCTTTGGGGGCAGAATGTATTTAAACCATATTAATAAGGATGGACAGTATGTTTCTAATGGACAGATTAACTGTTCTATATAGACTGTGAACTACTGTGACTTTTGGAAGTGGATCAGTTGAGTAATTTTGGAAATAATGTCTTGACTACATGCTTGATTACTAATGCTAATGCTATTTTTAGCATTTCAGTTATTGCTGAACACATTCAACAACAATACTGTAAGTAATTTTGTAAAATACTATTATTATTCTGTCCACTCTCCCTCAGATACTTGTAAGTATATGATGGTGAGACATGTTTTTCTAGTTTGTTTTTGTGTGCTTTATAACAATAATAAAGTTGATTTGAGAAATGATGTTACAGTATTGATTACCTCCAAGGTCGTGTGTAAAGGCCATATACTCCCTATCTGACTAGCTCTAGCACAGACACATCTTCATGAGAAGATTAGACACAGATTAGTGCTCACAGAAGAGTCACCAGGTTAACATTGAGAACTGATAACATTTAGTCGGATGGTTGTGCATTGAAAGATAGCATTCGAGCCACAGGCTAAACAAGTTAAACACCATATACACCTTAACCCTTAGGTATAACTAAACAAACATTATTTTTATAAATCTTGAGATTAATTGGGGGCAATCATGTAACATAATTTTGTCAACTCTGGTTGACTTAGCAACATGCAAATTTTTTAGCAACATCATATTTTAATTAAAATAACATAGAGCCAATCTGGAGTCATCAAACTTTACAGGTCTGTCTCACTTGTAGTCTCATGCCTCTCGTCGTGTAGAGAATTTAGAGACCACAGACGTTCATTGACTCCAGGTGGGACATCACTGCTGAGCAAGTTTATATTTTCACAACTGCATGATGAAAGATCCATGAAATATACAGTAGTCTGCAGCGTAATATTTATGGGTAGAAACTTGAATTGGCTGAATTGCAATTCAGCGCCTATATTTATGCATTGGTTGCCATGCATTTTGGAGAAAGGTACATTTCAGCTGAGAACAATTCAATATTAAATGATTTGATCTTTCCATTTGGTACAACTAATTAAGCACAGTAATGTAGTAAATGCTAAAAAGCTTTTCCATCTACAATACTAATACATTTGCTGTACAATATTGTTATCAGCCTGATTGGAGTAAGTGTATATTGACAAAGATGCGAAGATGCAAGTTTATTTTGTAAGGTTTTTCGTACAAAAATAAATAAATAAAAATAAATACTGAAATGTTTCACTACCATGTCAGACTTATTGCCTGGTCATTGACTGAAATCAGTGGACCAGAAATCAAATAACATGTAAGCATTACGTTTTACACCCATATGTGGTATGGTCAGCAAATTTGAGTCACAGATTGGAACAAATTAATTAAGAAACTTACCAATAATTCAAATTCAACACAATATGTATCCCTAAACTTCCAAGGTATATCAGAACATATCCTCCAATTAGTTTTCTTTCAAAGCTGAGGCACTGATTGTGTTCCTGGGCTCCGTTTCTTGAAGTAGTCCAGCGCCTAATGATAATTCCAGTCATTCCTGAACGTAAGTACTCCCTGTATTTGACAAGTGTTTTAAAAACACGTTCATATTTCTTGTCTTGTTTCCTGATTTTAAGAGTTTCGCTAAGACATTTTTGTTTGCTTAAGACAACAGCTTTCACTACATCGCTCAATTTAATGTAGCCTCTACACATGCGGTTCCTGTTTTGCTGATGAACAAAACAAGTTGACCCACAACTTTGAGCGGAGAGTTCTTGCAATGACTGCTTATCTCAGCACTATTGTCGCTGGGATTGAACGCCCCACGTCCGTTGGCAGGGGTCGACAGGCTGAGCCTGGTTGCCAGAGTTTTATTTTGCATCCACATCACTTGTCCTCTGACTGTGTTACCTTTGGAACAAGCTGCCATCTTGGCTCCATCATTCATGAGAGCACAGGTGGAAGGTGAGTGTAGGACAAAAATGCAGTCTGCTGCATTATATAGAGTACAATAATACAGTTTTGTTTTATAACAAAACTGCAACACATATTATCCAGATTTACCAGCATGGTAATTATTAATTGAACCAAGGTTGCTCATGAAAAGGCTGAATCATTTCAGACGCGATAACTTAAGAAATCTGGTGGGCTGTTATGTTTTTTTTTTCAGATGAATAACTTGAATGGTGACCAATGCTTCTTACCCTGGGGACCAGAAAGACTTTGCCATACACACACACACACTTTGCTTATGGCTGTCCATCGTTATCGATAATGACATTGCTTCCATAAGAACCCACAATATTATTGTGCAACCTGACGGTCATGCCATCGCATATGGCCGTGGAGGCCAAAGCAGGACCCTCAAGATTTTCTGCACTAGGGCAGGTGTAAGCCACAGCACAGGGGGGCGCCCCACTGGCACACTGATGTCTCTGTGCCCTCCTCTCTACTCTTCTGGTGGTGACTTGCTCCTGAAAGACGTGTAACACCCAGGTGGCAGGTGGAGTGCCAGGTGTTTTTGTCGGCGGCTAACGTCTCCAGTGCAGGAGCCTGGATGTAGCGCCTTTAGGAGGGTCTTGATGCGGTATCACTTATTTTCTGTCTTTTAGCTGGCCGTAGAGGATCTACATGAGAGGCATTTTTGTGGCGTGCGGATCACACGGCCCAACCAGCACAGGTGTCGTTGTGCCAGGAGTGTGTCCCACTGTATGGGACCTTGTCTTCCCATGACAGGCCCAGGATGTGCTGGAAGCATCCGATGTGAAAGCCCTCCAGCATTCTGATGTGTCTCCTGTATGTTGTCCAGGCCTTTGAACCACACAGGAGTGTGGAGACACAGGCAGCTCTGTAAACTGCAGGCTTAGTGAGTGCTCATAGGTTGCTGTTGATCTTTCTGTTCTAGACCGGAGGTGACTGTTGAGACGAGGATCAGGTGTGCTTGAATATCATGGTTGATGTCACAGGTTAGGATGCTGCCAATGTGGGACCACCTGTAGAGGCTCTCCTTTTGTATGGAAAGTCGGTAAATCTGGTGAGGTGGTGGTTTGTTGAATTATTACCTGTGTTTTTGAGGCATTGACTCTGAGACCAAGAGGACTGTAAATAGCAGATGACGTTGAATGAGTTCTGCGTGAATGTTGTTGTGTGGGCCAGAAGAGCGCAAACATCTGCATTTTGAAGTTCCAGGATGTGATGAGTTGTGGTCTTGATGAGGGCCTGGAGGTGACAGCTGTTGAAAGCTGGGGACACAATACACAATAATTCCATTTGAATCAGACACAGAAAGGTGGATTTTGACACCCACCATCACAAATTGTTCTGAAAAGTGCTTTGGGGATAAGAAAGAAATAATATTAGCATTCCTGAAGCCTTATTTTGTTGAAAAATGATTTGGTTTAAGGGAAATATTGCAAATTGATTACATCCAGATATAACTTTTTCATGACATATGAATCATATAATATTGAGTCAAAATGTTGTAGTACTATGTGATATGCAAGGATATGAGATGGACAACTTCAAACACTAATTGAACTTCATGGGGGGATTTAACTGTCATTTTCACAGTGCATATTTATAAATATATGAAGAAACAATAATCCAAGCCACAGCTTTTCATGTGTTGTCCCACAACCGAAACAGGAATTTTCAATAGCCAATGAAAATTGAGTTTGCGACAGAGAAAAGAAAAGGGAGAAAAATATAGAAGTAAACACAAGATCCAATGTTAACGTTGTCTTTAATTAACATTGTACCATCTGCTGAAATGACTAGTGCTGTGTTCTTTTTTGTGGTCATAATTGCATCGTACAAAACTGTGGGATTATTGGTGTCTGCACATAGAATTGCATTTAGTTGTATTTCTGTATCCACCAATGATCCTCCCTTTCCAGGGTGAGCAGAGCAGGGCTGCTCAGTCACAAGGGGAGCTGCCAGGGGGTCACGCTGATCATTTCCTGCGCCTTGACAACTGTCAGTCCCACACAGCTCACATGCAGGTTTGGGCAAGAGGCTTCCAGTCACCCCCTGTCGCTGTGAGACTTTGGATGGGTTATAGGGGAAGAAAAGGCCTGTGTGAGGAGTGGGATAGAGTGAAATTTTGGGTGCGCAGGCCCAATTCACACTATCTTGGCTCCATCCAGCTTCTACCGGTGGCATGAAAAAGTTCACAATGACTTTCGGCAAGATAGAGTTGCAGAGAATTGCCAGCTAGCTGGTTTGTTAGTTGTTGCCAATGCAAATCCACATCCACAGATTTTTCATGAGGGCTTTTCGCCCATGGCTAAGTCACCTAGGAGGCTGATCCAACTGGCAGCAGGGCAGTGGTGGGAAGAAGACAGGGCGTGTCCACAAGTGAGTGGGCCTGTGCTACCTGCCTCTTGGGCCCACCACTGCTCCGAGATCCACTGCTGTCTATCCCGGGGCCACGAGGCACCCAGTTGCCATGTAGAGGCACAGCAGACGTCTTGGTGATAGAGAGGCTATGTACTGGCAAGAAATAAGACCTACACACTTGAGTTCCACATCTCAAAGTGCTTAACAGATGCCAGGAGCATCAAGCAGCAAGCTTACAGCCATCTACTAAGCAAGCAGCAAACAAGATAAGCAAGTATGCAACAGAGCACCACAGGGATGCTGCACTAGAGGCATCATACCAGCCTGTAGGGAAATTCCCAGCAGCCCACAAACACACACACACACACACAGATATATACAGTATATACTGTATATAACACAGATATGTCGAACATAAATGAGACCTTTCTAACATTAGACACTAAATTTCAGAATATAAAAAGTGTGATGCTGCAATACACCAACAGTGCACTGCAACTAACTACAAACAATATAGAGGCACCTTACTCAATTCTGCAAGAAACTGCTAGAGTACGTGTGACATATTATAAAAAGTCTGAATTATTAGTTGTTGATCTGTAAAATAAAAAATTATTAAGCTGTACTTTGCATCTCAGATCAAAAGGGAGATTAGCACAGATCATAGTTGGTACAGTCTGAGGACATGAATCTATGGTGGAGGATTGCTGCTGTCCTTATACCGGTCAGTACCTCATTCCACCACTAGGGGGCAAAAGCTGAGAAAGAGTGGCCCTTTTGTTGTAGAAGTAGAGCCGAGGGAGACAGAGAGATGAGTTTTGGAGTAAAGGCTAATAAGGGCTGTGGAGAGATTACAAACTGTGGGGGTGGTGGCTTGGATCAGACATTTTAATGCCAGTGTTTTTAATTTGGTGAGGGTTGTATAAGTTTATAACCTGATCAAGAATGGAGTGAATGAGTTCTGTTGGGCCACAAACATCTAGATGTTGGAGGCATCTCATTGCTTTGGAAGGGAGGGTGGTCTAGAATTCAATGAGTCCAAACAGCAGCTGTATACAGTAGGTGGTGTGGAAGGGAAGAGGCGCCCAAAAATTATCACACTGGAGGGTCACAATGTCCTGCGCTTAGTGGAACCTGTTCTTAGGGATTACTCAGAATTTTGATGCTCTGTAAAGTGAATGATCTAAAATCTTCTTCCAGGGGTACAGTGACAGGTCTAAACAGCAAAGTGTTGTGTTGTTTTAAGCTACAGCTAGGTTTATAGCAAATGGGGGAAAAATGTGTGTTTTGCAGTGTCCTTTTAACTTTTGTGCAGATAACAAAAGTATAATTGTTTTATCTCATAATATCTAATATCTTTATCTAATAATGACACACACACATAATATGTATATTAAATTAACTGTTACGAAGCTGTGTAACAACGAGTAACAATGTCTTATTATCTAATGCTCCCTAGTGGTCTGAATACATACTTCAGCACAAAGAGCAGGCAACATTATTAATACAGAGCATAAAGATTTTATTAGTGGGAAGACTGGTACATCATTAAAACTGGCTGATATTTTCTCTGAGAGACCAACTAGAATAAGGCTACTACACCAAGGGGCGAAGGCTAATTATCCACTCAAGCGCAAATATTTGTATACGTATACGTAGACCTATTTGGGAATAAAATTTTTTTTTTTTTTTTTTTAATGTTTAATAAATCGGTTTTGCTTTTCATTAATCTTAAAGGGTAATTCCACCCAAAAATGATGCTTGATTTGTAGAAAAGTAGCTCTCCTCCTGATTAAAATGAGCTCTCAGCCAACTTTCTACCTGTAGTGAGAGCAGAGATATAGCCCCAAACTACTGCGCATGTACCAGGTACCTGGTTTACTATAAACTACAATGGCCAAGGCACTTACAGTTCAGATAAAAGGTTGCCACGCCCACTGAATGACGTTACCGAAGCGGAGGCCGAGGGGTTGGGCACTTTACTGCTAGTCCTCCTGCTAGAGCTTGCCTGCAGCGCAGCGTCTCTTCAAGACTACAGAGGCAGCGTAACTCGCTGTGCAAGTTAGCCACTAATATGACAGTTCTACTGAAAAAAAATACCACCACCATTAGCTCAGTCTCCAGAAAAATAGGGGAAATATGGCCATTAATGTTATGGCAGTGTACAGGACAGGACCCAAACGCAAGACTCTGAGACAACAGTCGATTAAAAAAACTCAGCTTGGGAGAATATATTTTTTTAGGGCAAGAAAGCAGTGGGAAGGAAACGAGCAAAAAAGGAAGGAAGGCTGGATACAGGGTTGGGCGAACTAAAGCGGGACAGGTGAGGAGTCAGGGCTGGCTGGGGCAGGCAGGAAGCAGGCTGGACGGGCTGAATAAAAGAACAGACAGACAACTTAACAAGAACAAGCGTGATCAAAAATAGTAACAGACCGGTAGTAATCTCAAACGGAGCAGAGAAAATGAACTGGCAACAAAAGGGCATGAGAGGAAAAAATAAATAGTGCAGAGAACAGGTGAAGGAACTAAGTGATTAACTAAAAAGAGTGCGGAATCTGAGTGAACAGGAGAAATGTTAGACTGGGGCAAATCAAGAGGAGAAACAAAGAACTTAACGGGGACCATGCCCAGCCTGCACACGAACACACGGAACAAGAGAGGAACAGGGTAAACTGAAAAACATGACACGAAACACAAGGAATGGGAATACAGAGGAAACGAAAGAGAGGTGAACTGGAGGGAAATGGCTGTTACAATTAATTTAGGAAAATTTGCTTTTGTATCAGCCAACATGCCGATACAGACTGATAAACATTCATGTTATTTTTGGGTGGAATTACCCTTTAACCATTTAGCCGTGTTATTGGTAGGTTTGGTAAACTTTTCTTGTGGTTTCAAAGACTGCATGCAAAATAGGCTCTTCACCACAATTGTGGCGTTAATTTGTTGCTGGCGCTCTACAAAATATCTGCTCTCGGATAACTACAACTACAACTACAACAAAAAACCCAAAATTGACTATATGTAGAAAACTTGTATGAAATTTTATCAATTAATTAGGCTACACTGTAGCCTATTTATCTTCGTCCATTTTCAGTCTGACCAAGGCCCCGTTTCCTAAATGGATCATAGATAAAGATCATCTAAGGCTATTTTGTTTTTATATTACTTTCATTGTTTGTTTGTTTTTTGTCATTTGTTTTTATTCTATGTTTTGTGTAATGTCAGTAAATTTTAGACTGTATTTTGTCATGTCATAAAATTAATAAAACATGAATACAAAACACTTTAAGATTATCTTAACTCTAAGATGCTTTTGGGAAACGGGGCCCAGCGAGTTGCTCCTCGAATCCCATTGCTTCTTCTAACGTCACCACCCTTTCTCTTGTGGACCATCTATTCCCAAGGTCTTAATCTATTAATAATTTATGGAAAGGACCATATTCATAAACAAAAAGGGGCAAAAGGCATACCTAATATTACCCTGTTTAAAAATTTAATGGAAAACTATATTTAAATGTTGCAAAATGTAAGACACAAGAAAGCGAAACGTACCTTTGATTTATGTAAAATATTCACAACATATTTTTTTCAAATGTATTCCCCTGACAGTGTCTAAAGTATATATATATGTATAACTCTTGATATAACAAATTCTATAATTGTTATAGTTCGTATACCTGTTTGAAACAAGCTTGTATTGTAAATATATGTATCGGCATAATAATAATAAAAAAGAAAACAAAAAACGATTTCCAAGGTCTCCCCAGTTCTTCAGTTTGGAGAATAACTACCGTGCTGTTGTCGCAGTCAAAATATGGTTTACCGTAATATGTGCACCAATTATTCATCTTATGTTCTCGAGCTTTGACAGGACCGGTCACCGAACTGTCACATTTACAGTCAGAAGTTATCTCACATGAAAACTATTATCAGCATAATATCACATCAAGGCACATGCAAACTGCGTTGTAATAAGGTTGACTAGTCTTCCTGAATGGCGACATAAATGTATATGCCATCATATTATAAACGTACGGTAAATTGGAAGCGCCGTGTTGCTGATGAGGCGATGTGATTGGCTCAGCATCGAGATCCTTGACATGAGCGGCTTCAGAAGAAGACAGCTGGTTGAATAGCCAGCAAGTACATGAATATAAGGTCGGCTGGCCGAGCTAACCATCGTAGCTAGAATAAAATAGAAACTACTAGTAATGAGTAACGTTACACAATCTGTACCCTAAGTGATAAGGAAAAAAGACAAACCACTTGTACATCAAACAACAAGGGTAAGTAAATCTTGGTTAGCTAGCGGTTATCGAAACTTTTAGCGAGCTAAGGTTAACGTAGGTTACTTGCGTTCCTATCCATGATCTACTGTAACGTTTGCTAGATATATCTGACCAAGTGCTAGGTCAATATTGTGAGCAATAATAACTAAGTTAGCCAATGCATTTACCACAAAGGATTGTATGAATGTCTGTGAGTGAAAATATTTTGGAAACGGACAAGATGTTTAACAGAACAAATGTCTTTCTGCGACGCTATAATTAACATTTGCTAGCTGTTTGCGGGCGGTGTTCAAATACAGCTGACTGGCCAACGTTAACTGTTCTGACCAACTAACGTTAGCTATAGCTAACTAGCTAGGTAATTCGATAACAGAGAACGATAACGTTAGCTATTGGGATAACTAGTTTTATTTTCTCTAGCAAAACAGGTTAAAACATTTTTGGGGGCTAACGTTAACTGTCCGCTTATTCATTTGTAACGTTAATTTAAATGGTTAACAGGCGTCACATTAAAGTAGTCTAATACCCTATAGCTAAGTTAACGTATGCGATATTACTAGAGAAATGGCAGACCAAACAACGGTAACGTTAAAGTAACTAACATTTCTTGCCCATAAAAACTAAAAATACACCTTCCATCAAGGTCGGTTTGCTGTGTGTGCGACAGTGCGTACGATAGGCGGCAACATTTTGACAGTTTGCTGGTAAGCGCTTTACTTAGCTACAGTGATGGGGTGCCTCGTGCACAAAACGACTAGCTAGTTTCGAGTAGACTAACGTTCGCAGTTTCATTTCCTTTTATATCTTATGACTGCTGGCAAAAACGTTCTCAGAGTCAGATTTCTGGGTCTGTAATATTTATTGTAATACAACTTTACATTTTTACAAGACATAAACAGTCATATGGTGTAGCTATTAAAGTTGCTAGTGTAGAAAATGCTCAGCTATGCATTGCTGCCCTGTTTAGTTATATTCAAATATGAGCCTGTGAACCGCTCATACAGGAAATGTCACTATGGTATTCAGTTTTTTTCTTCAGTGGTAGCCAGTACATCCACGCTGGTAGCAGCTCTTGAGCAGGTGGAAATTCCCTGATAGTAAAGGCTGGCAGAAAAAGTGAAAGTACATGCTGCCAGAAAGCTGCTGAGTAAGTGATGTGTGAAGTCGCCCATTCCCATTAATCTCTATTGCAGTTACCTGCAGCCTCTCAAACTTGGTTAAATTTATATTTAAAATTTATATGAGATTATATTTCTGAAGTTGTCTTAGGTTGTCCAATATCCAGTGTCATATATCTTGTAGCTTACTTAGGCAGCATTATAGCCTACATAGTTACCCCCTTGCGTTCAGAAATTCATATGAAGATTCAAACCCTTTCAGGGCTCAACATTTACGGTTGCCCGATTGCCCGGGGCAAGTAAAACCATGCACCAGGCACGTAAAACCGAACAGTGACCCGCCCGAGTGGGCAAGTGACGATTCAGAGCAAATTCATAATTTCAGTTTGCAAACCGGAGCTTTAGAACGTGGACAGCAGTGAATGCACGTGAGCTTCACAGTACATTTCTGACAGAAAATGTAGTTTGTTGGCACCGTATGAGGCTAGAATGATGAAGCTAGCAGAAACAAATAGCACTAACAGTAACCCATAAAAAATTGACTTCTAATGTTACTTTCAATCGAATGGTAAAAGTGAAAGCGTTTTATTGTGGTCAGTTGCACCGAAGATTTCTGCCACACCCTCGATAAACGCAAAAGTCCCAGTAGAAGATCAAATTAAATCTTTAAAAGTTATATATTTTCTGTATCATGATCGATTTCCCTTGGCCACTGTCGATGACGTGCTGTGATCTGGGCATGCAGTTGCTATGTAAATTACGTCAGAAGTATTCAGTATTGTTATTTGCTACCCAAACATTACAGTAGCCTACGCTCATTTCTGTTAATATGATTGGAGCCTGAAATCTTCAGAATCCGTTTAAACCTTTCACCAATAGAGGCCTGTCACCTACGTCACAATTTGGCCGGACACGCCCACTTTTTACGCAAACCGCCTTACTGGAAGACCAAATGCCGGTGTTCCATAACGTTATGCAAACCAAACTAATAGGCTATCACATTTAATCGGGAGGTTGCTTAATTTCCCTTTATTGCCATCATCGGAATTTGCTTTGCGCAATGCTTACAGGTAGCTCAGCAATATACAAAATATACAGTGCACAACATAACGAAACAATTTCTCAGTTTGGCGGTGTACAGAGACCGCGGCACTGCATGTATGGAGGAAATTCGTGGATGTGGAGTTTGTGCGTTGGACTGCTTGGTGACACTGGACATCTCGGGACAGCGGGGGCCATTTTTAATCATGGCTGTATTGCACTTTCATTCACTTGATTGATGTAATGATTCTGTTGGATGTCTTTGTTTGATATGTTTGTTTGTGTGTTGTGGGTCCCACTGTCTATGTCTTTTTTGTTGTTGCTGGGGCTACAACTGAAGTTCCCTGGCGGGAAATAAAAGTTATTATATTCTATTCTAATAATACCAACATAAACAAATATTATAAGGAGTATCGCGGGGGTATACGTACGAAGTAAGATTAATTAGAGTAAACCCCGGAACCCTCCCAAATCTGGAACATGCATGGGCTGAAGTAGAAAGAGCTGTTCTGGGTTTTATTGAGTTATCCAGCTAGTACTAACTCAGTAATCCTGCTTTGTAGTATACCACCTTGGTAAGTAAAGTGCTTGTGCAGTTAATATGGGAGCAAAGTGATACGTTACATGTTAGGTAGGCTACAGTAGCCTACTTCAGCAATAAAACATTTTAGCTCGATGGATAGAATATAATAACTTTTTTTCCCGATAGGGAACTTCAGTTGTAGACACCATAAAAGGCAAATCAGTTCAACACATAAAGTGCATTTACCGTTACTTTCATTATTACTTTCAATATCATTCATTATTCATTATTGCTTAATATATATATATATACGTTACATTTTATTTTCGCCCTCTTCTGGATTCTCATATTGCTCGAACCTTGCCTGGCCAGCACAGGTAGCTAATGTTTACAGTTTATCCAATCTATTTGTGAGACATCGTACAACGTAGCACCCCTAGCAATGTAATAATAGTTCAAATGAACACTGTTTTGATGTTCACAATATGCTTGACGTATCGCATTAGGTTAACATTAATGTTTCGCAGGCGTAGCAGTCGTTCACACAAATTATATAGCTACTAACGTTAGCTAAACCAAGCGATTCACTTTTAACTTTCTAACATTAAGATAATGCACATAAATGTACATTAGGCCAGCTAGTTATGTATATATTAACTGGCTAACTTTATAATTTGTTCATAAAACGTAATTTACCATTAATGATCCGAGCCTATGCTGTCTAAATCCAGCTCACTCCTCACTGCTTTCAACCACCAGTCTCTTCTTTCGGTCGTAAAATTTAGTTCGTTCACCTGGCTTGGTGGTTTAGCTACTATGGTGAGTACTCAAATTATCATCTAAAAGGATATTTTCACCTTTTCCCAGTTTTATTCGCACATCAGTACGCAGTGCAGAAGTTCGTCATTGTAGGACAGCAATCATAGTAGCGTTAGCATGAAACTCGTTTCATGGAGTAGCGAACACTACGAGTTCAGTGGTAACGTCAAGCGTCTCTGTTAGGGTTGGTCCTCCAAAATGGCGGCGCGTCCCTGTAACCATTGGTAACGACAGTTCTAGTTCTATGTGACAGGCCTCTATTGTGGTGCCTCAACTGTGCAGGGTCAACCACAAGTTCAGAATATTTAACCGATCTATGCCACCTCCTATTTAAGGAGAAGGAGGAACTCCAACACTTATAGTCATAGCAACCCTCCCCATGCGCAAAATTCACAGAGACCAGATGAGGCAGGAATAGATGAAAGTACAAAACTACACTTTATTTTAACAATGAGCTCACAATTAAAATGTGTAATGGACTAATTAAAAAGAGATGCCCTTGAAGTCAATGCTGAAGCTGCCGACACCACTCTGCACCACGGAGGGCACAGGGATTGCCCCGCCTGCTCAGCTCCGCCCCCTACCACGAGTGCCCCCCGGAGATGCAGGACGGGCCAGCGCTTTGGGACCCTATCGTCTTAAATTGTAAAATACAAGAGATGGTCATACACATTGGCAGAGACTTAACATTAATAATTGGCAGCAGTTCGCTATACTGCACCCGCTACTGGAAGATGGCCGGGTAGCTGACGGTGCTCACAATATGATTCTAGAAGTCATTCAATACGGTGGTTTAAGTCGCCTAAAGCAAAGTCATGGCCATAGGCTAATCTCTATAGGAAACAGTGGCTGATACCAAAACCTTAAAAAAAAGGAAAGCACAGTTAGTTACGAACCACGATCTGCCATAAAGTAATACAAATAAAAATCGAATTCAACCAGTAAAAAGACTACATACTTTGTGAGCGCTGTTTGCAGAGCGTGTGCTTGCCCTGGTTTGCTTCATCAACATTAAAGCTCTGCAAACAACAATTGGTTGATGAGTATCACTTATAACTAAAAGAAACTGTCATTATCAATACTGGTGTGGGGAGCGCGACTCCACATACAGACACAGCATACATGCGCTTGCACTGGTCTACTTCACTATGCAAATAAAATAAAATACGCTAAACAATTAGACCAGTAAGTACTTTGCCAGCAACGTTTGTAAGATGTATATGCACTAGTTCACTTAACCAGTATTGTAGCTGTACAAATGGACAATGGATTGTCTAACTAATCACATATGGATGTAATTTATAAATACAAGAATAAAAGTCATTACCGACAATGTGAAGTTGCACTGCGCACACCAAGCCCGTCACACAGTATGCATTTGCACTGATTCGCTCTTCATAAATGGCCTTCTGGAACCCAACATATAAACTGGTGAACACTAGTTATTAACAATGTCAACACTGAAATGTATGAGTAAAAGTGGAAAATGTTACCAGCTTAGTCCCGAACCCCATACAATCTCACTGTTTAGCGGGACTCCTCACCACCTATAAGCAATGATTAAACTAGATGAATCAAATACAATGTAAAATGCAATTCAGCGTTGCAGTATGGAAAACGGCATACCTTGGAGCAGGAGAACTACTTTCAGACATTCCAAACCCCAGCAGCAGCAACACGAATTGAGTGAATGCCCAGCTCAAAGACAAAGGGAATAAAAAGACACTCCGCGGTTCCATTCACACTCGCATTCACACCTGTACGTAATTGACCTAATTAGTGTAGGTGCGCTGATGGAACCTAGGTGGCGTATGCACTAACCTAGGTTACCACACAATAAGCTGGAACATTTAAGTTATAAGGTGGGATATACAGAATGTCCATGAACAAGTCAACTGACAGAATGACCGCAAGACAAATGAATAGAGCAGTGGTGATCTGTTTTCGGTGCCATCCTACGAGTCCTACGCTTATCATTGATGGGATGTTGGGGAAATGCAGGGGTGGAAAAAGTATTCAGAATCTGTACTTAAGTAAAAGTAGTGTTACTTTATCAAAAAATGTCAATGACTAAAGTAAAAGTTCTCATCTCAAATATTACTTAAGTTGAAGTCTTGAGTATACTTTTTTAAATGTACTTTACTAATGTAATTACTAATATTATAGATACAAATAAGTCTGATAGTAGGAAATTGGATTTATTAAAGTGCAAACCATAGATTTTTACACATAGTACAGCAAACCACAGCAGTACTGCAGTGGACTCGCTGAAACACAACACCTATAAACACTTGAATAAAATCACACACACACACACACACACACACACACACACACACACACACACACACACACAAACAAGGTATGTGCACACTCTGCAGAAAGCATGTATGTTTAGCTTCAAGTTTACTAAGTCTTTGTTGAAACAGCTTATGTCAATTACATTCTAAAAGCCATTGTTGAACATTGTTGAAACCGCATGTGCGTTCTTTACGAAACTTTGCACAATGGGAGAGCATGCCATGAACTACTTGTACAACAAACTTTAACCCCAACTAACCAGAATTGGCCAAATGGGACGCTAAAACAATCGATTAAAAATCCAAACTTTGAACAGTGGTATCGCATGCCCCAATTAGCTACAGACATGAATGTTTGTACACATATGCCTCTCCTCAAAGCGAACAAATCTGCCTCAAAAACCCATAACCATTTTGAATATTGTGGAAAAACACTTAAATGCCTAAGGATCCTAGGATTATTATTTCTATTATTTTGTTCACCACCTGTATGTTCTCTACTTTCCAAAATCATAAAACCTCTGGTTCAGCTTCAGTAGAAGCTGGTTTATCATATATATAAGATGGCCTAAGTTTTTGGATTAAATCCTTGCTCTTCTGGGACTGAACAAAAGTCCAGCAACACTGAAAAGCCTTTCGCAGGCGTGTTGATTCGAATGGACACACTGCAGACCGATGGAAACTTAACAATGTCCCTACTGTCTGCTGTGCAGCCCAAATAACCATCGAGCTGCTTGGTGCCTTCTTAATAAAAAAAAAACCGGGCAAGTGAGAAAAATTGTTCACGCTGAACCGTGCCATTATACGTGACCCTAAGTGTTCTGACCGCTTCTTCTGTGCCGCCACAAGTTTTGATTGCAGTTCTGAGACGGGTATTGAGTGAGTCATATTTCCATTATTGTTTTTCCACATGAACAGTGATACTGGGGGCGTGGGGCTGGAGTCACGGGATTGCAGGGCAGGCCCTGTCATTGTGAAGATGCTGTGTCTCTGGTCTACGTACAGTCTCCTATGTGCTCTGAGGACTTGGACTGAACTCTGTGCCACTTCCTGGGTGATCAGGATCCCACTTAGGTACTGGGGAGTGAGGGATGGGTGTGAACAGAAAGCTCGGTAGGTAGTAGGTACAGGGTTCCAGAACAGGGCAGGGCAGAGCAGTTCATTATAACAAACTTGTTTTTCAACAATGATCAATGTAAAATATTCTTCTGGAAAGCTGCCACCCATATTTATTTGAACCTGAAGACACAGAATATTCTGCTTCTTGCCTTTCTGTCTCAGCCTCTGTTCTCCTGGTTAAATGGTTCTTTGGTTAAATGTCTGATGAATAATCAGCCATTGCAACAGGTTTTCCACATTATCTTATAAAAGTGAGCCACACACCACTGGAAACAATAAATTTGTTGTGCATGCAATAGGTAAGTACGGTAGATCAATTCAGCAAATTCAAAGAGCTGCAACGGAAATATAAATAAATACAAATAAATTTCAACCTTCACACTCATTTTAATTTTCAAATAAGAGGTTTAGAACTGGACTTGTTTGAGGTAAATTGATCCTGTGTCTAAATAAGTCCCATTGGACTCAATTGTAAAGCAGAGTGGAGCGGTTCTCAGGGTGACCTAAGCTTGAAAAATAAAGATGTGACAAAATTATTATGATTATCGATCAGCATGGTGGAAATAGTTGGTTAAAATGGATCCAAGTCGAAGAAAAAAAAACTGTATTATCCTTTAAAGGTTCTACTTGTGCTGCATTTGAAATATTATTTTTGAGCAGTAGATCTGGTAGTCCTCAGATCCTTTTTTTTGTCAATACAGAATCAGGCCTTTATTTCATTTTACAACATGTTAGTATTGATATTTTGACATTTTTGTTTGATTTTTAAATGACAGACATTTTAGTGTGTCTCCTTTTCTTTCCCAAAATAAAGGGGAAGTTACTTGCTTGAAGCGAGCACAACTGGGACATTTCCCACTCAATGGCTGCACATGACAAGAAATTTAATTATGCTTTGTATTCTTGGTGAGCTAGGCACTCCAGTACCTTAGTGTCTCCCTGTTATTTAATGTCGTTAAATGACCACTCCTCTTCAAGACACGGGGTTAAAATGAATTGTATGGTAAAACGTGTGGATTTTTGTATTTTTATATATCCAAAAGATAATTCTGAAGGGGACAGCAAGCACATTGTCAGATTGGTAATTAATTGCATCTGTTTTTCTTCTGCAAAACCTGGCATCATTACTGTACTTTCATTAATAAATTAAAATTTACAGCGTCTAAAAGGGAGCTTGTGTCAGCACAGACGTACAACACCATCGCCACATTAATCATATCTGTGACTGATTTAATTTATGTATAGGTTGTGGGCTTTTAAATTGTGCCAACATACAAGAATATCTGGGAGGGTCATGTCATAAATATGCTGACTTCTCAGAGAAAATCACACTGAAGCTTTTTGAATTGTACATGTATGTGAGCTTGTAATGCGCTGCCTGCTTTCTGACTCCGCCCTCTCCGCACAGCAGCAGTCAGTTCCTGTATATGTGCTAGCATTAGCATTTTTTGCGCTTCTGCAAAATCAGGCTAGTTTCCAAATGAATTAACAATATAGGGAAAGGAGGGGGATGGTCATTCTTAACCTCTGTTTGATTGTCGACCCTTCCATTTGTTCAACCTTTTTAAAAGAGGATTACACAGACTCTTAATGTGCACTTAAATTGTTCCCCCAATCCATTCTTCCCAAAGATTATGATCTCACTGGTTTTGTCATCACAGTGAAGCCATTAATCTGTTGTAAGTAAGACTTGAAGATTTGCAATGTCGATCATTTAGTTGATATCTTGCCATTTGTGTTACGTGATATGAAAGGATTGTAAATAAAGGCAACATTTAATATTTTTACAGGAGTACGTTTGCACATTATAGCTCTGAAGGGATGCATTATATAAAGCTTTCTTACAGGGTGTGAAATGAACACCTGCCACCAGCCAAATGCTGGTAAAAGTTTGATTGTGACTGGTAAGATTTTCCAGTCTAGCAGCCACTCTAGCAGGTAACCAACCAGGTTGTGTTATGTTACAAAAGATAATGTGGCTGGTAAAATGTTGAAAATGGCTGGTGATTAATTATTACAATCCACAAACCAGTGGGTGAAAAAGTTAATTTCATGTCCTGTTCATTTTCTTCTCTTATTAGTTCTTATTGGCCAAGTGGCATCCTGTTTGCTACCCAGATTAAATGTCATTAGTGGTTAATAATTGTCCATGTGCAGAGCTGGCTGCCAGCCATAGTCTACATCACAGCCACAGACCATCTGTCAAATGAATTATTTGGAAAACATACATTTCGGTCAGGACAACTCACATATTCAAATTATATATTTGAATGAATATGTCAATTTATGGATCTGCTCTAGTTACTTCTAGTGAACACACCAGTGTGCCCTAGGCCTACCTATCAAACAGGGAGCACAACATATCTACCTACTAAACGTGAGATATGCCAAAACCCCCAGTACATAGAAGCAGATCCAGACAACAGGTGGAAGCTGGGGTGGTGGATGGTGAGCAGCAGAGCATGCAAGAGCAGCGCAGGCAATAGCAGCACAGAAGAGGTTTGACTCTCGCTTTTAAAAAAGGGTGCTCCATTAGTGATGTGGGCATGTGATCGGTTGAATATGAGAACATGTGTTTGCTGAGGCCGACCACTGGTCGTCTCAGCAAGAGTTTTCTGACAGAACTTTTTTTGCACACTTCTGAATGGTAGTGTAGAGTCTAGAGGACGCATTTTATTTGCCGCTCCTGCTTTGCTTTACTTGCTTTACTTTACTTTCTGTCCATTTGCTTGCAGCCAATTCATTTTATTGTTTTACTTATTTTATCTTTTTAATTAATTAATTAATTAATTAATTAATTCTAAAGCAATTTTAAAGTAAGAAATTCAGTTGGACACTTGGTTTTGAAAGCAAAGATTTTGCTAGAGAACTGTGTTTGCTCTGTTTCATGTGGATTTCTTTTCAAATATCTGTTTTATCTGGATTACAACATTCCTCATCATTTTCTGGGATACTGGAGCCTGTGCTAGCAAGTCTGAAGTCTGTCTGGAGGAGTTATTTTCTGTTCATTTACAACAAAAATGCCACCGCACAATTCACCTCCCTCTCTCGAATGCACCCGCTGCATTTCACTAACAACGAAAATTGCTGAACTTGAAGGAAGAGTCTATTTACTTCATAAAATAAGAGAAGACGAACAATTACTTGACTCCCTGCTCATATCCAGCCATACTGCTGAACTTCATACAACCCTTCCATCGTTGGCACAAAAGACTGCTGAAAGTGATAACCCCTGGTCTAGACTTGGAGCTAAACCCAAGTCTGTGATCTGTTCCGCTAACGGCCATGCTAATGAATGTACATGGATCGCCGCCCAAGATAAGAAGAATAATCAACGCCGAAAAAACTCCTCCAGTCTCCCGCAATCTCAGCCTCTTGAACTTGAAAACAGATTTGAGGTGCTAGCAGTCTCACTGAGTCATATTGCTCCAGCACACCAGGAGCATGTTGACGGATATCCTCCGGAGCCTTTCCCGCAGAGAAACAGTGCTATAAGACTTGCCTCACTGAGGAATTCTCCCCTGAAACACTATCACACAAAATACGGCCAGCAATGTTTTGAACTCAGTGAAAGGCAAGTAAATCATCCTGCTGCCACACCTGCCCAAAACCCCAGCCTAAGACTCTAATCCTAGGTGACTCAATAATCAGGGATGTCAAAGGTAGGATGGTAAAAGTTCTCTGTTTTTCTGGAGCCACAGTAAATTCTCTGACTGAAAAAATTCTGCACATTTTATCAAATCACCGCATGGTTGAGAAAATCATTGTACATGTTGGCTCAAATGACATTCCAAAACAACAGTCTGAACTATTAAAACGGGATTTCATCCATTTATTTAGCACTCTTAGACAATCATCAGTTAAAGTGCATATTTCTGGCCCTCCTACCACAACTGGACGTGGAATAAACCGATTCAGCAGACTTTTGAGCCTAAACACCTTCATGTGCTGCTCATAATCTGAATTTTATTTACAATTTCAATCTGTTCTGGGAGCGCAGAGACCTTTTCAGAGCGGATGGCTTGCAGGAATAAACGGTAGGTTTCACCAAGGCCATCAAAACCCATCACCACCAAATCTGCCCACCAAAGCCTGAGAAACCATCTCGCAACAGATTATTCTATGGTTATTCGTTTTGCTGACTGATTTTCAACATAACATTATAGGCTATTTAAACTGGTCTCGATTTCCAAAGTATTTGGCGCCATCCGATTTTCGTTTTCTCAAGGAAAAAAGATCCACTCCAGCCAGCGCACAGAACTGTGGTGCGGCGGCTACGGAGCATAGCCATACATTTTCTGGGCGACGCGTCTTTTGCATAGACACGTAGGCTATATTATAATTAGCTTGCTATAGCTAATATAAGGTATCAGTTAGACATACTTTGAAACAAACAGATACACAACATAACATCGATTTATTTTTATTATAATGCAATTGCATACAGGTATGGAGCAATCGATTTATAGCCTAGGCTATATTTAACGATATTTGTGGCCGATATACATTTGCTGTGAATATAAAAAATTGTGTCAAAATTTACAGTAACACAAACTCCAACACAAAACTTATTTTAAATTCCTTTAAACATATGTTTAATTGAATACTAGAAAACAGAACATTTTCAACTAATTAAAAAATTAAAGTGCATGGTTCGCTCCAGTAGTATTTATTTTAAACTGAACTGGAATTTTAAATAGATAAAAATAGCTCCCCAAAACAAACAATATCCGGTAGGTAGCAGGTGGGTTAACTTATTCCAATGATGTTAGCCATCTGATAAGTAGCCTACTTTATGCGATCAGGCAATCTGAATGCGTTAAAGAATGTAGCCTAATTCATTTTAAGACTGCACTCAAATTAGTCAAAGTGAGTTAAACATTAGAATATTATAAGCATATTTAAAGAGGACAGCCTCTTAGGTGTCTCGAACCGTTAAGCGCTACACAGCTTGAAAAACTCATTTACAATCAAGGAAAAATTTTACATTTAAATATGGAGCATTTAAAAATCTAAATCTTCGCATTATAACTTCATCATAAATGCGGATATAGAAAAATGCAACAAGTTTATGATGCACAGAACAATAATGCTATCTCAAAATATATTGGTAGCCTAATAATTTACTTACTGGTTTTGGTTAAGCGAATCAATTGTCTTAGACTTGTCGCATCTTAATGTAGACGATTCTTAAAAATTGGTGAACTATATCCCGTTAATGTCAAGCCCTGATAATAATTAACCGACACAGAATGTAGCCTAGTTTACCAAGCTTTTCACTAATTTGCCGGAGTGAAAGCAAGGCATTGGCTTGCTTACCATTCATGCAACAAACACAAGGCAGCTTGCTAACTGGGTGGAAATATCCAAATAACGTATCCTAATATTATTTCCAATATAGGCCAACTACTGATATCATCATACGTATCGCATTCAAGTAAGGTTAGCTAATCAGCTATGTGACTCAACGTTAGCTATTGGTGTTGAATAACAGTCACGTTTATGTAGCTTGCTAGCTAGCCCGTTTAGTAAAGGGAAAACTGAATTTACCATCAGCTAACTTAAAAACACCAACTCATACAGACGAATAATCTGTTAAATAGTAGCCTAACTGTTACCATAGGCTAATTACGAAGACAACGTAGCTATCTAGTTGCTTTAGCACTACACAAAACTCAAAAGAAACTCAATAAACGTTAGCTAACATTTGCTATCTTTTACTGCAACAGTGCCTTATGTGGGGACTCGGTGCAGAAGAGATACCTGACTGATTTTAAAGTCTTTTTTTCGCCTCAGTTGAATTAAATCCCTTTGCTTATTGGGAATTGTTATCATATAAATTGATTCTAATGATTGTCTAATGATGTTTATTGCAACTTCAGAATTGGGTATCGTGATGTTTATTGCAACTCCAGCATTCTTCAGCATTCTCACCTCAGCATTTAGCATCTATCTCTGCATTCCTCTCTCCCACCAGTGTTGCCAGATGCCTGAATTAATCTCCCCCCAAAAATTCTGAAAATCTCCCCTCTTCAATTGAGCTCCATACAATTTTCTCAGAATTTCTCCCCATACCTTCTTTTAAAATCCCCCATCTATCATCTATCAAAATCCCCCATATATTTATATGTATCTTTAAATCCCCAGTCTGGCAACCCTGTCTCCCACGTCTCCCACAGATATACAGAGTAGAGTGTTGATTGGCTATTTACTCATGATGTATAACCAATCCGATAATGCTGCGGGACGAGCCAGCCTAAGTAGTAACCTTTCAGAGACAGGCGACTGTATCAGAGCCAGAAGAGCGCATTTTGAAATTATTTATTTTATCGGCAATCATATCAGACAAAATTTCGATGCCGATAATTAGAAAAATGACTGATATCGGCCCCTAATTTATGGCATGTTACTTAATCAACATTAGCCGGTTCTCCTTTATCATTGGGTTTTATAGCCGAAAAATTCCCAGATTGGCGAAGTGAAACAAGATCAGCCATCTTCTCTCGCTTTTTTTTAACTATAACTAATGATGACGATCAGTCACGAGATAGGATAATACATTGACACCGTGGCTGTCACATCTATTGCACTAGCCCCCTCTGCAAGGATGAAAGCAAGCAATCAGACGTTGTAATTTGATCCTACATCATACCTTCCACTAACCTTCCAATGGAAATTGGAAAATCTATGTAATAACCATCCTCACTCTGCTGTTAACATTGTATCAAAACATTGCATGCAATCGCATCAGATAATTAATTGGTACCCTGGCGTTAATAGTCTAAATAGCTAGTATACAAATGGTAACAAAATAATAAATACAGAGCAAATAATAATAACCAAATAAATAAAAAAACAAAGCATACAAAATTTGTTGCGAGGCATCAGAACTAAAATAAAAAATGGAACGGGAAAGAACGCAACACTCAGATTTGTCTGGCGGGCCATGCCACATGCAGTAATGCATATTTAGAGTTATACAAATTTTTAAATATAAACTCACCTATTATTTCTGACCAATGTTATTATTTAAAAGTATGTATGCATGTTTTGTCCTTAGAATATCAATAATAATAATTTTTTAAATAATAAAAAAAAAAGTTTTTATATCGTGACTATAGACAGTCATCGCTGCGATATTTTCAAATATCGCCATGTCCGATATTATCGTGACAACCCTAGCCCTTTTTCATTCAATCTTTACATGCTTCCGCGAGGCCAAATTCTACAAAATAACAAAATCACCTACCATAATTATGCAGACAACACCCAAATCTACATGGCTCTCTCGCCGAGCGACTACGGTCCCATTGACTCGTTACGTCAGTGCATTGAACAAATTAATGGATGTGCCAAAATTTTCTTCAAATAAATGAGGACAAAACTGAGGTCATTGTCTTCAGTGCCCATGATGAAAAGCTGAAAGTCAGTGCTCACCTTGATTTTCTGTTTTTGCAGACTAAAAGCCAGGCCAGAAATCTTGGTGTTATTTTGGATTCAGATCTAAACTCGAATAGCCATATCAACTCAATAACAAAATCAGCCTATTATCATCTGAAAAATAAAGCAAGAATCGGAGGATTCATGTCCAAACATGCCCTAGAAAAGCTTATCCACGCTTTTGTCTCGTAGGCTAGACTATTGTAATGGTCTTCTGACAGGTCTTCGACAGTTTTAGCTTATTCAAAACGCCGCTGCTAGAGTTCTAACACAAACTAAGAAATATCAACACATTACACCAATTATTCCCAGAGTTAAAACAAAACATGGTGAGGCAGCATTCAGTTATTATGCTACACACAGCTGGTATAAACTTCCAGATGATCTCAGACACGCCCAAACTCTGACCACCTTTAAAACTAGGCTGAAATCTTTTATGTTCTGCACCGCATATGTACTTAGATTTGAATCCCTGCATTCTATTCCTGTTTTATTGTATTGTCTTATTTTGTATTTATGTAAAGCACTTTGAATTGCCTCTGTCTATGAAATGTGCTATATAAATAAACTTGCCTTGCGCAACATGGCTGTCTTTAAATAAGATGACTCATGTTGTACATGCTGTTTACCTTTTCTATTTTTGAATTACTTGTTAAAACTCATCACTCTTCGAGTGGTTTTTTGGGGAAAATTCAGTTAGCACACACCCTGCACATACTTACTAGAACAGGGGTTAGGGTTTGGGTTTTTCAGAATCAGAAGAGCTGCTGATCTAGGGTATACGCTGCCTAAACTCTGCTCACGTGCCTCACCTGAGCAGTAATGTTGTAACATCTTGTATTGCTGGCGTGACTTTGTGGTCGCATTACCTTCCGACCTCAGGTCCCACTGCGGTGAGCCATGCTGTCCAGACTGCGTGCGGCTGCGCGACCGTGCGTCAGCGCCTGCCGCTGGGTGCACACCAAGGAGAAGGGCAAACCACTGATGCTCAACCCTCGCACTAACAAGGTAAGGGCCTTCCCAGCTAGGAAGCAGGTTTAAACGTCATTCTCCCTAAAGTTCTCTGAGCCTGCTTAACGTCTACACCCAGAGTATTGGACCTGGGGCCACCCTGTGTATGCTGTTTTGGAAAACGTGTTTAGGATCTTTCAAGAAACATTTTCTTTCAGCTCATTGTCAATATGCAGATTTTTTGCTTGTTTCCATTTGCTGTGTCTTTGAACTCAGTCTATAGTTGAATCATCAGTTAAATAAATTATTTTTAAAGGAATCATTTGCCATAAATTCTATTGCAGGAAATTAAAGAATTAGTTGATCGGACTGATTCAAAGTCCTGAATTGTGAATATGGGGCATCTATTCATCATGTGCACAGCCACTTTTACATAATGTGACTAAATCATCCCACAATAGATATTAAATATATCTAATTAAGAACAATTAAACAACTCTACAATTCTGTGTGCAGCATACAGTTTGAGAACCTCTGATCAACACCATCAAACCTTGCTCCATTCAGTGCAGTAGCAACAATTTATCTTTGTGAGCTGTGTAATTCTGGGAGCTCCGTAACCCTCATCCTTTGCGTCAGATGGACGGCCGAACTCCGGACCTTGAAATGCTAGTGGACAGCTGCTGCCCCGTCGCACAAAAGACCTTTGCCACCGCCAGGCACCTCATAACGTTCTCTCACAATGACTTGCTCTCCCAGGAATCATTTTATCACCAGCCCTCCCACCACAAAGGCCAGCTGCTAACCTGTTTCCAGCCCCTCATCCCACATTGTGAAAATGTAAATTTAGTAGGCGAACGTGCAGTGTGAAAGGTTTTATGGAGAAACCGGGACCCAAACGACAGCTGCCTGCCCTGCTTTTGCCTCAAATATGGCCATCACCATGCATCAGCCTGAGTTAAGGTTTGGTTGCAACGGTTAAGAGAATGGCTGCAAAAAAAGGTATGAAGTGTCTCACTTTACATGCCTCAGTAACAGTTATGTAAATAGCTCATAAATAGCTATTTTCAGCAGTCATTCCAATGATAACACATTTCCCATAAACATATATTTCCCTGCGTCCCATTTGTATAAGTCAGACCTTTGAGTCTATTCAGAAACGACTGCACAATGTACAGGTCGCTGCTCCAACGTGTGCTGCAAATGATTCACTAATGCGTTACAGGAGAAATGTTGGCTTTGATGAGAGCACCAGCCAACAATTTAGTCATCGGTGTGGTCATAAGTTCCGTGATTACTTCCAGATGTGACTGGTCATATTTGGCCCTCTCAAGAGTCTGTGAGCCAATCACATTAGACCAGACAGCCAGCATTGCATTCAATGAAACCACATGAGAAATAGTGCTGTACATTTCAACCGTACCTTATGGTGTGTCAGCAGTATACTTGGGAATGAAAGCAAATTTTCAGTGGTTAGACCCCCCCGTCATGGTGCCTCCTCCCTCTGGAACAAACAACGTGTTCCATGTGTGTTTAGTAGCTCTTATTTCACTGGAGGCCCTTGCAGGAAAGCCAACCCCCTTCCTCAATCTATCACGATTGACATCGGCGTCCTGAACAAGAAAAGCCTACACACACCAAGCCCTCCTTCTCCCTCCCACTGTTTGGTTTCTCCAGAGGGGTGTTTCTCTTAAGAATGCCTGTTATTGGTGCTGAGACACACTCTTTGCCCCCCCCCCTAACCCATCTCTGCCCGTCAACACATGAACCAGGATTCCGTTAAGAAAGCGAAGAGCAGATTTGGATTTCACACATACAGTCGCTGTAGGTGCTACAGTCTTGGAGAGGCATACATGCTCACACTGCCATTGCGAGTGTATACAAATGCACAGGACGAGGTGAGGGTAGCTCTTAGTAATCACCACAGGATGAATGATTGATTTCTGGGATAATCATTTAAACATTAATATCACTTTGCATACAATGAGGACAAATCCAGAATTGTATTCTCAGCAGTATTCTTAAATGAAAATTCGAAATCTAAATAATCTGAGGGGTAAATCATTGATATTCCATTTCCCACCTGGAAGTGGGAATTAAAGAGATCTCTTTGCAGGAAGTTATTATGTGAGCAGGAAGAAGTGGAGTGTTTCAAATAAAAACAAGGTTTTTGAATATTCAATGTTAGGCTTTATAGAACACTGCAATACCTAACAAGTTGAGCTACCATTTTGTGAAGCTATCTACAGTTAAATAGACCTAGCAATCAAGATAAGCTTATTACAAAGGGCAAGTTCAGCTGTGCTTCCTAGAAAATTTCCTGGGGCCAATTTACTTACTTACTCCCACACTTGTTACAGTTTCAGTTATTTTTCTGGATGGGATTGTCCCTACACCAAGCCCCCAAATGGAGGACCTAGGGCTGCTCTTTGGTCTGACCTCTACCCTTTGACCCGCCGAGAATGGCTGGACCTGCAGGGAGCCGGAGCTCCGCCCAGCTCAGCTCTCTGGGAGGAGCACAAGCTTCGTGGCTACGATAGGGTGACAACCCAGGATTCCTCAAAAGGCACTAAAACTGAACAGGATCGGCTGCGATGGTGTCCCGAGTGTGTCCAGTACAAACCTGGCCATGGCTTCTCCTGTTTCGAATGACGTAGCTGTTCTCCGTCGAGCAGTCTGTCTGCGTCTGCTCGTTTCAGTCCAGTCTAACACCGTCGCGTTTGCTTGGCTGGGTCAGCTCTCTGAAGGCCCCGCTGAGTACGGTGGTCCTCCAGCACCGGCCTCCGACACAGCTAATGTTATTAAAAGTGCTGTCAAATTCAGAACGGCAGGCAATATTGAGAATATTGGGAACTACATCAATGCAATAATCGATAATTAACTGACAGTTGGAATCGGTAATTAATAATCTGTAAACATTCACTCTCTCCCTCTGCCTTTCACTCGCTTGCTCTCACTCTTCCTCTGTAACCCCCCCTGGCTATCTTCCTCTCTCCAGGGCATGGCCTTCACCCTGCAGGAGAGGCAGATTCTGGGGCTGCATGGACTGCTGCCCCCAAAGATAGAGACCCAGGGCATCCAGGCCATGCGCTTCCAGAGGAACCTGGAAAAGATGACTGACCCTCTTGAGAAGTGAGGCCGTGTGCCACGCCGGAGAGCAGCTAGCCACAAATAAATGTATAGGCTAAGTGGGTTTTTTAGGTAGCTCTAGTTATGTTTTTTTGTTCAGAAAGTCCTCAGTCTAAATTTCCAGCAACAAGTAGTGGAATGTAAAAATTCTACATTTGTTAACATGCTAATATATTATAAGAGATGCGTTTGATCATGTCCATTTGCCTGAAGCGCAGTGGATGCCTTCAGATGATATGGAGAGTGGTATGCAGTTGGTTGAGTCTAATCTGGGACAGAGAATTAATTGTTTAGCACTTCCACTAGAATTTGCACTAGAAGTACAGCGTCATCCACATAGTAACGTACATATCGATAGCCAGCTTGAAACACAGTCTAAATGCCTTTCAAATGCCTCGTAAAGGTAGTATGCTTGGCTAAAAAAAAGAACAATGGGCCTCATTCGCCAACCATTCTACGAACAAATTTGTTCCTGAGACTTTCTTTAAAATGTTTTTACGAACATTCTGGCATTCACCAGTGTTTTTTTATTTGGGATTCTTTATTGGGTTAAACAGAAGCTCAGAGCGCAAACATCAGTTAATCCCGAAATGTTTGTAAAAACGTTTTAAATAAAGTCTTAAGAACAAATTTGTTCGTAGAGGGATTGGTGAATGAGGCCCAATGTTAATCTAACTAGCTGGTACATGGTAACATTAGCTAGCTTAGTAGTTAACGATCACCTAATAAAACAAATAAAAATATTACTTTCCTAGTTGATCCAGTGAGAACAGCGTGTTAACCAAGCAAGTAACCATGTTGATAGTTTTGGAATGTGTCCCTCCAGCGATCCCAGTGACACGGGTGTGACTATCATGGCATATTACTTTCTCCTAAGTTTATTACCTTGGAAAGTCAGTGTTGTTGGTGTATCATGAACAGGAGCATTATGTAGGAAAACACTGTAAAATGTATACCAGCATAAAGCTGCTTTTAGGGTTCTGAATGGGGACAGTGAAAACGGCAACATAATTGCTGAAAATAGTTAATCGCTCCAGCCGGCTGTCTGCTCTAGATGAAGATAAAAGTGTATTTGTATACTTCAGCGGTCTTACAACCCTGGTCCTGGAGAGCCACAAGCTCCGCTGGTTTTTGTTTTCACCTTAAAATCAGCACCCAATTCAGACCCAAGTAACAAGGTGAAATGAGTTAACTGTACTCAACTGCTCTAATTCATTAAATAAGTGCAGTGTTACAACGAAAACCAGCAAAGCTCTCCAGAACCCCTGGTATACTGGCTTGTGTTTGCATGCATGTATTTTGTGTATATGTCGCCGTGTTTGTGCGTGTGTGTGTTGTGGGGCATTTGTCGATGAGAGTATTAGTTGAGTCAAAGGCAATTGACGGATACCTCTCCGCGTTTTCAGGTACATCTACCTGATGGGGATTCAGGAGCGCAATGAGCGGCTCTTCTACCGCGTGCTGATGGGGGACATCGAGAGATTGATGCCTATAGTTTACACTCCCACGGTTGGTCTGGCCTGCACACAGTACGGCCACATCTTCCGCCGACCCAAGTAAGACACCCGGCCCGGTACGGCCTCGCCCGTGTCCGCCTGGCGGTGCGCTACGTGCTGTGACTCTGACCTATGCCTCGCTTCGTCCGCAGGGGCTTGTTCATATCCATCCAGGACCGCGGCCACGTCCGCTCCATACTGGACAACTGGCCGGAGGGCAAGGTGAAGGTGAGTCTCGACAGAGGGGAGGAGCCATGGTCCCTTTTTAGAGCTCCGAAGGTGACATCACCCCAGCGGTCGATACTGGGTTACCATTTCAGTTCAATGACCAGACTGAAAGCCGTTTTAAAAATGTTTAATTTGAGTCACAATTCACTCTCAAATGAATTTGCAGAACGTTGGGAATTGAGTGGATAAGCAAGCAGACAATCCACTGCTGAGAAATTTGTTTGTGGGTTTGTGGGTCAGATTATCCGCAGGGAAAACTGGTAACCAAATGCAAACTCAGCTCTAGTGAACCATGAACATTGTCCTTGTATATTTATAAAAATAATATGCATAGTCGGTTCACAGAACACACCGTTCTTGTCATTAATGAGGCCTAACTAAATTTGTGCTCACAGGGCATTTTGTTTGCTAATCTTTTCTGCCTTGCTAGCTGTCTATGGCACAAGGTTACACTAGTCACATTATGAAACCTACTGCTACTGTGCCATTGCTCATTTATTTGGGGGTGAGCAAAGAATTATTGAGACATATATAGTGAGGTGTCAATGCCCTCTGCTCCAATTAGAATGTCAGCAGCTATATTGGTTAGGCACTATTGAGGCTTAGGCCTCGTACACACTTGCACTAAAACCCCTTTCGAAAACCGTTTTGGCTTCTTATTTTATTATTTTATCTCTATATTATGGCTGCCAATTGTGGTTCAATTTGGAAGGAGGAGGAGACGGAGACGCCTACAACACTTGGAAAGTGGCAAATGATCCATGTTGTTTGTTTTGTTGATATGAATACCAAGGAACACAAAAGATCAAATCCATTGTCAAGGAAACATTTTAAAACCACAAAATGCCTTTCAGTAATGTGTAAGAGCAGGTCAAGGTAGCGAAAATCTCAAAACTAATACATTTCGAAACTAAAACCCCAGTGTGTACGAGGCGTTAGTGTTCCAGAACACTGGCATTGAATGAGTTGAAGGATTATCAAAGCCATTAGATTGCATTAATATAATAATAATGTATTATGTCAATTTAAGAGTATATTATCCTTTCAGAGCATCTGAACAGAATCTCATCATTGGGAATAATTGGCTTTGAGAAAGAGTGCCAGACCAAGTTAGGGTTGTCAATTGTCATGGACCACAGTGAATATTTATTTTTGTAATTTGCTTGCACGCAGAAATTTAAGGTTTTTTTCCACATGTCTTCCGGGGAGTTTTTCCTTGCCTCTGTTGCCTCTGGCTTGCTGTATGGGGGTTTGGGCCAGAGTAAACTGTGACACGTATTGTGACAAATCCTTTATGCAATGTGCTATATAGATAAAATATGATTGATTGATTGATAAATTGAATGAAAAGAATGATGTCCACCATGAAAGTCAAGTAGGTGTTTGTCAGCTTAGAGTAAATGTTAATGTTGGGCGGTACCAGACTGGTCAGCGCTGGGTGCGTGTGTGTTCTCACGCAGGCGGTGGTGGTGACGGACGGGGAGCGGATCCTGGGACTGGGGGACCTGGGGGTGTACGGGATGGGCATCCCTGTGGGGAAGCTGTGCCTGTACACAGCCTGCGCTGGAATACGGCCCGAGAGCTGCCTGCCCGTGGTCATCGACGTGGGCACCAACAACGAGGTCAGCGCCAGCGTACGCCGCGCACGCGCACACGTTAAGCGATCGATGCACAGGCTGCTTAACGCTCAGACTGTTCTGTGTATGTGAGGCGTGAGCTTTTATCCAGGAAAACACTTTGTGTCTGTAGAAGTTACAGTAGCCGTGCTGAGTCCACTGTGGCCTTAGGATGGATGGATTCAAAAAATTTAATTCATGAGTAATAAGAAGCTTTTATCTGGGAGAATGCATGTGGAAAATTGCAGGTAACGAAACAAAAATGTCAGTATGCCATAAAATTGCTTTGTTCTCTCAAAATGTTGTCTGTAATCAGAAATTCCTCTGTGTATATAACTAACTGTGTTAGTTATACAATCCAGTCTGTGTTGTGATTACAAATTAAATGTATTTTTTTCTGAAATTCAGCGCATAATTGTGAATGTCATGAAAGGCTGTCATTCTGCATAATTTACCAGTTTACTTTATCTTTTTCATAAAGTGGTAAAGTTAGTTTAATATGGTAATGTAAAAACACAGTGAAAGGTTTCATGCATTTTACAGAGATTGTTTTAACTATCATAATTGGCATGCCCCAGAATCTCAGTTAAGATCAGGTGGAGAGAGGGGTAATGTACATTCAAATGGCCATGATTGCCTAAACCGCAGCTGCGTAGTCCGCCTCAGGTGCAGCTGAACATGGTTAATGCTAACGTGGTACGACTCGCTCACTCAGTCAGTCACTCAGTCACTCACTTAGTCACACACACACACACACACACACACACACACACACACACACACACACACACACACACATGCTTTAGTGTGCTGCTTTAGACTTTTGATACTAATGGACAAAACGCCATACTGTTATTTCTACTAGTCTGAAAGAGATCACAGTAATAAAATATCCACTTCAGTTCAGCCCCACCTCCTCAGACTGCGTCTCGGCACCCCTCCCATTCTCACAGCCCAGCAGTCCTATCTTCTGTTTCGTTTCAGGTTATGTGGTGTTTTTATGCCTTGTAATGAATGTTATCTAAATGTATTAAGGATTAGTATTTTTGTTCTTTGTTAGCATAGATAACTTTCATTTAGCACTGCAGTAATGCTGATGTTGCATGTTCATTTGGTGTGGCAATGTTGCAGGTCTGGTATTGTTGTTGGTGTTTTTACTCAGACAGATGCATTGTAAGTATTAAACTGTAAAGTCGCTCTGGATGTGAGCGTCTGCTAAATGCACGCAATGCAGTGTGGTGTAAAATCCGATAAGCGCATCCCCATGCTTCCCTGCAGACGTTGCTGAAGGACCCCTTCTACATGGGTATTTACCAGAAGCGCGACCGCTCCCAGCTCTATGACGACCTGATGGACGAGTTCATGGAAGCTGTCGTGGAGAAGTACGGCCAGAACACGCTGATCCAGTTCGAAGACTTTGGGAACCACAACGCATTCCGCTTAATGCGAAGGTACCGGGAGAAGTACTGCACCTTCAACGATGACATCCAAGGTCAGAGGTCACGGAGTCACTGGAGATTGCATTGTAACCTGCCACATGCACAGATACATATAAATATTCAAATTTTCTGAGACACTGAATTTTGGGTTTCATTAGCTGTAAGCCATAATCATCAAAATTACAAGAAATAAAGGCTTGAAATATTTCACTCTATGTGTAATGAATCTATATAATATATGAGTTTAACTTTCTGAAATGAGTGACAAAAAATATTGAACTTTTTCACGATATTCAAATTGTTTGAGCTGCACCTGTATATACACAGACATGCTCAAAATTGTTGGTACTCCTGGTAAAGATGAGTAAAAAGGGTTATAAAAAATTCACTGTTTGGTGAATTAGCTTAATGTCACACTGAAAAAATGAGAAAATAATTATGGTAAAGTAAATTTATTATGACAAAAAAATATAGAATAAAGTAATCATTTAAATTTTTTGGTTGCATATTCTTTGCATGCCATGACTTCCAGATGTTTGTGACCCAACAACATCAAAAGACTCTTGATATCTTATTTTCTGGTACTCTTACAAGCGATATTATAACATCTCTGCATTTGAATGGATCTCTATGGGAATTGGGGGGTGGGACTAGATTTAGCTGTAAATTATGCTGGAACAGTATGGAATACATGGTTGGCAAAATGGCTAAGTCATCAAGGGTCTGAGGTATCAAACGAGCCTCAAACAATCACTCTGCTGCCAGATATGCAGTAGATATGGATAAATCACTTTAAGGGTTGTTTCTCCTGACAAAGTTTCCGATTGAACTTTATGGAAAAGTAAGTCAGGAAAACAAACCCTTCACGTTATCCATCCATATCTACTGTATTTCTGGCAGCAGAGTGATGGTTTAAGGCTTGTTTGATATGTCAGACCCTTGATGACTTAGAGCCATTTAGCCAACCATGTGTTCCATACTGTTCCAGTGTAATTTACAGCTAAATGTAGTCCCACCCCCCAATTCCCATAGAGATCCATTCAAATGCAGAGACGTTATAGTATTGCTTGTAACAGTACCAGAAAATAAGATATCAAGAGTTTTTTTGATGTTGTTGGGCATGAAGTCATGGCATGCAAAGGATATGCGACCAAATATTAAAAATGATTACTTTATTCTATATATAAATGCAGGGGTGCCAATAATTGTGGCACACATGGTTTTGTTAAAAATAATTATTTCTTGTTGGGGTTTTTTTTCCCATAATGATTTCACTTCAATTAAAGGTTGGATTTTTCAAATGTTTTCAGTGTGAGATTAAGCTAATTTAATGGTGAATTTTCTATAACCTTTTTTACTCATCTTTACCAGGGGTGCCAATAATAGTGGAGGGTAATGTATATACACATATTATTTACATATCAATTATATAAAATGTATCAGAACATTATGAATGCAATTCACTATGAATGTTCTGTTGAACACTTGAATAATTGGAAAACTCTTTATCAGTATTTGACCGCATTACGCATATTTAGAATATGGCTATTTCTGAATCTGTATATTACCTGAGAAATCCCAGTGACACTAGACATTCATGTGTACGCTGGTATTTCACTATCAGCTGAGAAATTTAACAAATATTAAATATACAAGACCACATTTAAAATGTTTATGCACATGCGTCACAAATAACTCTGTACACAAAACTACGTAATTTTTTTTTGCAGGAAACTCATAAGAAAACGCATCATTGTTTAAAGAGCTATGAATAAAACCGTGTGTTCTGGCAGTGCAGTGGGATACATTCCAGTAGAATTGCTTTTTCATAGTCTGCCAAAGAGAAATTTGTTGAAAATTCTACAGCAGTAGAAAGACAAACACTTTAAGAAATGTAATTACATCCCCAGAACCCTAGTGCACATAATTATGTGTAATTCTTCTATTCACTCTATTTACTTTGTGTCCAGGAACTGCATCGGTGGCTCTGGCTGGGCTGTTAGCAGCACGAAGAGCCATTGGGAAGCCCATTAGTGAACACAGGATCCTCTTCCTGGGAGCTGGAGAGGTATGTGCACCCTGTAATCCCGTCTGTCATTATATACCCAATACACACACCCTGTAATCCCGTCTGTCATTATATACCCAGTACACACACCCTGTAATCCCGTCTGTCATTATATACCCAGTACACACACCCTGTAATCCCGTCTGTCATTATATACCCTATATACACACCCTGTAATCCCGTCTGTCATATACCCAGTACACACACCCTGTAATCCCGTCTGTCATTATATACCCAGTACACACACCCTGTAATCCCGTCTGTCATTATATACACAGTACACACACACCCTGTAGTCCCGTCTGTCATTATATACCCAGTACACACACCCTGTAATCCCGTCTGTCATTATATACCCAGTAAACACACCCTGTAATCCCATCTGTCATTATATACCCAGTACACACACACCCTGTAGTCCCGTCTGACATTATATACCCTATACACACACACCCTGTAATCCCGTCTGTCATTATATACCCAGTAAACACACCCTGCAATCCCATCTGTCATTATTCACCCAGTAAACACACCCTGTAATCCTGTCTGTCATTATATAACCAGTACACACACCCTGTAATCACATCTGTCACTATATACCCTATGCATGTACCCTGTAACCCAGTCTGTCATTATATACCCTATGCTCACACCCTGTAACCCAGTCTGTCATTATATACCCTGTGCATGCGCCCTGTAACCCAGTCTGTAATTATATACCTTGTGTATGCACCCTGTAACCCAGTCTGTCATTATATACCCTGTAATTCATTATATACCCTGCACATGCACCCTGTAATCCATTATATACCCTATACACGCTAGAGCTGTCGCTTTTTTGTTCGATAATCAAACTTGTTTGAATCTCAGGAAAATGTTTAATTTTGAATATAATTAAGGGTTCAAATTTGTAATCCTGTGGTTGAAATAAGGAGCCCAGTTATGATCTGCGCTCATCCGTGTCGCGCTTATAGTAATACTTACTCTCAAAGAGACTGATAAACAACAGGCCATGTTATTGTTTTGTCTGGAGGGTATACCATTAGGTAGACTAAATAAAGTTCATGTGTGGGTCATGCTATGCGCGTAGCCTGTAGGCTGTGCATTCGAAATGGAGGAGCCAACTCCACTTCACCGCAGGTGTGCCATTTGGAAATATTACGGGTCCTATGCGATTGGAGACAAAATAATGACCAAGGATTGTTACGGTCTCCTCTTCTACATTCATGAGAAACTTGTCAGGATGTTTGCAGAATGCGCTTTCTCACAGTGTGATTGACACTCTACACAGGCCGCCCTGGGTATCGCCAACTTGATCGTCATGGCAATGATGGAGGGGGGCACGTCGCAAGCTGAAGCCAGGAAGAACATCTGGATGTTCGACAAGTACGGCCTGCTGGTGCAGGTGAGCGTCAGCCGGGGAGGGTGCGGAGCGTACCTATGACACTGACCCCGCCCCTTAGCCTGCAGCTGACCCCACTTTGTGTGTGTGTGTGTGTGTGTGTGTGTGTGCTGCCTGCATATGTGTATGCGGGTGTGTCCGTAGGGACGAGAACAGGCAACTGACACCAACCAGGAGGCCTTTGTGCACCCCAGCCCAGGTGACATTCAGAGCTTTCTGGACGCCGTCAACGTGCTCAAACCGACCGCCATCATTGGTGAGGAACCTGGCGAGCTCGAGCATTCTGGCTAATCCCCCTCCTCCCAACAGTGATTCACATATGGACTGTGTAGCATACAGTATCAATTTTGATTGAGTGCTGATGGTACTTGATTTTGTCCTGTGTTATATGTAGGGTGCGTCTATGCTGTGTCTATGCCGCTATCTTTTATGTACTCTTATTTGTAACTAACTGAATCTATTGTCATGTACCTAAACAAATAGCAGCAACTATGTTGTGTGGCAATAGAGGATCTTGAATCTGTTTTCTGCCTGTAGCGTTCCCAATCTTTGTCTTTTAGTAAAGGACACAAATTTCACATGTTTGTTCACAGGTGTGTCTGGGGCTGGCAGGCTCTTCACAAAGGAAGTCCTCACTGCCATGGGAGCACTGAACGAGCGACCAATCATCTTTGCTCTGAGTAACCCGACAATCAAGGCCGAGTGCACTGCAGAAGACGCCTATACATTCACACAGGTGAACACACACGCGCGGGCGCGCGCACACACACCCTCGCAAACGGGCATGCCTCCTCATACCGGACACACCTGTCAGTTCAGGTACACGCCTAAACGCTAATCCTAGACTGTGTCCAAATCAACCCCTTCCATACTATTGAGTGTATGCTTGTCAAGTACAGAGGATTGTTGTTAAGAAAGTTGTTAAATAGGCAAAATGTTCTCTAAATGCAGTGTACTTAAAATCCACGTATTATATACTTATTTCTGGGTTTTCGCTGAGGATGGTATGCAGGATTTTTTTCGCAGATTGCATGTTGTGTTCTAAACCGTGTGCAGTAAACGGTACAGAGAATGGTAGTACACAGGATGCAGTAGATATGGCTCTGACACAACCCCAGTCTCACATGTTCTGCTTTGCATCCAGGGACGGTGCCTGTTTGCAAGTGGGAGCCCGTTCGACCCTGTGACCCTGAGCGACGGGCGCACTTTCATACCCGGACAAGGCAATAACGCCTACATTTTCCCCGGTGAGAGAGACAGTGATACGACTTATATATCCTGTGCTTTTCCTGTGCAAATCACACTTGCCCACCTGGGTAAAAAAACACCTTCATTCACCCTGTGATTATACTCAACTAGCCATTCAACTTTTTTGTTTTTTGATGTGAAGAAAAAACTTGGATAATTCACTGTCTGTGCCCTAAATGTTAACAAAAGGTATTACTGTAAGAGCAAGCCTAGCCCCCTGTAAGAAGGAGACTCAAGCTATCCAAAATAAATATTGCACGCAGGAAAACTGACACAAGGAAAAAAGCACAAAACTACTAGCGTGTGCTTTTTCTGTGCTTTTTCTGTGCTTTCCAGTTTGGATGAACATTCTTATTTCTTCATGAAGTACACATTTGGAAAATATACAGCCTTGGTCTCACTTTGGATCCCACCTGATGCTCCTCTCTTTTACCAGAGTAATTGTATTGTAGCCATTCTGAGGCTGATTTGGTCAGGTTTTTTTTGTGTATCTCAGGGGTGGCTCTGGGTGTGATCCTCAGCGGTGTCAGACACATCAGTGACACTGTCTTCCTGGAGGCCGCCAAGGTCAGTGCGCCATTCGGTGTGTGTGAGAGTGAGAGAGAGTATTGTGTGTGTGTGTGTGTGTGTGTGTGTGTGTGTGTGTGTGTGTGTGACAGTATCAGGTTTGTGTGAGAGCGTGTGTGTGCGTGCACGCTGTATACATGAGACAATACTGCACTTATTGAATCTTTCTCAATGCACTCAGACGCTGGCTGCGCAGCTGACGGACGAGGAGCTGAGTCAGGGCCGGCTGTACCCTCCTCTGTCAAACATCCGGGAGGTGTCCATCCACATGGCAGTGAAGGTCAGCATTGGGTTCCCGTGGTCAGGGGAATGGTCTCACCAGCAGGAGGGCGGCGGGGCTAGTGTGGAAAGGAACCGTAAATGTTACGTATGCTGTAACGCTAGCCGTCTTCTTCGCCGTTGTGACTGACTCCACCTTTTGTTCTCCACACGCAGGTGGTGGAATACGTATACGCCAGAGGCATGGCTTTCCACTATCCGGAACCCCTGGACAAGGACACCTTCGTCAGATCCACCCTGTGGGACACCCACTATGACTCCTTCCTGCCCGACGTCTACGACTGGCCTTCACACGCCCATACACCGCCCATAATCGAGTAGAGGGGCTGGGGGGGGGGGGGGGTTGAGAATAAGCATAAAAAGAAGAGGAGATGTTGAAGTGGGAATGGGTGGGTGGATGGATGTGGAGTTGGGTGGGAGAAAGGGAAAGAGTGGAGAAGGATATACAGTGTAGCATTGTTGCTTTACACCACTCACTAGGGCAGGGGTGCACAACTCCGGTCCTGTAGGGCCGATCTGCATGCTGGTTTTTGTTCCAACCAATTACATTAGTTTTAGTTTTCTGACAGCTCTGTAAACTATGCTGCTTCACTCCTGTACTTGACAAATGTCAGATGAAGATATGATTGAGCTAATTAAATAATTAAGAGCAGAGGTTGGCATAAAATCCTGAAACGGATCGGCCCTTGTTGCGCACCCCTGCACTAGGGTTAGTCATAGAACAACGGCCTGAGAGGCCAGTGACCACTCCTCCGTTTTTTTTGTTGTCATAATTAACTTTGCGTTCATGTTGTTGGTGTCAAACTTTCATATTTCTAAACACTCCTGAAGTTGCGTTCAAGAATAACTCCTCTATTTTGCCCCTATTTAGTTTCATGTTAAAATGTTTAATGGTAGAGATGTGAACTTAATCATATCTAAAGGGAAAGACAGTCCCATAGCACCACTCCAGACGTAAGATGCATTACATCACGCAGGAAAAGAAGTTCTAATTACTTGTGTTGGAAAAACTGAATTCATTGATAGAAAATTTTGTGTTCAAAGTTTATTATCTTAGAATTTGTTTTTCTATGTGTGTGCGGTCTATTTTGTGCCTCTCGTGAAGTTTGGAAAGTTAAACATGAGAGAGTTGGAGAGAGACAGGATGCAGATTCCCTCTGCTTATTAGTTGTGCTTTCAAGCTGGACTCCAAAAGGTAGAGCAATGAAACACAGCGGTGATTCACCCACTCAGTCGGCTTGCAGGTTCTCATTACATAAAGGGCAAGTGGACAATGTTCCTTCATGCAGTTAGAGACAGGCTGTGTGTCTCAGATAAGCACTCGGTTGTCACCGAAGGTATGAAATACAGGCCTAACACAGCTCATTAGCAGGGCTAGGATTCGAAGAATGGTGCAAGTATGTGTGAAATGTCACCCTGTTCGAATGAGACCAAATTTAATACACCAAATTTGTATGACTGGCAGTGCAGTGATTGATTGGTCTGTGACCGTTGTGACTCCACAGCATTATTATGAGCAGTGTCATAAATATCTACCGTTTAAAGAAGCTTCTGTCTGAACACATATAGACATAAGGAGTGACCTTCAGTGTGAATTTTCTTATCAGTTAGTTTTATGGTTAAGCATGACGCACTTCTGCATAGTCCCATTCTGCGTATAACTGAATTGTTTTTGTAGACGTGTCCATATTGCAGCTATATGTGTTTGTTTGGGTTGATGTACTTACCCAGTAAATGTAAATGTACACAAAAAAGGTAAGGAGTTATCTGTCACATGAAGCGCTTCACACTGCACTACTAATATAACAATTGTGATAATGGTGCCGTAGTGTAAAAAAATAAAATAAATAAAGAGCTAAAAATCTAGACTGCTGTGTAATACCACAGGGCTCAGGAAGCCTGAAATTCTGCCTGCTTTGCCTTTCCCCCATGTACTTTCTGAAATACCTTTTGTTGACATCCAGTCGTCATTCGCATAACTAATTTTCTCCCTCATGGCACTTGTATTATCATTTTATTCAATTAATTATTCAAGAAGAACATTGAGGTTAAAAACCATAAGACCCCCGTCACCTTGTATTTCACCTCCGACACCTCTGCGGATAGAGCAAGTGTAAACGTTGCCAGGTTTTTAACCATCGCTGCACGAAAGATGATCAAATGAATGCACCAGCAATTACCTTATTTCTATTCTTAGTTCTGTACTGTTCCAGTCCCTTTGATGTCTTTGTATGTATCCCTCTCCGGTCTGGTGGCATGTGGACCATAGCACTATTGATTTATGGTTAGAGAATGAATTGGCCTGTACAAATTCACACATATCTAATCACATCAGTAGGATGGACCAATATGACAGGCATTGAATTGAATCATCGGACTTGAGCCCTGTCAGATATAAGGGCTTAAAATGTCCCATTCGTAAGACCGCTGTGCTGTATCATTCAAGTGCATATGTTGTGATGTCTCGTGTTGATTTACATTTTCTTTCTTTTTTTTTTCTTTTTTAAAAACTGATCCATTTTAACTGCAAGTACCCTGACAAATCTATGGTATTGAACCTCCCTGACTGCTGACTCCTCTTTCTTACCAGTGGCAGTGTGGTGTGCGTATATCCAGTGTGTTCCTGGAGTTTATTTTTGTAACGCAGTGTTGCCTTAGCGTATTAACGCTCAGATCAGCGAAAGTGTTCCAGTGCCCCAGTCCTCTGTGTGATGTTACAGGTGTTACAGGTGTTGAATTAAAACTTTAGTTTTACACTTGCTGTCTCGCCTGTCTCTTTTGCCTTTAAACATTGTCCTGCCCATTTTTGTTACTGTACATTGTGTGCTTTTATTTACTTAATTTATTAATGTTATACATTTTTACGAAGAGATTGTGAGATAATGGGTTCATTCACAATGGTTGTCATGAAACAAACCTATTTTCCCCAAGTAATTAAGACTGCAGGATGTGAGAGAGGTGGGGTTGGATGTCGATGGGTGGGGTTTGACATCCAATTGATTAAAAACAATTCTGCCTTTCACAGCTCTGGATTGGACTAGAGCAATGGTCCCCAACCCTGTTCCTGGAGATTTTCCCCCTAATTTGACTCATCTGATCCTACTAATAAGCAGCTCAAAATCTTTATTCGTTGAATGAAATGTGCTTTTTTAGGGTTGGAGTGAAAACCTACATGAGTAGATCTCCAGGAACAGGGTTGGGGACCACTGGACTAGAGGGTAGGATGTCGGTGGGGATTGACATCAAGCCCCGCCCTCCTGCAGCCTGCAGTCAGATGCCTCTCAATTTTCTCGACTTCATGCGTTTTAATCAGGCTGTATTCCTCAGACCTGCAGTGGCTGTACAGTTTGAAGACAGAAAATGTATCAAATATATCAAACTAAACTTCAACAAAATTTCACAATTGTTCAACATCAGTTACTATGTGCTTATGTACTATGGTTGAATGTTCTAAACGGTAAATTCTATAGAGGCTGTATACGTTCTATAGAGTATAGAGGTCGACTTGTTCTTGTCATTGTATGCATCTGATAACAGATCCAAGGGATACAACAGTTTTTCTGGATTGTCCACGTTCTAGTGTATTTTATTTAGTAAATCCCAGTAAGATGGAAATCTCAATTTTTCAAGGAGCCATTGTCCACTGTATTGCAACCTCCTGTGCAATAGGTGGCAGCAGTGTATGCACTGTTCCTAACATTGTGCACGAGAGTAGTGTTGCATTAAGCGCATACTTATTTATTTTACAAGTTATGTGTTCAGGTACCGACTGGTTAAGATAATTCAAACCGTTATTATACTGCGTGGAGTAAGCCTTCAAACGGATGCTAGCTGCCTGGCTGGCTCACGGGACGTTTAGTTTGCTTGCTAACAACATGCTAAGCAACAGAATGCTGATCAACGACTTCAGTTAATCGGGCAGATTTTCCTCAACGTGTCTAAATCTAAATGTATGCTTGGGTTGGTTTAAATTGATTTATTAAATCAGACAGATATCTGGCAGGCTATCCAATAATCTGAGCAACGTTAGCGGGATGTGCTTAATTTGTTGATGGTGTCGCTAATTTGATAGCCAAGTTACAAGAACCATGTCTATGGACCTGACGTTCCTCGGTACGGGTTCAGCATACCCGTCCCCTCACCGTGGAGCCTCAGCTCTAGTTCTCCGGACTGAGGGAGATTGCTGGCTATTCGATTGCGGAGAAGGGACGCAAACTCAGCTTATGAAAAGCCAGCTGAAAGCCAGTGAGTTCTTCCTCGTAATTGTATTGTATTAAATAGCCTACCGTTACTTTGTTTAGCTGTTATTGGCAATAAAAGTGATCAAATCTGGTCAGACTACTTATCCCATGTCCCTGATTCTGACAATAATATACATGTAAAGTTACATTCGACCTATTGCATTGGAATGCAACAGTTCAACTGTTACAGTTGCTGTTTTAAGTGAATGCGTCTGAAGTTCATGTACACGTGTGGGATGTCCAGCTAGCACTGTGGTGTAGCATTTCGTGTCATATGTAAACAGCAGCAGTATGGTACACCACCCCTGAACACAGGATTTGGGCAATAACCAGAACAATAAACACGTCTCAACTCCGCTACTCTACCATTATAACCAACTGAGTGGGTACACTGGATGATGCTACTGCATTATTTATTTGTCCTTCAGGTCGGATAAGCAAGGTGTTCATCACTCACTTGCATGGCGACCACCTATTTGGGCTTCCTGGGCTGCTGTGCACTGTCAGTCTCAACCTTAGCCCCTCCCCCACGCAGCCTCCTGCATGTGTCGACATCTATGGCCCCCAGGGCCTTAGGCACTTCCTGCGCGTGGCCCTGAGTCTGTCGGGCTCCCAGCTGCTCTTCCCCTATGCCGTGCATGAGCTCGAGCCCACTGCGGATCAGTGCCCTCCCGAGAGCCAACTGGACGCCATGCTGGATTCTTCCATCAGTGAGAGCTTGCACCCTCAGGAGCGTCCCGGTCGGACTATCCCCCTGGACGTCACTCGCGAATGCTACGCTCTCCTGGAGGACGAGCGATTTGTAGTGGTGGCGTTCCGGCTGTTCCATCGCTTGCCATCTTTTGGGTTCTCTGTGCAGGAGCGAGACCGGCCAGGACGGTTGAACACACAGTTGTTGCGGGATCTGGGTAAGCATATTCACCATTTTTTAAATGAATTTAACTGAACTGACCAGGAGCTGGATTTATTGTCTTAATAATTTCAGAAAATGTTCAGTTTTTTTTTGGTTTTGGAATCATGGTTTTTTCAGGAGGTATGAAAGGTTATTGGCTTAAATAAGTAAAACCTGAAACACTAGTTCATCTGAAGTTGTTGGATTTGTTGTGCAAAGGGTAAAACTTTCCTAACCAAGATACCCTCTTGTCTCTCTTAGGGGTAAAGCCTGGGCCAGTCTACGGACGACTGAAGGGCGGTGAGTCTGTGACATTGGAGAACGGCCGGGTGTTGGCCCCAGACGAGGTTCTGGAGGAAGCCGTCCCAGGGCGGAAGGTGTGTGTACTTGGAGACTGCAGCGCGTTGGTGGGCGAGGGGCCTCTGTGGGCCTGTCAAGGGGCAGACGTTCTGGTGCACGAGGCCACGCTGGCGGACGGGCACAGGGAGCGGGCGGTAGAGCACGGGCACAGTACTCCCAGCATGGCCGCTGACGTGGCGCGGGCCTGCCTGGCGCGTAAGCTGGTGCTCTACCACTTCAGCCAGAGGTACAAACCGCTGAGCCTGTGCGCAGAGGGCGACGAGGACGACGTGACGGAACTGAGGAGACAGGCTGAAGAGGCGCTGCAGGGCACGGGCATGGAGGTTGTGCTAGCAGATGACTTCCTCACCATACCTATACCCATCAAGAGGCTCCACTGAGGGCAGGTTTCCTCGGCTCCCGTGGCACGCGGAAGACACGATACATTTTTAACCCACTTTCAATGAACGGTATACATAGTTTAATTGGCTAAAAATCATTCTCTCCCCCTTCACCTCAGCTGATGTGTGGTGAGCATTTTAGAGCAAAATGGCAGCAGTGCATCAACCAAGTGGGTGCGACACATTGGTAGTGGTTGAGGAATTTCTCTCTGTAAATCACTTTGATTGGGAGAAAAGTGAGAAAGTGCAAGCCATTGTTATTATTATTATACATACAGGGTGTTTTTAGCTTGATGTATCTATTAGAACAGTCTGATGGTTAAAATATTAATTAAATGACACATTTCGGTCATTCCTTGCCATGTCAACCAGGGCAATTTTCTGATGCTCACAGACTTTTCTCAGAAATATTAACCTGATGGTTGACCCGGCAAAGACAACAGGGATGTAATTTGCAGGAGAGCGAGGCATGCAAACGGTATGGGATTGTCAAACGTGGTGAAGTATGGTGGGCAGTACTATGACCTGGGCTGTTGCAGTTTAATAATTTGCTCTGACCTTGTTAGTGAGAATATGGCAGTGGCCTCTGGATGCTGAAGGGACCCTTTGAAGAACCCATTTGATGATTTACGTCTACTTGCCTGAACCAGCAGGGTTGTAGAGGGGGAAAAATAATTTTGCCATATTTTATTTGTATCTCAATGGATTCTGGTATATCTTAAAATATCTAATAAATTTAAATGTTGTGTGCAGATCAAACGTCATTTATATTATATTATATATTATATTATATAACCTAACAACTATCTGAAAATATGTTCAATGTAAAAGAATGGCAAAAGTAAAATGGAAAAAATCATCAAGCTGCAACACATCCATGCTTTTAAGGCATTTGGCAGATTCTCTTATCACATTATTTTAAATAGGATCCATTTGTACAGCTAGATCTTTGCTGAAGCAATTCATATTAAATACGTTGCTCAAGGGAACAACGTTAGTGCCCCATCTAGGAATCAAAACAACCTTGGAGTACTATGCCTAACCATTATGTTCCCTAACTATTATGCTACATTGCCACCCAGCATAATTATGATGGTCATAAGTACCTTAATTTGAATAATAACCTTTGCTCAAGGGATCATTTCGGTACTGATCGTAACATCTATAAGCTGTGAAACTTCAGCCTATGGGCGGCATGGTGGCAGAGTGGTTCGTGCTATTGTCTCGCTAGAAAGAGGTTCCATGTTTGAGTCCTGACCAGCGTGGGTGTCCTCTGGGTACTCAGTTTCATCCCACAGTCCAAAGACATTAAATGTTGGGTGTCAATGCTAAAGTGGCCATAGGTGTGTGTGTGTGCATGTTCACCCTGCAATGGGCTGGTCCCTTGTCCAGGGGTTGTTCCTGCCTTGTGCCCAAATACATGCTGGGATAGGCTCCAGCCCCCCACGACCCTGAATTGAACAAGCAGGTATAGATAATGGATTGATAGATGGACTTCAGCCAAGATATTATTGTTCACAGAGAAAGAGTGAGAATAAGAGTGAGAATGTGCAGTGATTTCCATTTCCCACTCTCCACTAGGTGTCAGAAACCAAACTAATGTGCTCAACATTTTGAATATTTTCTTTTATTTTGTAGTTTTCTGCTTCATTTATTCAAACATACAGTATAAAGCATTATCATTAAACGTATCAAATAAGTATTACTGTTTTGGATTTGTTATTCAGCTAGTTAACTAGGTAGCAACAGCAACCTAGGTACCAAGTCCCAACCTCCAGGTTGTATACCAAAACCAGTTGGTGAAAATTGTGGTCAGCTATTTTGAATTGCATTATGTTCTGATTTACACAAATCTGAGTAGCCTACAAAAAATGACCTGAGGGTCAGTGATGTGTAAAATAAATGTGAGGCCGTGCTTTGGTGGTCAAAATCAGCAATACCTAGGATTTACTTGGTTGGGTGAATTACATGGAGCGTTTGAACAATGACCTGTTCTCTTATATAGGGCCCAATGCATACTTTTCTGAAATGACTGAAGTCTTCTTAGATAAAAAGCAGGGCGCCTTTATCTCTTTAAACACATCCATGATTCTCACACACACACACACACACCTCATGAGGAGGCTCATCCAGTAAACTGTCTAATCTCATGGCTGGTCCAGATGGCACAGATCAATTCTTCATCTTCATTTTCATGGGTATCTTTACACACCAGCTTTCCCTAATGTTTTTTTTTCCAGGACAGTCCGTGAGAGTAGCATTTTTACCAAAAAGTTAAGAACATGGAGCTTGTACCAATTTGGTTTTGGTTGTAAACCAAGTATGTTAAATACAGGCTCTTTTTACAATCTGTACTGAATGTTATATAATTTGTGCAGGATCACTTCAAAGTCAGCACTATACATCAATAAACCTAACTTGCAGTGTTCATCAGGTAAAAGGTTGAGTTGTCAGTTGAAACCTTGCTAAATGTTTTCATACAATATGTATCCACGTATCTTGTCCTGGACAACAACAATCTCAATCCCTGAACAGAAGGGTGGTCTTATTGCAGGATGACAGCCCCTAACCCATACATTTGTTTAAAATGCCTTGCATGAGTACTGTGCTGAGAGGCAATGCTTTACATTTTTAAAGTCTTTGGTATTAAAGCATCAGCAACCGAATAATATTAAGCAACTGATCCGCTATATAATTGCTTTTACACTTTCCCACATTAAGAGATGCATACTGTTCTCGTGGCATTGGCCTATGCTAATGATCAGTAAAGTTTTTCAATCCAATAATCACAATTTATTCATTGTTTATCGACCTTCTTAATAATATTGCTAAAGCTAACATTTAGGGAAACGAATGTAGGCTTAATGTTACAACATTGGACTCCAAAAAAGAAGAAAAAAAAACATTGTAATTTTGTAGGCCACCACTTGAAGTGCGCTACAGTAATTGCAGCGGATTCATAATAGCCTAGTGTCTTATTTATTGGAGGGTGAAGATTTGTTGAATATTACATGGTAGCTGAAGGCACTAAACAATGGCATGAGATTTTTAATTCTATAGCCATGCCCATGTTATTTTATTATGTACATTTTATGTAAACCACCTCTGGTAACGTTGTGTTGCCTACTGCACCGATGCACGGGAAAGGTCGCGCCTTGCGCGTTACGTGTTCTAGAATTAAAGAAAAATGACAATAAGTAAGCAAGCGCGTATTTGTGCTGTGTAGGCCTATGCACGCATTTTGTCACAGAAGTGGGTGGTAAGAATACCAGAGCCATTCATTTGCAGGTGTGTGTAAAACCCAAGATAAATATTTTTTTAAATCGCTAAACCCGATATAAGGTATTTGACAAAACGTTTTGTCTATGTCGACTTGGCAGCCGTCACATTCCTGGACACAAACAAATATTGAAATGATCGCATTCAAATAGTTTTATCCTAAAAACAATGTATCCGCACAGTACCATTTCACGATATTGTGTAGTCAGCCACCAAGCACGGCGGCAACCCCGGCCTAGTCAGCCTCAGCCCGTCCCTGTCCGCACCCCTCACTCTGCGCATGCGCGGATCGCCATGTTCATACGCGAGTAGTGACAGCAGCAATGAGCGGAGCTTGCGGAGTGAAGCCAGCTAGTTCCATACACGGGCTCCCTTGTCCACAGCAATCATTTTAGTTTCAATAATCGAGAAACTCCACCGTATTTACAAATGAAGAAAAAACTGAACAACTGACCCAGAGCCGTTGATAGAGAGGAATACCCTAACCGCGTCGGGGCAAGGTAACGTTATGATGTGGGAGAGGGATTTGTTGCTAGTAGCTGGCTGTCCAGCTAAAAACATAGTCAAGATGACTTTAGGCCCAAAACCAAAGTGTAAACATGCGAAAGTAATACGATAGATGTTCAATGTTGCGGATTCAGGGAAATGTATGTATTGCATGGAAGGAACGTGGAAAATCGCGATAAGTTCACATCTAACGTTAAACGCTAGCGAAGTTTTTTCGAGCGTGCTAACTGGTCTGGCAGGCTAATATAGTGAACGGCGAGCGGGATTATGGAGACTAACATTAGCGAGGCTATTTATGTCGTTTATTAGCTTCATTGTTTCGACTTAAACTGACCCAATTGTCATTTCGTTTTCGATTTATTGAAAAATATTTTAAACCGCTCTTTTGAAAATAGACGTCACGAAACACAAACCAGAACTTGGCTAAACGTATTTGTTTTTTTGTTTTTTTGTCCGTGGTGTAGCTAACGTTAGCTAACGTTATTTATGTCGATCGTGCGGATCCGGTGTTGCGCTTAACGAGTTGCTAATGGGAACTTTTTGGAGATTGAGCTAACATTTAATACTGTTTAGCATTGTTGTGGGAACAGCAGCGCTTTTGGATGCAGCGAATGAGTATGAAGTGTGGCGTTAAAATACTCTTTTGACGGGGGAAAACAACACAAGTAACTATCCAGCTACACAGCGACGCCTGTGTTTGTGTAGCCTAATAAGCCTATGTCAGTGTGCAATGTGGCCTGAGCTCATAAAAGGCATGGATATTGAAAGAATGTCGATGCTTACATATTTTTATTCTGCTTGCATCTAACTTAGGATATACGTGTTAATTTAGAAAACGGGCGATTGTATACGTGTGGTTTAGGGTTGACATTTTCTAAGGTTAACTGCCATAAATAATTTTACGTTAGATAACGGGATGCATGTTTAACACTGGCATGCTACCACAGTACCACACTGCCCTGGATACAAAAACACAGAGGTGGAAGGTTCACAATGTAAATGTCCTCCACAGTATTTTGTTCCAACCACCTGGATTTGCTAATTAGCGCAATGTTTAAGCCAGGAGGTAGAACCAATTAGTGAAATCAGCTGGCTCAGTTAATGGGTGGAAAAAAGCATGGCAGGACCTTCACTTTTTGACCCCTGGACTGTCCACCTCTGCAAAAGCAGCATGGGTTTTACTGTACTGTAGCCCAGGGGTTTCCAAAGCCGGTCCTGGGGCCCCCCTGTGTATGCTGGTTTTCGTTGCAACCAGAGTTGCAATCCCAGAGTTTTAACAATCTGTTAATTTTTCTTAATTGGGTGCTTTTCATGTTTAGAGGAATTATTCACAATTGCAATTGTGGTTGCAACGAAAAACAGCATACACAGGGGGGCCCCAGGACCGGTTTGGGAACCCCTGCTCTAGCCGATAGTTAACATTCCGTTTATTGCCCAGTTTTAAGTCATTTTCAGTGCATGTGCGCATGTCATTAAATGCAGATGAACAGTTCCCCTGAAGTAATTACTCTAGTCTGTACGAAGTAAAATCTAAGCAAATAATAAAAAAATAAGAGCATTGCTACAGGGAGTCAATTTTATTTAGAATCTTGTCCCATTGAACAAATTGTACCCTTTGTGGTTGTCTTGAGTGCAAATTTGCATGTAGAATCTAATAACACAGCTGTCACACTGGTTTGCTTTACATTATGGTTGGCTCAAGAGTTAACCAGCCATAAGTACAACAAAATCTTGACTGCATATTTTTCCAGTCAATCCAATCAACCCATGAATAATTAGTTGGAGCAATTCCTGAATGTCCGAAGACAGTTTGTTTGCCTGCGACATAAAAATACTTGGTCATGGAACTCAAAACTTGACTCCTAAATGAAAGATGAATACATAAAATATAAAAATGTAACTTTTTTTTCTCTCATTGGTATTAGTGTAGTGTTGCAGGGATGCAAAATCCTATGGTCTCATATTGCATCTCTGCTGTCAGGGATGTCAGTTAGCTTACGTCTTTGTTTGTTATTGGGTCTAGGAAAAAGCGTTGACATTCGTCATGTTTATGTGTTGCCATTTGATTATTTTCCAGTTTAAGTCACCACCCCTGAGATTGTGGGTCTGGGGCCACTGAAGGACATATATTTCATCACTTTTCTGTCTGAGACGAGCCCTCCTGCAGCAACAGGCGGAGCCCGGGAGTGACATCATCGCTTTCACGCCACAAGTCTATGGGAGGACAGTCTCAAACGGAGCGAGAGAGCTGGGAAAGAGAGAGCGAAGAACTGTGAAGGACGCGTTCCCCTGAAAAGAGGAGGGGTCTCGAAGAGTAAGCCACGGGCGCGACGCCCTAAGCCGACAGAAAAGCGCCCTCCAACGCCGCAGAACAGCGCCCTTCCTCCCCGGCGTCCCCCCACGATGTCTATCACCAACACGCCCACGAGCAACGACGCCTGCCTCAGCATCGTGCACAGCCTCATGTGCCACCGGCAGGGCGGGGAGAGCGAGACCTTCGCCAAGCGCGCCATCGAGAGCCTGGTGAAGAAGCTCAAGGAGAAGAAGGACGAGCTGGACTCGCTCATCACGGCCATCACCACCAACGGAGCGCACCCCAGCAAGTGTGTCACCATCCAGCGCACCCTGGACGGCCGCCTGCAGGTAGGAGGCGGAGAACCGGGTGGGTAACGTGCGGGCGGGGTGGAGAGAGCGAGAGACGAGGGCAGCGTGTGATTTAAGTTACCGGGCACGCTCGGTTAGGGGCTCCCCGGCCCTAGGTGACGTAGAGGCTGGGGTGAAATAGGAGAGTGGCCACTGGAGCTGGCAAACTGGGCAAAAGTTGTCTTTTGCCAAAGGGTTAGAACAGGAGTAAGGCAACCCTGGTCCTAGAGTACTGGAGACGGCCCTGGTTTTTGCTCCATCCAAAGCTAAAACTGCATAACAGGATTCATTTTAATTAATCGGGTCTAATGAAGGTAGGTGTACATGTGCTAGAGGCACTCAGTATTACACCAGACAGAATATTCAGGCTCAGGCTTTTAATTATCCATCAAACTCTTGTGATCAAGCTCAGATGGAACAAAAACCTCACCGGCACTGCAGGGCCAGGGTTGCCTATTTTGTGCTACGGTTGCCTTGCCTCCCCAGTTCTCCTTGTTGTCCGTGTGGTCGAAAAATTTCACAGACTCATAGTATGTTTGCCTAAGTAACGCGAGTTTCTCAGCGCGGCGGGTGCCCGTTGGCCATACTCCTGACCGCCGCCTGCGTGCGTGCGCCTGCTCTACCCTCCCGCAGGTGGCTGGACGGAAAGGGTTCCCCCATGTGATCTACGCGCGGCTGTGGCGGTGGCCTGACCTGCACAAGAATGAACTGAAGCACGTAAAGTACTGCCAGTTTGCCTTCGACCTCAAGTGTGACAGCGTGTGCGTGAACCCCTACCACTACGAGAGGGTGGTCTCTCCCGGGATTGGTGAGCGAACTCTTTTCTGCTGGTTTTTCCCCACTTTTGTCCACTGTAACACAGTTCTACTTTTTTGGAGAAACACACACTTTTATTAACAAGCCTACCCCTGCCTTTTCAGATTTGTCTGGATTGACACTGACCAGCTCTGGTGAGTGTGTGTTTATGTGAAATATTTCTTGTATGAATATTTGTGTGCATTGATTGGTTAATGAATTAATTGGAACAAAATTCCAAATAAACAAGAACGGTACATCCTGTAGAACTATGGACTAATGGCAGAGGTCCGACTTAACAAAGCTAACGCATGTTCCTAGGTAACTGCAGTACGAATCATGACCGTATTCAGCTGTGAGGACAACTCAAATACAACGTGCACGTGTCACAAAGATGTTTATTTTGTAGACTTTTATTTAGGTTGAACTATAGAGGATTTGGCCAATTCAGGTACATGATAAAGTGCAAAAATATTGCATTGAACAGTGCAAGACATTATCCCAGCGGTGTCAAACCCATTCCATCGAGGGCCGAGTGTATGCAAGTTTTTGTTTTAACCATGCTCTACACCAGCTGATTCCACTAATTAGTGCACCTCCTTGGTTGAAGAGCTGAGCTAATTAGTGAAATCAGCTGGTGTAGGGCACAGTCAGAACAAAAACCTGCATACACTCGGCCCTCGATGGAATGAGTTTGACATCCCTGCATTATCCTGTTTGGTAAGCATGAGTTCCAGGGAGGTATTTCACAAAGAGTTCAAAAATAGCAAATATTTTGACAACATAGCCAGGGTTTCTTTGCGTTAGCTGGCTTCAGAAAACCTAACCACCGCAATCTGGTTTAAACTTCAACTTGCTAAGTGAACACGGGCTCTTTGTTGCCTCCAACAAAGCCAGGAAGGAGCTTTTGCAAAAAAAATGCTCATCGTGTAGGTTAAATTTGTTCGGCTAGTTAATACCTTATTCACCTTACCACTCGTAACAAATAAATTAATACTCTCAGTACATTGTCATACAGTTTATTTCTAATGTGAAACCTGTACTACTACATTCTAGAGCTCCTAAACTTTAAAGTTCATACAGCATGTTTAAAATATTGCTGAAGCAATCACATCAACGTTTTTTCATAAAAAATCATGCATTTTCCGGAACTCACTAATCTCGCCCTGCGAAGAGATTCCCTCACTATCCACACATATTTCTCTACAGGATCTTTTGGAACGGCGACGCCTTTTTCCAAAGTCATTGAGTTGATTGGTCAAAGGGCGGTGCTTTTATATGTTTCAATCCGGTAGCCTGAACATAACCTGCCCTGGTGCAAGTTAGCCGTGCAGAGTAAGTTGCCATGGCAATATACCCCGATTAAAAGTGAGTCGGCTTCGTGATACAGAAAATCCAGGGTTGAAGCTTAATTTAGCTCTCTATCCCCTTAATCTCGTTTCGTAGTACCACTCCACTTTGTGAAATTCCCCCCAGGAGTCTACGTTTATGCACTTATTCAAATTTAGTAGCATGAAACTTATGGTTTCTGATTTGTGCTCCACTTTTATCAGCCACATTTAATGGCCTCATTGACAGTAGTTATAATCGTCAACTGAGGAGAACATGTCCTGATATTGTTAAAGGCTTGCAGGATGTGGGCAGTGCTGAGTGGTGCCGCGTGACCTTTCCACACAGCACTTCTCTCCACTGATCTACCTCTTGCCCCCAGCTCCCCCCGGTCTGATGGTGAAAGATGAGTACGAGTACGACGGCCAGTCCTCCATGCCCAGCATCGAGGGCCACTCCATCCAGACTATCCAGCACCCCCCCTCCAGCCGGGCGGCGTCCTCGGAGGCCTTCAGTGCCCCCGCCCTGCTGCCCCCCACGGACGCCAGCAGCTCGGCCTCCTCGTCCGGCTTCCCCAGCATCGCCGTGGGGTCTGCAAGTGAGAACCGAGGCCTCCCCTCCACTCCTCTTTCTCTCCCTCTCCGGCCGTCTCGCTTGGCGTTCTGTCTCTCGCTCCTTGTTCCTTTCCATCTCTTGTCCCGTTTCTTGCCCGCTTTCTTCTACTCAGACTCCCCTAGGGGATGCTGCAGGCTGAGGTTATATACTTTTGGACTGCTCATACAATGCAGTCCAAAAGTGTTTGGACGGTGACACATTTTTTGTTGTTGTTTTGGTTCTGTACTCCAGCACATTGGATTTGAAATGGAACAGTGACTATGAGGTTACAGTGCAGACTTTCAGCTTTAATTTGAGGTTGTTTACATCCATATTGGGTGAATCGTGTAGCAATTTTTACACATAGTCTGCCAATTTTAGGGGACCAAAAGTAATTGGACCTATTGTCATTTCAGGTACTCTTACAAGCAATATTATAACCTCTGAGGTACGGCTGGGCGATATGGCAAAAAAGTGTATCACGATAATATTTTTTGTATTGCGATATACTCTTAATAATGCTCCATTTAAACTTTGAAGAGTATTACGCTTATGACTGAACCCTGAAGAAACCAGAAGGTTAATTATGGTTTAAAATAGAAATATATTATTATTATTGTTTTTTTTAGAAACAACGGATTGACATAAGCATTCAACAGAACCAAAATGTCTTTACATCCAGTAATAAAAAGCCTCAACAAGGCAAAAAATTGAAAAAGATGCAAATTTTCTTATATAGGCCATAAGCACAGATTTATCTGCCTTAATTTTCCCTTCTGATTATTTCACATATAATGAAATAAGCATTAGGACCCAGCAGACGCCTGCTCGTGAGCAAGTCAACTTATACAATGTTGTGAAGGTTTGATTAAATCTTAAGCTTTATCGCATTCACAACTGCCCCTCCACGTTTCTTTGTTATTCACTATGAACATTAACCATATATGAACAGTAAGAAAAGTTACGAATATTTTTTTCTAGCTTGAGAAGGGCTGTCTGCAGCACGTGTAGACAGCTATGATAGCTAGCGAAGTTAACTCTATTACCTTTATGGTTCTGTTACTAGAGCACAAGCTAGGAGAAATATAACTTTCAGCCGTACTGATGGTTTGCAAGGTAGGTGCGCCTGATGTTGACGCTTTATTTGTTAGAGCAATATATTGTACATCTAACGTTGATCCAATATATAAATTATTTCTGTATAACGTTGAACAAGTTAACGTCAACCAACGCCTACTAACTACCATTTTCGTTTGATTTCACCGGTGACTTAATCCTATGTCAGCTAAACACACGTGGGGCTCTATCTTGGCGATCTTGGCGCTTGGTCTAAGCGAATGGTGTAAAGTCCATTTAGGGCGTGTCCAAGTCCACTTTTGCTATTTTAACGGTGTGTTTTTTGGGCGCTAAGCACGGCGCAACGTGCAAATTAACCTAGTCTCTTCATTAATTATAGGTGTGTCTTGGGCGTGACATACAATAAACCAATCAAAATGTCATATCCAAATGCCAAATTAGCCCAAATTAGTTTTACTCGTAGCGTAATGCTTTAAAGCAATCCACTTTCCCAGGAAGACTGTGAAACGTGCGACTTACAGCAGGGGAAACGGAGAACATGCAGCGCAAATGCAGAGAATGGCATTAAAATTAATTGTGAATTAATTGTGTAACGTGCTGCAAATTTGTTTTCGTTTTCAATTAGACGCTTCTCTTTAAAATAATTTTGTTCAATTATGGAATAACAGGTGAAATCAGCTGGGTTTTAATTAACTGAGAGTATGGAAACCTTGTCACTGTAATTTAAAAAATATGAAGGGCGAAGAATACTAAGGATCAAATTCAGTTAACGTGGTGACATTTATCTCCGTTGTTTAACCGTAGACTATAACATGTAAACAACTGCGACATGACTTTAGACCAGGTTTGTGGTGGAAAAAATCTTATGCACAGCGAATCCGCTGTGCTATTTGAAAAACAATACATGCAATATTCACTGGACAAGGTTTTGAACTTTTTTCAGTCAAAACCATTCTATTTACAGGCTGTAGGCCTAGACAGCTGTATTGTAATGACAACTGAAGCGCATTTTCAGAACTCAAATGTCCGTCTATTGCAGTGTGCGAGTTTTCCATTGAATGACAATTCACACATTAGGTGTAAATGACAATTTGCGCATTAGGCTTGATGTAGGTGTTATCAGCAAATGGAAAGCCATATTTAATGGATAGCCATTGTCCCGTAACAGAAGATTGTCCCCCCAGAAGATTACAGGAATTATTGGCAAATGTAGTCATAGCTTGATCCAGGATAATTGTGAATAGTCTATAGCCTACATGTAACCTTACATTTACCATCGCATATCGCCTGGATGTTGATGGAGTGGGCTGAAAGCAATTTAATTTGTCATTCCCCTTCGCTGAGGGGCAGGTAGCTATGTGGTTTTTGACCTATGGACCCTTTAATTATTATGCTTTTTTTTATATAGCCTACACAATAATGATATTTCACCCTATTTAGTTTCCCCACAAACACATGGCTATGCACAAAATGGCTCGAATTTGGCCACATGAGGGAGGCAATATTCTCCAATATCCACAGGAACACCTGAAGTATGCATTGTGTAGTAGCCTACGTTATCAAACAATGTCTTTAGTTGCAGAGGCTGTCTATCAACTACAGTTTACCTTACTGCTATAATGGTAGAAATACAAAACGGTTCAGATTCAAATTAGCGAGATATTGATAATTATAAATATTATGACTGCTATCAGTGGCAGTAGTTGTGGCTGGCCAGAAATTTGCACACGGCTATCCTGTTATTGCAGTAATGGTAACGTTAATAGAAAAACAAAACTGCATACCGGATTCTAGGCAAATATTTATTACAGATGTTCACGTTACTTACGACATAGCATTCAGAAACATCGAGATTCTCTCCGGGTGGACCACATTTTCTGCGGCTCCGGCAGCGGCAGCAGCAACAGGGGGTGGCTCAAACATATAAGGCAGCAATGGAGCGAAGCCGTCCACATACTCGTAGTCATTTCCCTCCCCGGTATTATCCTCGCCCTCCCTGTCCTCCTACCCCGCGTTGTCCCACAGAAACGATGCCTCCTCCTCCTCAATTTCTGGCTAACGCGTTAACTTTGTTTTGAGCACTGCTATCCAGAAGCTAACTAGCTAGCCACCGCAACTGCCCGCCCACTTTAAAAAAATAAAAAAAATAAAAAAGAAGTCCTGCTCCAACGTACGGTTTCACGCAGAAGCCTTCTGAAAAGCAATAGAAAAATGTGATCTGACTTCCGTTGTGTGGGGTCTTTAAAGCTGAAAGTCTGCACTTTAACCTCATAGTCACTGTTCAATTTCAAATCCAATGTGCTGGAGTTGAGCCAAAACAACAAAAAAATGTGATGCTGTCTAAACACTTTTGGACTGCACTGTAGGTGTTCAGCTCAAGTCTGCTTGCACAGTGCTGGTTGAACATATGGACGCAGTGGGACGGTTCTTCTCTTCCCTTTCACCCTACTCTCTTTTCCCACCTGTCGCCTTCACCATCCTGCCTGCCAGCAATCATGGGGTGATCTTGAAAAGCTTTCTGCAGCGGGAGAACTGGTGTTTTTTTTGTTTTTTTCTTTCTTTCTTTCTTCTTCAGCTGGTGTGTCACTGCCCCTGTGTATAATGGTCCTTCGTGTTTGTGTGTGTGTGTGTGTGTGTGTGTGTGTGTGTGTGTGTGTGCGTGTGTTCACGTGTGTGTGTTCATGTGTGTTCATGCACACACGTGTGTCTGTCTGTGTGTGCGCGTGTGTGTATATGCGCATGTGCACGTGTCACCTGGACGTTCTCTTCCCAGCCCAATCCAGCAGCCTGCTATCAGGAGGTCACACCGAGGGGCTGCTGCAAATCGCCTCTGGGACGGGACAAGGCGCGCAGCAGAACGGTTTCCCCCCTGCCCCGCCCGCCACTTACCACCACAGTAAGCTCCGCCCTCTGCACTCTGGCCACACCCAGTACTTCCCTCGGGGGGGGAGGGGCAGAAAGCTTTTCAACATCGCCCTTAAAAGCCTGTAGGGCTCCGGTCAAGTCGCCTGTGGTTGCCGTCACATTGTCTATTCCAGCGATTAATTTCATTTTTCATCGAAATTCCATGTTATTAGCTTGCCATCTATGATTTCCTCTTGCTTATTGGCTGCTAACTCTGAGTTTTTCTCCTGTCAAACGATGGAGTAGTACAGTGTTTTGCTCGATGGGAGCGGTGAAGGAGTGCGCGCAAACTGTGATTCTCACCTATAAGCGCTCAACTGTGCCCACAGACGCCACCTCAACCTGGACGAGAAACAACAGCTTCACGCCCAACATACCTCACCACCAGAACGGACATCTGCAGCACCACCCTCCCATGCCTCACCCGCACTACTGTAAGTACAGGGCTAGCCTAGCCTGCGCCGAGACGATCTGTCACACCAGTAAAGCAGAGCAGAATTTCTCTGAGGAGCCCTTTAAGCTTTACGTCTTCCTCTCCTAGGGCCGGTGCACAATGACATGGCATTCCAGCCCCCCATTTCCAACCACCCCGGTGAGTGTCCCCACCGTTTTCTTCCCACTGTGTGCGAATTCCCTCCGCGACTGCCTTCGGCGTGGTCGAGCTACGCCGTCTCACGTTGCTGCGGTTCTGGAACATCTTTGAAATTGCTCTGCTAGATTCAATCAAACGCGCTTGGCCAATTTAAGAGCACGAGACATTTAGTCAAACAAGACTTTAAGTTGTTTCATACTCAACCAAACAAGATTTAAAGCTCTTTAAGACTGAAAAGTCTTAAGAAAAAAGAAAATGTGTAGCCTGGAAATTGTTGTGCCCGGGCTGGAGGCGAGAGAGGTCTTAGATTTTTTTTTTACCTTTGGCAAAGAGGCTGTTTGCCTGTCTCCAACTTCACAATCCTTACAGTTTTAAGAAAATTGATTAAATGAAATCAAAGCGTTTCAAAATAATATAGTGAGTGGCAACATTTTAGGAATAAAACTATTCAATAATCAAGTTCTTTCCCAGTAATGCCTTTAATATTTTGGGGCGTATGGCATGTATGAAATGGTTTTCTATAATAATGGAGAGGACGGTGACAAACATTGTTAAGTCATAGAACTTGTTCAGAGTAAAAGCTATTGCAACTGCTCATGCAGGAATTATCCGTTCAAATGTACAGTATATTAATTGAATTGTATTCCACGTAACAAATGAATAACTCTGTAGGTATTTGGTGATATTCAGTCAATGATGATGATTAAGGAGCAGCTTGTCAGCAAACGTCGTATATATGTTACGTGCTGTAGCTTGCGCCTGGTTAAAATGGTTAGCCGCATAACCTCTGCTTCCTGAAGATGTCTCACCCACCAGACCACAAGTTGCTTCATTCTAACTAGCGTTCATTCTGGCTTCTGGCACCACAAGCATTCTTTCATGCCTTGTGGCGCAACATACTAATAAACTTTCCCTTCCCCCCCCACCCCCCATCAAATAAAAGTTGTTTGCCTCCTTTTCATATGGCATTACAGCAAAGAAAGTCATAAATCAATGACATTGGACCTGCAATTACTAGAATGTTAACATGATTTAACATTAGTTTCTATATGGTACCGGAACAATAGAAAACACCCTCAAGACAGTTTTTCCTGCCAAGTTAACTGTAGGAAATGAAGCAGCCATGGAAAAATTGGCAAAATGTAAAGCTTTTTCAACGGTCACATTTGTTGTCGAAACATTTCAAAGTCATAACATCCCTTGACCCTGCCCACAGAGAGAGACACACTCCCACCCCACTGCCTCCACAGACCTCGTTGTGCATGTGCAAGCGGCCTATCTCTTCGATTGGTTTGCATTATGAGCCAATTTGTTTTGAAAATTTGGGCCGAGTCGCGCATTTTTGAATGCAGAATTTGAGGGTATAAACACAGTGTATGGTGCTGGATTTCTCTCACAGCAGTTCTTTCTATGACTGCTACCAAACCGGTCCCTGATGTTTTTCAAAAAAACAAAAAAAAAACAGTTGCGTACTCTAGCTTTCATTTCTTGTGAATTCAGCATCTCAATGTCATTTACTATCAAATCAACAAATTTGCAAGCTAACCAGTTTGTACGTCATTAGCGGTGACTGTAAAGAGTGTCTGTGAATGTGTACCCATGGAGATGCTAAATGTCTCAAAGTAGTCAAAAGACATTTCCCAGAACAGAAATTATGATGGCGGAAGATAGACGGTAGATCCTTCTCTAATTATTTTATAATTAAAGTGTATTTAAATCAGACCTATGTCCCAGTGCCTCAGTAAAAGGTAAAAGCAGTTTGTAAAATGAGAGTAGTTGTGAACGTGCGACTGTATCCTTGTCTCTCAGCGCCGGATTACTGGTGCTCCATTGCCTACTTTGAGATGGACGTACAAGTGGGAGAGACATTCAAGGTGCCCTCCACTTGCCCTGTCGTGACCGTGGACGGGTACGTGGACCCTTCCGGGGGCGACCGCTTCTGCCTGGGCCAGCTCAGCAACGTGCACCGGACAGAGGCTATCGAAAGAGCCAGGTACCGACCTAATTCACGTCGCCGTTCTTCAGCCTTGCGCTCGGAAACAGTGTTCAGATTTGACGCTCGTATGACCGAAAGCAATGCAGAACCCTATTTGTTTGACTTTATTTTGCAGGCATATTTTGCTTTGAATGTTCCTTTGCAATTTGACACCAAAAACTATTTGCTGGCATGACACTGACACAGACTCACATAACTTTCTTATTTGCAATTTAGATGTAAATGCCTGCACACAGGCTTAGATGTGTTACACTACAAAATTGTTACACGGGTATTAATGGGAGTGTATTTACTCATCTTCACCCCACCCCTCTCTTTCCCTAAATCTTCATATTTACTCTCTCCACCTCACCCCTCTCTTTCCCTAAATCCTCATATTTACTCTCCACCTCACCCCTCTCTTTCCCTAAATCCTCATATTTACTCTCCACCTCACCCCTCTCTTTCCCTAAATCCTCATATTTACTCTCCACCTCACCCCTCTCTTTCTCTAAATCCTCATATTTACTCTCTCTCCCCTAAATCCTCATATTTACTCTCTTTCCCCTAAATCCTCATATTTACTCTCTCCACCTCACCCCTCTCTTTCCCTAAATCCTCATATTTACTCTCTCTCCCCTAAATCCTCATATTTACTCTCTTTCCCTAAATCCTCATATTTACTCTCTCCACCTCACCCCTCTCTTTCTCTAAATCCTCATATTTACTCTCTCTCCCCTAAATCCTCATATTTACTCTCTTTCCCCTAAATCCTCATATTTACTCTCTCCACCTCACCCCTCTCTTTCCCTAAATCCTCAATATTTACTCTCTACCTCACCCCTCTCTTTCTCTAAATCCTCATATTTACTCTCTCTCCCCTAAATCCTCATATTTACTCTCTTTCCCTAAATCCTCATATTTACTCTCTCCACCTCACCCCTCTCTTTCCCTAAATCCTCATATTTACTCTCCACCTCACCCCTCTTTCCCTAAATCCTCATATTTACTCTCTCCACCTCACCCCTCTCTTTCCCTAAATCCTCATATTTACTCTCTCCACCTCACCCCTCTCTTTCCCTAAATCCTCATATTTACTCTCTCCACCTCACCCCTCTCTTTCCCTAAATCCTCAATATTTACTCTTTCCCTAAATCCTCATATTTACTCTCTCCACCCCACCCCTCTCTTTCCCTAAATCCTCATATTTACTCTCTCCACCTCACCCCTCTCTTTCCCTAAATCCTCATATTTACTCTCTCCACCTCACCCCTCTCTTTCCCTAAATCCTCATATTTACTCTCTCCACCTCACCCCTCTGTTTCCCCTAAATCCTCAGGCTGCACATTGGAAAGGGGGTACAGCTGGAATGCAAAGGCGAAGGGGATGTTTGGGTGCGTTGCCTCAGCGACCACGCCGTCTTCGTGCAGAGCTACTACCTGGACCGGGAGGCCGGACGAGCCCCCGGTGACGCCGTGCACAAGATCTACCCCAGCGCCTACATCAAGGTGGGAGTCCGCACGTAAAGCTTAGCGGGTCCATGCGGGCCGTTTCCCCCCCGCCGTGATCTCTCTGCCTCTCTCTCGCCCCCAGGTGTTTGACCTGCGCCAGTGCCACAGGCAGATGCAGCAGCAGGCGGCCACCGCGCAGGCAGCGGCGGCGGCTCAGGCGGCGGCGGTCGCCGGGAACATCCCGGGACCAGGGTCCGTCGGAGGCATCGCCCCCGCCATCAGTAAGCTTCCCGTTCTCCCGGTGACCCCTTAAGTGACCGACTCGCTGAAAATAACAACAGTATGTCCTGGAAAATTAGACTGAATTCAGCGTCACGTTCCAGAGGACTGTGACACCAAACCTTTAAACGCATCAATGGAAAAAATATATATTTTTTTCTTTCAATCTTGTTTGAATTGGCTTTTGTTTACAAGGCAGCCGAATTATTTAAATTTAGAAGCCATAGCAATATGCTTATAAACTACCCATTTAGATATACACTACCCACCAAGCTTAGTTTAATGGCTAAACAAGCAAGTTGAAGTTACAGTTCTGGGCAAAGTTTTCAACTGTTCAATGTGGGCTGCAAACAAGCTAGGGCAATAAGGAAATGTCAAATCACTTCAAGTCTAGCATTGGATATCTTCATTTCAAAATTACTTGGAATACATCATAATTATACTCGGCTATAAATCTTTTCACTACCTTTCATAACATTCAAGAAAGGAAGCTATGAAGTCTTTTTCACCAGAAAACAAACCCTAGTTATTTGCAAAAATCATTGAGATTCATTATCTGTGACTTAGTGTTATATTTTATGAGAGGAACTTGTTTTCAGAAAACCTGCGTTAGAAACACAAACGGCTTAATTCTTACGAGAAGAAAAATGAGTGCGCTTTACTGCTGTCGGGGACGGTTGCGCTAATCATCAGGGTAATCCTCCCCCAGGCCTCTCGGCAGCGGCGGGCATCGGCGTGGACGACCTGCGCAGGCTCTGCATCTTGCGCATGAGCTTTGTGAAGGGCTGGGGCCCCGACTACCCGCGGCAGAGCATCAAGGAGACGCCCTGCTGGATCGAGATCCACCTGCACCGCGCCCTGCAGCTGCTGGATGAGGTTCTGCACACCATGCCCATCGCAGACCCCCAGCCGCTGGACTGAACCGGGAGAGGGGCCGGAGAGAGGAGAGGGGTTCGGCACACCATGCCCATCGCGGACCCTTGGCCGCTGGACTGAACCCGGAGAGCCCCACACTGTGAAACCACGGCAGGACAAACAAGGAGGAGCCCCTTCTCCGTTACCACGCCAATAAGGGCGGACTCGTGTGTGTGTGTGTGTGTGTGTGTGTGTGTGCGTGTGCGTGTGCGTGTGGAGGGGGGGTGGGGAGGAGTCATTCTTTTCCTATTCCTCATTGGTTAACAATTCACGTTTGTTTTTTGTTTTGTCTCACCCAGCCAATCGTATCCAGTATCACATCCGGACTGAGATTTGGGGCGACGTGCGCCCAGGCTCCCCCATCCCCATTATCCTCTGTAGTGCCCCCGTTTCTATTTGAGGATTCCTGGTTTACTGTTTTTTTTAGCCTGTGGAAGATGGCATCCCGGGCTCATAACCGCAGGCTTCCTCCACATGACTTGGGCAGCCGCGCAAGTGTAGAGGTGCTGCTGGGTACGGAGGGGGGAACCTGTGCTATTCGCTAAGCCAGAGGTTCCCAAGCCGGTCCTGGGGCCCCCCTGTGTATGCTGGTTTTCCTTGCAACCACAGTTGCAATCCCAGAATTTTAACAAGCTGTTAATTTTTCTTAATTGGGTACTTTTCATGTTTAGTGGAATTATTCACCCTCTTAAGCCACCTTATATAAAAAATAGCTGTGCATGCCATGTAGAATAAACTCCCCATGTTCACATTGTGCTTATTGTGCTATATTGCAACAATTACATAAAAAGAGGTTACAAAATTATGTATTTTAACTGATCAAATTAAAGAGTGAAGTGAATCAATAGGCTCCTAATTAGGTTGTTGTTGCTGTACTGGTGTTTTCTTTAAGCTTATTAACAATGCAGGTTTGGCTCGTTATCATTTGCTTTGTGTTTGAATTCTTCATTATCTACCAAATGGTTAGTTTTAGTGGCCATGTGTCCACACTTTCACCAATTAGGAGCCTATTGATTTAAATCAGTCTTTAAATGGATCTGTCAAATAATTTCCTTATCTCTTTTAAATAATATAGCACAATGTGAACATGGGGTGTTTATTCTACATGGCATCCATAGCTATTTTTGATATAATGTGACTTAAGAGGGTAAATAGTTCCTCTAAACATGACAAGCACCTAATTAAGAAATTAATAGCTTGTTAAAATTCAGGGATTGCAACTGTGGTTGCAACGAAAACCAGCATACACAGGGGGGCCCCAGGACCGGTTTGGGAACCCCTGCACTAAGCGAAACAAAAGCTTGTTGGCTCACAGATGCGCCGGGCAGGAGTTTGCAAAAATCCAGCAATGTATTATGTATTTTTTGTTTTGCTTTTGATTCTTTTGTATTATTTTAGCGATTGGAATAAGCAGCAGGCACTTTGCCATTTCCTTGTTATATTAACCCCCCAGTGCCCCTTCCTGGAGTTGGTTTCTGAAGTTGGGATGCACCAGTGGATATTTTGAGGTGTGACAAATTAGGGTTTCTGCAAGCACAGAGGCACAAAACACTCATTTGTCACAATTAATAACATAAAATGCTTAAGATGAACACTAAGACCTTTTTTTTTGTTTGTTTTTGCTTACATATGTAAATGTTTTAGATTCTTCACTTTGTAGTTTGGTTAATTCGCTACATGAATTTTACGGTATTCCACATTGCGACTTTCTTTTTGGTATCGTTTAGTTTTTTCCTTTTGTAAACGCTGTCACCACAGCCGTATTGTATTTTGAAGTGCATGCGAATGTTTCGAGTGGGGATCGCAAGCGGTCGGTGGCCAGCTCTGGGCCCTGTTACTCGTAACAGGCTAACTGCTGAGTAAAACCGAATATGGAACATACGTACTAGCAAAAACACTGTTCCGTGCAGTTAGCCAGCTACGAGGAACAGGGCCCTGGTCCGGGGATCCAAATACTGCAAGGTTTAGACCAGGGGTCTCCAACCCTGATCCTGGAGAGCTACTGTCCTGTAGGGTTTCATTCCAACCCTGGCAAAGCACCTCATTCAACAGCTAGAGATCTTGCTGAGATGCTAATTAGTAGAATCAGGTGTGCCAAATTAGCAAAAACCTACAGGACGGTAGCTCTCCAGGAACAGGGTTGGAGACCATTGGTTTAGACGTACCTCTCAACAGGCGGACAAATGGCGGTAACACCCAAGGCAAGAGGTGGAGAAAAATGCACGCGTATGTGCTTTCAGTATGTTTTTAAGTAAGACCCGAGGTTGCATGCACAGGACTATTAGTGCCACCGTTGTTGAGAATGAAAGGGGTTGGTTTAACCCTTCTCCTTCCAGCCATTTTACTTTTATGTCGCCGAACTCCTGTCCTGGACCCTGCTCTTACTGGTGCCAGTTGACTTCCAGGCCTTGCCTTTTCTGAACGAGGCGCCCGTATGACCTCCACAGTCGTAACTGTCTCCTGCATGCTTTGTTTAGGTTATTCTTCACGCTTGGTCTTTTTACCCTTTGTGGAGGTCACTGCGGCCACATTGCCATATTCCACCTAAAAGTCCTGCTTTTATACTCTGGGGTGGAAAAAAAAGCCCTATTAAGACTGGTAATCATGTCAAAGCAACGATACAGAACTGCCATTTTCTTTTATACATAAATGTGTAGTTTTCTATAATTTTTAATTGGTGTCATCCCCCACCCTTTCCATTGACTGTTGGTAGAATAATGATGTGTAATAAAAATTTTGTAATAAATTAGTCTTTTTTTAGGGAAGGAACAGGAGGTAATATGAAATGTTTATGTGTGCGTCCATTGGAGATTTAACCAATTGTTCAACCCCGTACAGTCATTCACAATGATGTCTTGGGTAGGTTCCAATTGGGAGCACACGAACGCTGGAATTTCATTGCAATGTGGACAGTTAATGTACGTTCTGTAATGTTTATCAAGTAGGCTACCCACATAAAGGCAATGTGTTGTCTGCCAAGCTTGTCGTGGCAACTGGGTTTGATCAAATTAACTGAACTGGCAACATATGTGGTATGCATAATTGTGTTCAGACGTGTGTACGTTCCTTTTCCCACCAATTACCTTTAATTTGAGCACTGTGTTTTTAAGTGCTGAAATGTAAAAGCCGTCATTCTATGCAGGCGGTGAACATTTCTGTCTGAAAGATTACTTTTAAGCATAACTTTTAAGTTATTTTGGCAAGATGCAGTATCAATACTCAGTACTAAGTGTAAACTCAAATTTGTATAACACATGCTATTGGATCATTGAGAAATGTAAAGGCGAGCTGTTGGTAACTGGACAATTGGCACTTTTCTTTTTAAAGTTGTATTTCTAATGCAAAATTATTAAATAAGACCTGAATATTAAACCAATTTGTTCTTGTTCTACCACCATCTCTAGACGACAGATGTTTTCACCCATTGAGATTACTGACACACCACCTTAAGAACTTCCTGGTTTTAGTCACATTGTCCAGTTAGTCCTATCGACACATTCACAACTGAAGAAATAGCTCACATTTGGTGTATTCGCAAAGCTCAGCCCTCTAATAGTTGGGTGGAATTCTCTCATGTCAGTGTCAACCTGTCCAGTGTCTCATGTCCATATCAAATCAATGTGTTTTTTGGCCGCTTCAACATGGATTTCAATGAGATTTGGCATGCTGATTTGGTTTTATAAGAAACCCCTGTAACCAAAACTACACGTGTCCCAGATTGTTAATCTGGGAGATATTGGCTAAAAGTTTGGACTTTGACTCTGGCTGTGTCCGAATTGGAGCCCTATCTCCTGCGTACAGTGCACTGGCAGAAGTGTGCTGTTTAATGTGCACTGTTTAGCAGTACGCAAAAAATATCTGCTATACTATTTTCCAAACGTACTGTGGAAGTGTCGCAAGACATCCCACACTTGCACCCCCCCGGCCATGTCACATGTTGTTTTTGTTGTATTGGAAGAAAAACGTAAGCGAAGCTGCGCCTCATTTTTTAAAACAAAGCTCGTGTCATATTTACGCGACCAAAATGTTTGTGTACTTCTTGAAAACTGTACTCCCGAATAAACTCGGCGAAACCCCGGAAGTAAGTGTCATCCGGGTGTTTGAAGTATACTGCAATTTGAAAAGTTTTCGCCGACAAAACGACATTCTCATCCTATTTACTCACCAAGGCTACTCAAGTGTGGAAGAGTGCTGATTCAGATACGGCCCAAATCTCCATTACTATAAATCGTAGAGAATATGTTGTCTTGTATCATATTAAAGGGGTGCGTTCCATATTCTTCACTCCTCTCCTACCCGGAAGTATGCAAAACTGCCTGAACGTTTCGAGTACAAGTATTTGCATGTACAGCATACAACGTACCTGACATTGCGGTTTGATTTTAATTAATTATATTACAACACAAATATCCATTTCTTCTGCGCTGCAACTCCCAGTGTCAACTTCTCAACTTCTTTACATCAAGAAGGTAGTGCATTGTAATTTTGTATATACCCGTTTCTGATCATTAACTACTGTTCAACAACATAAGGAATTTGTGATGTCACTACAGATAAGTAATATCTCAGCAACCACTGAAAAAGCAGGACCAAATTTTCTGGAGGTGTTGATGGAAATTTTAGCCATTTTAAAATATAGGTTATCAATAATAAATTTTTTGCTGAATATAGTATATGAATAAAAGATGGAGCTGGAAGATACCTTTAATATGATATAGAACCATTTCTCTATGACCTATAGTAATGGAGGTGGTCAAAGTCATGGGTGCGCGCTCATTAGCCCAAACTTAGTTAGCCCATATCTCCCAGATTAACGATCTGGGACAAGTGTCACTTTGGTTCCAGGGGATAAGACCAAATCAGCATGCCGAATCTCATTCAAACCCTTGCCGACGTGATCAAAAAGCATGTTGAATTTACATGGTCAAGCTCAGAGTGCAACATTGACGCTGACCAATCTAGGTTTTCAGGTAACAATAGCCACTGCTGAAAAGATGTAACTGAAAATGTACTTGCTTACAAGATGAACCGTGTTGCACCAATTAATCCAATTTGAAAAAAAAACTTAGAAGACTGGAAATAAAAAGAAAAAGTAATTCAATCAGAAAAATTTGGGTGTAAAACAGAAAATGTGCCATTGGCCTCGAGTGGCAGTTTTACCACGCTGCCGCCTGGAGACAAAAAAAAACATGGTTTCATAAGCAGGCAGCTGTCGCATCATGTTTGACCCACTTCCCAGCGGGAGAGGGCAGACGGGCTAGCCTTCGCACAATGCGGCAGCTCGCAGGAGACGCCCTCTATTTGATAGACAAGGCACTGCGCGGCACCTACAGCCATTTACAAACCACACTGCTGTTGCACTCGATTCAATTTCTAGCCCTGCGAACAGCTGCGAGGGTGACCGCATTAAAAGCAATTAAAGGCACTGAGAAGAGCAACACTGGAAACGCTCGAGTCCTACCCCTTTGCAAGTGGGTTTGTGAGCCACCAGGGAGACTGAATATGGCGAGGTTAAAGGAACGCGTGTAGGTCTTATGCAACCGTTAGACAGCAGCCCACGTACTTTCTGTTGAGACCCATCAAAAGCATGGGCAAAGTATTTTATAAAATGCCTTTTCGGCATGTAGGCAAATATTCAGAGCATCAACTTACTGATGACAACGACCAATTATGCTGGCACAACTTTTCTTAATTCCCTAATGAATTACATAACCGTGGGTTATACAACGGCACTTGCAATGGGTAATCGTATAAGGGGGTGGGGGAGAATCATCACCATATGTATCAAGTCACCTTTGGACAGCTGAATAAAATGGGTATACGACAATCGAAAAGCTAGAATAAAAGTTAACAGGACAAAATTAAATGCTTCCATTAGTAGGAGGCACACCAATTCCCAACCCCGCACTCAGTGAAAGTCACAACACAATTATTATTTTTTTAAATGAAACCGTCTTTATTAAGTAACTTTAATATCAGAAAAATAAAACTCTTATAATTCTCTTTACAGCAAATATATATCAGTGCTTTGGCCACATAACTTAAAAGGCCCTTTATCATAAAATATAGTCTGTTTTAAACTTTAATCAATTTATTGAATTTATATGCCCTAAGACTGCCCTACATATACATAACAAAAGTGTAGTAAAATTAGGAAATACTTAACCGTTGGTACAGTGTATGTATATTTATATATGCATATACAGCCACCTATATATATATATGCATATACAATATAGCCTTATGTACATACAGCTATATTATATTGAATATGTACTATACATTTAGATACATTTATATAATTCTTAAGGTGGCTTACAGACATACACGCAGCTTAAGTGTGAGTTCCTTGGCCTTTTTGTACATCAGAAAAACATGCGTATGTGCGCATTCCTCCTCGCCTACGAGATGGCAGCCAGGTCAGTTTCAATACTGTCGAACTATACTACAAGCAAATAGCACTGATGGGCCGCTGTGCCTAGCAGCTCACCTCCCAGTCTGCTCATACTCCAGTAAAATTAAAATCTTATCTGTAAACTTTTTTTTAATAGATTTATATTTATATATATATATATATACGAAATGTAACTTCAAGTGGAAATAAAAATAAAAATCTGTATTTACCAGTTAATAACAATAATATTAATCAATACACAGAAGTCAATATTAAACTTGAGGTTGAGGATCAGTTTTTTTTTCTTTTTTCTTTCTTCTGGGGGGAGGGGTCAACGGGACTGAGGTCTGGAAAAGTGCGCGGGGGTGGAGGGATTGACGGGTTCCTCTGCAGGCTCAGGAACAGCATCCTTTTGCTCATCTCTCTTTAATGGTGTGGGACACAGAATGGGGCGGGGCAGGGTGGGTCACGCGATAATATCTTTGATCAACCGTGTAAAGAAAGCAGCTGAACTAAACTTTGTTCTGAGTACCGGGGGGGAAAGCGAGCCATTTTAAATGTGACCGATGCGGGGGGGTGCAGTAGTCGTGTGCCCCTTGCGTTACGCACAGGAGAAATGCGTCCACCTCAGATGTTCTCAGGAATTAAAAACAAATAATAGTAATAGTAATAATAATAATACAATGAAACAGATGTGGCTGGAATGTTGGGGTCCCCAGCATCCAAAATTTAGGTTTAGTGTGTGGGCCTACTTCACCCCCAGAGACGGGTCCGGCTCTACTTTAAGAACTAGGACCCGTCTGTTCAACATCCCCTTTAAGAGCTAATAGAGGTGGGGGGGGGGTTTAGAGCTTTTGGGAAAGGGGAATTTAAAAAAAGAATCAATTAAAAAATAAAACATAAAAAGCACGGCTTTTAAAACATAAAAAGAAGGCTCTGGGCTTTCCAATGACGGTTCCACGGTTGCGTGCGCAGCCAAATTTAGAGGATCGCGAGCGGAATCAGGCACGAGTCGTCGTAAACGGATTAAAACCAAAGTTTTAAAATAAAGGCTGTAATGCCAGACACGGCAGTACTCGTGTCACACTTGGGCCGGTCCAGAAAGAAAACTTTCGGTCCCACTGTAAGCACGACAGGCCAGGTGAACCATCTTGTAACCAATGTAGCAGCTAGATGAACGGGGCGAAACTTGACGTCGTGACCGACGACATTGAGCCTTAATCCATAACTTGCTAATCTATAACAGTCATAGCAAACATGATACATTTATAAAAAAATAATTCTGAAAAAAAAAAAAAAAAGGGTAAGAGTATTATGTCAAACTTAAATGAAAAATAAATGTAAAACATAATAAAAATAAAAAATTAATTGATATCCCCAATTCAGTAACACCCCAGTCAAACCCTTTAGGCACACATGCCCCTCCCTGCCCAATCCCACCCCCCAGGGCCATTTCAAGCAGTTCATATGTTGCGCAGACGGATGGCCTGGGTGACGGGCGCCTGGCAGACGGGGCACAAAGGCTCGACCTTCTGGCAGATGCGGTTGGCGCACTCCATGCAGAAGAGGTTGTGTCCGCAGGGGACCAGGGCTGCGATAATCTCGCTCTCCAGGCAGCGGATGCAGTCCTGCCGGCCGCGGTACGGTCCTCCGGAGCCGGCCGATTCGGGGGGCGAGCTGGAGGCGGTGCTGTCGCTGGACGAGGAGAAGGCGGGGCCGTACGGCGGGTAATTCTGGGGCTGCGCGCTGAGCGGGTCGCTCTGGACGCGGCGGGCAGCTGGGTGTTCCGGGGCCTCGTGGAAGGTGGGCGAGAGGCGCGGGGTGCCGGGCTGGCTGTCCTGGTGTGGGGCGTGGCCGCGGCCCTCGAAGAGAGGCGCGCCCTGCTCAAAGGGGCTCCACAGCACCTGCTGCTGGTGAGCGCCGGGCAGTGCAGCCGTAACGCCCAGGCTCTCAAACCCCGGGGACTCCAGCACCGGCATGTCATCTGCCCCCAGGGGTAGCAGGGTCTCCCCAAACCAGAAACTGCCCCCGCCGTTGTTGTTGTTGCTGTTGCTATTGCTGTTGCCATTGCCATTGAAAGGGCTGGTCGGGCTGTAGTCGGCCACGCGGCTCCCGCCCCCGCCGTAGTACGAGTCGCTGGAGCCGCTGCCCAGGGAGCTGGAGCTGTCATTGCGGTAGTTGGACGTCATCCGTGCGCAGCCGTTGGCAGGCGCCGCAGCGGTGGGCGGGGCCGCGCCGGAGCTCGACCACGCCCCGGGGCCGGCCACCTCGAAGCTGACGTCGGTCCCGTTGTAGTGGAAGTCATTCTCGTCGCCCGTCGTCTCCACGCAGCTGCCTGTGCGCAGGGCGATGTGCGCCTCGATCTCCTCGCGGGCGCGGTCCACGTTCTCCGGCATGCCAGTCACCTCGAACACCGGCTCCTTGTCCCGGCTGGGTGTCACGATGTAGGTGTGCGTCTGCTGCTGGATGCGCTTGATGGTGGCGCCCTTGGGCCCCACCACCAGCCCCACCACGCGGTACGGCACACGCACCTGGATGGTGGTCTGGCCCGCCAGGGCGGGGGCACCGGGAAGGCCCGGGCCTGCCCCTGCCAGTGGCCCCGCCTTGTTGCGCGAGGCCCGGATGAGGGAGAAGTGCTCAGCTGCGGAAAGGATCTCCCTCTTGGCCATCCCTACGTCCTCCTTCCGTCCGGTCACCACAAAAACTGGCTGCTCCCCGCGCACTGGCGTCTTAATATACGTGTTGGTCTTTGCCCGCAATGCTTTTATCTTACATCCTGAGAAATGTGAAATGGGGGGGGCAAGAGACAGAAGAGGTGAGAAATGTCAGGTTACAGCAGACACCACAAGGAAAGTAGTGTACACCCACCACCAGTTTGTTTCTTTTCACATCACAGACAACAGCTAAGCTTGCATTGAGTGGAGTCGGATGAACTGAACACCTTTCATATGCGGCTTTGCGACTGAAACGATTCCCTGGGCGACGCATTCGCCAATTATGCATCCCCCTATGGGGCTACAGGCCACAGTTGGCATTGGCACCAATGGCACGGTCTGGATTTCATCCAAGGCCACACGGCTCATCCATTCACCCAAAGCACGGTGCCTTAACTGAACGAACCATCCAGTATCCTCTTGCCAAAAATGATTTATTAAGGGAAGAAAAAATATTGTATCACCAAGGATTCCTTTACAGCGTTTAACAGGATAGGCTACCTTTGAGTTTAAGAAGTTAATATTCAACGTCACACAATGTCACTGATCCCAAGTCATCGCTATAGGCCAAAGATGGGCAACTCCAGGCCTCACTGGCCCGCGTGCATACATGTTTTTGCTGCCACCAGTTGCCCTGCCTCAATCAGCCAATTAGTTATATACACACCAACACAGACTCTCGTAAATTATACCTCAATAAAATGCTACAATACATGCTTACAGGCACAAGAACACTCAATTACGGAATGTAGCTAAAATACCATATCATGTAAATGATCGGGCTAATTAAATAATTGTTAACTAGTGGCAGCAAAAACCTGCACACACACAGGCCCACTAGACCTGGAGTTGCCACTCCCTGCTATAGGCTGATCGGATTATGACCAACCAAACAGGAAAACTGGTACAGCTGTAGGTTGGTAGCTTGAAAGATGGGGACTGGAGGGTTACCAAAATATTAAAGCAAGGAGAAGTCATTTTAGCTGCCACACAAAATAAAAACTTCACCCCCAGATGTGCACTGCACTCATCGTCTCTGGGGACAAACTGCAGGAACGGAACCAGAGTTCTTTGAAATTAAATAAAGAATGTCATGAACTGACTAAAGCGCTTTCGATTTTTCTTGGTTTACTACTTTACACATTATGCTCAAGTATGTTCGCCACACGCTAAAGTTGTAGGCGTATCCCTTATAGGCCACACTGGTCGTTTGCACACACAAAAAATACATTCAAAGATTAAAACATTGTTGCATGACTAATAAGCAAGGTGAATACTACCTACAATAATATTGTAGCTGTTCGGCATGTGGTTTGGACCCGAAGGATAAAAACTACATTTTAACGCAAGAGCCAGAGTGGTTTGCCACATCACCTCCTGAAGTACCGCTGAAATGATCAGCTACAGCTAGTTAGCAAGCCCTCCCAGATGGCCTCCACTCACTGGCTTTAGCAATTTCACACGAACAATAACTTTAGCCAAGTTAGCCAACTTGGCTGCATTTTTACAGTTGACGTTACCCTCGTTCGCAAGCAGCTTAGCAGGCCTGTATTTACATAACCATCCCCGGGTAAAAAAAGAAACATAGGTTTAAAAACCAGAAAAAAATAGTCTTAAGACAAAAACTTAATTTACTTGCCAGCTAACAGAGGCAGCTGGGCGACGTCGGGATTTAGCCAGCGTTAGCCAGCTAGCTAACATTACTTCGCGACTTTCCTAAGGATAATGACGTTAGTTACATTTCCGGTTTTGTTAGCCAGCTTTAAACGTGGGCACCCTGCCCCATAAAGAGAAAAACTTTGATAAAAGTTTAATATATAACAAACTACACTCAGTTACTGGCCTGCTATATGGTTAGTAGCTTGCGTTAGCTAACGTTAGCTATGTGAAAAATAAAGAGGTCGGGCTAAGACGACGTTAACTAACGTTAGCCCACCAAGATGGCTAATTGACGCAAACTGGCTAACATAGCTAGCTAGCTACACAACTTCATAGAAAGTGGCTAACCACTGGTCAGTTTCACATATCAAAGTTTAATTAACTCGCCATCTAACCGGGAAACAAAAAATGTTAACGTTACAAACAAATTGCAAGCACACCGATAAGCGAAGTTAAGTGACTCGCTAGGTAACTTAGCCAACCTCCCAGGAGTGGAACAATATTCAGTAAGCATCTGCCACCGGCTACCTAAAAGTCACATAAAATAAGCGAAATCGCCAAATATATGTTGTTACATTGACAATGTAATGCTAGCAAGTATATAAAAGGTTGGCTATTTAGTATAACCGCACACACGGGTCGATTGCTTGCTAGCGAGCTGGTTTTACGCGTCTGTCTAGTCCTTGTTAGCACTAAGCTAACGTCACTGTATAGCAGGTTAACTTAAGTGTGTACTAAAATAAGTTAAATGCTCAAACACATTAACCTAAATACCACCCTGTGTGAAACCCACATCGGCATAGCCATAACGAAAATAAATATGCAAAAGTAACGTTACACTCACCCTGTCTACCGACTATTTCGGCTACGTGTTCCGAGCTGGGCACCGCGACACACTCCGTGGTGTTTACGCTCTTCCTCCGCATGAGCGACGGCGGCTCGACCTCGAATCCCGGCTCTCCGTACACCGGCGGTACAATCATCATCCCGGCGACCTGCTGCTGCGTACAGTCGTCAAGCCCTCCGCCGTACAGTACGACCGTCTCCGCGGCCTCCATTCTAGTCAGCATCACGGAGCCTAGACCGGGGACCGGGGCCTGTACTAGCAGCGTGCTGGAATCGCTCTCTTCCACTACCGCTTCGTCGGCTTCGTCCAAGTCATCATCCTCTGGCGGCAGTTTACGAAGCGGTAGAGGCTGAAGGTCCAGCACGGTGCCGAGCAGACTGTAGTGGGAGGCCGGGCGCGAATGCAGAAGGGGATCGTGTGGTTCTGTCTGGCACTGAGTGCCATGGTCATCCAGGCCTATCCCGGCAAATGTTTGTACTACCAGTGGCGGGAGCTCCGACTCAGTTTCCTCGGCTTCCAACAAAGATGTGCTACTGGGCATGGTGAGACACTCTTAAATTACAGCGGTGTTCAATCTTGATAAAATATATACTTAAGCGTATTATTAATAAAAATCTTGCGTATAAAATATGAGATATATCTGACAACAATAATACTATTGGGTGGCTTTTGTGAGTATTAAAAAAGAAATGCCCGCACCGGTCGATTTGGTCAATGTGTTCCGTGAACCTATTTTTTCCGCCCTCCCTTGGTCTTTCTTTTGTTTCATCACCCAGCCACAACAGCCACGCCCGGTTCAAACTGAACTGGCTTTCTATTGGCTATTTGTGGCCGACTCTAGTTTCACTACTCTGGGTTGGTTACACTAGCAATCAGAACCCCGCTACGATTGGCTTGAGTTTGCAGCCGCTTTTGTGAACGCCTTTGTTTGGGCAAATGAGCCCCAATTGCACCATTGGCTGCGAGTTAACTCGCGTTACTGTCCCTAACCCAAGGTGTGTGTTCAGAGCAGTTCAGAGCACTGTAAGGTTTGTTATCTGGTGGACTTTTTCTTGACATCAGCACATTAAGTGTGGTTAATGAAAATACATTCAACAATACACCAAGGTAAGTTAGGTAAACGATTTCCTTGAAATTTCAGGCTAGGCTAATTTACTATACTGCACCATCCATATGTGCGAGCGCTAAATAAATAATATTCTTATTCCTGCTGGAGTTTACCAGATGATGCACAGCTGAAGCATATTTTAGAGGTGCCAGTGCCACTTCTCAAAGGTGCTTGCGAAGATCTCCTCTGCAGTGGGCTACAGGTTCTTCTTCGATTGGAACCCTAGAATGCACAACATGGGTCCAAATGGACCCGGGAAAGTTTTTTTTGCTGTATTTTTAAAATAATGTATTTTATCAATCAGGGTGCTAGGAAATCCTCAATCCTTTTTTATTGGTCAAATACCATTATTTAAATTTTTAAGTTTTTACTTTTAGTGTTTTTGTATTATTAGCCTTAAAATGCAGAACATGGGTCCAAATGGACCCGTATTAATTTCCTATGGAATTTGATGCATAGCTGAGGCTCTTTGTTACCTCTTTTTAATTAATTTATCTAGTCATTTGATATTCAAGGTATACATTATCTTGTTTTTGATTATCAAAAATCATCATATTTGTTTTTCTGTTCATAGATTTTGAATAAAAATCATATTTGTTTTACTACCCCAAATTTGACAACATGGGTCATAAAGGACCTGTATTCATTTCCAATGATGTTATTTGATGTATGGCTGATTGGGTTTTTGCTATATCTCTGAGATAAATAATTTTAATTATGTAATGATACAGAAATGAATTAAATATCCTGTTTTGATCTTTAAAAATACTTTTTTCCATTTGTTATTAGATGTGAGTGTGCATGCCCATGCTTGAGCATGTGTCCCTGTGTGCGTGTGTGTATGTGTGTGTGTGTGGCTATGCTATAGTTATTTTGTTAAAACAATTATAAATTATTTGGACACACAAGAATGCTTGAAATATGTTTCGTTGTTACTTTTCAGCACATATCATACACACAGTACAGTAACTCAGTTTTTCATGCTCTAAACAGTAACAACATGTTTGTAACAAAACAACTCTATTAACAACTTAATTAATTCATCAGCAACAGAGTGAGCTCTTTGTTTTATTTTCTGTTTTTTATTCTCCTAGTGCATACAGTCGTTACAAATCACGTGTTTGGCGCTGTGCTCACTGCACACTGGCCTGTTGCACTTTTCACAGTTGGGCAGAGCCTAGACCTCTTCCTCTTCCTCTTCCTTTGGCCCTGTCTGGTGTTCTCTTGTGACTGGGTACTGGCTGGCAACACCCCACATCTTGCTATCGCCTCCTTCACATGCCTCTGGAGCTTGGGCAGCCTTCTGCATGCTTCCCAATCAGTGGCATCACAAGAGGAAGAGGTCTAGGCTCTGCCCGACTGTGAAAAGTGCAACAGGCCAGTGTGCAGTGAGCACAGCGCCAAACACGTGATTTGTAGGAGAATAAAAAATAAAACAAACAAAAAAGCTCACACTGTTGCCGTTGAATTAATTAAGTTGTTTTTTTTCTCCATATTGTTACTGTTTAGAGCTTGAAAAACCGTGTGTATGATATGTGCTGAAAAGTAACAGCAAAACATATTTGAAGCATTCTTGTGTGACCAAAAAATGTATAATTGTTTTAACAAAATAACCATAGCATAGCCACACACACATACAATACACGCACAGGGACACACACTCGAGCACGGGCATGCACACTCACATCTAGTAACAAATGAGAAAAAGTACTTTTAATGATCAAAACAAGATATTTCATGAATTTCATTACATAAAGAAAATAATTTATTTCAGAGGTATAGCAAAGAACCACTCTGCCATACATCAAATAACATTGGAAATGAATACGGGTCCTTTATGACCCATGTTGTCAAATTTGGGGTAGTAATACTAAAATTATTTTTATTCAAAACCTAAGAAAGGAAAAATAAATATGATGATTTGTGATAATCAAAAACAAGATAATTAATGAATACCTTGAATATCAAATGAGTAGATTAATTAATTAAAAAGAGGTAACAAAGAGACCCTCAGCTATGCATCAAATTCCATAGGAAATAAAATATGGGTAAATTTGGACCCATGTCGTGCGTTATAGGGGTATTCAATATGTTGTGCATTCTAGTGCTATCGTGGGGAATGGAACCCCTGGCCACACAGGGATTTGTATGTGGGTTGAAAATCATCTGCCCTACAGAGAGTACCACAGTGTCCTGGTAAGTAGTATTTTTATTAAGATTGTTCTAGAAATATTTTTATTTATTATTCAAAACTTTTCAAGTTTGTTTAGGCTAAAGGTGAACAACCCCATTCCTGATGGACCAGAGTTTATTTTCCAGCAGTTGTCCTGGCTCAATTATATAACTACATGTACACATAACACTGGTTCACTCCTAGATGAGATCACAATGAAGCATTTCACACAGGAGTACAAGAACAATCTTTAGCTGTCATTCATGAGATTATCAAGAAATACGACAAAAATGTCAGATTATGTAAATTATTGGGCGAATAATTAAGAGTAGAAGTTGGCATGGAATCCAGACACAGATATGGCTCTCCTCGCTCACCTTTAGGCAATACAGATTTCTTGACTGGTATTCAAAGGTCACGCGGTAATTTTAAAATGTCATGTCATATTCTTTAGTGTGGATGTAAATTTCACAATACTCTCATCCTGGAGGCAAACTTTAATCTGCTTCATGGTGCGCAGGTATAGTTAGTGGTTACATATCACCAGGTCCTTGGTTTAAATCTCCACAAACAGGATGTTTCTTTTAATATTTTCAAATATTGTAGAATCCACTAAATTTGATATAATAAATTAAATATGTCCAAAATGTTTTTGTTGGCACTGTGCATATTAATAAAACAAATAATTTTTAGTTTAGTTTATTTGGATGAACAGGTACCAAGGACCTCAGAGATGAAAATCACATATTTCCTTAATTCATATTGGTTGGCTGTGACACAAATGGAAAATTAAAATGAACTGTTTAAGCAATTCAATATACGGACCCACAAACATCTATAAGAAGGATAATGAACCTCATGTCATGAGAAATTTCAACAGGAAAAGTTTATTCGTTTTGAAAGACAAGCCACACATTTTAAGAAAACAACACTAGTAAGCTAGCCTGAGCTGAAGTCTGAAATATTCAGAAAAACAAACTACATGTGTCTTTGATCTCTTCTTTTTTCATATTGACACACTAAAAGTTAATATATATTTATAAATATAAAAGTTCCCCAGTTATTTTGCTTTAATTTTTGTAAAATACACAATACAAATCATCCTCACACTAATATGTTAGCCGTTTTGCCAATTTTAGAAGATATGTCATAAAATGTTACTTGAAACACACAAATTGAAAGAAAAAAAATCACATCATGATATATATATTTACATTTACAAAATACAATACATCATACAAAAAAGAGTAATCACAATGTACCTTCCAACAAATTTAAATAAACATCAAAACGTTTCATCCAAAAGAAAAAATAAAATAAAAAAAATAAAAAGAGAAATGAGAGTAAATAAATTACACTTTACTTCCACTTTCATCTTCATATGTACACCACAGACTATGTCTCCGGGACAGACCCTGCCAAAGTCTCCCCAGAGGTCCAGAAATTCTGTGCTTGCATCAGAACGCGCTACAGCAGGCCACAACTCATTAAGAGGACGGTCAAATGGCACTTCATATATCTATATATATATATGTATATCAAAAAAAAAATAAACAGCACAACGAAACAAATGCACCGCATTCAGCAAAATGAAATGGTATGAGAATATTAACGACAGCGACAGCAGTGTTTTTACTGTCAAAACTCAAGTTACCGCATGTGACTATAAAATATTGTAAATGCTACAATATGTTCTCTGCACACTGGGGTTAAAACATAAACTAATCCATTAGTCCAGGCTGTATGTAACGGTGAAGCAGATAATCTTACAGTCAAGAGCTGAAGGAATCTCTGCCTACCCTCCACATACAAAAGGGGTGATGTCACTAGCACAGACCGTCACCCTTTCGCCGTGACAGTGTCAGTAGTATTATAAGGGGCTTTCAAAGAGCTCAGAGATAACACAGCTAAACCTTAAGCATATGCGAACATCTCATCTCGTGCACCTGCGTCTTGTGCTTTGCATGGTTCTTGCACACGTGTCCAATTTATGGCTGTGCTACAGTAAATGCAAGGAGATTGGTAAACAGTCCCTTATCAAGAGGTGATCGAAGGCACGGTTGATTTTGCCTCTCTGCTTGACCACTCGCTCCCCTCTATGGGTGTTTTTTTTTTTTTTTTGGTGTCTCTCCGGTGCCTCGTAATTGCAGTGAGAGTACAGGAGAGGTTAGGAGATACCAAGTGCGCACACTCCACCCTAATCCTGGACCTATAGGCCTGTCTCCGAGTTCACTGTGAAGTCAAAGGCACTGGAATCTCTTGGCAGTGAAACTACCTCTGTGACGGAACACTGAGAGACGGGCGTTCTGACGAGGAGGAGACCATCAAAGGACACTGAGGGGGGGGGGGGGGGAATCTGCCTTCGCCTCCCGTTAGCCGTTCTTCCCAGTGGTCCGGGATTTGATATGTTAGCGGGAGCGATTCTGTCCTGAACGGTCTTAATTCGTTTTCTCCTCTTGGTTAAGGAAGGCAGAGATTTTGTAACTGGCCTGCATAAATTGAGATTTTAGCGCTGGAACAGTCATCGGCCTTTAAACAAAACGATAAGGCCCAAAATCATTTTTCAGTTCTAATTGTGGAAAAAAGACTTCTAGTAAGGACATTTGTGAAATGTTATGTACAATAAAAAACACAAAAAGAAAACAGTGTTAGGCAGTGTATTCAGTGTAAAACTTTCTTTTCTTAAAGTTGATGTGAGATCACCGATCACATGGAGTGATTTCCTAGCTGGCACATTTTCCAAAGAAATGAGGAGGAAAATGATAAAAAATTAAGACAAAACCATCAAATTCTAGCAGCACAAAAAAAGCATGCAAAACCAAAACAGCACTTTTTGTTATCTCTAATGTACAAAATCAAGTAATAATTAAGAGCAAATCAAACACTTTCTGTGAACTATCTGGACTCCTGGCAAAGGAGGGTATGAATACAACTGGTTATAATCATCCACACAGGACCCTGGTGACTACGAGAGGCAACCCAAGCATTTTATATGTACTTTCAGAGATCATTCCCTAGCCAGTCAGAAGTGAGAAAATCATTTCACAGGAAATGCTATGACAGTGTAAAAATAAAGACGCATGCTTTAAATTGATGTCTGAACTCAAGAAGTGCATCTAAAATCCCACAGATTAAATATGCAATAAATATAAATAAATTACATTTTAAAATACTACGGACGGTTTTTGAGAACCGACAGTTAAAATGTTTAGTAAAGAATTAATCAGTAGTAGTAGTACTTAAAGGAACAACAAGCTGCCATTTATTTTCAAATTTCAATGCATTCCTTTGCTGCGTTCTTCACTAAATAAGAGGGACTAGTAACAGGTGAAGTGTGTGTTTGTCTCCTGTTAAGTCGGGATTTCTGGTTGGAGAGCTACAAAGATCTAATGCTCGCGTACACACCTTTAGAGCACACCACAACCAACCGAGACGTGCTGCCAGTCCTCCACCATCTCTTAACCTCACTATCTATTTTTTCTCACTGGAGAGAAGTGTTTCAAAACTTCACAAAGACTTACAGCAGTTGCAGTGTGAGTAAAACTGTGAGAAAGAATGCTCGAAGTGGCATGCTATTTTGGTACAGAATTCCCACAATGCTTTGCAGAATTGGGCAGGGCACCTACTGAGCTGGCAGGACGACGGCCCCTGGGTGGGTCCGTGCGTTCCCTGGCAAACCACAACAGAAGCAGGGGTGGACAGCAGGCAGCTCCCCCGAACGTAGCACCTACAGCCCCTCCCCTTTTCACAGTCAATCAACTAATCACAGAAGAGCTATCCAAGATACGCCACAGGGTGACCATCAGAGCAAGCAAACGTAAAGAAAAACACTGAGAAGAAACAAACAAACCAAAAAAAATATATATATATTTATAAAGTACAGTATAATAGCAAATGTACTGTATAATTGAAAATATCAACTTTTGGTCCACTATATATACATATGCAGTTTGTAGAAACAGAATAAGGACTGATGAGGACTGACATTTGCAGAATAGCTGATGTTCATTTTCAACAGAAATGCGAGAAAATAATGTGAGGAAAGCAGAGGGAGAAGCATGGGTTTGGTGACCAATGATAACGCCAGGATCTCACAGGGGGTGTGACAGAGGGTGGGGCAGTGGACACACAGACCCGCCCCTTAATGTCCCTCACCAGCTCTGAGCTGCAAACGCACACGGCACCGAACAGCACGCGAGGCGGAAAGAGAGGAACGTGACCTTGGGGGGAGGGGGGTGTGTGTATGTGTGTGTGGGGGTGGGGGCTTTTACACAACAAGGGAGAAAAATTACATTGATAAACAGCGCCAAAGAGCTTGAGGGGTCAATTGTGAACCAAACTGTTTTCCCATCTCCCATGCTATCACTAATATTCTCAGGAAGGGTGGGGGGTCAGGGGTGCGGAGTAAAGGTGATTGCGCTTCAAAGAAACAAGTGGAACGATGTGAAATAAAAATATGCAGCTGTTTTAAGGCACTATGAAGACGCTGAGGTACATAAATCCCTGACATTCACTCTGTGTCGTGACGCGGCACCGTCACGACAGGAGACAGGGCCTCACAACGGCACAGGCAGGTCGCCTCCTACCTGCTTCTACTTGTTTTTTTGGTCCAATCAGAACAAAACAAACCTGACTCCTTACATTAAATGAAACAACGATAACACAACATGCTTTCATGTATAGTACAGAAAAAAAAAGATCCAATAGCACGATGCCTTTTATGCAGCTATTCAGGGATACCTGGCTCAACAAGCACAATGTTTTTTTTTTTTCCGCTCAGAAAAAGCTACAACAGCTGACTGGTCAGCATGGCAACACACACTCGGGCAAGGGATCAGGATGCCACCAATGTTCCCACTGTCTCACTACATTCTAAAGTTGTCCAGTAGTCCTATCATCGAACCTTTAAAATGATGCTAAACGTCATAATTTACCTAACTAACTAATCTGAGGTAAAAATATCGAATAAATCTATCTTTCAGAGTAAAAATTTCTTGTTGCTTGTTCGCTAGTCTAACCTATAACCTATGCAACACTAAGCAACTCGGTTTCCATGACAACTGTTGCTCTGAACGCGAAGGGGCATGTTAGTAACTGGTCTGCAGGGGCCCTGTCGGGTTAGTTACATGTTCTTAGCTGTCAAGGACAAAATCGTGATTTGCTGAAATGAGGGACATCACGGAGACAGTCAGTTTACATCCCTCTTCCCGATCCAGCTTCACTTGGGTCGACAGTAATCCTCCTTCCCCTTCCCCCCACCCCCACCCCCACCCCCCCCCCCCAGCAAAGCTACAGCTACAACAGGACCCATGAACCAAAAACGCCTTCCTGTCAGCCCTCATGCCACCTCTACCGATGCACTCGCGCTCTTACGCGGATCGTGCTATCGTTTGGGTTTTGGTTTATCTATGTACGAAACGTTAACGGTCTTCGCGGTGGGCGACCGCCAGCGGGTCCCGTCGGAGCGGTAAAGAGGGTGCGGTTTTCGCACACTGTGGGAGCGTGGGAGTGCGGACGGGGACGAGACACGGCAGGCGGGGAGACGGAGAGGACTCTGGGGGGGGGGGTGGGGTGGGGCGAGGCTCAGACAGAGGTGTAGGTGCTCCCCGTGGAGCTGCAGTGGCGGATGGTCGGGGTCAGAATGTGCTCCGTGTGTCCGGAGGCCGTCTGGGGCAGCGAGTTGAGCACTCCGGGCTGGACCATGCCCACCACGGCACTCCCCCCGCCGTCCAGCGCCCCCACCTGGAGCACCTGGATCACCTCCACCTTTTCCCGCTTTGCCAGTGGCTCCCCGCAGTCTTCCACCTCGTCATCCACCTCACTCTCTATCTCGCTCATGTCATCTGGGGGAGAGATACATACAGCGGTTAGTCACTGCAGTATGACATCTGTCGTCCAACTGTTTCTCTTTGCCAACATTTAGCAGAGAGATTCATACAAACGTGCCCGTAAAAAGCAGTCGGTATATCTCACCTTTGTCGATGTTTGCAGGTGACATTGTGTTGAGGTCGTCAAACTGTGGGATAAATAACATGAACTCATTTCAACAGTGAATTCAAAAGCTTACTGTTATATGTGCCTATCACAAAACTATACAAAATACACAAGGCCTTACAATTTCTCACTTTTTTCATATGCATACATGCCTAATAAATCACATGCCACATTTCATGATCAACTGGGAGAAAATACACATTGTGTTACTACAGTGCATATACAAAACTATGCTCCTGACTAACCATACTTGACATGAACACTCAAATATGAGATCTCATTTGTTCCTCTGTTGCAGACATATCCAGTGGGAGTGGCCTTTTTCTGGGCTTCTCTGAGCATATGTTCATTAAATGTAATGTTTCTGTCCTGATGCCTGTGTTAAGTGCTGAACAGATTGTCTCTTTTTGTGCTCTTAAAGCTGTCAATGTTGCTGAGGCAGTAAATTATACTTTTGTGGATAGTCAGCTGCCCCACCTGCAATTAATTTGTCATTCCAAAGAGCTTCTATCTGGCAACCTGATCGATTCCCTGCCATTAAACCTAGACTTGTCTCTTCCTGCTCCTCCCCTGGTACCCTGGTGAACTTCATTCAAATAAAACAGCTGCCTGTTGCCTTGAATTGCTTACTAAAAGCATCAAGTAACAGGGCTCGTTGTAAAGCCTATAAATATTTTCTAATTTACAGCTTTCTGCTCAAGTCTTTTTACATCTCAAATGTTATCAACAACAACAGTGGTAATGTCAGGGTTCTCTTCTTCACACTGAATAAACTGCCAATCGTTAATGGCCCTAGAAAAAATGTCAAACATACATTTTTGGCCGCAGTTTTTCTCCACTGCAATTACTCTGGCTCAGGCTGGGTAAAACCGATAACAGCAGACTCAAAAGCTACTGTACAAAATCAGAATGATTTGTAAATAGAATAATATGATTTCTAAAACAAGGCCCACCATTTGTTTCTTTGACAATATCCCTGCTACTTGTAGCTGTAGCGTGTCTTCTTAATATCTGTGCATCATCAATTGTGTCAATACAATTGGTTGGCCTTGCAACTCATTACATTGTCTGACTGCCTTGCTTCTCCAGGTCTTCATTGTGAAAGATATACGACTTCACATTCGTTGAATTCTTTGCTTAATAAATTAAGCAGACCTGGATACTGTTCCAGAAGCTATTAAAATTGTGACTGTAAAACCTGTCCTCTAAAGAAACTTTGTCCTGGTGCACCTAATCTTTGATGCTACTAGACTATGTCAAACCTTCCCTTTCTAGAGCATGTTAATAAACTCCAATCTGAGACACAAATGTCATCTGTCATGCCATTTAAACCACTTCAGTCAAAAAAGTAATAGATTTCCTACTTACAACTACAGTGTTCTCAATGATTTCTTATCATCTGATAACTCAGGAGATCTTACTACATTGATCTTTTAGGATGAACACAAGACTGCTGAGTCTCAGTATTTTTGGTATCTCCTCTGACTGGTTTGGATCTATCTGGTACAAGTTCCTCACCCTCAAGAACTGTAACTCAACTTATGATGTCCCTCAGGGCTCAGTGCTAGGACCGCTACTCTTTTTGCTTTATGTGCTTGCTCAACAACATTCACACAAAGCTATGTGATGTGTTTTCCATGGCTATGCACAATACAGGGGCTCCTTACTATACGTTGCAGTTATGTTCTAAAAAACGAGGACGTTCTTTAAAACAATGCATAGAGAGGAAATTTTGTCCCTTAATAATTCATGTAAATTAGAGAGGTTGCTTTCCAAGGTGTAGTTTTACGTCCTCTTGGGGCGGATAACGACACATACTACCATAACAATCAATGGAGAAAAGGAGAGATATGTTCTACATTGTCTCTTAAGTGAACCAGTGAAGACTTGCCTAGCCTAGACTTATGAAACAGTATGCTATTCCAAACACGCACACACACATGGCCGCACATCCAGCTGTTTCTTCATCACAAACATCTATTTTAATTACGTTTTCGTAGCCTAGTCTAGGTTCTTGCACATTAAACAACATGTAATTATTCTTAAACACTTTCTCTCTCTACATATGTTTGTGGTCTTACCGTGACACATTAACCCCTTTATGCAGATCCCTAGTGGTCATGGCACCGGCGGCAAGATTTTGCTCACCTCAGATATTAATTTCTCCTGCAACCAAATTATGAGAGGAAACGACGAACTCTGTGTTTTACCGTTATTAGTACACGATTCATGACAACTCTGCAGAACACGGAGTTTGTAAGAGTCACTGTCCATTTAACAAGCAAGCCCCACCCAGTCTCGCCTGCAACTATACCTACCCATGCGTGACATAGTGGACAATAGCGTCTATGTGTGACATCATAAATATATTTCTTCATTTAAAATTTGTATTCTGTCATAGCAACAAGATAAACCCAATAATAGCTTGATCGTATGCCAAAAAAGCTGTGAAAAGCTCTGCTCACTGAAATGCAAAATAAACGTGAAATTCATGTGTAATTATACCACGTCTTCTACTATCAAAATCTGCTACTAAATATTAAATAAATATCCAATCCTACTATTTCTTTTACGCATAGAGATGTCCCTTTCAAAATTCAGTGGTCATTTATTGTCTCGGACAATCCGTATGAGAAATAAACAACATTTTATACCGCTATTACACAATTTGAAACGTCGATGCGCAATACCCCCCACACTCTTCAAATCTATCATTCCAGTTAATTTTGGTGAAAGTGACAATTCTTTTATCCAATGTAGGGCTAAGTAGCCTTAGAACTGCGTTTTCAATGTCTTATCGGATGCTTTATCCGGTAAATTACAATCGGGCGTAACATAATTTATCGTTTTATGCAAGCAACTTAAAATGTACATTCGTTCGCCGAGGTGTAACAGTTGTTTCCTGTTATTTTCACAAGTTTTTACTAATTTACTAACTTGTCAGCAAAGCAAGAGAAAATCCTTGCATGCTTACAAGGATGTTGGGAGTGTATCAGAACAGAAGATACCATAGTTACCAAGATACCATGATACATGTTGAGTGCATTTCACATACTGTAGTGTAAGCGGTAATAGATGACTCAGTCATGTTTTATGTTTGATTTACCTGTCCCTGAAGCTAGAATGTTTGCCAGCATTTTCCTGATGATGGAATATTATTTTATTGGAATCCTATCATACATAATATACACTGTATGGTGTCTGGGCAATACTTGTCACTCAGGAAATGGAAAATACTCATTCAAATTTACAGTGCATATGTGCTAGATGAATGTAAAATATTTTATTCACTTTAGGTGTCTGGATAGGTGTTTATTGACAAGAAAGCCTCTAAATCTGATTGGCTGACTATTAAATGTTTGTTACCTCTGATTATTCCTCTTCTTCATCCCTAGGCTGTCTTTTCTTAGTAAAGTACTTTAAAACGGTAGATCCTGTTATATGACATGGAAGCCAAATGAGTGGGGCAATGCCAGAGATGGTTAAAAACTGAGACTGCACTGAAGGGAAATGGGGAAACCCTGTCCTGAACACAACAGGTTGCGTTACATTGTGCTGATATCTCCCTTGAATAACGTCTGTATTATCTTCCATGAGATATACATGAACTAGTATATATTTTATTTTGTTTTGCTTCTCAAGTTAGCAAGCTAGACAACGTTAACTTAGTTGTGGCTAAAATGTTTTATAGCCGCCGGCTTGCTAGCTAAAGTTATACAAAGTTACATTAGCTTATGCAAAATGAATATCGTAACACAGTTGAGAGCTTGGCTTGCTTGATTCTTGAACAATATATCCATTATTGTGTAGGCTACCACAGAGGGTTTAACTTTCACAAACATACTAACCATGTCTAATCTCCTCAGAATCGTGAGGATATACAGCCTCTGTCTCGGAGATGAACTCGCGCATTTGTGTAACTTTGTATACATGCGTGTTTGTGTGTAAGCAGGGGGAGGGGCAGCGAGTGGAGTGATGAGAGCCAGAGTTTAATACATTAATGAGAAACACTAGATACTGGGTCAACGTATAACGAGGATCCCCTGTACACATACACTACATGGCCAAAAGTACATGGACATATCTCATTGCAAAATAATGGGCATTAATATGGAGTTGGTTCCCCCTTTGCTGCCATAACAGCCACCACTCTACCGGGAAGGCTTTCCTCTAGATCCCTGGTATTCAAATCACGGTCCTTGAGGTCCGATACCTGCTGGTTTTCCACCCTCCCTTTACCTGGGAGTCAGGTGTGAAGACAGTCTGGCCAACCAGTAGCACTAATTGTTCAGTTAATTACCTGGGAGAAAGAAAACCAGGGCCAGACTTGAATTTGAGGTCCAGATTTGAATATATTATGCTCTAGATGTTGGAAAATTGCTGCGTGGATTTGCTTCCATTCAGCCAGAAGAGCATTAGTAAAGTCGGGCACTGATGTTGGGTGATTAGGCCTGGCTTGCAGTCGGCTTTCTAATTGATCCGAAAGGTGTTTGATGGGGTTGAGGTCAGGGCTCTGTGCAGACCAGTTGAGTTCTTCCACACCAATCTCAACAAACCATTTCTGTTTGGACCTCGCTTTGTGCACGGGGGCATTGTCATTCTGAAACAGGAAAGGGTTCTTCCCGAACTGTTGCCACAAATTTGGAAGCACAGAATCATCTAGAATGTCATTGTATGCTGTAGCGATAAGATTAGCCTTTGGCAAAACATTTTTTGTGTACGTGTTATCTCTGAGTATGAGAGTCAAACATCTCAGGCTGTAGACTGCCTGCATAACACTGAACTCTGGATGAGGTCATGTTAATTGGACTCATCTTCCAGCTGGCCTATTTATTCAATTTTAACCTTGAGATTTTCAAAACGTTATTGGCAATCCATTAGTAAGAAACCTTGGAAGCTATTCCTGAATCATCCCACTTTTTATACTGTATGAACTGTCAGCAAGATAATTTTTTCACCAGTGACATATGGCGATATTAAGGCTCTCTCACCCTTCCTGATGCTGAAAAATAGTTTAAATATGGTGATAAGCGGGGTGGGGCAAAAATATAGCAGGCTGCTCTTCCTCTTTGGCTGATGTCCTATGTTTGGTCATCGAAGCCTGGGAAATCTTCAGATCCTTGGACAACGGTGGCTTCGACTAGGCGCTCGTTGCCTTTGTAAGGACACATACAGGAAGCCTGCTGTGCCTTTTCAGGGGGGGGTCTTCCTAGCCTCTACACTTGTCTACACCCACGGCGTCCAGAAAGAAAATGGCTCTTGGCCTATCCGTTGTTGTTGCTTTGGCATACCACCACCTGGCACTGTGACCACACCTATAAGTGTGATGCATTGTTTTTGTTGTGTGTGGCCTCAGTCCTCACCCACAGCAAGCCATGTAATCGCATCTGTCCTCTTCTTGAACACCTCGACGAGCTTTGATTATTGCTCTAAACTGATAAGGTCCTAAATGGTTGAGTTCCTTCCTTGCCTCAATGCCTAACTGCACCCTAATATACTTGCATGGTGCTTAAAGCCCTCTGGCTTTCCTGTCCATTAAGCAAAACTGCTCGTTTAGCAGAAATGGCTCGAATCTTTGGATTTGTCTTCCCAAATCGACTCTTGATTCATAATCTATCTGCACTTTTAAATACAAATTAAAAACTCGCCGTTTAACCTAGCATCAAATTAATCAATTACCTTTTTGGTTTTCATCATCATCATCATCATCATCAGCCGCTTATCCGAAGTCGGGTCGCGGAGGCAGTAGGCCAAGAAGGGGGTTCCAGACGTCCTTCTCCCCAGCGACGCTTTCCAGCTCCTCCTGGGGGATCCCGAGGCGTTCCCAGGCCAGGAGAGATATATAATCTCTCCATCGGGTTCTGGGTCTACCTCGGGGTCTCCGCCCAGTTGGACGTGCCCGGAACACCTCCAAAGGGAGGCGCCCGGGGGGCATCCTAATCAGATGCCCGAACCACCTCAGCTGGCTCCTTTCGATGCGAAGGAGCAGCGGCTCTACTCCGAGCTCCCTCCGGATGTCCGAGCTCCTCACCCTATCTCTAAGGCTGAGCCCGGCTACCCTACGGAGGAAGCTCATTTCGGCCGCTTGTATCCGCGATCTCGTTCTTTCGGTCACGACCCAAAGTTCGTGACCATAGGTGAGGGTAGGAACGTAGATCGACTGGTAGACCGAGAGCTTCGCCTTCCGGCTCAGCTCCCTCTTCACCACGACGGTCCGGCACAACGCCCGCATTACTGCGGACGCTGCACTGATCCGTCTGTCGACCTCCCGCTCCATTTTACCCTCACTCGTGAACAAGACCCCGAAATACTTGAACTCCTTCGCTTGGGGCAAGGACTCATTCCCAACCTGGAGGGAGCATTCCACCGTTTTCCGGCAGAGAACCATGGCCTCAGACTTGGAGGTGCTGACTCTCATCCCGGCCGCTTCACACTCGGCTGCAAACCGCCCCAGTGCTTGCTGGAGGTCACGGTCCGATGAAGCCAGCAGAACCACGTCATCCGCAAAAAGCAGAGACGCAATTCTGAGGTCACCAAACCAGACACTCTCCTCACCTCGGCTGCGCCTTGAGATCCTGTCCATGAATACCACAAACAGGACCGGTGACAAGGGGCAGCCTTGGCGGAGTCCAACACCCACCGGGAACGCGCCTGACTTAATGCCGAGGATGCGGACACAGCTCTCAGTTTGGTCGTACAGGGATCGGATGGCTCGCAATAACGGCCCCGGTACCCCGTACTCCCGCAGTACCCCCCACAGGATCCCCCGGGGGACACGGTCGAAGGCCTTCTCCAAGTCCACAAAGCACATGTAGACTGGCTGGGCAAACTCCCATGACCCCCCGAGCAACCCTGCTAGGGAAAAGAGCTGGTCCACTGTTCCACGGCCAGGGCGAAAGCCACATTGCTCCTCCTGAATCTGAGGTTCGACCAATGGTCGGGGCCTCCTTTCCAGCACCCTCGAGTAAACTTTCCCGGGGCGGCTGAGAAGTGTGATACCCCGATAATTAGAGCACACCCTCCGGTCCCCCTTCTTGAAGATGGGGACCACCACCCCGGTCTGTCACTCCGCAGACACTGTCCCCAACTTCCACGCGACACTGAAGAGGCGTGTCAGCCAAGACAGCCCAACAATGTCCAGAGCCTTCAGCATCTCAGGGCGAATCTCATCCGCCCCTGGCGACTTGCCACTGTGGAGCTTTTTGACAACCTCAGCGACTTCCGCCAGGGATATGGGTGCGGACCCCCCCGAGTCTTCAGGCTCTGCCTCTTCCACAGAGGGCATGTTGGTCGGGTTCAGAAGCTCCTCGAAGTGCTCTTTCCACCGCCCGACAACATCCCCAGTCCGGGTCAGCAGTTCTCCTCCCCTGCTGAACACAGCCTGGGTCAAGCCCTGCTTTCCCTTTCTGAGGTGTCGGACGGTTTGCCAGAACTTCCTCGAGGCAGACCGAAAGTCCTTCTCCATGGCCTCCCCGAACTCCTCCCATACCCGGGTTTTTGCCTCAGTGACCGCCGAAGCCGCAGCCCTTCTGGCCCTCCGGTACCTGTCTGCTGCTTCAGGAGACCCCCGGGCCAACCAAGCCCGAAAAGCCTCCTTCTTCAGCTTGACGGCTTCCCTCACCGCTGGTTTCCACTAGCGGGTTCTGGGATTGCCGCCACGACAGGCACCGATGGTCTTCTGGCCACAGCTCCTGCCCGCCGCCTCGGCAATGGAGGCTTTGAACATGGCCCACTCGGACTCCATGTCCCCAGCCTCCCCCAGGATACACGAGAAATTCCTCCGGAGGTGGGAGCTGAAGACCCTGCGGACAGGGGCCTCCGCCAGACGTTCCCAGTTCACCCTGACTACACGTTTGGGTTTACCGGGTCTGTCCGGCAGTCTCCCCGGCCACCTGATCCAACTCACCACCAGGTGGTGATCGGTTGACAGCTCTGCTCCTCTCTTCACCCGAGTGTCCAAGACATACGGCCGCAGATCTGATGATACCCCCCAGTGACTCCAAGAAGGCCGGATACTCCGAACTGCCGTTTGGTGCATAAGCACAAACAACAGTCAGAGCTTTCCCCTCGGCGACACGTAGTCGCAGAGAGGCGACCCTCTCATTCCCTGGGTGAAACTCCAACACAGTGGGGCTCAGCCGGGGGCTTGTGAGTATCCCCACACCCGCCCGGCGCCTCTCACCCTGGGCAACTCCGGAGAAGAATAGGGTCCAGCCCCTCTCCAGGAGTTTGGTTCCGGAGCCAGTGCTGTGCGTGGAGGTGAGCCCAACTATATCTAGTTGGTACCGCTCCACCTCCCGCACCATCTCCGGCTCCTTCCCCGCCAGCGAGGTGACGTTCCACGTCCCCAGAATCAGTCTGCGACGCTGGGGATCAGCACGCCGGATCCCCGCCTTCGCCCACCGCCCGTCTGGCAAAGCACCCGACTCCCATGCCGATCCCTGCGGGTGGTGAGCCCACATGGTGGCGGCCCCACGTCCCCTTTTCGGGCTGTGCCCGGCCGGGCCCCATGGGGTAAGGCCCGGCCACCAGACGCTCGCCGACGGGCTCCCCCCCCGGGTCTGGCTCCAGGAGGGTGCCCCGGTTTCCCTATTCCGGGCGAGGTTATCTTGTTCTTATGAGGCCGTGTCATGAGTCATTGAATCGCTCTTTGTCTGGCCCTGAACCATTTTGCCTTGGGAAACCCTACCAGGGGCTAATGCCCCCGACAACATAGCTCCAAGGATCACAGGGACACACAAACCTCTCCACCACGATAAGGTGGCGATTCCTAGGAGAGGTTTTTACCTTTCTTATTTTATTTTAAACCTGTTCTGATTGTATTTCGCCATGTCTTTATTTAAAAAAAATTTGTCTCTGCTTTTTCTCAAATGGCTGGTTATTTTTTTAGCAAATTTTTTATTCCATTGAGAAACATGCCCTCCCCTTCAAAGGGATTGCTGCTAGCCACTGCTTCTTTTCACTCTACAGTCCACCAGCAGAGCTGTGCAGTCACTGCAACGGAGGAGTACAGCTGATGTGCAGTTAGCACAAGTACACTGCAAGTGCCTGATTGACCAGAGGGGGCGCTCTTGTGCCATGACCCCGGTATGAGCCTGACGACTGAAACCCTCCCTGGGCAATACCACCAATTACATGCAGACTTGTGTCTTGTGTAATCATGGCAAATTTTAGATCACACAATCAATTGTCACGTCCCTAATTAGCACAATTCTTAAGCCATGAGGTAGAAATAATTAGTGAAATCATGGGTGGAAGAAACACAGGGCAGGAATTTTACTTTTAGGCCGCTGGACTTTCCACCTCTGCAAAAAATGCAGTAATAATTATTGCTATAATTACTATTATTAAGATGAAGAATAAGACTATCAAACTGAAAGCCTGTTTGCTCTACGTGTGGCAGGATTCAAGCAGACCCAACATGCTGTTCCTCTCACCTCCCCCATGATGGCAATGGGTGTCTCGCCGGTTGCCTGGGCGACACGGTGCTCCACCAAGTAGAACATGTACTCATCGTAGAGCAGTCGTATCAGGTGGAAGGACCCAAAACTGGCGGCGCTGCGAAGGGTAAGGTCCCGGATCACCATGGAGCTGGCAGACGAGAAGAGCACAGTGAGCCCAGCTCTATGGGGAGATCGTAGTATGCATTGGCATTGACATGTAGGCATGAGGATAGCCAATCAGAGGATGAAGGATGACATACACTACCGGTCAAAAGTTTTATTACAAACCCAAATTACAAAAAAGTTGGGACAGTATGTAAAATGCAGAAAGCAGTGATTTGTAAATTTTATTTTACGTATATTTAATTGAAAACAGTACAAATAAAAAATACTTCATGTTTTACCTTGTAAATTTGATGCCTGCAACATGTTCCAAAAAAGTTGGGACAGGGCCATGGTTGGCTAAATGGCTGTAAGTCATCAAGGGTCAGAGGTATAAAACGAGCCTAAAACCATCACTCTGCTGCCAGATATGCAGTAGATATGGATGGATCACTTTAAGGGTTGTTTCTCCAGACTCATTTTCCTATTGATCTCTACGGAAAAATCAAGTCAGGAGAAACAACCCTTCAAGTGATCCATCCATATCTACTGCATATCTGGCAGCAGAGGTTTGAGGCTTGTTTGATACCGCAGACCCTTGATGACTTACAGCCATTTAGCCAACCATGTGTTCCATACTATTTCCATGTAATTTACAGCTTAATCTAGTCCCACCCCCTAATTCCCATAGAGATCCATTCAAATGCAGAGAGGTTATAGTATCACTTGTAAGAGTACCTGAAAATAAGTCATATAAGTCAAATACCCAGTCATAATAGCATCACCTCTTAACCTGTGGAATGCTCCAAACTGGTGTTTTTTGAACTTCCCAGTCTTTTTTTTTTTGCCCCTGCCCCAACTTTTGTGGAACGCGTTGTAGGCATCAAATCCGGAATTAACATAGATTTACAAACATCTATAAAATTGATAAGGTAAAACATTAAATATCTTTTCTTTGTACCGTTTTCAATTAGATATATGTAAAAGAGAATTTACAAATCACTGCTATCTGCTTTTATGTGCATTTTAAGTACTGTCCAAACTTTTTTGGAATTGGGGTTTGTACATCCACAATTCACAAGCAATCAGATATTTAAAAAATGAAAAAAAACACCTTATGTCTTGCAAAAAGAGATCTAAATCTTAGATCCATCAAAATAGCCACCTTTTGCAGTAATAACAGTTACTGTTGAGTATATTCGTGCCATTTATTCTACAAGGGCAGTCATATGATTCTGAAAATTCACAGCACGCCAACACTGCTGTAGAAGCTCCCGTTGACGTGCTGCATTTTTCCTTGACTTTTTTGTAAAATTTGTCCAGAACTAGCTTGATTTTACCTCTCCTGTTGGAAAATGGAAAGAATTTGTTCACCTGTTTATTTTGCCAAATATATATTTCTTATGAACTCCAAACTATTAACTACTTAACTATCTTGTTAAGTAAAAAAAATGTTTTTTTTAAACTTCTGACTATTCACTTCTTACCTTGTGCCATTTGAGGTTATTTACAAAAGTTAAACTACTTAAATTACACTAAAAACAGAATACTAAAACACAAGTGGACCAAAACTTTTGACCGGTAGTGTATGAATCTCATTCCAAAGCACAACCTACACCCTGCCAATATACTAGGTTTAGAAAAAATCTTTATTTCCCAAGTTACCCCTTATGAGGGCCCCTTGGGAAAGAAAAGTTTGCACTGGCCATTCAGTGTACTGCAGCCTTTAAGTAGGAAGAATTTGGTCCCTCTTGTGTTGAAGTTTTTACCAGCATTTGTTTAATCCTCCTGGGAATATGGTGTTGAGTTTTCTAATCCAATGTCTTTCTGTCCTACGTCTGTCCTCCTGTGTCCAGTTAATGTCAGAATGTAAGCCTGATATTTCTACTGCTTCAAGTCCATGGTGTAGGAAATGAGCCACTATGTGCGTGTCTGTTTTTCTATGATTTTTTACATATATGCAGTTATATGTGTTAGCTGTGAGTGTTTGTTTAATAAGGTGTGCTGTGTTTGTAGTGCTGTACTAGGCTAGATGTCTATCTACATATACTTCCCATCTGTAGACAGAGCATCTGATAAGGTCAGTTAACATTTGTGAGTTTATATTTTGTGCAGCCTGATTGGTTCTGGCAAGTTTTAGCCACCGTTACTTTATAGGTAATTTGGCTTGAAGAGCTGGAGCCCCACCTATGTGAGAGCAGGATTTGTGAGCAGTAATCGATCCTTGGTTTATTAGCCAAACATGCCAAAGTCAGCACACTTATCTCACGCCACACCGACAACCTGGTCAGGCTTTATTAGCCAAACATGCCAAAGTCAGCATACTTATCTCACGCCACACCGTCAACCTGCTCAGGCTTTATTAGCCAAACATGCCAAAGTCAGCATACTTATCTCACGCCAGACTGTCAACCTGGTCAGGCTTTATTAACCAAATATGCCAAAGTCAGCACACTTATCTCACGCCACACCGTCAACCTGGTCAGGCTTTATTAGCCAAACATGCCAAAGTCAGCACACTTATCTCACGCCACACCGTCAACCTGCTCAGGCTTTATTAGCCAAACATGCCAAAGTCAGCATACTTATCTCACGCCAGACTGTCAACCTGGTCAGGCTTTATTAACAAAATATGCCAAAGTCAGCACACTTATCTCACGCCACACCGTCAACCTGGTAAGGCTTGCAAGACTATGAAGTTGTGAACCTGACGAGCGAGGCTGGGCATAAGCTGACCTGTAGAAGGACCACTTGAGCAGGAACTGGCGGGCGGCCTTGGGGAGGCTGGGCCTTCCCTCGCAGGGCTTCAGCACCTGGCTGACCACGTTGTCCAGCCAGGCAGCCCACTGCTCCAGGGAGCTCTGCTGCTGCAGTGTTGCCTTGAAGTCCTGCTCCAGACGCTGGACGACCCCTTCCTCGCACTGGCACACCCACGAGGCCTGCTCCTATAGGACAGACAGACAAGCCACACCCCCTCAGAGGCGGTGCCTGCTAACAGATCCACGCAGTCCGCTGCCTTAACGTGAAACATTTCTCTGAAAACGATCACTGGCTCACTTTATTATGGCAGAGCGTGGATTATTTTACATTCACAAGGAAGGTGTAATACACTGTAGATGTTAGGCTGGACAAAAGAAGCAATCAAAGTAAAGTCAACGGCACAGACATAAGGCTGGGTTACATTCCTCGGTAGAGCCAACCAAATGCTTGATTTTTCAGAGAAGATCTTTACGTTCCCTAAATACATATGCTAATAGAAATAGCCTTGCATATTAATGCATGGACAGACAAGGGAGCGGGGGGACAGACGTACCTGCACGTTGGCGAAGTCGACGCGGTTGAGGTCACTGAGCATCTGGTTGATCTGGGAGGTGTTCTGCAGCACTGCGCGAGCCGCCTGCGCAAGGTGGTTCAGGGACGTGTATCTGCGCAGCGTCTGCGCAAAGGCACTAACAGCAGCAACCTACAGGAGTGACAGAGCCACCAACCAATCACACGCAGCAACACACCCGGCACCAGCAAGTCAGGGTTTAGAGCAACTTATTTTCACGGTAACACTGGTCCCAAACCAGGGTCGGCCAGGCGTTCTTTGTTAAAATTGTTCCACGGGAAGGCCGTCTCACCTTGGTCTGGACCATCTTCTGGGGGATGGCACCCATGGCACTGTTTAGCCAGCCCTCCAGGCTTTTGGCAAAGTTGCGGATGGCTTGAGTCAAGGCACCTGGGATGGAAAACGTGAAGAACAGGGTAGGTGACGGAAGAGACAGAAGCAACGCTACTCACTGAAAAAACAGTCAAACGTCCGTAAAGCAGGCAGCGAGTACAGTTTTTGGCGGCAGCAATGATTTTCTGTTAGAACGGCCAACTGAGGACAGATCCTCAGAGCAATCTGACCTTAACTGAAAACTATTCCTTTACAGCACCATACAGTACATATGCTAACTAACTATTAGCATATTAACATGCACTCGTTTTTGATCTGTGAATGTGCACGCGAGGCCAGATTCTGGAATATACGCTCAATATTTACTGAGTGCTCAGCCCCACCATATGCTGAAAATGACTTGCGTTATAATTGAATTTCCAGTCCCTGAACTTCCGTTGTGCTAATGTGTTTACCTCAGCGCCACACGGCATCCATAGCATTAAGAAATAGAGATGTAATTTGCCACATCAAAACAGACAGGTCACTCCGTGGTGTAAACAGGTAACCGAAGCTAATTTACAAATACACTGAAATGCCTACAGTGAATAACAACAAGAGATTTGGAGACAAGTACTGTGCTTGGCTGATTACAGAAGGCAGGCAAACAGCAAACAACGGAGAAATGCATATATTTTTTATAACGTTTATGGGTGACAGTGTGAAATTATGAATTTATCAGTTTGTTTAGTTAGTAATAGCAGTAAATTATTTGCACCCATGGTACAACCAAGTCATTTCCCAGTAGGTGTCATTCCCAAAACATTGTTCCGTAGCACCAAGATATTACAATGTACGAAGTGTCTCATATTTTATTATAGCATGCATCCCTACAATTTTCTTTGAGAATGCAAGAGTATGGTTCAGAATGGACAGTCGCCTAAATCATCTGTGTTGTTTGTTAATGAGTGGAATCACTCAAGAAGTGAAAGAGGCACGTTCTCACTAGGAATGGGTCTGAGCACATCCGGGATGAGGACCTCCACCAGGGCCTGGTACATCACGTGATCGCAGGTGCTCATCCACTTCAGCACAGCCTCGTTCCTGCACAGCATCAGCAGCCTGGGGCGGGGTAGGCGCCCCTCGATCTCGCTCATCCCACTGCGGGGGCGGGGGCAGTACAGCACACAGGTTGAAGGGTTACGGGGGTCCCTGTTCACCAGCATCAATAATACAGGTTAATTTTCTGTGTGGGCCAATTTTCTAGTAGAGTGAGCGTTCTTGCCTGTTCTCGGTGATGGTGGCGCCCTCTATGGAGGTGGAGGGAGAATAACGCCAAAATGTCTGCCAAAGCTTCTCTATCAGACTGAACTGGAGGTTCACCACCACGTCCAGGATCGCCTGAACACACATCCGACAGAGACACAATGAACGTACCGCACAGACAAACTCGCAAATACGGACAGCACACATGGCGAACGGTAACAGCAGTTGCGACCGCAGCGATACGGTTGCAGAATCAAAGAATGCGATGACCCCTGACCTCGCAGTGCTCTCTGTAGAGCACCTGAAGCGTCTTGACATCCTCAGGGGTAATGAGGTCCACGTCGGTGTCGCCCAGGTCGAGCTCTGCAAAGTCCGGGAGTGTCCGGGAGGCGTCTGAGTGAGGAGAACAGCCACAGTTAAAGTGTATCCCAAGCGCCCAAAATAGGGGTGCACTAACTTTTTCAGTGATGACCCAAGGATATCAGTCCATACTTGTTGTGACCCAAACTGATGTCTTGGACAAAGTTACTGAAATTAGCAGGCAAAATCCCAAAAAACATAGTGAAATTAATAGAATTTAAGGCTTTTTCAATTAAGCTTAGTAGGGGGAAAATTCTCAAAGCTTTGTAGATTCATCATCAGTGCTTTTCTGCTGGGATGTAGGCTATTAGCCACTTATCCATTTTCCAGTCGGAAACTTAAAACAAATGAAAAAAAAAGAATGAAAAAAAAAAAGCCAATACTTCAATAAAGGTATTTTTTTATGTCAAAACACAAAAACACTGGATTGTGATGATTAGCTAAACCCAAGTTTGGGTTGCCGCTGGCCCAGAATACGGCCCCTAACAAGACCACTAATGGGCAGCCAGCACTCCGGTGCCCCCTTTTAACTCTGGTACCCATGAGCTCCACCCCCACCCCCTTTAGCCCCGATGCCCCCCCATTAGCCACAGTATCCCCGTTAGCCCCGGCACTCACCCAGAAACTGCTGGTGGTGCTGGCTCTGCGCGATGACGGTCTGCTCGGCAGAGCTGGGCGTGTGCTGGCTGCTCCCTGAGACGCTATCGCCCCCCGAGCCGTCCAACTTCTGCACCGGCTTCAACCTGGAGTGGGGAGAGGGTTCACGTTCCTCAATGTGTATGTAACACAAAAAGAGAGGGTGTCCAGCGCTTCTAACCAGGACAGCAAGGGCACATTGGCCTCTCTCTATGATACTCTCTGTCCATGCAGCCCCGTGCCCCTCTAATCAAAAATGCAAATGAGCACTCACAGCGACAGAGAGGATTCCTTCTGCTGATTGGTCACCGCTGGTATAGCTTTTTCCAACTGTAGTCATTCACAAGAATTATATTTTCAAGTATAAAAGTTATAAACGAAGGTAGACTCACATTAGTTTTGTGTAATTCTGTCACAGGCTTATGGGCGAGCTGTGTAGCCGTTAAAAGTCTGAATTCCCCCTCCCCCCATCTGAATTTGTCCCACATCAAATTTCTCGAGGAAAAGTGTATGCACTGTGCATGAAAGGGCACTCTCTTCCTGCTGGGTGGTCTACTGTTACTGTGTGCGAGTGTGTAGTGTGCAGCACTGCCACTCTGTAGAGAAGCATCTACATTTACTCTGTGACATAAAATGAACCGCATGACCAATCAAAGAATATAGTAAAAATTAAAGCCATACTATCAAATGAGTACTTATGTTCTAGGGTTGCTGTACGTATTAAGTTATGCGGACTCTAGGCTTGTAACAGCAGTCAACAAAGTATCTGCTCCAACCAAAGAACGTGCCATGAATATCTTTTTTCAAAAAAACAACCATCCTTGGATTTTATGAAGCATATTGTAAATGCAAAGTAGAAATTTTAATAAAGCAACCGTTCACTCCTCCTTAAAACAAGCCTGTGAAGAGCCTTTTCTGATCACAAGGTCCGTGTTCATGGACCATGTAATGACCCCGGTACTCTGTGTTGGACATAACGCAGCTCGATAGCTACTCTAGTTAAAACACTTTACTAGAGTATCACTTGTTAAAATGCGACGCTTATAATGTTAATGCCGTATATGAAAATATCTCACCACAGCTCCAACTGTGTTTGAATTACCCCCTCACATCTCCAAGAGTGTTTCTCTCTGGTCATATGAATTGTATGTGTGTGTGTATGCACGTGTGTACTGTATGTGTGTGTCTGATGTACAGGCAGTGGCCAAAAAGGTGGAAATACATGGAAAAATGCGGGATGGCATGTGTGTGTGGTTCCTGAGTTCATTAAGCAATTAATATCCCAGCGTGCTCAAAATTCTAGACAGGCCAGGTTACTCACGGCTAGCAGGGCTAGGAATGAGACCTCAGTGACGTTGAAAGACAGGTGACTGTTGGGACACGTTTGGCAGGAGCTTCAGTGATAAAGACAGCTCAAATTGCTGATGTTTCACAAGGGACCGTTTCTAAGGTGATGCCTTTTTGGCCACCTTAGTGTGTGTATGTGTGTGTGTGTGTGTGCGCGCGCGTGCGTGAGCACCGTACCTCTGTTTCTGCTGCACGGGCTGTTGTCTCAGAGCCATGTACTGCATGTCCTCCTGCAGGCGGTTCAGTGGAGAGTCCGGCTTCACGCGGATCCCGTAGTAGTGGTACTTTGAGTTTCCTCTGCGACAGGGCGAGGGGGAAGGAGAAAAAAAAGAGAGAGGCGTGAACGCAGAGCAGGGCGGCGGCAGCCGTCGGGACGCAGGTCGGGGAGGTGCGGTCGCCAGGTGGGAGGGGAAGAAAGGGAGGGTGAGGGCAGAGTCCAGCAGTACTGCAGTCAGCGAAGACGGCCCGACAACCTTTCCTCGCTGTCACTCATCAGCAGCTGTGAGGTAGCTTTGCTGTCTCTCTCATGTGCGAGTAGATCAGTCTCTGTCCTAGTAGGTATGCTGCCGTAGAAAACTCCCGGCAGGGTCGTACAGCGTTTCCCCTACCACGCAATAGGCGGGGGCGGCTACGGAGCTTGCCGCCCCGCCTTAAAATATAAAATGGTGATAATTCGTGTTTTGATTCACGGCCACGCACAGTAGAAAGGATTTGTTTCGGTTACGTTAACTCACGAAAGTAAACGATCGCGGCCACAACCTGTCATCTCACCACCCCGCCTACAAATACAACCTGGGGGAAACACTGTCGTATGTCGCCATCTCCACTCTTGTGTCCCCCTCTGCTAGCTGTAGCTATTCCCAAACTGCCTGTTCTTGTTTCTTGTTTCCCTCTCCCAGTAAAGGGGAACCTGTCCCAAGCCATCCTTGTTATCTGCCCCTCCATTCTCCAACCCAGCCCACCCTTCCGGAAGATTCATAAAGGCCTGAACTGACTCTATGAACCCACACGCTCAGCTGGCCAGAGGAGGAAGGGCTCCCCCCATTCTGGTCTGATCCCTCCCAAGGTTTCTTCCTACATGCCATCACTCTCACTCACCTCTGGCTTGCTTTTGTGGGGGTTTAGGTCAGAGTATACAGCAAAGTGTATTGTGACAACTTCTTTATTACATCACGTTACAGGCATTTGGCAGACGCTCTTATCCAGAGCGACTTACAATGAGAAGACGGGTGCATAAATGGGGGTTAAGAGTGACGGTAACCCTCGAGGCGGGAGGCAAATACTCGAGACCGCAAATGCGAAAAGCTAGGAGCGTAAACTTGTTACGCACGTTAGGGGAAATATACACTGCCTGGCCAAAAAAAAAGTTGCACACTCTAATATTTCCTTGGACCTTATGCAACGTCACAACATTTATTTCCTTCCAGAGTTGCATTCATTTTTGGCCGAGATCTTGTATTGACAACGGGAGAGTCTTCTCCAGCACATCCCAAAGACTTTCAATGGGGTTAAGGTCAGAACTCTGGTGGTCAATTCATGTGCGAAAATGATTCCTCATGCTCTGAACCACTGTTCCACGATTTGAGCCTGATGAATCCTGGCATTGTCGTCCTGGATTATGCCCATTGATGGGATAACCTGGTCATTCAGTACATTCAGGTACTCAGCTGACTTAATTTTATTGCTGCATAATGTTGCTGAGCCTAGACCTGACCAATTGAAGCAACCCCAGATCATAACGCTGCCTCCAGAGCCTTGTACAGTGGGCACTATGCATGACGGGTGCAACGGCAACTTTTTTTTGGCCAGGCAGTGTATGAGAATTAAACAATAGCGTATGATGTACAACTTAGGAAAAATAACATGATCGCAGTGAAAAAAAAAATCAATAACAATGCAACAAGGGCCTGATTTACTAAGACTTTCAGAATGTGAAAAACATTTTAGCACGTGCAAAACCAGTAACGTGACCAATGATTGGTGCAAAATAAATTCTGTGACCAATCATAGGTAATGTTATTGGTTCTGCGTGCGCAAGAGGTTTTGCACATGCAAAAGGCCTTAGTAAATCAGAACCAAAAATGCACCGGGGGGAGACTCACCGGGTGCCGAGGCGACGGGTGCGCAGCCCCATGAAGATGGAGCGGATGAGTTTGCCGAAGGAGGCGGCGTTGACTGGGTCCAGCCGCTGCTCCTGGCAGTGACGCAGGTAGTGGTTGTACAGCGTCGATCGCGGGAGGCTCACCCCCTCTGCCGTCTCGTAGTTATCCAGCAGCCACTGCAGCTGTGAGAGGGCGAGTGGTGCTTGGGTCAATTACCCACAATGTATTTCCAACAACAACAAAAAGTCACGTCGTTTGGAGGCCAGATATAACTGAGGCTGAGAAACGATTAGTTTTTTTTTGGCTCGAAATTGAAGATTGAACGAGCGTGGGATCTAAAATGTAGGTACGGCGCTTGGTGGCGGAGAGCAGCGGACACTTTGAGAACGGCTTCAAAAACATTTAACCCTTCAAGGTGTAATATCACAAATATGTGATTAGAATGTTCTTAACTGAATATTCTAAATGCTGATGTAACAATCACTACTGCTAATTGAAAGCAATGGAGTTCTAGAACACTGACTTATAATTTTGAAAAAACATTCCAGAAAACTATTAAAAGGGTTAATGTAACCTGGGAAACCTTGGAGGGGGGTAATCTGCACTACGAGAGACAACAGGTGTTTGGGGCGTTGAGGTGTATTGAGCGGTCCGTGCTTAGCCCTTGCTAGTCTGATAATTGCTATTATCACCTGAAAAAACCCAGTCCCTCTGAGTTCGAATTTAACTTTGTAAATGTAGGGAAAATGTAAGTAGAAGTATTCCGACCTAAGGCTGCACCTGGTGCGATTTTCAACTTCTAAAGAGACAATGTGTTTACAATGGCTTTTCATATTTCTGCCGTCATTACTTAAAAAGACTGACTGCACATGTGAACATTTTTCACTTTAATTCAAAAAGCTGCTGGCAGCTTAAAAGGGTTGTCTCCTTTTTTCTTTTTTTTTTCTTTTTTAAAAGCATTGTTATGAAAAAATCCACATTTTCCGGAACCAAATTAGACAGCTTATCTTCTGGCGTTCATTACTTGGTAATTTCAAAGGCATCGTGGAAAAAGTGCACATCCATTGAAAAGTTAAGAATGCCGTAATTACAGGAGTACCGCGTATTTCGGCTCTAAATGGTGCAGCTTAAATTTTCTATTTTCTCTCCATTGATTTTTTAAAATTAAAATAAAAAGCAGAACTTGAAAGAAGTTGAGGGGTTAAATGAAAATAAGAGCAGACAGGGCAAAGCAAGGCGCAGGAACTGATCAAACAACAAATTATAAAATAAACTATGGCTGAAGCATCCCATTCAGCAGAGAGAGAGAGAGAGAGAGAGAGAGAGAAGGAGGGACAGAGGGAGAGAGAGAGAGGGGGGGACAAGGCAGAGAGGTGTGAGAGAGGGAGAGACAGTGGAAGAAAGGAAGAGAGGGGACAAGGCAGAGAGAGGTGTGAGAGAGGGAGAGACAGAGGGAGAAAGGTAGAGAGGGGACAGGGCAGAGAGAGGTGTGAGAGAGGGAGAGACAGAGGGAGAAAGGGAGAGAGAGGGAGAGGGGGGCAGAGGGATACCAGAGGTGAGATTGTGAGACAGAAAGAGGGAAGGAAACAGCGAAAGAATAACGGGGATGAAGAGATGTTTGTGACAAGAATTGAGATGGAAGCGAGACAGAGAGAGAGACAAGAGTAGAGGAGGAGAGAGAGGGAAAGACGAGAGGGTGAGAGGGAGCAAAGACAATGAACAACAGAGAGACAGAGAAAGTGAGGGAGGGAGAGAGAGAGAAGAGGGGGGGGGGGGGGGGGACATGTGGGACAGGACAGCGTTTTTGTCACACTGACTTACATGGCTGTTGAGCAGCGAACTCCGTTGGGTGGATAAGCCTTCAGACTTTTGGAGTGTCTCAATCGCCATTTCAATCTGAGAGACCACACAGCAATTACAGAAAGTAAAAAAAACAAGGAAAAAACTAAAACGGGAAGCAGCAAAGGCCAGCGACCCCCGGTGCACAGAAACAAGAGGAGTTCAACAGGCGGGCAGGAAAACAAGATCATCGTAAGCATCTTTGAAGAAGCAAGATTTCCCCGGCACGCAAGTCACATACAGCCAACAAAAGCATCTTATTTTCAGAAGGGCCCTGCTGTGCATTTGAATTATCCTTAACTTTAGCTATTATTCATTATGATTCATATGAAAGACTGGGTAAAGAGAGGCAATGAAAAGACCTAAACATGGATTAAAATGCCTTAATTGTGAATTCCTGACGATAAAAATGTTGTCATACTTCCATCTTGCCAGAACAATCAGACGGTGACAACATGATAATACAGTATAAATTCCATAAAATAGTGCAAACTGAGCAGGGAATGAAATGTACATTAATTCCCTGAACACAAGAAAAGAGGATTTGCTGCTGGATGGCCCATTCGGGTAAGGCACCACCCTGTGGTGCGTGGGTGAACCTCACGCCGTCGGACCGAATCTGGACCGTGCCAGTGCCAACTTCGCCCAGGGTGCAGTCAGACAGGAAGGTTCAGTCAGACAGGTTCCCGCGTTTCATCGCTCTTGGGAGACTCCCTCTGGCAGAAAGGGCCTCTTAAGACTGCACGCAAATGCCACACATTAAAGGTTCCTCCTCCAACGGTGCTCTGTGTGAGCTTAGCTGCAGTCTGTGATGCGAAAAGAAGCAGCTGTAGAACAGCACGTGTTTCGGAAGAGAACCGTGGATGTCCCAGCTCTCCGGAATTGGCAGGCTGGTTCGCGCATTGGAACACGGCTGCTGCGGTTGCAGATAGTTGGACATTCCAGATTTGGGAGGGAATTGGATATATACAGCCCCGGGTTGGGCGGAAAATTTATAAAAGACAGAGAAAAAAATAAATAAAATGCTTTGAGGGTAATACAGAAAGCTGACTGGTGTGCCTGTGGTACTACAAACTTCAGCCACCAGGGGGAAACATAAACCCGATTTCCACAGGGCGTCGTCTAACAAACAGATCCACATTTCACATCGTTTCATCTGCTTTAAGCAAATTTTTAAAAACACTTTCATCTACAGCTAAAATTTCACTTGACAAGCAAACAGGAACTAAAACAAGCTAATATGTTCAACTTGAGAGAGAAAAAAAAAGATTTTAAATCTCGTTACAAGACTAAAATACTCGTTAAGACAGACTTTTTTTTGCAGTGCAAAACATGATATGGACTCCACACTGCGTGGTGCTGTGGGTAAGGCGTTAAATCTGCGATGAAAAGGTTGCAGGTTTCATTCCCAAGTGAGCCACTGCTGTTTCTATCTTGAGCAAGGTACTTAACCCAAATTGCCTCGGCAAATGTTTAGCAGGATAAATGGATAAATAAAAAAGTTAGCTGCCCTGGAGTGTCAATACTATACATATATAATATACACATGCATGTATTATACGATTAATATAAATTTCATATGTCTATATTTTTTTGATCTATGTACTGCTTAGTGTAGAATTTTTCATTTTTATCCTTTGTTAAAGATAAACCTGTCAAATCAACAAAAAAGCTCTAAAATGATAGGTAAGCACTTTGATCAAACGCTGTAATGATGATTAGCAGAACTGCATGCTGGGGATTTGATAAGGAACACATCTATGCCGGGCGGCGAGTCAGTGAGAAGGGGGAGGAGCCTGACCCTATAGTAGCTGGTGACCTAGTGAGAAGGGGGAGGAGCCTGTGACTCACAGTCGCTGGTGAGGCTCTGGTGGTCTGGATGGCGGGATGGGGGGAGGAGCTGTCCATGGAGGCGGCCCCGACGATGTACGTCCCCGAGCTGCTGATGATCTGGCCCCCCGTCAGCTCCATGGTCAGGCCCCCGTCCCCGCCCCCCGCCATGCCGTGGGACGTCACCACCGTGGTCACCTGCGACGAGCCGCCCTGGGTGTCAAAGTACGCGCCCCCGCTGTTCTGGCTGTAGAGCTGCGGCTCCGAGTATGAATACGTCCGGCTAGCGATGGGGGGGGGGAGGGGGAAACCATGTTTATTTACACTTGTCGTTGACAGCTACAACGTCAAAGAACCTATATTTCTCATTGTGTTGTTAGGTTGTGCAGTTTCTGACAGTTTTTATACACCGTAATGCAATAACTATCACAGATTCTATAAAAGAAAACAGCTCTGACATTGAAGGTTGTATTTACACTTGTCGTTGGCAGCTACAATGTTAAAGAACCTATATTTGTCATTGTGTTCAGTTTGGTTGTACAGTTTCTGATAGTGTTTGCATTACGGTGTACAAACACTATCAGAGAACAGAAAGCAGCTCTGACATTAAAGGTGTTATTTCCACTTGTCCTTGACAGCTAAAACATTACAGAGCCTATATTTGTTGTTGCGTTCGGTGTTTTCGGTTGTGCAGTTTCTGATAGTGTTTGTACACCGCAATGCAAACACTATCAAAGATTATATAACAGAAAACAGCTCTGACATTAAAGGTGTTATCTTTATTGTTGTGCTAAGTGTACTGTTTCGTATTTACCGACATTGATTCATACAGAGAGCCCAGAAAAATCTTTGTGTTTGAACACATTCTTTACTTCTCCGAGTGCTCCTCTGCTTAGCCGCAGTATGCTTACAGAGTTCTGGGAAAAAATGTCTTTTGCCTGCGTGCAAAACAGCCGCCAAGGTCGAACATCACGGCGCTTCAAAGTAGTGTTTTGTATGGAAAGCTACATTCATCAGATTCCAGAAAGACCCACATGTTGCAGTGTCATTGGCAACCTAATTAACTATTTGTCCGTGAGAAATGTTTGGCTTTTAATTCAGCCAAGGGGCTTGGGTAAGTTTCAATGCCAATGATTCCCATTGACTGATGCACACTTATAAGAGTTATATCCCACTTTCACCCACATTTCTGTACTACCTAGCATGAACTAATCAGTCATGTGACACGCAAACGGACACTCCCGGTCATCTTCACGAGACCCAAAGGGGGACACTCCCTCCCACTGCAGCCAGCGAACTGTATACAGTCAAGCCGGAAAGTCTGCACACCCCTTTCACCTTCTCCACGTTTTATTACGTTATACTTATACTTATACTACAATAGATTGAGTTCATTTTTTGCCTCAAACATCTACACACAATAGCCAAAAATGACAAAGTGAAAACAGGTTTTTAGAAAATATGCTATTTAATTTTACTGACAAAAATTGGTTATTTAGGTTATTTATACACACCCTTAGTCTAATACTTGGTTGCTGCACCTTTGGCCGCGATTACAGCTTCAAGGCGTCTTGGGAAAGAAGCTACGAGCTTGGCACACTTGTTTCTGGACATTTTTGCCCATTCCTTTTGGCATATCCTTGCAAGCTCCGTCAGGTTGGATGGGGAGCGTCGGTACACAGCCATTTTCAGCTCTTTCCACAGATGTTCAATTGGATTCAGGTCTGGGCTCTGGCTGGGCCACTCAAGGACATGCACAGACTTTCTCCGAAGCCACTCCTTTGTTCTCTTGGCTGTGTGCTTCGGGTCGTTGTCATGTTGGAAGGTAAACCTTCGCCCCAGTCTGAGGTCCAGAGCGCTCTGGAGCAAGTTTTCTTCAAGGATCTCAGTGTACATAGCTGCATTCATCTTTACCTCTATCAGGACTAGTCGCCCCATTCCCGCTGCTGAAAAACATCGCCACATCATGATGCTGCCACCAGTAGGGATGGTATTAGCCAGGTGATGAGCGGTGCCTGGTTTCCTCCAGACGTGACGCTTGGTATTCAGGCCAAAAAGTTACATTTTGGTTTCATCAGACCAGAGAATCTTGATTCTCATGGTTTGAGAGTCCTCTAGGTGCCTTTTTGGCAAACTCCAAGCGGGCTGTGATGTGCCTTTTACTAAGGAGGGGCTTCCGTCTGGCCACTCTACCATAAAGGCCTGATTGGTGGAGTGCTGCCTGAATGGTTGATCTTCTGAAAGGTTCTCCCATCTCCACAAGGATACGCTGGAGCTCTGTCAGAGTGACCCTCGGGTTCCTGCTCACCTCCCTGGCCAAGGCCCGTCTTCCCCGATTGCTCAGTTTGGCCGGGCGGCCAGGTCTAGGAAGATTCTTGGTGGTTCCAAACTTCTTCCATTTATGAATGATGGTGGCCACTGTGCTCTTTGGGACCTGTAAAGCTGCAGAGATTTTTCCGTACCCTTCTCCAGATCTATGCCTTGACACAATCCTGTTTCATGACCCCATGGCTAGGAGTTTGCTCTGACATGCACTGTCAACTGTGGGAGCTTATATAGGCAGGTGTTGGCAATCCCCAACTATGTCCAATCAATTGAATTTATCACAGGTGGACTCCAATTAAGTTGTAGAAACATCTCAAGCAGTATCAGTGGAAACAAAATGCACCTCAGCTCACTTTTGGGTGTCATATCAAAGGGTATGCACACTTGTGTACATATAATATTTTACATTTAGATTTTTAATAAATTAGCACAAATGTCTAAAAACCTGTTTTCACTTTGTCATTATGGGCTATTTTGTGTAGAATTTTGAGACAAAAAATGAACTCAATCTATTGTGGAATATGTCTGTAACGTAATAAAACGTGGAGAAGGTGAAAGGGGTGTGCAGACTTTCCGTCTTGACTGTAAATGGGATAACTGTCATAAACTGTGGAGTATTCAGCAAGGACAGGCGAAATCTGAGGAAATGAGACGGGCGTGGCCACACTCACATGGCTCCATTGGTGTAGACCCCGCTGTTCTCCTCCACGTACTGGACCTGCGCTGGGTAGACGTGCTGCACCTGCTGCACCGTCTGCACTTGCTGGAGATGCGTCGAGACGCGCGCACGGCGTTAGCGTCAGCACACATGGAGACAGAGGGAGAGAGGGAAAGCAATGGGCAGCCGGTGAGGTGACTACACAATTCGGCAAATTCCGTGAGGCTCAACGCGACTTGAGAACTTACATTTAAGCACGTACGACTAAATAAACAAGAGTAAACTAGTTGGCTGCGAGTTACATCACACATTCAGATACATGAATGTTTTAGCTCCTGGTTTAACACAGTGATGTAATATGTTAATCGTGTCTGTATTGTGTCTCAGTTAAACCTGCATTGCCTGAATAAAAAATAAAAAAAACCAGTGTTTATTCCACAGCGGTATTACTATGATCTACGATTAGCCACAGTCTGTGGGCATTTTTTGAACATTTTTTGAACCAGGTCAAGCGATGGCAATCTGTTCTGACTCCTATCTGGACTTATATCATCCTCTCAGGTCCAATTACAAAGCCCTTTTCCAGTGTCCGAGCTAAAACCCAAAGGAGACAGCAATTTCTGCTAGCCTTTACAAACTTCCTTTTTAACTGTGTATAAGTATTCTTACTTTATTGTGCTTGTTCTATCTATAGTTATTCTGTTTTTATTTACTTGTTTTATTACGTTATTTATTTATTTATACCCTTGTACTATGAATTTATTTTAACTTCTTGTTTCGGCTTGTTTTAAAATGTCTGTAAAACACTTTGTTGTGATTATAACATAGGAAACTTGATGATAAGAGACACCATGACTGTGAACATGTTGAATTCTATGAAGGAATGCTAACTATAGCCTCATCTGAGTCATGCACATACTCAGCTCAGGATGGAAACAACACATAGCTCCACAGTAAAGCTGAATGAATAAGGACGGAGCAGTTGTATCGTTGTAAAAAAATAAAATAAAATAAAATAAAATAAAAACAGTAAAAAATGACGGTTTTTCCGTGTGAAATAAGCCGCTGGCGGTTTCACCTGCTGCTGGACCGGCACCTGTGGTGCCACCTGCTGGGCGGTGACGGCCGGCGGCGCGGGCACGGCGCTCTGGAGAGGCACGGTGGACGCGGCGTCTGAGCCTGCCTCAGGAGTCTGCATGGCGCCTAGGGAGAGGGGGGGGCGGGGGACAGAGCAAATAACCGTGAGACGCCGTCAACAATAAAAACACACATTTACATTTACGATACGTTCAGGCTCTTATCCGGAGCGACGTTCCCAGAAGCACATACGTAAAGATTTAGGCGCGGAGAAGATGCCGTCGGTGTCACGACCAGCAGTAGCAGGGTGTGAAATGAACACCCGCCACCAGCCAAATGCTGGTAACATTTTGATTGTGGCTAGTAAGATTTTCTAGTCTAGCAGCCACTTTGGCCGGTAACCAACCAGGTTGTGTTATATTGTAAAAGGTAATGGTGGCTGGTAAAATGTTGAAAATGGCCGGTGGTTTTTAGAATCCACAAGCCACTCTGGCCAGTGGGTGAAAAAGTCACATTTCATGCCCTGAGTAGCAGCAGTTTAATACTGTTTGTACTGTTCATTTTCTGTTTGTACTTCCGTGTGTGCTGCGCCCACTTCTGGGTTTCTGTCCAAATGCGAATACAGGTACAGACAGTTTTTGGGTAGAACGGATGGAGATACTGCACACCCCTATAATGTAATTAAGCAGGGTCCGGTGCTAGACGTAGCATTGTTAGGGCTAAGTAACCCATGATATATATAAAAAAGTTCAGTGTTAGGTGAACCGAGAGGCAGTGTAAACAGGTGCGTCTTCAGTCTGCGTCAGAAGACGCTACGACGCCTGGGTTTTTCAATTAGATCGGCGTCCTCATGCAAATTCGTCTAATGCCTATGACGATTATTCACGTTTATTAATTTACATTTATTCAATTTGGCAGACGTTTTCATCCGTAGTGGCTTACCGATAAGTGCATAAAATAAGGGCGGATGAACGAGCGGGCTGGGTTGAAAAACCGCCCGCAACACAATCGAAACATTGTGTAAAGCAATACTAAAACAGATACACTCTGCCGAAAAGAAGAGGCCCAGGACACAGAACTGGCTGTAGTTCAATGAATCGGTCACTGGCGTTTTTCAGAAAGACAAAGGCCCGGGTTCAAGAAGCCAAGACGCAATATTAAGACAGATGTGGCTTTTCATTATTCTGAAGAGTTCTTAGACTAACACTTCAGAAGATGGGGACAGTACAAATACACGTTTATAAGAATTAATTTAAACCACCAAGTGAATTCCTACCGTTGCACATAAAAGCGTAGCATTAACTATAATAAAAGTTGTACTATAAATCAGTGTGTGGCATATAAAGAATTTATATAAGCTATTTTTTTTCTTCAAATTAATTTTATAATGCAGCGTGGAACAAGCTGCAATTCTCAAAGCCACAAGAGAATACCTTTTTTAAATTTTTTTATTATGAACAAAGACAGATTGAAGAATGACCTCAGAAGATGTGTATTCCTTGTGTATTTGATACTGAGATTATTATTTTTTTTAAAGCCATCTGATTTTCCTGAAATAAATGTTCTGCAACTTCGAAAACAAGTGTTTCCATAGCAACAATTAATTGTAAACCCAAAGAGGCGGTGGCTGGCTAGGTCTAATTTAAAGAACACTGTAGAGGTATGAAATTGTTCAAGAAAATATCTATCGTGATTTAAACTGAACATTCTTTTGGAATTATTTACTGTTAACAACAGAAGTGGACACTGAAACGCAAGTGACTTTTCAAAAAAGTCTGACAACTCAGGTTCTACTCTGGGTCCAGTTGACCTTCCCTAAGCAACATGTCATCTATGTGTTGATCAAGAGGTCATTATGATTTATGTTTCAAATAACTGGCAACATGTACAGATTAAGTTTCAATTTGGCACTTTTAAGAGACTCTGTCACAAGGAGGCTTAGATGTCTAATAGTAGATAGCCAGCCATGCGTCCATAAACATCCTCTTTATCGTAACAGGAATAAAATGTACAATTCAAATGACATGGCACAAATAATAAAATACATTTTGAAATGTAAGTAATTCATACTACAATCGCAATGTCCTCTAAATGAAGATGCTGCTTAATCATGAGAGATCAAGAGAAAATTATCATTCAGTTGGAAACAAGAAAGACTCGTGTCGCTGCTACTCACACCAAGGCACGCGTCCAGATGTTCGCAGAACGTCCTCGCCGAATAATGCCTCGCCTTCGGGGTTTTTCATTAGGAACAAGGACACCGCTAAACTTTCGCCGCTAACTCGCAACCGGCTAGACATTAATGCCGACGCCGAACCGAACTACGCGGCCGCACGCTTTGCGCCGTGTGCAAATCCAAAGCGAGGGGACGGAGAGACCGGCCGTGTCGCAGATAAGATAATCGCGGAGAAGATAATTTTAACCTGCCGCTGTGACCGGGTTCTTCCATTCAAAACGAACCACCTGCTCCCTGTGGTAGGCCTCAATGGAGCTGAATGCTACTGAGGAGGTTGGGAAGGGGGGGTGGGTGGGGGTTAAAACCTGTTGTAAACAACCACCTGGCTCTCTTCTTCTACACACCCCCCATCCCGAATACACTCCCCTGTGGCCCACTTAAACCCCTTGCTCCAGTGAGCATCTGCAGGCTCTGCAGAGCCGCACGGCCACAAAGGCCCGAGGAGACCGCGATGCTCACCTCCATCTGCACCCGCCCACCACTTTCCTCCCATCCCTCCCCCCCCCCCTCCTCCCTCCTCCAACCAGAGAGAGACATCTGGGGAGCGGGGGAGGGGTCAATGTGACATGAGCGCTATGCACATCAGAACCGGGGAGCGCCTCCGTTTCTCCAAAGGCGGACTTGGGTGGTCTACAACCTCAGGTGAGGAGGAGATTGTCTGTCACCCGAGCGGCGCGTTGCACACGTGATCACGGAAAAAATGAAAAAAAATATTGCGTCACAGAGAAAGGCAATGGGGCATGCTTAATAAGCATGCGCATGTACTTGTTACATATTCAACAGTGGGGGGGGGGGAGAATTACCATGAAATAGTATAAAAGGGATATTTTAATTGCTTGAAACACTAAGATTCTGATTGAAGATTGTACATCCAATGAATCTTACATTACACCGAAGCATAAATCCACTCCACAAACAACAGCTTCACGCATTAGTGAGACGTTTGAGCGGAACAGTATTTAGAACAAAACACAGAAGATAGTTTGTTTGCTTTTACTCTTCAAATAGGTTCAATATCTAATATGACTGACCCCGAGCTGAACTGAGAGATGCAGCACTGCTCACATTATGTAGTTCCAAAATGGTTTTATACATCATTAATTTAATCTCGCTGCTGCTTAATTGATTATTAAAAGGAGGACTAGGAGAAGGGACAAGATTAATTACGCAGACAGGTTGGCGACTCCTGTTAATAATGACATGGCTGTGATCTGGGAGTTTTACACGGTTTCTATTTTGGTTGCACACAACAAATGAATCACCCGCGCAAAGCATACAGTGCACTGTCTTCCACAATAGAACACACCGTCATGCTTTAATTACGCTCTTCATAAATCAGACCAAATCAGCGTATGAGGATCTCACAAAACATTGAACATTTGTCCCCCCGGTGTTCAACATCCTCCCGGCATCCAGGGCACGAGATGGTCATGTGATATCCTGCACGGTGCCTCTATGGATCACTTTCAAACTTGCGGACGTGAAGGGTCGATTCGAACGAACAACAACAAAAAAAACTTAAGCGATAAGGCCACATCTAGGCTAATTAATACAACAACAAACAAATGTAAACTTTGAGCACTCCCGCTTTTTTTCCCGTGCTATGTGAGCTACGCCGGATTAGCTTTAACTCAGTATCGGTTTTGACTTACGGCTGTAAGGTTCGGCTACAAATCCTGTCGACTACAAACAGCGAGCATTTCGATTAAAACGAAGCCAATTCTGACTGGGATGTTTATTCACCGGGGGGTCGGCATCTGTTCTCGTCTACTGGGGACCTTTGCAGTGGACGTGGTGCCCGGCATTAAACCCAACAGAATTTCAGACGTGAGGTCATAAAAATGGATGAATTAATAATTGAGTTGATCAGCTGCTCGTTAAGCATTTGGAAAAGAAACAGGATACAGGGACCAGATGGCGCGGGTCCTATTTTTGCAGCACACCTGTCTCGAGGTAAGTGGTAACCAGAGCCGACAACGGGACGATTCTCTTCCAGCGTGGGAGGGAGTACTGATCCGCCAGGCCTAGAAACGGAGCGGAGGGCGAGACTTTGCTACTGGCGCCTATTGCCTGATTTACACCAGGGGCCACATGTATAAACAGTGCTGAGCAGAGAAATGCCCTCAGAAAGCCGCGTAAGCGAGTTTCCACGCAGAAATTCAGATGTAAAATATAACACGTGCTGTGAGAATCTGCATACCTCTGCACACGATGGACACCATACGTACGCAATGTTTGGAGTCCGCGTGATATGGCGACACCGTGACAGAAAAGCAGAGGTAGAAAATGCTAAACTTTTTAAAAGCAGATTTCCGACTGCTTTCCGACCCTGAGCGTTCTTTTACGCATTCTTTTACTCAAAGTTTTATACATGTGGCCCCAGGAGCGGAGCCGACGCTTCCTTTCGGCGCCCATGTGGACTACAGCTTTTATGCTAGCTGCAGTACGGCATGGAGCGGCTAGTATAAGAGCTCTAATCCGTTAGCATGGGCAGCGAAAGGACGCAGACCCCACGTAGCGTCCGCTCTGCTCCCGGCGTAAATAACAAGGCACGGCAGTTGGAGACGGCACGGCGCTGGCTGCGTCGTGCGGTTGCCCCCTTCGAAGCGGCTGCTTCGCATTCGAAACGTGCTGCGAGCAGCCGCCAGGAAGTAAGCCCAAACCAGCCTCCCTTCCAGCAATGACAGAGATTTCCGCTCCACTCCGTTTGCTTCTTGCCCGTTTCACCGTGCGCAAACAGCGCTGCGACTGCTTCACGCCCCCATCGCAAAAAACAAGCGCGTCGCAGGTGCTGAAACGGAAAAGGCTGCGAATTAATTAAAACCGAAATCACAGAGTCTTGTAAAAACCTGAGATGTGATCGGCTGCGCGATATGCAAAAAAAAAAAAAAAGGACCGTGTTTTAGGACCGTGATTAAAAGACTGACTCAGAGCATAAGCTCCAGAACTGAACCTCATCCCGCTGATAAGGCACACGGTTTAAGTGCAGCTGGTAGCATCTGTGGTGGCTCAGAGCTAAAAGATGAGTTTGGCTGGAAGTGTGTTATATTTGCAGGAAAAATGCTAGCTGGAAACCTGTTGATTTGGTCAAATTAAACTACAGCAGTCTTGTATGTACAAATATCTTAATGTTAATATCTATAATGTTGTTTTGGTTTGCAAATAATCTGAGACCGCACCGCACGCACGCACACACACACACACACACACACACACACACACACACACACACATTTCTGAATCAACCACTACATCACTTAGCAGGGGAAACCTCCGGTCAGGTCCTTTGGTAGACACTATCTACAACACTGATAAGAACAACAACCTGCTATCACCCTGTAAAGACAGATTTATGGCTTAATCAATAACCGTAAAGCAGAAAGTACACTGATACAATCTGAATAAACCCAGTCTGTCACAGACATCAGGTCTCTCTGTGAAAAGGGGCTGCTGTGCACCTGGACTTCCTGGTCCACCGCTGGCCAGCTGCCCACAAGGTCCTCCTTCCCTGTCAGGCACACAGCAGGCTTGTACCAGTGCAGATTCCCCAAGCAAACCAGGGTTGATCTGCTAAATGAACACAGAGAACCTGACAGCAGTACCTCCTTGTTTCCACAGGCGAAAGCCACCTATTTCAACTCTTCTCTTTGTGACCGTAACATTACAGCTGAGATGTCACTCTATTAATTCCCAATTATGTCCGCACGCAATGCCTCTTTTGCCGTCGTCCCCGTTTCTGGAATCTCGCAGTGTCGTCTCTGCAAAACAATTTGTACACGGGAAGCGAGGCTAATGAAATGAGCGGATCGATGCAGAGAGAAGTCCGGCCTCTCCGACTGAAAACAGGCTACGGGAGAGGGAACCCGGCGCTTCGAAGACGCATTGCAATCAAGCTCCGTTTCCGCGGGGATATTCCCAGCACTGCTGACACGGTACAGTAAGTCACCATTAGCAGTCTTCGCTGAGGTCTGAAAAAAACCCTGGCTGTAGACACGTCACCGTGCACTCGTTCCGCGTATTGACCCGTGCTATTTATAGCCGCAAGACTGTACACAGGTGGTGAGAGAAGCCAGCTGCCCGCTTCCTTCAAGCTGACTGACACCAGCCCAGGTAAATTGTGTCTCCTGAAGCCCTTCGCGAGACAATAAATTGTCGACAATTGCCAAGTAACCCATAAATAAAACGGCAGCACTACGATACACTGACAAAGGCCGAGGCCTCCGTCATCAAGACAATAATAACCGCAGCACTTCAGGCTCAACTCTTGAGTATTCAATCCAAGCAATTTTTGTACATAAGTAACAAAGGTTAACACTTGCATAACTACTCCCTGAAATTAAAGCCAGGACTCTGTTTGACTGAATGAAGGGCTTTAATCACAGTTCCCGCACTTTCTGTTCCAAGCTGGGTCTTTGTTACCCACAATTCTCTAAGAAAGGTACTGTGTGTTCTCACTTTAACAACTACATCCCTGTTCCCAACTAAGGCAGCGTAAGCCAAGGCGAGATCTCGCAAAAGGTCTGTTAAGGTCTGAGGTAGATCATCACAACCCAGCCTATCTTACAGCAGATGAAAGATTTGGATGGTCGTCAAAAGGGAGCCAGTTAAAACTAAGCACAAATAGTTAAGAAACTTTACCTTATCAACATGGGTGCCATTTGACCCAATTCACAAATTTTCTGACACAGTACCATAAAGTCTGTTGGGTTTTGACTCAGAACATATAAGCTAGGCCTAGCAGTTATACATCTTTTTACAATAGTGCAGCTTATCACAGCAACCATGCAAAAAGTAAATGTTTTACTAAAACATATGGAATACTTCATTTTTAATCAATGATAGTTAATCCTTTGCGCCTTAAAAATTGCTTCATGACATAGTCAACAACTGTGTTCATAAAATCAATAGCCTACTGCAGTGTTTCTTGAACTATGGGTCAGGAACCAAATATTCACAATATTCATGAACATGCAAAGCATAGGCTATTTTCTTTCCTTTTCACCATTCAAGAGTCAGTAGTCAGCCCCCCCCCCCCCCCCCCCCAAAAAAAAGGATACATAAACCTAGTTGATTGGCCCCTCATTTAACAATAGCCCTGATGATAAATTATATATTCCTCCTAGTAAAATGTGTGTGGGACCATTTCTAAAAATAACAAATTCTCCTGATTATATTTTATCAAGCTGAAATAAAAAAAACAACGTGAATGCTGCGAATCAAATGACATTATATATCCCGCTGGCTTGTATTTCAGGTGCGTGTTGCCAAGGAAAATGGAAGAGCTTCCTAGAGGTAGTGAAAGCCACTATACGGCATGTGCTCGCTGTGACAGAAGCGAGGCAGAGGAGTGTATTGTTGAAGCGGGGTAGACCTGACTTAATTGATTATGATGTTCTAATTACGACTTCAGTCAATGGTTCGAGGAAGTGTATCCATTAACCCCAATATGGCAGTAAGGTCTACCTGCACATTTATCAGAAATTGGAGAAGAAAAAATAAAAATAAATAATGAATTTTTAATTGTATTCATGACACAGGCACTAATCTGACTGCCCTAATTCTGTTACCTTTAAAGGCAACCGATACATAATCGCATTATGTAAAGGCTATGTGTTTGTTCCTGGCAGTAATCTTGGTATAAACATTAGATTTTTGCCTCTAAGCTCCAAAATAATTCCCTGAAATGTATTGTTTGTCTGAATTAAGAACTGTAATAGATGCCATATGTAGGCCTACAGAGAGGATTGGTTAAACTAGCTATTTTATTAGGCACGTGAAAGGCCTCAGGCAAGCATATGGTGATGATAGGTAATATAGAACGTCGATTTTGATTCGATGCCATCTATGCCATCATCGTTGTATTAACGTTACTTGCTAAAATAAAGCGAAATTGTTATCATGACTAACAAAAAAGATCAATGCAAAAAGAAAACGATCACTTCACCAAATGATCAATGAGGTCAATTTCCAAAGAACAGTAAGGTCTAAATCTATATGACCAGATGATGAAATTAATGGATCATGCAATTTACAGTTTTTTGTGCATAGTTGGTGAACTGGTGAACAATGACATTATTCTCTCGGTTTTATAAAGCTATCCAAAAACTGTAACTTTAGTGAACGATCCAACATTTCATATTTCATCGGTGCAGGTTACGAACACCCCCGGAACGCGTGCGCGCACACACACACACAGCCGATAGGATCATACTGGAACACTGGCTGATATACGATCAACTACTTCATCTTTATTGCCGTGTAGCTATCGTTGAATAGAAAAAAAATTACACACGTAATACGAAATGTACCAACGTTATTATTATGCTGCGGTTTGGTAGAGTATTAATAAGCTAGTTAGTCGCCAACGACACTAATGCAGAGTGAATTAACGGTATTCATTTGACTGAACGTTAAACCATGTAATATTTAATATACACGAGTCACCAATAAATAGCTTCCTCGTCCCTATCTAATCTAAATTTCCCTTGATTTAGCTACGTTACAGCTTTATGTGCGCCAAATAATGGCTTTTAATCGTGATCGATATATAACTACTACACGACGTTAGTTACTAGTTAGTAGCTATTACTGCTGGCTAACCAAGCTAGCACTAGCATCCACAGCTGGAGTGTCATCATCACCAACATTGTAGCACATTAGCTACAGGCTAACAATAGCCGTCAATTTATTACAATTAACATTATAATAGCTAGCTGCTTAGTGGAGAAATTACAGCTATCGAACTAGCTAACGACCAATTTCTTAAGTTAAACAGATGTCGAAAATGCAGTAGAGTACCTGCCACTTGCTAATAGCTATCAATTCGCTAACCTTTTCTGCGTGTGTGTAACGACACTTTAGGAGAGATGTATTGCCTAATGTTAGCTGGCTCTGTCGTGTAGCTAACCTGCTAGCTAACTCCTGGCAAATGCGTTACAGAATGCAGGTTCCATAAGAACGGAAACGGATTCATTGAAATTATTGTATAGATTATTCAGACAAAATGCTACCCGCGCAATTCTCTTGAAAACCAAACCGGTAGACTAATTCAGATTTTTCAAACAGAACATTTTTACTAGCTTGCTTGCTAACTGATAAAGACTAAACAAAGGGCAGCCCTACTAGCCTGCAAGCTAACTTGCGTTTCGCCTAGCTACCTGGCTAGCTATACGAACACGTAATAAATAAACAAAATAAAGAGATAACCTCACGCTAAATTCACACCAGCTAGTCAACGGAAAAAGAAAATATAATTCGTGGATATCGACTTTTCTGAGAAAGGCAAGTGGGTACAAGGGATAGCTAGAGTAGGAAATAGCCAGACAGCTAGCTAACTAGCTATTATTTTACAGCAAGCGAGGTCCTGTTCCAGTAGCTACTAGCTATTGCTAGCAAGCTATGCAACGTTAGCTAATTCACAGCGAAGAGAAAGAGAATGAAAGAACGAGAGCATAGACTGGCGAGTTATCAAGGCGAGTGATATGCTCAAGAGAAGACAATTTATAGTCACAGACAGACAATAACAGAGATAACCATGGTTAGGATATATTCACCTGGGCTGAGGACTAGAGGGTTGATGAGGATGTGGATGGTGAAGGTGGTGTGATGGAGCGAGGTTGTTGTTGTTGGTGGGTTACAGTCGCCAGGACTACGGTGACTATGGCGCTGATTCACTGGGCAACAGTTGCTATGAGACTCATTGGAAGAGAGGCTCAACCGAACGTGAGCCGTAGGAAAAGGAGGAGACTGCGATTACGTTTTCCCGTTTTATCATCTGCGTTTAAAACGTTTGTTACTCTTGAAGTTCTGCCTTTGCTACTTTTTATTAGTTCTACCATCAAATTAAAACATAAATAATAATATGTTACAATATCTTTCTCTTTCTAGCAAAGGTAAACTATTTGTTAGCTTCTACATTGTAATATGTCATTCTTATTCTTCTGTTTTTCTTATTCTTCAATCGTTCTTAGTAACTGGCGTGGCTCTTAAATAGTGTAAATTAATTTAAATATATTTTATTAAACTTGAATGTGCACATCACTAATCTTGTTTCTACTTCCATTTAGACTGAGAGCATCAGGATTTGGAGGGTTTGGTTGAATTATTCTGTGTAGCCTACATCACATAGGCTACAGCCTGCAGTGTTGTTTCAGGTAAATTGTCACTCGTAACTGGTCTGAAGGTCAATCCATTGGTTACCAGAACAAGAATCTGTTAGTTTACAATATGTTAGTAAAATTAGTTTACTTTCATATTTATGTTTTATGTATATCTCAATACCAGTATGGTGCCAACCCAGTGACATATTGAAGGTCTATCAACCACACACGAAACCTCCTTCTTCCTGATTCAGTGAAGGAGTTTCAGTTAATGGTTGAAGATTTTGAGGAGGTAAAGTGTCATGGTCTGTGGCTATTTTTTTCTGTTTCGCTACGGTTCTCATCCTCTTTCTCCGATAAGTATTCTGTCTGATTTTTTTTCACGTTCCGGTTTGTGGTTTTGCTTCTCCCCGCTTATCATTCGTTTCACCTGTCCGATTACCTGCTAGGTATTGAAGCCTCTCACTTCCGCTTCTTGGAGCTTCTTTGTCATTTTGTGCCTTCACGTAGTCAGGGTTAATTAGAAAATTGCTGCTCTATATTTTCACTACTAGATTGACTTTAGATGCCCTTGCAGCTCTTTAGGGATTAGTCCCTTTCATTATTTTTGTTTCTTACTCTTTTACTCTCTGCTATATTGAGTGTGAGAGGTTTATTTTTATTTAATTTATTTTTCACCTCTTATTGGGCATTATAGTCTACATTTGAAAGGTGATTCTTTGTTTTCTCCTTTTCAAGATTATGCTTGTGTATTTCTGTTTAGGAGTCTCTCTTCTCTTACTTTTCTACTCGTGTCTACGAGCCACACCCATGTTAGTGGGTTGTTTATTATTTTGCTACTGAGACTTTTTTAGGGGTCCTGACGTTCGTGAGTGACTTGTTCTGCAATCGTGTTTTGTTTTGTCACGTTTGGCTCATTGTTACAAACCCAAACCCTTACAGTACAAAGAAGCCAGTATGGATGAGTCAGCGACTTCTCCCAAGGGAGATCAGTCAAGGGAAAGGACTCCTGAGGAGTGCATTAGAGCACTCGAAGCCCAACAGCAGCTACTTACGGGTCAAGTAGGGCAGCTGACGACCCAGACTGGCTCAAGAGGGCTGGTTCTGGGAGTTGGCGGAGAGCATGCGCCTCTTAACTGTTGCACACCAAGCACCCACACCTGACATTTAGGCTATCTCTCCTCCGGTCCCTGTTGCACAGATTGGAAAGGAGCCCAAACTACAACTCCCCCTCCGCTACGATGGTCGGGCTGGCAAGTGCCGAGGGTTTCTTGCTCAGTGTTTAATTTTTTTTAAAGCCCAGTCATCGCGATTCATTATTCAAGAATCCGAGGTGGCGTTTATGCTCTCATTGCTCACCAGATCTGCGCTTGACTGGGCTACTTCGTTAATCCGGAGCAATTCTCCACTTCTTAACACGACTAAAACAAAATGGAGTCGATGTTCGATCATGACATTTCGGGTAAAGTGCCGGATGAGTTCCTCCTTTGCTCCTTTTACAGCGTCCGCTCCCTCTTTATCTACCCCCCGTTCTCATAATAAGGAAGAGCCTATGCAGGTAGATGGTACATCTTGCCCACCCTCCAGAGACTCCTCTCCTAGTTCTGAGTGGTGTCGTTATTGCAAGAACAAAGGCCACACCCTCTGCCAGTGCCTTAAATTTAAGGGAAAAGGGGGGTCTCGCTAGAGGAACCGGGCCTCTAGCGAGACATGCTGGTACTCCACCTCGGACATTATTACTGGTAAATTTTTTTTGGAAACAGCGCTCTGTTCAGGTTGAGGCTTTTATCGACTCCAGGGCTGTAGAGTGCTATATTGATGCTCAGTGGGCTAGAAAACATAATATACTCGTCCTTCGCCTTGCTCAGCCCCGTCTAGTCACAGCACTCGACGGTCGCCCGTTGGGCACGGGCACCAATAAAGAGACCACTATGTACACCTCTCATGATAAGCACACTGTAAGGATTCAGTTTCTCTTGGTTGATTCTCCTGCTTACCCCCTTGTGCTAGGTCACACATAACCCGCATATTAAATGGGGGAGGGATAAATCCATTATTCTTCAGTGGGGTCCCCAATGTAGGTCCCAGGCTCACTTAACTTCTTCCTGTGTGTCGGGTGGATACCAAAAAGACCTTGAGTCTAGCTCTGACTCTGATTCAGAGGAGGTTATCTCCCTGTCTAATCTGGAGGATTCTATTTTTGGGTCTGAAGCTGGTGGCGAGAGTTTAGAATGGGACTCCCTGGCTGATGGGTATTCTATTGGGGAGGAACTCTCTCCTGACAAATTATCGGATTCTGAGATCCGATGGCCGCCTCCTCCTGATTCACCCATGGAGGAGGGAGGGGCTAAAATAGCAGGGACACTTGAATGTCCCTTGCCCCCCAATGTTTCAGCCGATTATGCTGAACTGGTTGAGGTGTTTAGCAAGCAGAAAGCTACTACTCTTCCTCCGCATCGCCCATATGACTGTGCCATAGAATTATAACCTGGCTCCGCCCCTACCAGAGGGAATATATATTTTTTATCTGCCCCAGAGAGTTCGGCTATGAAAGAACATATTGAGGAGGCGCTAGCTAATGGATTCATATGGCCATCTACTTCACCTGCTGGTACAGGATTTTTTTTGTGAAAAAAAGATGGAGGATTAAGGCCTTGCATTGATTATCGTTCCCTCAATGCCATAACCATTAAAAACCGGTACCTGCTTCCCCTGATGAATTTTGCGTTTGAATGGCTTCAGGGGGCTACTATATTTTTCAAGCTCGACCTCGGCAACGCCTATAACCTGGTGCGCATGCGTGAGGGTGATGAATGGAAAACCGCTTTTAATACTCATAGCGGGCACTACGAGTACCGGGTCATACCGTTCAGGCTCACTAGCGCCCCCTTGGTGTTTCAGGCATTGGTGAACGATGTCCTGTGGGGATGTTTTTGTCTGCTTAGATGATATTAAAATTTTCTCTCCTGACCTGCAAACCCACATCGATCACGTAAAGCAGGTTTTGAAAGCTCTTTTAGAGGCTAAGTTGTTTGTGAAAGCAGAGAAGTGCTCATTTCACGCTAGCACTGATTCATTCTTAGGGTTCATTGTATCGGAAGGCAAAGTCCGTATGGACCCCAGAAAGTTTCTGCTGTACTAAACTGGCCCACTCCTCGCTCAGTTAAACAAGTCCAGCGTTTTCTTAGTTTCGCAAATTTTTATAGGTTATTTATTCGTAATTGTAGTGCGCTCGCCACACCCATTACCGCCCTGACTACGAAAACGTAGGTGGTTCAGTTTCAGTGGAATCCTAAAGCTGTGTCCGCCTTTGTAGAGCTTAAGAAGAGGTTCAGTTCTGAGCCCATTTTAATTACGCCCAATCCCTCCCTCCCTTTTATTGTGGAGGTTAATGCCTCCAAATTAGGAGTAGGCGCCATATTGTCCCAGCACTCTCCCATCGACCGCAAGATGCACCCATGTGAATATTTCTCTCGTGCCCTCACTCTGGCCGAGAGGAATTACGACGTGGAGGATCGGGAGCTGCTGGTGGTTAAATTGGCTCTGGAGGAGTGGCGTCACTCGTTCGAAGGAGCCGAACACCTCTTTACCGTGTGGACCGACCACAGGAATTTGGAATACGAAAAGACGTAATTCGCGGCAGGTGCAATGGGCATTATTTTTTACCCGATTAAATTTTCTACTGACGTACCACCCTGGTTCTAAGAACGTTAAACCGAATGCCCTTTCGCGCATCTTCAATCGGTCTGACAGCCCCGCTACCCCTGAACCTATTGTGCCAGCTGCTCAGATTGTAGCTCCTGTGTTGTGGGACATTAAAGTGGCGGTCCAAGAGGTATTGCGCCTAAACCCTGGTATGGGGGGGTCCCGCCAATTGCCTTTTTGTACCTCCCAATGTGAGGTCTCGGGTACTCCAGTGGGGTCATTCCTCACAATTCGCTGCGCATCCTGGCGCTCACCGCACAAAGGAATTTTTCTCCAGACGCTTTTGGTGGCCTGGTATGAGAGGGACGTGCACAAATTTGTTGCCGTCTGTGCTATTTGCGCTCAGAATAAGGGTTCTGGACTCCCACCCTCTGGGTTATTACACCCTTTACCCGTGCCCAGTCGACTGGTGCCATATCGTTTTAAACTTTGTGACCGGGTTGCCCGGTTCTCAGGGCAACATGGTCATCTTAGTCATAGTTGATAGGTTTTCCAAGGCGGTGCATTTTCTCGCTCTGGCCAAATTGCCATCGACGCCGGAGACTGCTCAGCTGGTGGTCAATCACGTCTTCCGTATTCACGGGTTGCCCCAAGATGTGGTATCGGACCACGGTCCTCAATTTGTCGCCAAATTTTGGCGCTCCTTTTGTGCACAGTTTGGCGCGTCTGTTTGTCTGTCCTCTGGCTTCCACCCACAGACTAACGGGAAAACTGAGCGTACCAACTAAACGCTGGAAAACACCCTTCGCTGCTTGGAGGCCTTCAATTCCACTTTATGGAGCCGTTATCTTCCCTGGGCTGAATATGCCCATAACAGACTGTGTAATTCCTCCACGGGCCTTTCTCCATTCGATGCCCAGGTGGGTTATTTTCCCCCGCTCTTTCCAGAGCTGGAGAAAAATGTGGAGGTTCCTTCTGCTGGCTCTTTTGTTCGGAGATGCCGTGCGGTGTGGAAACTAGTTTGCGCCTCACTTTTGCGAGCTTCGGTGTCTCAAAAAGCTTCTGCCGACAGTCAGCGGGTCTGGCTCTCCACACGAGATCTGCCTCTGTGGGTTGAGTTTCGTAAACTGGCCCCGCGCTACGTGGGACTGTTCAAAATCATCCGAAAAATTTACCCGGTGACGGTGCGCTTAAATTACCACGCTCCATGCACATTCATCCTACTTTTCACATTTCTCGTTTAATACCGTCACTTGTCAGTCCTTTGTCCCCTACTGAGAGAGCCCCTCTTCCTCCTCGGCTCGTGGCTGGAGTGCTGGTTTATACTGTCTGCCGCATTTTGGCGGAAAGACTACCCGTCCAGGGTAGGGGTAGGTAGGGGTTTTCCATTTTTGGTGGTCTGGGAGGGCTATGGCCCTGAGGAACAGTGTTGGGTCCCATCAAGAAATATTTTGGACCCTGAGCTGATCAGAGATTTTCCGTAGAGATCGATGTGGGGGGATTGTCTGGGGCCGTCCCTTAGAGGGGGGGGTCCTGTCATAGTCCGTGGCTATTTTTTTCTGTTTCGCTACGGTTCTCATCTTTTCTCTTTGGTAAGCAGTCTATCTGATTTTTTTCACGTTCCGGTTCAGGGTTTTGCTTTTCCTCGCTTATCATTCATTTCACCTGTCCGTTTACCTGCTAGGTATTTAAGCCTCTCACTTCCGCTTCCTGTCGCTTCTTTGTCATTTCGTGCCTTCACGTAGTCAGGGTTGGTTAGAAAAGCTGGTCTATATTTTTATATATAAAAATTTAGCTGCCCTTGAAGCTCTTTAGGGATTAGTTAATAACTTTCGTTATTTTTGTTTCTTACTTTCTTTTACTCTCTGTTATATTGAGAGTGAGAGTTTATTTTTATTAAATTTATTTTTCACCTCTTATCGGGTGTTATAGTCTACGTTCCGAAGGTGATTCTTTGTTTTCTCCTTTTCGAGCTTATGCTCGTGTATTTCTGTTTAGGAGTCTCTGTCCTTTTACTTTTCTGCTCGTGTCTACGTGCACACCCGTGTTAGTGGGTTGTTTATTATTTTGCTACTGAGACTCTTTTAGTGGTCCTCATGTTCGTGAGTGACTGCAATCGTGTTTTGTTTTGTTGCGTTTGGCTCATTGTTACAAACCCAAACCCTTACAGAAAAGAGTAGTGGGGGAACATTCAGCTGAGATGGAATATTACATAGATTATATTGTTTGGCAACATGTTGCAATGGAGAATTATTAGGTGTGGTTGTGAAACCACACCTTTTGTTACTTTCTATTCTGCTTATTATTCATCTCCTCCTACACCATTCACACCATCAACACCATTCATACCTCATATTATACCTTTATACACCCTCCAGGTTGCTATTACTTTTTACCTTTATACCATATATTTTCAGATAATTTACCTTTTATTGCCAAAAAAATGAATGGGAGTCAATGGGCACATTTTGAAAACTGATGCAATAGAATGTGGATGCTGTAACATATTACACTGCTTATGGCATCACAATGCCTTCCTTTGCAACACTGTTATGACTTAACAATTCTATCCCAGATGATTTGACGTTACCTTTCTGAAGTTACAATTCTGGGTTCCAAACTGGATTGAACCGAAATTTGAGTTGAGAATTTATGGCCAACATTTAAGTCCTTGCCATAACAACACCTCTGTTCGTTCAGTGGTTGTGGAATCCATCAGCAAAATCATAAGGAGAGGGAAAATGTAGCCTACAGATTAAAAATAATTATTGTAATTACTAAATATTGTAAACGGCAGTTTTCATAACGTAGTAGACACAAATTCAGATAAACGTGGCCCAGACCGTAGTCATAACTTTCCATGTACTACCCACTTTCAGTTAATTCTATAATTGGTTTTAAAATCTTGGAGTCTTGGTCTAGCCACAGAATACATTGCCAATATTCTAAAAGCATACACCTCACCACACTGCCTTAGATGTTCAACAAAAGACCCCCTTGCGGTCCCAGCCACAAATTTTAAAACAATATGTTTTTTTTTTATTGCAACAAGGTCTCTGACTTTGTGTTGTCTTTTACATTATGTTAAATGTTTTTAATATTTTTTTCAATGTTTATTTTTTTCAGTGTAATTTTATATATAGGTTTTAAGGTGAAAAGTGGTGTGTGCACCATTCAAGAAAACACTCTACAAATATCAATGTTTCCCACACTGGCTTAAAGATTATTATTATTATTATTATTATTATTATTATTATTATAGGGTACAATACCCTACTCCAGTCTAATGGATGAAGCTTAGCAGGTGTGGGTGTGGTTAGTATTTGGCAATGTCATTAGCCAATGGCGCCTGGGAGTCTGTTGTGGCTGGACACAGTTGGCCTTCTCTCACTAATTTAGAGAAAGCAAGCATGTGTCCTCTGGACTCTACTGCGAATGGACGTAGAGGGGAACTCTGGGAGTCTGGGAACATAAGCATTATTGTGTCATTTCATTTGGTGAGTAAAGCAGGTTTTCATTTACATTTATATCTGCTAATCTCAGGACAAGACAATTTCTTTACCTGTAAAGCGCATTGCCTGTTTTCACTGGCAAATTTCTCAAACAGCAATTTCTCGTATGAAGTAATAATAATTCAAATACATTGGTCTGATATTAAAAAAATGCACTTTGTACATTAAATTTATCATGATTAATGCACTCAATTGGTAAGGGCAATATTGTTAGACCTTAAACATGACAAGTAAATGTGTTAAATATTAAGCACAAAATACATACTATATCATAAAATATATTTGTGGAGTTTAATATAAAGTCATACATATGTTTACAACTGCATTTCTGAGGTGTGTATTTGACTGTGGTTGTATTATTTTGAGAAAAAACATTCAGTGCGCTGTATTTTTAAATCCGGTACCTTTCATTGCTTTGTTAATAATGAACAGTCACATAAGATGTAAACACAATAGAAACATAACTTTAAATTAATACTATACTATAAAACATTAGAAGTTGCATTATTACAGATTATTTTGAGAGTAAACCTTGGAAGGCATACCACAGAATAAGCAAAAAAGTGATTATGACTAAATACATTTTAGACAGCTGTTGGTTATGTAATATGCCCGTATGCACACATACAATTTAATGTTATGTTTTCCTGTTCTGGAAGATAATTTCGAGTGGACCACGCATATGTTAATTTACATAATTTTATACTACTTCCAATTTTCACAAATTTGACTTCATAATTATATGAAGTAGGAAGAAAAGTGAACTAAAAGTCTTTCAAAATAAGTGTTTCATGCAAACTTTCTCTTTATATCAACCTGAATCATTTCCATAAATTACCTAACCTGCCCTTTCCTTCCTGTAGGACATGTCTGGTTATGGGAAAAATTAACTCCAAGACAGATTGACCATATTTCAGTGACACGTACATAATCTTTTGAAAATAATGATTTCCAGCTGTTTACCGGACATCTCCCTACACAAAGCCATGTGTTTTCCCTTTGTTCTTTCATTACACCTGAGAGGAAGAAACCTGTCAGGTGTATACCTCTCGCTCAGTTGCCCTGCCTTTAATTGAGCCACCTGTATGTATCTGGGCCTCCCAGGGGAAAGTGTCAGTATTAGTTTATTTTCTTCAAATGCTTATAACCATATTGAATGTCAAAGGATTCTTGAGTTTGTGTACTTTATCAGATTATACTGGCATAAATACATGAATTAATGATGCTTTGAAGGGTGCAGCACAGATACCATATAACTGTCTTGGCGTGTACAGTGGTGCACATGAGTGCATCGCTGCTGAATTCATACTGAAGTTAAACACGTTTCTAATGAGGAATCCGCCATCTTTCAAACAGTGGGCAGATGCATCATATTTTGGGTAGATTATGTTTTTATAATAATTTTCTGCATAATCTCTTCTACCTCCCAATGTAAGTACATTGAACATAATACTTTTGTCTCACTCACAATACTTTTGACAGAATTAATACTTTTAGAGTATTTAAAAAAGCATAATCATGGGTTTATGATATAAAGGTATGAACTGGGCTTGTAAGTCAAGAGGTTGCAAGGTCAGATCCCAGATGGGGCACTGCCATTGTATTCTTTAGCAAAGTATTTAACCTGAATTGCGTCAGTAAATTTGCAGCAGCTGTATAAATTGATTGCATGTAAAATAAAAAAAGTTTTGTGTCAGTGTGTGAGTAACAAACATACAGGGACACAATCACTCGCTCTCACACACACACACACACACACACACACACACACACAGCACGCACGCATACACACACACACACACACAGGCACTTTGGGCATTAGGTTTAACAATGAGTATATAATATAGAAAAGATACAGATACTGTATAATGGCCCTGTCACACTATGCGTATCGTACTAGTGTATGCCAGCGTATGAAAAATATCACTCATACGCTGATATATGCTGACATACGCTAGGGGTACGTTAGGCATAGGTTGTATACATTTCAAGCACGGTGGCATACGCTGACATACGGCGAGGCACAAAAAGTTTTTTAAGCATGCTTAAACATTTTGTGCGTATTTGGACGTATGGTTTATACGCTAAGCATACGCTAGGCATACGCTAGCCATACACTGGCCATACGCTATTTTCAAGGGTTTTTTGTGCGTATGAAAATTATTTTATTAATTTACATACGCAACTCATACGTTTCTCTCATACGCAATAGTGTGACAGGGCCATAAGATACTAGGTTCCACATGAGAAAAGTATATGGAATTCTTCTAGTAATATATCTGTTAATTATACACAAGGCAATGTAAACAGAGTACAGAAACATCCACACGGGCAGAATGTTTTATTGGGGCTTGATTCTGGCTCATAAAGATGAGACAGAAATGAGCTAAAAATTCTGTTCTTTTGAAGCATCCTACACCACCCTAGCAGAGATCAGAGACCTCCCGGCTCAATTTAGATAGCTTGGGGGAGATGCAGGTAATTTGGGATGGTGTTGCAGAATGCTGAGCCTTTGGTAAGCCCATGAGATAGACTCATGGGACCGTCAGAGACATACATGAAATAAGCCAGGAGAGAAAAAACAATGATCTGCACTTTAAGGACTGTCTGAAATGAGTATAATATTAAGATTATGAGGATGATGATAAAGAGAATGATTGTAAAATATTATTATTATTACTCTATATTTAAAAATAAATGGTATTATTAAGCTCTTATCCAGTGATTATTAAGTGCTTGGCAATTAGAAAAGAAAAATTGTGGAATCTAAACTCATTTGAAAACATAATTATGGGTGCAACTGTGAAGGAAACAAATGACAGAGAAAAGCTAATTAATCAATTCATCAAAAAACAAACTTCCATGAAAAAACAGTGATAATTATTTGATGAAGTAATTCAGGGAAAGGAAAAGCAAAAAAAAAACAAAAAAAAATCACGCACGCAACTTGAAGTATACACAAGGCGGAATGAGTTGGAAGGAAGATTATACCAGTATTATACTATAATAATATTATGTTGTGTGGACGTGTGTCCACCCTGTTGAAATGTACCCCAGCAAGCCTTCACTCATTGGTCATAATTTATATGCACTCTCAGTGTAGGCATTCGGCTGTGTTATGTCCGATAAAACACAAACCCTCAGTTTTGCATACATACGTATACAGTCAAGCCGGAAAGTCTGAACACCCCTTTCACCTTTTCCACGTTTTATTACATTACAGAAATATTCTACAATAGATTGAGTTAATTTTTTGTCTCAAAATTCTACACAAAATAGCCCATAATGACAAAGTGAAAACATGTTTTTAGAAATTTTTGCAAATGTATTAAAAATCTAAAACTGAAATCTTTCATTTACATAAGTATTCATACCCTTTGCTTTACCATATTTTTAAAGTATCATATTTAATATTTGGTCGCATATCCTTTGCATGCTGTTACTTCCTGAAGTCTGTGACCCATCAACATCAAAAGACTCTCGATATCTTATTTCCAGGTACTGTTACAAGCGATACTATAAGCTCTCTGCATTTGAATGGATCTCTATGGGAATTGGGGGTTGAGACTAGATTCAGCTGTAAATTACACTGGTACAGTATGGAACACATGGCTGGCTAAATGGCTGTAAGTCATTAATACTTATGTAAATGAGAGATTTCAGTTTTCGATTTTTAATACATTTGCAAAAATGTCTAAAAACATGTTTTCACTTTGTCATTATGGGCTATTTTGTGTAGAATTTTGAGACAAGAGAGAAACTCAATCTATTGTAGAATATGTCTGTAATGTAATAAAACGTGGAGAAGGAGAAAGGGGTGTTCAGACTTTCCGGCTTGACTGTATGTGTGTGATACCAGGCAGGGTGGTGGTGGAACAGAGAGGTCTGGTCTCACACTTTGGGTTGGTGGTGTCAAAAGTTTTTTTGATAAATTTCCAAAGCCTGAGAGGTCCCCAGAACTAAGGACAACAACAACCTTACATACAGGTGTGCACAGCTGAGGTTGATTAGTAATTACACCAGGTGTTGTTCACTGTAACCACCTTTTGTGCGCTCATCCAAATTGTTAGTGCCTTTTATGATTTAACAACAACAACAAGAAGTTTGGCTTGAAAAGCAAACTTCTTGTCAAACTTCAATACAAAATTATGCAGAAAAATCTGGTTTTTATATTAGTCCTGAAAATGCACTAGCATATAACAAAAAGACAGATTATGTCGTGTTGCATTACATTTTCTTAAATTAGCCTGTAAACTTTTGGGTTTCTACCTTGTCCACTCATTACCAAACCGGGGTGACCGTCGTTATTACTGCACCACAATGTGTTATGGTAAACAATGTAAATTAAGAAGAATGTCTTCTTAAATAAAGTTGGTCTGGTGAAAATTGTGGAGAAAAACACATTCAACATTAGGTACTGGCACAGTCCAAAAGCAGGCTCATGAAAAATAGACATTGTAAGGATTTGAATTTTGTTTTTTTCTTCAAGATTCTTAGACTTCATCTCAGCACTTTTCTTTCATTAGAGACTAACCATTTTATTTTCAGAGCTGGATATCCAGAACTAAAAATATGCATCAGTAATCGTACTGTATCTACAGTTACAGAATTCCAGTACTATGTCACAGGCATCAATCTATCGCGCAGGGGGCTTAATTGCCATTGCGGATGGAGCGTGGGGAAGATAAAACATAGTATGATGGCAAGAAGGAGACAAAAGGAGAAAGAAAAGAAGGATACTTCTTGAAATCAAAGCTATCTCTCATAATTCTTTCTAAGGTTGATCAATTATGAAAAAATACAAGTTAAAATAAAATCCACATATTTGAATAATGTATTTGAATTAATGCTTCAAATACACTGCACTATTTGAAAATATACAAAACATTGCAACTTAAAAAAACTACAAATGTAATAAATGCGTATTTATATTGTACAATAAATTATACTCCACAATGTCTTTCAATTTCTGGAGACAGCACTCAATACTTGGGTTGGGTAACAAACAGCAACGTTTCCGTGCCCTAAACATAATCTGCCCCCAGGGGTTAACCTAGGATCATTGTTGCCAAGTGATGGAATATTCTCCAGTGGCTATTGTGTATGTGCACGAATATAGCCTACTCCTTACAAATGATCTCGTCGATCAAAATCAGCAGTATTGTGCGTTACGGTCGTAGCTGACCTTAGGTCAATTGAAAACCTTATTACAGACAACACAGTAACACCAATGTCTAGCAAGCATGTGTTTTTGTGGCAGAAGACTTGCTTATTTGAAATACGTGGCTTAAACCCAGTTTAACAAACAAATGCAAGTGTTTACTTGCCTTAGATTCTCAATATTATAAACAGCTAACGGCCAAAATAAAACCCGTTTTCCCACGAATTGTTCATCTGGCATGTTCTGATACACAATTTCCACGCCATGTTCAAGAAATTCCAAAAATGTTTTTCGCGCGTAAATTGCAACCTCTGGTGGGGGTTTAGTGTATAGCACATGGAAATGTGTGACAGGCAAGTAGACTGTATAGCCATTTATGACAACGTGTCTGACAGTGTGTTTGGAGCGGATGAGAACTCCAAACACACCAAACTCACCTTCAAGCAGCTGCAGAGTGCTTAGGCTACAGCCTGAATTTGGATCGCGCTCGGCATTTACGACCACCGTAACCACAATTTGTGTTTGGGAAGGAAAAAAGGTGAAACCGTTTAAAACTGGGAAGTGAAAACAGAACTTTTTAAACAGTATAATAGGCTACTTATATCGAGACTTCGTCGTCTCATAAAGTACTAGAAACATAATGTATTACTTACACAAGGTCTGTAAAAATCCTATGATGATACTTGCAAAGTTTTATAAAAAATCATATATATCGATTAGTATTTTATTATATGTTTGTATTTGACACATATAATTCTTATACAATCTCTCGATGTTTTTTTTATGTCAGGGAACTATTTCATTTTTTTCTGAAATGTAGGCTATGCTAGTTCTATACCAGATATTTATTTTATACGTTTTGTATATGGCATATGATTTTTATAGGATTTGTACAGACATTTTGCATATGGGTAGCTATGCCAATAGCACAAGCATATTCTATTTAGAGAAGTTGTAGAGAATTACAGACAGCAGAAGTTATAGACAGCACGACGCACGCAACGCACATTGGGAACTTGTAAGGCTCTGTCACTAAATCTCGGACAATAGACTTAATGAACCGATAAACTGGTGGCTGGGCAAACCACCATTTGAGTCTGCCAGACCACGCAAACACGGAATGTGTCGAAGTAACAAAGCAGACGTGCGTGGTGTCCAGGCAACGACGTACAACTGAAACAACATTACAGCCACCGCAAGCACAGCGTTCCAGCAAGGTAAACCTTAGGAAGACTTTATCTAATCTCTCTCTTTAAACATATACCCATTTTTATTGCACGGGTATTGTTGTTACACTAAGCAATCACTTAATATCAATATTGAACATCTACAGGTGTATCGTTGCCTGATTCTTATAATATATATTTTTTGCAAGCTGCTTTAATTCATATTGGTAGTTGGATAGTTTGTTATTGCGAAAAAAATGTATGCCAGAGCCCCTCGCGTTACCAACCTTCTAGCAGGAGGCACCACAGCTAATGTGGGACCAGGATCGTATGAGGTCAATCAAAGAAAGATTAACAAACCAGGTAAGGTGGTAATCTTCTTTTGCTCTCTTTTTTAAAATTTAAAACAGATCCATGCTGTCCAATATGTGTGTAGCTATACTAACATAATAAAATATACCAATGAGTGATGATAAATTAGAATAATAAATGAGTGCCTTATGTCTCGTTTTAACAATTTCAAGTGGCACCGAAAACACACCTGAGCAACATGTAGAAACTGTTTGCGTGTCTGTCATAGCCTGACAAAAAACAGGTTTTTGCCTTGTTTTTGAAAATGATTTTAAAGATTTGAACATTTTATCATCCATGTCAGGAACATTGGTTTTAATGATATTGCTCTCAGGCTCAAACATAGACGCCTAATGCAGAGCCTTACCTAATTTGGAAGAACATGGTCTAATGGGTTGCATTATCTCTAAGCAGTTAAGAGATTCTTGGTTGCAAGCCAAGTCTCTAAAATCATTGTAATGAAAACATAACATTTTGGAAATTGCATCCAAAGTACGTGGCCTTGGCCTTTTCCCCCTTCAACCCCTACGTTTTAGTTTTTGTTATTGAAATAATAAAAAAGACTCAAGAGAAATATAATTCACGACAGCGCCACTAACAGGTATGCGTAATTCTTGCAGACTGCTATGCTCCGTTTATGTCGCTGTCCAGCAGAGAAACCATTTTTCAAATGTCTGTCAATGACATGGAATCTCCTGGGCCTGGACAGTATGACACAAGACATGTGAAGGTATCCTGTGACTCCTGTTCTGCCCCCATAACTACCTTCTTTCACATTATTAACTTGCCTTAAATAAAAATGTCTGCTGTTACATTATATGCATTAATATCAATTTACCTCAAGTTAAAAAATGAGAACCGTAACTGACCTAATGGTAATAATCTGACCTAGGATATTTACCTGAATGTTGCAGAGTCATATTTTGGGTGGACAAAGTCTTCAGTATCGGTCAAAGCGGTTTGATGATACAGTTTCTGAGATACCAGGGCCAGGAGCGTACGATGTCCTGCACGTCAGAGCCATGGAGAGTGACCAAAAAGCAAGGAAGATGAGCAAAAGGGTACACACCTCCGTCGTTTTAGGCTGGGATCCCTTGACTGGGATCCATTGCAGAACTCTGCGCTGGTCTTCTGTTGTCTTCTCTTCCTAGGACTTCCTACAGGCCTGGTCCGCATCCGGTTTTTGTGGAAAGGCCCGTGTTTATGTTGTTATGTTATGTCGAGAAAATCAATAAAATCACCACATGACCCGTTGTCTGTAACATGGGTGCAGGGTGTATCAAGCCTCCTCAAGTGCCTGAGACAGCCGGACATCCCCTCCATCCCGTCGCCTGGTCAGGCCTTCGGATATGAGGAAAATGGCGGGGGGATTCTCCGCAGGCAACCGGCACCGCACAAGGACGACACTCTGGGGCCTGCTTTCTACAGCCCTCGTGTGGTAAGAGCAGCGAAGTCTCTCTGACACACACACACACACACACACTCACATGCCATTGACATATATTTCTATTGGAAATCTGCAAATAAGTGTAGAGTAGAGAATTAAGGATTAATGGGTGTGTGTGTGTGTGTGTGTAAGAGAAAGAGAAGGGAAGAGAGAGTGAGAGAGATAGAGAGAGAGAGAGAGAGAGAGAGACTGCATGAGATAACTGTGAGAGCTCGTTTTACAGTTTTGCAGTTGACCTTATGGACGATTGGACCTCTTAATTCTCCCAGAATCCATTTCCATTCATAATGATGGGAGCGGCACTTCTAAAAGTCACAACGCTCCGTGTTCATCCATTCTGATGTCGACACCGAGGACCATTAGTAATTATTCTTCGAGTTATATTACAATATTCACTTAAAATAATGCAGCGCCTGCTGGTCTCGCCTTCAATTAAACCATATTTCATTTGCTAATGACTACCCGAGTCAACAGTGTCCTTGAGGTAGGTTGTGTCAACACTTTGCAGAAAGAGCCGCCGTGATTTAGGGTTATCAAGAGTGCATCCATTTATTTATGTCTTCTTCCCCCTCCCTCTTTGTCTTTTAAAGGCTTTTAATCTTCTGATAGATGTGAGTTTTACCTGAAAGTTTCCTGGGTCGTACAGTTAAGTAGCTGTCCGATTGCATTATTTTCTTTAGCGAAGGATTTTTAAAAATGCAGACCCTGGCAAACGAGAAATTTGGAAGCAGTCCTAATCTAGGAAGACAATGAATCAACTTTTTTTTTTTAAACGCTCACTGGGCCGAATGAATCCAACAGCAGTGGAAGTAGTTAAAATCATTGGCTGGTATTACGCGGCCGCGTTGGGCCGCTTCGTCCGCGCTGTTAGAAAGTTGGATCTAAGCATATAGGCAAGAAAAGTGGCGGAGGCGTGTGTTTTAGGGTGAGATGTGTGCGTCTGCGAATTTCAAACGGGCCCACAAATCTCAGCCCGACCCGACGTGAGCCTCCGCTCTTTTCAGCCCGAGCCCAACCAGAGCCTGCGTGTTGCCGCGTTTTGAAAGCCCGGCCCAATTTGAACCCGACTTTGTGTGATCATCTGCCATAATCCTGCTGATGGGCACACAAATCAAAATCAACGGGCTGCTTCCAAATAACCGGCATTAGCTTACGAGCGAAGAGAATTAGAGGAAACTACAGTTACGTGCTCTATCCGTGCATGCGTGTGTCTGTGGGTTTGCCTGCATATGTGCGTTACGTGTAACGATGTCGACAGAAGCCTGTCCGATTGGACCTGTCACTCCAGCGTTCCCACAGTTATTGCTCCTGTGATTGATTTTCTAATTCGGTCCCACTGATCAACTTTATTAGACATTCAAGTAGACGGGAGGAACGATGCCCCAGAGCCTTACTACAAATGTCAACAGGAGCTGAGCAGAGCGGACACAGAATGTAAAGTAGCTGGTGTTCAGAAACAGTATCTGACCGTGATCATTCTATAATAAAGACCTCCCGGTAGACATTCAAAAATTCAACCAATGTTTTGGGCCTTGACATTTCCCCAGAAGCCTGTATTCCCAAATTAGAAATACAAATATTTGAATCGGTTCTTTCTTATTCACCGTCCTGCCAACCATTAAACCCACCTTAGTTACTTGCATGTTTGTAAAGTCCTGTATGTATGTGGTAGAATGCTTTCCAGACTTGCCAGGCATGACCTTATGCTAATTATGACATAAGCAAATGCCATGACCTCTACAAGGAAGGCAGGAATGTCAATGTGTAGGGTCGCCACACTCTGTGGTGTGCTCCTGCTGACAACATCAGTTGTGATTAATTCATATGTGTTAAATTTTTGGCTGACGGTTACGGCAGTCGCGTAAGTACGATATGTCTGACCGTGGCATCTCGGGGGTTGACATCTTTTTGCAACTGTAATGGCTGCAGAGGCTCATGCATATTGCCAAGACAATATATTCTTTGTTCCATCTGTCCTTTGATGCTAAAGGCTGTAGCAATGCTACTGAATTTACCAGTGAGTAACACTGTAATCACAGTCTATTTGAAAACAGTCTAGGGGAAAAGTAAAAAAAATACCCCGTAACATAACATTGTGATGATTGAAGATGATATTGTTTTGCTTTATCGTGAACGATGGCAGCCCTTTGTGTGATGGCGCTTTGTCTGAAGTCTCTGATTTGGCACTACCTTACTGTGGTGGAGGCTGTCTCACATCAGCTGCAGTGTAAGAGAAACGTCCATAGCGCCAGGATAGGCCCGCGTCCTTTTCCTGTGAACGGTCCTTTGGAGGTCACTTTTAATAACTTGAGGACAAACATTTGTAAGCCCGTAAATCAACTCGTCAGATTCCTTGAGGGCATACCAATTATGGCACGCTATTTAGAGCATACAAATGACAAAAACTTTCCTTTCCTCCTCTTTGTCTCTATCGAACTTTCTCTCTCAGGTAGAGAACTCCTCCTCCCGGAAGTATAAAGGAGTGCACTTTGGGAAGTTGACAGGGCAGCGGGGGGAGGCGAGGGTGTCTCAAGGCCCGGGTCCCAGCGATTACAGTCCCGAAGAGTGAGTCGTGTCCGTCTCTCCCCACACACAGTCCGACAGCTATAATGGCTATGCCATCATATCATATATCAAATCGTTGGCCAAAAACATCAGCAGCTAGACCAATGAGGGGTGTTTGCACTTTATATATCAACACAGTCTTTCTTATTGTCTTATCATGTTCATTTCAGCACTTCTAATACTTTTAAGTTAACTTGACATTTTTGTATATGATAGAACCATTCAGAAAGCAATTCCATTCTGAAAACTTCTATATATCCCAACAGACTTGATAAAACAAAAGCTCATATTTAGTATTTCTCAAATTGACCAACTTATCTCAGGTCAGCACCCTTTTCTCTGCAGCTAAGGGTGAATTGCATTGCTAGGGACTTGCTTTTTTGGGGGGAAGGGTGGGTGTCTGTTTTGTAATAAAATGTGTGGACGCTTCTGGATTGTATAACTGCAAAGTCTTGTGGAGACTTGACGATGTGATTTCAGCAACAATTGAGCTAGTAAGCTAACATAGGGAGTCAGCGCGTGAAACCAAAAGCTAACATTTTATACAGGCGAAAAGGGGCCTAATAGTCTATCCAAGACTCATGATTCAAGTTTCATCAGGTAAAAACAGAGACGGGAATCAAAAAGATTTGATGTGTTTATAAGGCACTTTGCCGCAGTACTTTTGAACGATTAAAGAGGACTGACCGTACAGTGTATTTAGTGTAGGCTCCTTCCCAGGACAGTTATATGAAGATCATCAACAACTCAGCAAGGGGGAGGACACCTGCTCCCCCCACCTATCCCGCCCCCCACTTTCTGTAATGGAGACACGAGACAGGACGTGTAAATCATTGCCGCCTCCCCGCACCCCCCCCCCACCAGGAACTGTCTCGGTTAACGATGATCGACGTAAGACAGGTTCTTTCCCTTTGGCTACCGCAGTCAGGGGCTGATGAATTTCCCGCTTTCCTCTGACAGGAATCATACTGTCCTCTACGAGAACGTCAATGTGAGGAAGGATTCGAGGAGCAAGGCCGAGCTCGTCCTGCCGCGCTACCACGAGATCGTGGCGCTGCAGGAGGAGAAGAAGGTGAGGACAAGCTCCCAGCGCCCAACCCTCCTATCCGCCCAAACTCGCCCATCATCGCCCCGGGGCAGATTCAAACTTGCTTAAAAGGTTCAGAGTGTCTAATCAGCTCTGCCACTGGCCGCAGTTTCTTGCCTGTCTGGCCGTAGTATGACAGGAACCTGTGGATGGATTCAGACGAAACATGGTGAACGGTTGGCTTTGGGATTGTGGAGAGACAGAGGCTGCTCAACATGTAACCGAAAAGGTACAGGGCATAAGAAGCGGAGACAAGCAGCCTGCATGTGGTGAATGAATGATGTCTGTCCGGTCGTTATTGAATGATGTTAGTTGGGACATAAAATTCATGGGCAGTGCTCAAAACAGACAGACAACTAACAGGCAATCAATGGCCGTGGCTACCTGACCTCGGCTTAGTATGCAGACAGGCTTTTCAACCGATCTGGGCTTCCTCAGGCTGGCTTTGGGATAAGGAAGAATTACTTAAATTTTAGCACCGTGGTGAATCCTGCTGTGAATTGCCCTTTACAGAGAGCAACTCCAGTTTAGTCTCACTCAATCAATATTTATGTTGTATAACGGGAGTTGTGATCAGGTTGTCACGTAGCATTTCAGAGAGGCCATTCTCAAGATGAAATAAAAATAAACAGCGACACTTGGGTGCCAATCTTGGGGAAAAAACTATTTGTTTATAAAGTTATTCCTTGACCCCGAGAGATCGAAACGAACTCCCGGAGCATAGTAGGATGCAATGATTGCGTCAGCTTGAACTAGAAATAAAACGAAAGCCAGCATTCGAGAAAAAAATGGTTTTAATTATTTATATTTAGCGTTGGTGTTATACGAGGGTTATTGGTTCTGAAACACAGATCAAAATCAAACAAATGCACCAGTCACTCTAGCACTAAATAGTTTAGCCGCCTTATTTCATCAATGTTCTACACGACACAGCTTTATGTCGACAGTAATCCTTTGCCGTCTACCTTCACGCTGAAGTCAGATTTATATGTTTATGCCTTTGATAGAGCCGAGAGCATTACTATGTCACTCCCCTGAAATTCCTTCCTGATTTCAACGATGTTGATACGATGTTGAAGCGAGATCTCTGCGTGCATTCAGTTTGTGGTTTTATGTTTGCTCCTCGGTGTCTGCCTTTCTCACATCTATTGTTCAACTATTTGTATTGCTTTCATTCTTCTATTCACCTGTCTACATTGTGCTTGAGTTTGTGCAAACGCTGTTCTTCTGTACAGAGAGGAAAGATTAAACAGGAGGAACAGATGCTAAAACGTGAATCCTGATGTGCATGCAAGCCTGCCTGTTTTTCTTTTTCTAAACAGAATGACTCTCTGCCTCTCGCACAAAGACTGCTGATGCACTGGCTCTCTCTCTTAACGTGCCCCGGAGGGATAGCAGGTCTCTCTTTAATATCTGGCAACTCCACAGGGCTGGGCTGATCTGGGCCTCCGGGCTGCGCGTATACGCAAAGCTCACAGGAAGTGAATCATTAGCTATTCTCTGACCCGGCGACGGCGTGCGCCCTGCACCCAGGAGCTAGGGAAGGGCGAAGCCCGATCGACTCCACAGACGGGGGAAAACCGAGTCCCTCGCCTCTCGCTCTGCCCTCCTCCCCTTTCTCGCTCCCCGCTGATCCGCGATCCCCAGCGATCGGCGGACGGGAACCTTAGCGCGACACGCTGTTCCCCGATCGGAGACCGTTAGGGATGATGAAACCAGGAACAGTGCTTTACCAAAGGACGCAGGTGGTGGCTCTAGAACAGTCGAGAGGAGGATAGGGTTCGCCACATGTTTCCAGCAGCGTGTGGGCCATTGCTTGGAGTGCGCTTGGAAGGCAAGTCTCCAGAGCCTTGTTTGCTCTCTGTTCTGCCAAAGGAAGTCAAAGTTAGGGAGCAGGTAGTCATTCATCAGCGCTGAACTGTGTTACTCTCACACAAATTACATTTGTATCTTTTCACTGTGCGAAAAGATACAAATGTAATTGCCTCAGTGTAATTGGTGTCTCTTTACCAGGCAATTTTCCTTCGTGTCTCACGTCCGATGCGCGGGTGATCTGTCGAAGGCTCCGGGCTTGATGGATGACACATTGAGAAATTCACGCCCACGGGTCAGGGCTTTTTAAAGTTAAATGTGATTGGCCATCTCTGTGTCAGTGTGACTGAGGGCAATATGACTGAGGTCAATATTCCTGCATAACAACTAGTTTCTGTTATTTTCTGCGATCGAAACGGATCCCAGGTCAGTTTCAGGACTCTTAATGCAGCACATCGCATACATTACCTCTGTCCTCTTTCATTAAGGCCTGTGACGCACCTGTGACAAACTTGAATATGCTGTGTAACTTTCACATCCATATATAATTCCAGGATCTAAACATATTGTGTGTCAAAAGTACACACGAAAGAACCTTCAGAGAATTTTATGTATTCCTTCTGAACAGCCATGGGACGAAATGAAGAACAGAGCTGGCAGTTTATATGTGGATGAGATGTGGGATCAAAGTTATTCTCAGCAGGAGCATATATCTCCAGGAAATCCATATCTGTTTTCATTAAACAAGCTCTAGGTCTTCAGGATTGGCACATAAATGGGAAACAATTTCTGCCACTAGAGGGCACCAAAACTCAACAATTGGACAACCACACTTTTATTATTTATTTCAATCAGTCCAAACCCTTAATGACTTATCTACACGTACGTGGGAGTGGATATCAATGGCCCCAATGTACTTGAGGTTTCTGTGCTTTTGTTATTTACCTGCATGGCTTGAGTATCGGATGATTCAGTCGGTATAAGTATTGGGGTTGTTTGATCAGCCACGGTGAGCAACGGCTTGTGTCTGGGTTTGAGAGAGAGAGCTCATAAACTGCGTGGGATTGGGAGGTCACATGCCTTTGCGTCAGCGCCATGTGTTGCCTACAGTGACCTGGAGAGGGAGCCCAAGGGCGACTGTGGGCCTCTCTCGGCCTGTACCTGAATTCCGTAGAGACTACCGGGCGCGTCGACCCCAGGTGTGCGTAGCCCAACTCTGTCTATCTGTCACGGGGAGGCGCCGGGCTGATCGCTGAAGGTGCGTCATTAGACCCCTGCTGGCTGCCCCCCGGTTGGCCCGGCCCGGCATCCGTCATCATTAGAGAGGGCCTGACTGCGTCGCCGTGAGCAGATGGGTCATTACCAACGCTACGACCACCGAACTACCTCATGGAGGACACGCCCACTGTCGCGCGCCAACCATCAGACGCTGTCCCCAATGTCGGACCCGGTGCGACACTGAATAGACACTGAACTCAATCCGCTGCTACTACTCTGGTCCCATTGGTGCTTTCTCCTGTATTTTAACGGTGCTCTTTTACAAGGCTATGGTGTGCTGGAGGGGACACACAGGACAGAGAGTGGAATCAGTAAAAGAAAGGACAACCTTAAGTCTTTATCTATATAGACTTTATAGTAATATAGCAGTAAAAAACGAGGGACTGTTTTTCATAAAATATTTAAGATAAGAGATATCATTCACAAATGGCAATGTTGATTAATAATGTATCATGCGTTCATACCATAATTATATAAAGATTGTACACTTTCCCCCACACCAATGACATTAATACTTTTACTTGAAAATATTGTCACTCTATAAAATCAGTGCTAATATCTATCTAGTTAACTTAACTGGGGTGAACAGTATGAAGCCACAATTTATGCTGATTGCATGCAAATGGATTTAATTAAACGTGATTGAAATTGAATTGGAGTTAAATCGGCCACGCTTTATGGGTTTACACTCCAGGGCATGAATAGTCTTGATTATTCAGTCAATACTGCAATATTTAGTCACTGAATGTAGTAATCCATTTATTAACAGTGAAAGAATTTATACGTTAAACATGCAAAAGATTACGTGCAATAAACCAATTCTACCTCACAAAATGGATTCCAATGGACACCTTGAGGCCAGTTACCGCTAATGGTCAGAGTTTGTACGGACCATAACGGCATGCTTGCATGTGTGCGCGTATATATTTGCCTTTACATGTGCACTTGCGTGAGAGTGCGCGCGCGTGTCTGTGTTAATTTGTCTTTGTGTGGCGGGCTGTAATTGTCCCTGAGCACATCGGTCTTGCGGGCTCTAATTGTCTATACATCATGTAGCAGTCTGCTCTGCCAGGTGGGGCCGGTTCCTGCCGCGGAGGGGGCAAAGGTCAGCCTAGGCGTGCCTCAGCCTAACGGCCTCCATCACAACAGTATGTATTGCCTGACCCGAGTGAGGTTGCCCTCTCTTCCACATCTCTCTTCCTCTCCCATCTGCGCGACCGAGGCTCTCCGTCTTCATAATTGAGACTTCATCTGCTTCCTCGACCCCTCTCACCTCTCCCCCCCGCCTCGCCCCCCCAGTCCACGGCTGTGAAGCCCGAGTATCTGAGAAAGAAAGGCTTCCCTTTTCCCATCTGAACTGAGCTGCGGTGGTGGCTCCGCCTTGTTCATTTTATTTATTTTTGCTCAATCCACAGGGCATCCCGGGTCCTGGGCAATATGATATCAAGAGCCAGTTTGAGAGGATGAGCAACCAAAAAGACGGGAACCCCGCCGTGAACCCCCCCTTCCTCTTCCAGGCTCAGGTAAAGACGCGGTCTTCCTCTACCTCCGTCGCCCGTCTCATTAGCCGTTAGCACGTCTCTGATTCACCCGCGAACATGTAGCGGAGGCTGGGTTCGAGGGATTGACGGAGACAGGTCGACGAGAGGATGGCAGGCGAGTGAGGGGCAGAGAGGTGGCTCTCAGGATCCAGAACTTGTGGAGCGCTGGGGTATGACGTACAGTACACTGCCTGGACAGGAAGCCAGGCCATCACAAGGCCACTGCGCCAATCTGTCTTTGTGAGAACCAGGCAGAGAGGCAGTGAGTTATTTTTCGGCCGTTAAAGAATGTGTTATGACTTGCCTGGGTACTGAACCCAAAATCCTCCTGAGATCGAACCAGGTGTAGAAATGTGGAAAAGAATATGCATATTATAGGTTGAGACCTTATGAGTTTCAGAAACAAAAAAACGTACTAAACCACATAAAAACAGGTGTCCCTAAGACAGTGCAGTCATTGCTCATAGTTTCTTCCAGTTTCTTACTTTTTTAAACATTGTTTACGTAAGAAAACATTAATTTGGGGGCTTATAAAACTTTAAAAACAACCCCCACCACCAAAACCCTCTCACGCTCTGCAGCAGGAAGGGGGTTCGGCACATTAAAAAACAGATTCTCAAATGATAGACAGGAAGGAAGGACCCAATGAGATGCCTTTTAAGATGAAAGCTGCTCCAGTTTCTCTGACTGCTTGTGAAATTTACCACCCGTGGTTCCACTAGGAACATGGGGGCTCTCAGGTCTGACTCCGCCCCCCTGGCCACGCCTCCTGTCGCCTCTCCCAGAGTGTGGAGGATGAGAGGATGACAGAAGCAGTTCCAAATCAATCTCTCTCGTGTGTCATTTTCCCACTGATGATCATTAATGAGTCGCATTCATGGGTCCGATTTGGGGCGGACCGGGAGCGCTGCAATTTCCCGGTCTTTGTGTGAGTTCATGCACAGCTTCAACATAGTCGAACCACGCGGCTCTGTCGGCACGCAACAAATACACGTGTCCTTATGACACGCGTCTCTTCCTCTGTTGCTACATGAAAGTAGAACCAATGAAACAACTCTCTCTTTGAACTGGTTTGACCTTGAGCGTCTGCAATTGAACGCCCCCAATATGCTCAAGTGGCCAGTGTTTTTTTGAGAAAATGTGTCATTTCAGGCCATGAGGACAGGACTGCAGGCGCAGAGAGTCCAGACCAAGCGTGCAGGCAGTAGTGGAAAATCCAGGTTCAGAAAGTAAAAGGCCAGTATTTTGTTCCAATCACCTGGATTTCATAATTCGCATAATTCTTTGCCCAGGCGGTAGAACTCATTAGTAAAAATAGCTGGCTGAGTTCATGGGTGGAAGAAAAACATGACAGTACCTTCTGACCCCTGGAGTTTCCATCTCTGTGTATAGGTTTGGAGGGAGACAGGGAGACATGTCACCCCCAATGTTTTCATATGAAAGAATGAGTCCCTAGACTAGCTAGTATGATTGTGACCAAGTGGTCCAGCAGTGTGTCTCCCACAAAGTTGAAAGGAAACCAACACCTATGGTTCGGACCAATACTCTGCAAAAACAAGATGTGCCCTTGCTCTTTAAGCTTCAATACCTGGGTCTTCTATAGCTGTTCAACCACAATGGCCAGAATTCCACAACTGAATGCTGAGAGGAAAGAATGTAGTGTGTGTGTGGTCTCCATGGTGACTTGGTTGCCAGAGAGACTATGACAGAATTAGATGTATTTTAAAGGGTACTGCTTTGTACTAATGCCATTAATCTTCTCCTCCTCTTCACATCTTCTTACATGTTTATTTTCATATACAGCACATGCAGTTAAATAGCATGCTGTCACATAGCCTTTGCAAACCATGCATAATAGGTTGCAGTAGGTTTTGAGGTTACATGTACGTTTCAGTTATGGTTAAGAATTGTATTTAGGGCTAGAATAAATTAAAGTTTTGGGATTGGGGATACGCATGGTTTTCATACTGCAAACTCATGTTCCATCCGATAGTTTTTGCCGTTCTAAACTAAACAGAACCACGCATCACACAACAGTACTTAGCAATCACCTGACCACCACCTCTCCCCCTCTCAGCGTTTCATTCCGGTGAAGGAGGCAGCGCCACCTGTGGGCGTGTATGATGACCCGCGGTCCGCCATGGACGTTCTGAAGAAGGCCACAGGGCTTAAAAGGAGCCCCTTCGGCCAGACGGCTGTGCGCTTCTTTCCGGAGAGCAGCAAATCAACAAGTCCCGGTGTGTGCTTGAGTTGAAATGTGCTTGAGCTTGTGTGCTTGAGCTTGTTAAAATGCAAATATACAGTGCCCTCCACAATTATTGGCACCCCTGGTAAAGATGAGTAAAAATTTAACGTTTAATTGAAGTAAATTTATTCGGAGAAAAAAAAACCCTCATCAAGAAATAATTATTTTTAACAAAACCATGTGTGCCTCAATTATTGGCACCCCTGCATTTAATACTTTGTACAACTTCCCTTTGCCAATAAAACAGCACTGAGTCTTCTCCTGTAACATCTAATAAAGTTGGAGAATACAGAGCAAGGAATCTGAAACCATTCCTCTTTACAGAATCTCTCCAGATCATCCAGAGTTCTAGGTCCTCTCTTGTGCACTCTCCTCTTCAGCTCAGCCCACAGGTTTTCAATGGCGTTTAGGTCAGGGGACTGAGATGGCCATGGCAGAAGTTTGACTTTGTGTTCAGTTAACCATTTTTGTGTTGATTTGGATGCATGTTTTGGATCATTGTTCTGCTGGAAGATCCAACGACGACCCAGTTTTAGTTTCCTGGCAGAGGCAACCAGATTCAAATGTAATATTTCCTGGTATTTCATGAAGTTCATGATGCCATGTACCTTAACAAGGTTCCCAGGGCCTTTGGAGGAAAAACAGCCCCACAACATCACGGAACCTCCACCATACTTAACAGTGGGGATCAGGTTATTTTCGGTATAGCCATCTTTCTTTTTACGCCAAACCCATATTGAGTGTTGGTTGCCGAAAAGCTCAATTTTCATTTAATCTGACCATAGAACACGGTGCTCCAGGCGCTTATGTTTTTGGTGAAATTTGGTGAAAGGCTTTTTTTCTGGCATGCCTTCCAAATAATTTGTTGGGATGGAAGTGACGTCTAATGGTAGTTTTGGAGACTTGATGACCCCAAGATGCTACTTTCTTCTGTAATTCTCCAACAGTGATTCTTGGGGATTTTTATGCCTCTCTTACCATCCTCCTCACTGTGCGTGGGGGCAAAATAAACTTGGGTTCTCTTCCAGGCAAGTTTGTAACAGTTCTAGTTGCTTTGAACTTTTTAAGTATTGCCCTAACGGTAGATATGGGCATTTTCAGGTGAGTAGCTATGTTTTTATAGCCATTTCCTGACTTATGAAGCTCAACACACTTTTCCCTCATTTGATTTGTGTGTTCTCTTATCTTTCCCATGTTGATGTATGAATAAGGGAATATGGCCTCTGTGTCACCTCATATTTATACCCCAGTGAAACAGGAAGTCAAGGATTACTGCTTGAAAGTTCTTAAACACTCTGATCAACTTTAAAAAGTAAAATATTGTCAGGGGGTAGCGTTATGAACGAAGCACCAGACGCGACAATAGGAGTACTTTAAGTGCTCAATAAGAACACCACAAAACGGAAAAACCCGCAAACAGGGAATACTTACAGAACACGAAAAATAATAAACTCTCCTTACAACGAAAGACTACGCTACCAAACTCAAAGCGACCCGTATAGGGTGAAAACTCTAAAACTAGAGATTAAGACAAACGACACAGAAAACCCTATAGCTCACAACGAGGGAGCCGAAAAACACAAACAAGAGGTAACAGAGTACGGCGAAGACAATCTGTCAAGGACAGGGAGACAAAGGTGAAATAAAAGAGACAGGATAGAAACGAATAACCTAAACTAAGTTTCTAAAAAACTGTCAAACACCTGCAACAAGTCCCGTGGAACCACAACAGGTTGAGGTGATACGGTCGATGCAAAATGTCAGTCTACACCGTGGATTACCGGCTTTCCTTGTCAAAAGATAGGCAATATGGAAGCGTCTAACAAAGGTGACGCGAGGTTTAAATAATGACAGGAAATGCGGAACAGGTGAACACACTGAGTAGAAAAACCAAACACAAGAAACGGACAAAGAAAACAAAGAGAAGAGACGCAACACGAGCGCTCCCCAGGGAAGTGGTCAACAAGAGAAGAGCAGGCTGAGAAACCATGACAAATATAAATGGAAAAAAATGCTTCAGTTACATTTTGTTCATAAGAATTTCTAGGGGTGCCAATAATTGTGGCACACGTGGTTTTGTTAAAAATAATTATTTCTTGATGAGGGCTTTTTTTTTCTCAGAATAAATTTACTTCAATTAAAGGTAGGATTTTTCTCATTTTTTCAGTGTGATATTAAGCTAATTCACCAAAAGGTGAATTTCTTATAACTATTTTTACTCATCTTTACCAGGGGTGCCAATAATTGTGGAGGGCACTGTATCTGCTTGAAACTAAGCACGCCATCTCAGTGCGGGCTTATTGTCTCTCATTTCCGCCAACTCCATCACGCTGTAACTCAAACTGTTTGTGCTGTGAGGGCGTTTATGGCCGGACTCCGAGTTATATTTCTGCTACCTGTTACAGTAAATCACCCAGATATACGGCCGTCCCCCAAGCACATAAATACACTGGGAGATAGATTGGTAGATAAAAAGAATCGCTCAGGTAATTACTAAAATTACAATAGAGCTGAAGTAATGCTGTTGCCGTATGTGATGTGACAAGAGAGTGAGGACGCACAGCGGGAGTGCAGCATCTTAAAAATATCTCCAGAGAACCCCCCCCGCTCCTCCCGCTCCTCCCGCTCTCCGCCCCCTTTGGCGCAGCCAACCCCTGAGCTTGCTCTGTCGTTCCTCCAGGCCCGGGCTCGTACAATGTCTTCGACTACGGCATGGCCCAGGACAGCCTGAGGAGGGCCCTGCTCGAGAAGACCAAGAAGGGAGGTTTCGGCTCTCAGGCCCAACGAAACTTCATCAAGAGGGAGGAGGCGGTCCTCCCTGGGCCTAGTCAGTACAAGGTACGGTCCGATCCACACGGCACGCCCAGAAACAACTCCGGTCAAATAAGAGTCCGCTGTATTCACTGGAGCCATGTTGCCTGGATTAGATTAAAATATGATACGCGCAGCAGACTGAACTGCTCTGGCTGCTGTCTGCAGGTGGAGATGAAGTCAGAGGAGCTTTACAAGCTGAAGCACACAGCCGCATTCAAGTCAGTGACAGAGAGGCTAATGAGCTCTCAGGCACCTCAGGTAAGCAGTGGTTGTCCCGTCGAATCAAACGCAGGGTGGATGCCAGTCTGACCTTTGACCCACGCACTAAATATTACTAAATATTACAAATGTGTGTTGCATATGAGTATTGATATCACTTGTAAGAAGTCTGCTTGCGACAGTAAACACCTGATACGGTATAATATCAGGTGTGTATTTTTATAATTTTTTTTAGAACAGCTGTTTATTTTCAATTAAATGTATTGAGTGTGTACTAAACAAGCAATATGATTTTTCACTTGGTGTGCGGCAAGAGCACAATTTTAAAAAAAAAGGAGGGGAGGGAGCGGGGGTGCATATCAGGTAGGCATTTTGTGTGTATCATTGGTTTTATGTTATCGAAATGAATCGATACTGAGGTTCTTGTAACCCCCCCCTCAAACAAAACAAAATTAAATAAAAAATGACTATTTTGTTCAGGTATTCATATCTCATTTTGATTTCCCTGTAGAGTTCAGTATCTAAGCCATGGGAATCTGACCTTGATAAAGCATAAACCTGTGCTGTCATATATTTTGCCCTTTTACAATCGTGGCATACTACGCACATGGTCTAGCTATCTACATGTGAGAACCCTGGCATATCATGACTGATATCATCAGCTGGCCATCAACTTTATAGAAGCACTGTATTGGGCCCAATAAAATGTATTTGGTGTAGTTGGTGATGATTGATACCATATTAATTAAGACGTCAAATAGGTGATTCACCGTCGAAATCAGAGACTGTTAGTAGCTAGTAAGATGCCACTTTCCTCAGTCCTTCCTGTTTCTGCTAACGAGTTCTAGTCGCTGTTCAAAAACGTTCTGCTGATGAACTTTCTCTGAATATTCATGAGCAGACAGGCTGTTGCAATGTTTCCATGCATATCAATACTGAGCAGAATCTGAACCAAACGACTTACAGCCTACCTGCTAATGACTATTCATGAGCACCTGCCTTTACTGGAGCTCTGCATAGGTCCAATGGTGCGGGGAAGGGGTTTCAGTGTGAAGCGAGCGTCGCCGTAACTCTGTAACGGCACCGTGGCGAAGCTCGTGCTTCCGTCGATCGGACCGCGCAGCTCTTCGCCGGCTCTCTTTCACCTCCGTGCGGAGAAGGGCAGCGATCTCGCGCGCCGCGATCTCGCCGAGGCGAGAGCAAAACGGCAGCCCTCGTGTTGACAGCGCGTTTACAGGCGGCGTAGGCTTCACTTTGTCTGCTGTGTCCTTGTGTCTCAGCAGTCCTTCTTGAATAATGAACCTGTTACCATGGCGAGAGAACAAATCCCCTCTGCCCGGGTAGCGGGGAACAGAAGGGGGAGCGGGGGGGTTGTCTCTTGAAAGGGTACGGTGAGCCAATGGAGAGAGTCCTTGTGCACTGTTCCACCTGCAGGGACCGTCATATGGGAAAAACAAGCGCCCAGGGCTTGGATAACTAGAGGGAAGGCAGTGAAGAGCTAAATGATATGATGTGGAGATCGCTGTCAGTCAGTCTGATCCTGGGAGGGACTCTCCATCCCGAATGCCCAAATGCCGTTCCGGTGACAAATGCCACCCCAGTCACAATCAGGGCTCAAAGCCCTGAAGAGGTGGAGCACAGCGCCCCCGATGGTCACGTCGGAGAACCGGGATTTGAGCGGGAAACACGTCGCGCCTCGTTGGTCTTCGGCGACGCCAGGCTGCCGGCTCCTCCATCCGGGTTCAGTGGCCGGACGAGCCTCGGAAGAGGTTCTCTGGGCGGCCGGAGGAAGCACGGCGGAGGCCCGGCTAACGGTTGCGGTTAGGGCAGTTAGAGCCTGCCGAGTCCATTTCCGATGGCGGACGTGCTCCTATCACCGCGCGTAATAAACCCCGGGTTTTACGCGCGGTGTATAAATAGCGAGCCTCAGCGTGCAGCATCTGTCCCGGGGCATCCTGTGGCTCGGGCTTAACGCCTCGTGCTGTTAACAGAGCCAATTTATTCTGCACAACGCATGTTCCCATATTTATAAATCCTGGACCATCATAAAACCAGACACATAATTAATTCCTCTCTCAGCAAGTTGCCCTTCTTATTAATTGCCTTTAACAGCCATTAAAATACTGCCTTTTTGGGGGTAATGTGCTCTGGAAAGTTTCATTTCAAAAGGTTAGCGGAGATCCCTGCTGTGTGTTGATAGGAGTGTGAAGATACTCTCAAAATGGATGATCTGTGTCAGGTCTGATGAGAATTCTTATTGCTGTTGCAGTTCTCATTATTAAAATTAACTTCATCATCACAACCAACAGACAAACAATAAGAGGTAACGTTAGGTGGCACATAGCAGTTATATAATTGGTTACTCTCTTCCACGGCGGCGATCCATGAGTATTGCTTGACCCCCTACTGTAAAAATAAGGGAGTGAGTTGACTTCCCCAAAAGTTTAGCTGACTTTAGATGGGCAGCGTTCCTAGCTACTCCCAAGGCTCCCACAGGTACTGTGAGAGAGAGGTGCGCCTCACCTTGAACCGGCACTAACTCTCCTGGAGTGGAAAAGTAAAAATCCTAAAAACGGAAGGAGGATTAAACCCGTTTTCACCTGTTGTATGCCGATGTATAGTTAAGAGAAGCAGTTGTGAGCCAGGCTGATCAGGTCGACATGTACCTCCAATGCCCAGGTGATGTTGCATATATTCATAGAGGCACAGCTCCTGTTACTGTAGATTCCAAATTCCAGCTCCCTTGTATAGCTTCTTACTGAGTTTATATCTCAACATGAGTTATGTGTAAAATAATAATGCCTGGCATTTATATAGCGCCTTTCTCACACTCAAAGCACTTTACAATGATGAGGGGGAAACTCGCCTCAATCACCACCAATGTGTAGCACCCACCTGGGTGATGCAACGGCAGCCATTTTGCGCCAGAATGCTCACCACACACCAGCTGAAGTGGAGAGTGAGAGAACAATTTTTTAGTCAATTAAACTGGGGGATGATTAGGTGGCAGATTGAAAGATCTGTTTCGGCTTACCTATACAGCGCAAAGAAATTGAACAATATTAACAGTTAAAATTATACTTAAACACAGTTGCAAGTGAGCCGACATGGCCCGGTATTGATTACGATTTACTGCTCGTAACATTGCGCAGTAATGGAAAAAATATCCCATTTGTCAGGCAGAGAAAATAAAGTTTTAACACAAATACATTTTTTTCTGGCTCACTGTGACTGTCCCCAGTAGCCTATAACTTCCACAGATCCAGGTCATCACTGTCAGTGTAATCTACATTAATTTCCTCATTCAGCCTCACCCCTCTTGGGTTGTAGCTAGCTAACCGAATACACTGTATAGCTAGCATACAGACGTGCTCAAATTTGTTGTTACCCCTGGTAAAGATGAGTAAAAAGGGTTATAAAAAATTAATTCCTTTAATTGACGTTCATTTATTATGAGAAAAAAAAATCCCTCATCAAGAAATAATAAAAAAAAAAAAATTCTTAATATTTGGCGGCATATCCTTTGCATGCCATCACTTCCTGATGTCTGCGACCCAACAACATCAAAAGACTCTTGATATCTTCTTTTCTGGTACTCTTACAAGCTAAATGTCTCTGCATTTGAATGGATCTCTATGTTATGTCCGGTGAGAACAGGAACCCAATAGCAGGCAGGAATGAACAAAAATGATGTTTTATTCCAGAAGGAACAAAATCACAGTCCAGGGGGAAGTCAAGACAGGCAGGGGTCATACACGGGAAGGCACGGCAGAGGTACAAAATCAGAATCCAGTATCAGGGTAGCGAGAACACGGACTGAGGTCGAAGCCGGGAAATCAATGACACGAAAAACAAATCAAAGAACAGACCACAAAAACTCAAACAACTCAAAACTAACCTAAACTCGAAACTCGGAACAGACTCGGAAAACAGATAACTAACACTCGAAACTAACACTCAAAACACAGAAAACAAAAACTCGGAAAAAACAGATAACTCTTACTAAGGGAAAAATACTGGCAACAGACAAAGCTACAAATTAGTATGACGAACTCGCGATGAGGAACAAAGACAGCAGGTATAAATGCATGTGTAGACAGGTGCAAACACTTAGCTCGAGAATGGCAGGAAATGGAAAACAGCGAGAGAGCTGAGACACTTAACAAGGCAATTAGTAATTTGTTAGTAATTATCCTATCCTAGCCCTGTCGTTAGTAAATTAGTTAACAAGACAATGACTGGATACTTAAGGAAACACTAAACAGCTGTGGAAACGTGATGAGAACTAAATTGTTAGTTTGTGTTAGTAATAATTCTATTAAACCCTGACGTTAGTAGATTAGTTAACCACCCCGTGTTTAGCCAGTTAGTAATTAATAATTCCTATATAAATGTTAGTAGTGCAGGGTAATACAAACGAAGTGTACAGAAACGAAAGTAAAACTCCGTGAGAGGGAGCGAGAGATTCAGCACAGAACGCAAGGCTGCGGAAAACATGGAAAAGTGTATGCTAACGAAACTGACAATACTAAACATGACTGAAAAACAAAAACAAACTCAGAACATAACACTCTATGGGAATTGGGGGGTGGGACTAGATTTAGCTGTACATTACACTGTAATACAGTAGATATGGATGGATAACTTGAATGGTTTGTTCTCCTGACTTATTTTTTCATAGAGTTCAAAAGGAAAATTTGTCAGGAGAAACAAGCCTTAAAGTGATCCATCCATATCTACTGCATATCTGGCAGCAGAGTGAGTTTGAAGCTTGTTTGATACGTCAGACCCTTGATGACTTACAGCCATTTAGCCAACCATGTGTTCCATACTGTTCCAGTGTAATTTACAGCTAAATCTAGTAAATATAGATAAATTATATTATATAGTAAATTAGCTTAATGTCAGTGAAAAAATTAGAAAAATCTGTATTAAAAAATGTATTATGAGAAAAAAAAATCCCTCATCAAGAAAGAATTATTTTTAACAAAACTATGTGTGCCACAATTATTTGCTAGATAAGATTGACTAGATTCTCCTGACTCCCCCAATTCCCATAGAGATCCATTCAAATGCAGAGACGTTATAGTATCGCTTGTAAGAGTACCAGAAAATAAGATATCAAGAGTCTTTTGATGCTGTTGGGTCACAGACATCAGGAAGTCATGGCATGCAAAGGATATGCGTCCAAATATTAAAAATGATTGCTTTATTCTATATATAAATGCAGGGGTGCCAATAATTGTGGAGGGCACTGTATATGATGAAAACGAGGCGTGTGCTTTTTTTCTGCTCAACTTTCTTCTGGAAAAATAGGTTGTTTATGTCTAGCGCCACCAATAAATGATTATGAAAAATATTGCATCTTTTGCATAAATGCATGTTATTTGAACATACTATTGGTCTTATTTTTCTTGGGCTAGCCTACTTGCAATTATCTAAGAACTGTCATGAAAAGAAAAAGATGTGAAAGTATGATTGACCGTATATATAATTTAAAGCGCATGATTTTTTTTATTTCTGGAGGTATAATAACCCCTCCAGATTTGCGGTAACCGGCAGTGAGTGTGTTCTTGTATTTGAGAGAGCGGAAGAGCTGTGTCCAGCAAAAAAGGGAAAGGATATACAGACAATGTTAGCTGTTTTCTGATGAATTGATAGACAGTGTAGAATCATCTTCGCTTTGACTGAGAGATAATTTTGTACTTGTGTCAGCTGAGCTGCTCAAAAATAATTAGGAAGCGCAAATGAACTACCCGCAGTGTACCTTTGTAATCTCTCTCTTTCCTCTTTCCTGGCCACAGGATTATTCCAGTGTGTGAATCACAAAAGTGGCTGCTGTGGCATTCCTAATGTTATATTTTAAGGACTTTAACTAGGCTGCTGTAGATACCTTGCAAACGCTATGTTTTTTAAATTAATGTTAGCTAGATCATCTACCGACATAGAAAACATTAGTAGGTCTACCGGCGTGTAGGCTACAATAACCCATTAAAAACATGTACCGTCCATTTAAAAATATGACTAACACTTTCATTTATTTGTAAAATTACTGAATCCAGGCCTATGTGTTTCTTGCGTATGTATGTGTGATTGCGTATGTGTGTGCACCTCTCTAGATTGAATTATCTTATGGTTCATAAATTTATATAATCATTATCAGTTAGGCTACTCATAACAAACATAGTACAAAAATAAATGATAATTCAATAAAAATGCCAAGTTACTCACGCATACAAAGCACTGTCTATAATAAAACTAGCAAAATATATGCCTGTCATTAAAAGTATTGATATCAAAATGAGGCCAAGTTCAAAACAAACAATATCTTAGTTCACACAAATTAAACACTCTATTCCAAAGCAATGCTACCCAATGTTTTCTAAATTATTTAATGTAACCGGCCCTGTGTTTTATATATATATAAATATATTTATATAGAATGCAGGCCATTATAATTGGCACCCCTGGTAAAGATGAGTAAAAAGGGTTATGAAAAATGAAGAAATGTATTATGAGAGAAAAAAAATCCCTCATCAAGGAATAATTATTTTTAACAAAACCACGTGTGCCACAATTATTGGCACCCCTGCATTTATATATAGAATAAATATTTAATATTTTGTCGCATATCCTTTGCATGCCATGACTTCCTGATGTTTGTGACCCAACAACATCAAAGGACTCTTGATATCTTATTTTTCTGGTACTCTTACAAGCGATACTATAACGTCTCTGCATTTGAGTGGATCTCTATGGGAATTGGGGGGTGGGACTAGATTTAGCTGTAAATTATGCTGGAACAGTATGGAACACATGGTTGGCTAAATGGCATCAAGGGTCTGATGTTTCAAACGAGCCTCAAACCATCATTATGCTGCCAGATATGCAGTAGATATGGATGGATCACTTTAAGGGTTGTTTCTCCTGACAAATCCTATTGAACAGCCAGAACAGCCTGAATACTTGGCTGAAATGCATCTATCACAAAGCGTGTTTTATCGTGTGACACCCCCACAGATGAATCTGTCACCACATAAAAACGGCGCAAAAAAAAGGAGGAAAAAATGGTGGAGAGAGATTACATTTCTCGCATTTTCAGAAATTAGCTGATGGGAGATAGTGCTGCGTTTTACTTTTCAATCTGCCTCCCTCTCTCCTCCCACATCACGGGTATAAATAGAGGGGCCTGCGCTGCGCGGGATCTGGGAGAGCCGTAATAATGGCACGCTGGGCCTCCTTTCTGCAGAGTTAATGAAAAGCCGTGTGACGCCGCACTGGTTAGCGCCGTGGCGCGTCCCGCGTTTCCGCGCGTCCCACCGCGACGTATATTAAAAGTGCCTAATCAGTGTCTAATCAGCCTCTGCTATCATTGTGCCGCAGCTCAATGTGGGGACAGGAGAATGAGAAACCTCATCCGTCTTAGTCCATTTTTTACTCCTTTGCCTGGGGAGCCTGACTTCCATTGGGGGTTTGGGGTGTCTGTCAGCGAGCCCTTTCTGTTTACAGCAGAGACAGTTTTCTCAGAGCACAAGTGCAAACAAACCAGCGGTGAAAACCTATTAATATTCCAGTATTTATAGACATCTTTATGCATAAACCTTCATGGAGGAGTCCAGCAGTGGCCCGCACGTAATGTGAATGGTGGGAAAGCACCAGGGGTTTGTCACTTTGTCAAAAATAAAATAAAAGGCAACATTTATTCTGGATGGCAACCGTGCAATCTCTCTCTCGTCCCACACATAAATTCTGTGCCTACTGACAGTGACACATGGCAGTCGATGACTGAGTCACATATGCTTTTGCTGCCAATGAAGAGAAAGAGCTGAGCAAAAAATTAATTTCTCACAGGAAAAATTGTTCTCATTTTAGGCTTAGTGTACTTAAAGTAAGACAATTTTTGTTCACGTGAGACTCCCAATATTCTCTCATATGAAGACTTCTTATAAATAGTTCTTATATTTTTTAAATGAGAGTCAAATCTAAAGTCCGGTGAGAACCTAAGAAGAAAATACCTGATAATAAATTAATAATGTACACTATTTGAGTTAAATAATTTAGAAATTAATTATAAATGAATAGGATTTTTTTTCATTGAACATCGTAATTTTTGCTGTAAACACAGCAAGTGCACTTTCATAATTTAACCCCTCTTATTTATTGGAAAGAAAAAATCTAAAAGTCATAATAAATAATAAATAAAATAAAATAAGGCAGGGTGAGCACCAGTTTGCTGAAATGTAGTAGGTTCTCACATTATTGATTAAAGTTTTAGAGAAGAGGAATATGCCACTCTCTTTTTTATTTAATACTGTGTTGGGCAGAAGTTAGAGCACAGGACTATTGCAGGTTCATATCTAAATCGAACACAAATTGTGACAAACACAAAACTTGACAGGTCAGGCTGGACCTATGTTCTATATTTTTTTAAATTGAAATATTTAAATATTTGATTATAAACTAATACGTTTAAAATTGGAAAAGCATTTAAAACAGAATTTGACAATCTGGCAAGTTATGTGCCAGAGTCACTTTTTAGAGACTAAAGATACAGTAGTTTTGTACAGTCCAACTTGCAACAAGTGGTTGTTAATGTGTCAGTCTTGATCTGATTTCAGCTTGCTGATATAAGCTGTTTATATCCTAGATATTATAGGTGTATTACATGATTATGACCTAGAGTCCAAAGTGATGGAAGGGTATTGACTTTGTTGCACCAGGTGTAGGGTTAGTGCAAGTCAGAGTTATGTAGGTTATTGCATCATTAGTGTGTGCCACACACCCACAGGCTAACATTAGATATAGTGTCTTCTATAATTGGGGCTAGCTCAACTGTTGTACCATTTTGTATAGTGTGGAAAATAGGCATTCTGAGAAGCTGCATTGGAAGATTACACAGCCTTCAGCTGCAGTGCTTATTGCGTCGGAACAGTGGAACAATACAATGTAGCATGAAGAGGCTCTATTGGCAGTTGGAGGGAAAAAGTAGAAAAAATCTATGTTTTGTATAATGTCAGATGCCATGGTTCAGGCCGTCAGCTATAGTTGTAATCTTACAACCAGCATTCGTCCCCAAATTTCAAAACTTTCCAATGAAGCACACAGCACCTATCATCTCCCAATGAACAGTGAATCAGCACAGCCTGCCCCTACCTGTCAAGACTCCGTCAGTGAGGTTTATTAATGTCCACAGGGCTGACAAGCACTGAACAAAGCAGGTTTTTATTAATATCCATGCCCATATACATTATAGAAAGAGAGAATATTACAGGATCTGGAACAGAGATACCTTTCATAAATGTTCTTACAGGCAGGATAGATATTAACAGATAATGACAGAGTCAAGGTTAAGTATCAGCGTTAATAATGAAATGGAATAACAAAGCTGATTTATTCTCAGGCTTTGTTGATTGGCTAGGGACGCGCCATATTATCTATTCAGTTATAGTACCCTGGAGATAATTAGCAGGCTTGCTGAACATACGTTTATTGAGAAATGGAAACACGGATATATTTACTCCAGAGGACCAGAAGAACAGTAACTGAGATCTGCATGAAGAATTAAACTACATCGCAGTGGAAACTGAGCGATAAAGAGAGATTGAATTTTGACACCTCTTTTATTCTGACATCAAAAAATGTAGTTTTTGATAAAATATTATTCAGAAATTAATTATTTGCTTTTTCATATCCGTGCTGAAATTACAGAGCTTAACACACTGGCATGGAAATGAGAGAGAGAGAGAGCTATGTGAGTGCCTGCATTCTAAAGTATATGGACACCTGCTCATTCAACATCTCATTCCAAAATCATGGGCATTAACTATTTACTTTGGCCCTCCAGAGGCAATTTTCACCTAGTTTCTACTAGTTTTATTTAAATGTCAATATCTCAAAACATATTCCCTGCACTGAGACGGATGTGTGCAGGTTGGACCCGTAATGCACGACTCAGAACACTAACTTGATAATAAATACCCGCAAGGGCTTTATTATGGGGAAATCCAAAAACGTAGTCACACAAGCAAAGTCCAAAAACCAATAAATCCAGCCAGACCAAAGATACAGTACCGAGGGAGAAGGCAGTCTCGAAATCGGTATCCATGCAAGAGTTCGTTAACCAGAGTAGCTGTCAGCGGAGAAGTACAAAACAGGGAAAAAGCAAAGTTCGTAGTCGTGGGGCGTAGCAGGAGTCAGACCGAAGTCCTATCCGCGGGGCAGAGGTACAAACAGACAGCAGGCAAAACTTGTGGTCAAAAACAGGCAGTGGAAACAATAGGCAGGCAGTAACGATGGTCAATAAACAGGCTAGATCAATAACGGTAGTCAAAACAATGGAAAACGCTCAAAAGTGACAATAGTAAACTAAGGCAACAATTTCGCAAAGACATGACATGAACACTGATCTTATATGCAGGTGTAGACAGGTGCAGACATTAGCTTGAGAGCAGCAGGAAATTCACAACAGCTTGAGAAAATGAGACACGTAACGAGGCAATTAGTAAATCGTTAGTAGTTAACCTATCCTGACCTAGCGTTAGTAAATTAGTAATTAACATGTACGAGAAACGTAAGGTAAACATGAACACATGGTTAGATAGTTAGTATTACCCAATCCTGATCTAATGTTAGTATATTAGTAACTAGACAAGGGAGAATGAAACAATTAGGGAAGCGTGAGTGACAGCAAGAGAAGAAACAGCATGAACGCAAGGCTGCGGAAAACATGGAAATATGTATGCAAACAATGAACTGCATCGTAACATAAACAGAAAATAAACTGTCACAAACACTAAACATGAAACATGGCATAAACATGACAGAAACGTAACATGCACATCAATGGTTTAAAGTTCGAATTGAATACGAAGCCATATCATTCAGAAATTTGCAAAAGAATACATTTAGAGACAAGTCCATAAGTATTTGGACAGTGACACAATTTTTTTTGTTTTGGCTGTGTACTCCAACACATTGGATTGTAAATACTATGAGGTTAAAGTGCAGACTTTAAGCTTTAATTTGAGGGGTTTTAGTCCATATCGGGTGAACAGTAGCAATTGTAGCCATTTTTATACATAGTCTCCCCCATTTTAGGGGACCAAATGTAATTGGACAAATTAACATCCATTTAATAAAGTTATAATATATTTGGTTGCATATCCTTTGCGTGTCATGATTTCCTGATGTCATTGTCATGCTGTAATGTTAAGATTTGCCTTTACAGGAACTATGGAGCCTAGCCTGAACCATGAAAAACAGCCTCAGACCAAGGGGTGTCCAGATATATGTTTGGTTTTGGTTGCAACTTACATATTAAAATCAAAATTTCACCCGTCAATATCTCAGCCGTTTTAGCACCAATTACCAAGCCACTTGGCAGATTAACTCATCTCATCAATATCTCGACATAAAACAAATATGGAAAAGATTTGTTAAGCTGTTTTCATACAATTAAGTACATAAAAGAATTTGCATTTAGATTAAGACTTTTTTTTCAAACGACCTAGCTCAAATTCTACAACTCTAATCGCTAAAGTTGACATAGCGATATGTCGGGCGTGACATGGACCAATGCTTTTGATGGGTGATCTTTTTGTTTATTGTACAGTTTTTAAATACACCTTTATAATTCTATGATACCGGAAATGAATTGTCCATTAACTTAAAATTGGGGCATAAATTTGCTAGCAACCGAAGGCTAATTGAAAGTTCGAACTACCGTTATCACACGGTCTTGTGCACTGCGAGATTTCTTATTCCGAGTCTTTTCGAGGAGCTGGATCTTTTGGCTCCACTCACTGAAAAGAGCCGTTCGTTTGGCTCTCATGTGGCTCTTCGTTCACTTATACTTCCGGGCTTTAAAATATATTTTTTTTAAATGCGCTTTGATGTGGAGAGGGTATTGAGAATCTTTGCTATAAGTGTAGGACGCATGCGACAGGGCTGCTAATGTGTCTGCGATGTAGGCCTATGTTTATTGTTATATTAATTATAATTTTTATGATATTAATTACCTACACTTTAATTAAAGATGACTAGATCACTTCATCCTACTACTATGATATACTAATAGGCTATGATCAAAGTAGCTTATATGACCGAATGGCTCTTTTTGGTAAATGGTAAATGGACTGCACTTATATAGCACCTTTATCCAAAGCGCTTTACAATGGCCTCTCACTCACCCGTTCACACACACATTCACACACCAATGGCGGCAGCCACCATGCAAGGCGCTAGCCTGCTCATTGGGAGCAATTTGGGGTTCAGTGTCTTGCCCAAGGACACTTCGAGCCGGGGATCGATCCGCCAACCCTGCGATCGTCATCCGCTTTACCTCCTGAGCCACAGCCGCCTGGTGCTAGATTTTCGTAAATTCATTTTTCTAGCCTGAATTGGCTATGTGAATGTGTTGTGTGCAACGGTTCCAGACACTTAAGAGGTTGTCCTCTTTAAGGTTTTGCTTTCTAATGGCTTTGACTAATTTGAGCGCCGTCTTAAAGTTAATTAGCCTACGTTCTTTAACGCACGCTGCATATTATTGCCACCCAGGTTAAACAATTTCAAGTAGTTATCTCTTTGTCATTATCATTTCTTAATCATTATAGGTTATTTAGGCAATTTTATAGGCGATTATTCAGCAAATTAATTGTTTGATTGTTAGGCTACGTAAGCTAAACAAACGGAAACAAATACTAATGCGTTAGCTACACCCAGCTTTTTCCAGCGCACCGTAGCCAAGGCTACACATATTTTGTTTTATGAGACAAAGAAAAATGCTAGCACCGAAAAACTTGCTATAGCCTATTCATTGATATTTGTTATTCAGTTAATGAATGACCCATCACTACAGCACACAGAAACCAGCCCATAGATATGAACCAGCCATAGACTACTAATGTTAATTGTTACCTAATTTTTCTGAATCACAAGACGTGTAGGCAAACCAACACGAGAGAGCAAGTTCGATACCATTATTTTGCTTAATATTTTGCCAGGTCAATGATCACAGCAGTACCACATAATTGACCGAACAGCAACAGGCTACTACTGTTAACGTAACGAGTGACAAAGCTAGAAATAATACAGCTAACGTTACTATCTAACTTCGCTAGCGAGATTAAAACAAATGTATTGTGGCGAGCCATGGAGTTGGAGTCAGGTTTTCAGTTTAGATTAGTTTATTGACAAGAGCGCAATCTTCGTACAACTTCACTTTATAATTTACAGGCAGAAATAGACAACGCGCGCTGAACTGTAGCCAGCTTTATAGCCTGGCTTATGCAAATGAGCTGGCTAACAAAGGCGACCTCTAATAGGTGCCTTGCAGCTCACCTTAACCAATCACACTACATCATTTCGGTCACACTCAAAACAATCGTTGACCCCGCTCTAACATCCTTAGAGCGGACCTGGTTGAGCTCATGCTGCCACATTTGGCGGGACTTTATACAACTTGTTTACCACAGTAGTCGCCGTTCTGGCGGGAGGTTATATTTGAATGCTAACCGCCAATGTTACTGTACAAGCATCAATGCATTTGAACACGCTCTGGTAATGCAGCTACAGCACCTATCACTCGTGCACTGGTCTGCACAACACAAGCACACACACACAACAGTTCTATGTACACATTATTTACATCACTCGTAATCGCCCCGGATCGCCACATTGCCCCCACCTAAGGGGTCAGCAGTCCCCTGCGACCCCTTAAACTGTCCGCACTCACGTACAAAGTCCCGGAAACGGGCAGGGGTTCTCCGTTGGCGAGAAGGGCGATTCGGGCCCTCAGCCGCTGCTGGGCTTTCTGGTGAAGGAGGGGTGGGCGCACGTAAAGCGGGCTGATCCTCGCCGACGCCCATCCCCTCATCAACACCATCCAGCAGCGGCCGGTAAGGAGCTAAACGATCCCGGTGAAGCACCACCAGTTTCCTCCGGCCGGGCATGCGCACTCGATAGACCACCTCGCTAAGTCGGCCCACCACTTCACCAGGGCCCCGCCAATGCGACTGCAATTTCGGGGACAGACCCTTCTTACGAATCGGACAGTAGATCCAGACCTCGTCTCCGTTGGTGAAGGGCTGTCCCCGACAGCGCACATCATACGCTCGCTTCTGCTTAAAACTCGCGGTGGATTGGGCCTGGCGGGTAAAGCTGTGGGCGGTCTCCAGACGCTCGATCAAAGCCCGCGCATACCCGGCCTCTGACTGGTGGTGCTCCGTTGGTCCGGGCGGAGCTCCGAACACCAAGTCGACGGGCGTTCTCAGCTCGCGCCCGAACATGAGCGCAGCGGGGGAGCACTGACTGCTTTCCTGCACGGCGGAGCGGTACGCCCACAGGACCAGGGGCAAATGGCGGTCCCAGTCCCGCTGGTGCTGGCTGGCTAGAATGGCTAACTGGGTGGCCAGTGTCTTATTAAAGCGTTCAACCAGTCCATCGCTCTGGGGGTGCAACGCCGTAGTGCGGGTCTTGGCCACTCCCAGCCGCTTACACACAGCCGCCAGCACCCGCGACTCAAAGTTTCGCCCCTGGTCGCTGTGTAGCTCCTCGGGGGCTCCGAACTGGGCGAACATCTCTGTCACGAGCCTTTCCGCCGTCGTGTCCGCCGATTGGTCCGGCACCGCGTACGCCTCGGGCCACTTGGTAAAGTAGTCCATGGCCACAAGCACGTAGCGGTTGCCGGACTCGGTGACGGGGAAAGGCCCTAAGACGTCCACCCCGACCCGTTCCATCGGAGCCCCCACGACGTACCGCTGGAGGGGGGCCTGTGACCGCTGCGTCGGCCCCTTCTTGGCCGTGCAGGCGTCGCAGCAATGGACGTGCAGCTCCACGTCCCGGCGGCAGGCAGGCCAGTAGAACCTCCTCCGCAGTCGGTGCAAAGTCTTGCTGATGCCAAAGTGCCCCGCCCCCACAGAGCCATGCACCAGTCCAAGTACCTGGGGGCGGAGCGCACGGGGCACCAGCAGCTGGAGGAGGTCCTGGTCGGACCCGGGGGCCTGCCACCGCCTATAGAGCAGCCCACCCTGCGACGTCAGGCTCCCCCACTGACTCACGTAAGCTTTCACAGCTGGGCTACTGGCCGACACTTCCCCCCATGCAGGCCGTGTCCCCGCCGCGATCCAGCTCTGCACCTGCTGCAGCTCGCCGTCGCCCTCTTGCGCTAGGCGCAGGTCCTGCTGGCTAAGAGGCAGCCATCCAACCTCACTCTCTACAGTCTGAACCGGGCATGCTATCTCCGTCACCTGCTCTCGCTGCTCGGCTTTAGTGCAAGGTCGACAGTCCAGCTCTGCACAGGGCCTCCGGGAAAGCGCATCTGCATTACCATGCAGCTTTCCGGGCCTGTGCTGAATCTGGAAATCGTACCCCTGCAACAGCTCGAGCCAGCGGGCCACCTGGCCTTCCGGATCTTTAAAATTTAAAAGCCAGGTTAGTGACGCGTGATCTGTTCTAATGAGGAAATGGCTGCCTTGCAGGTAAGGGCGAAAATGGCGAACCGCTTTGACCACCGCTAACAGCTCGCGCCGAGTCACGCAATAGTTGCGTTCTGCCCTGCTCAGCGCGCTACTGTAGTAGGCCACCGCTCGCTCCCCGTCTGGTCCCACCTGAGAGAGCACGGCCCCGACTCCGACATTGCTAGCATCCGTGTCGACGATGAATGGTCGCGCGACGTCCGGATATGCTAGAATGGGAGCCGCCGTTAGGGCGTCTCTCAACTGGTCAAAAGCATTCTGGCAGTCCCCTGTCCACTCGAACGGTTGACCTTTATTGGTCAAACGATGAAGCGGACTAGCCAGGGTGGCGAAACTCAAGACAAAGCGTCTATAGTACGACACTAGCCCCAAGAAGCTCCGCAGCTCACCCACATTGCTAGGCGTCGGCCATTCCCGCACAGAAGCCACCTTAGCTGGGTCAGTGGCTACACCCTGCCCACTAACGACGTGCCCCAAGAAAGCTGTCTCCCTCCGGAGCAGCTGACACTTCTTGGGATTGAGCCGTAACCCAGCCCGGCCAATCTCAGTAAGCACGTCGTTTAGATGAGCGAGGGCTTGCTCGAAGTCGCTGGCGTGTACTAAGAGGTCGTCTAAATACACGACACAGGAACTCCGCGGGACGGACGACAGCACCCGCTCCATCAGTCGCTCAAAAGTGGCAGGGGCGTTACAGAGCCCGAACGGCATGACCCGGAACTGCCACAACCCTTGCCCTATGGTGAAAGCTGATTTTGCCCTCGCTTCCGGGGACAGCCTCACCTGCCAATAGCCACTGCGGAGGTCCAGCGAGCTGAACCAACTGGACCCCGCGATATGGTCTAAGGCCTCGTCAATGCGGGGAAGTGGATAGGCGTCTTTTTTTGTGATCTGATTGAGACGCCTATAATCTACACAAAAACGCCACTCCCCGTCCTTTTTTTTAACCAGGACAGCAGGGGCCGCCCATGGGCTTTCAGAAGGCTCGATAATGCCCGCAGCTGCCATCTCCCTTATCTTGTCCTCCGCCACCTCTCGCTTGGCTAGAGACAGCCTGTGCGGACGTAACCGAATGGGCACAGCCGAACCAGTATCAATCTGGTGTTGAACCAGTTCGGTCTGTGTGCATTCTTCGTCCCGCACAGCGAATAGGTGGGTGTAACGGACAAGCAGGGCTTTAAGCTGCTGGCTCTGCTGCGGTGTGAGCCCTTTGCTGCTGCGCGTCCATAATGCTTGGACGGCTTGCAGCACCTCCGCAGAGGGCTGGGTAGCTGAGGCTAGCCCGCCCGTCTGCGGTGGTACTGTAACCTGAGGTGGTACCACGGTAACAAGCGGCGAATCAGCGGTGGTCATAGCAAGCACAGAACTGGGGCGACAGTGTTTGGGGGGCACCCCAGGGCATTTAGTTCGGCGGGCCGCTTTTAATTCATAATTTGATTGGAGGCCCAGCGTTTCGGTACCAATAGTTATAGTTTCGGTTATCACATTTATGCTAGCTCTCCACAAGGCTAATAAATCTAAACCGATAATGCATTCGTCCTTTATATCTGCTAACCAAAACTCGTGTTTCACTCGCTGGGCCCCCGCACACACTTGTAATTGTTTACTACCACGCATGCCCATCTTCTGCCCAGTGACGGAGGTTAGCTGGGTAGAGGTAGGGTTCCATGCACCCGAAAGCAGCCCGCTAGTACCCCGAAGTACCCCCGGCCTTACCAGGGAGATAGTGGCTCCGGTGTCGACCAGCGCCCAGCAGGCTTGTCCGTCCAAACTGCAAGGCAAGTACAGCCCGGTCTTCGTTCCCAGCCTGCCAATACGGGGCTCGGTCCCGTGGACCTGTTCCTCTGCTCTTAAAAGAGCATCAAACGGAACTTTTGCTCTTGGAATTTTCGCTAGGATGGGCAGGCTGGGCGCGCGAACGCTGGTTTGGAAAATGCAAAACCAAAAAAATTTTTTTTTATTTATTGAAAAAATTCATTTCAATTCAATTCATAAGATTACTGTGCCGGTTTAAAATAAGATATAAATTGTTATAAATCCTTTCATATCGAAATTAGGTCTTTGCCATGCCCTTCTTTCAATCGCAGCCAAAAACCAACCGTCTGCCTGTCAGTCAAAGCGTTACCTTGAGCTGCTTACGGCCCGATTATGGAATCAAAATAGGGTCAAAAGTATTGTGTTGTGTATTAAGAAGCTGTATGTTAGATTTTTTTTAATTTGCCAGTGTAATTTAAAAGTAAAAAAAAAAAAAAAAGCCATTTCGCAATAGGGGGGCCCCAGCCAGAGGCTACGACTATTTGGGGGTCCTTGGCATGGAAAAGTTTGGGAACCCCTGCCTTAGACCCTTGATGACGTACAGCCATTTCGCCAGTCATGTGTTCCATACTGTACCAGTGTAATTTACCCCTGAATCTAGTCTCACCCCTGATGTTTATTTGTCACAGACTTCAGGAAGTAACAGCATGCAAAGGATATGCGACCGAATATTAAATATGATACTTTCAAAATATGTTAAAGCAAAGGGTATGAATACTTATGTAAATGAGAAATTTCAGTTTTCGATTTTTAATACATTTGCAAAAATTTCTAAAAACATGTTTTCACTTTGTCATTATGGGCTATTTTGTGTTGAATTTTGAGACAAAAAATGAACTCAATCTATTCTAGAATATGTCTGTAATGTAATAAAACGTGGAGAAGGTGTGGGCAGACTTTCTGGCTTGACTGTATATATCTCACTGACCACTTCATTAGGTACACCTATATGGTACCTGAATTCTTTGCCACATGGATTCAACAGCTGCTAGAAACATTCCTTTGGGATTTTGGTCAATGCTGACTCGATCGCATCATGCAGTTTGTGCAGATTTTTCCACTACACATTTAGGCTGTGTGTGAAAATCCCAGGAGGGCAGCTGTTTCTGAGATACTGGAACCACCATTTCTGGCATCAACAATAATACCATGGTCCAAGTCCAAATCTCAGTCAAAATGTGCAAAAATATTTGAAAATATTCACATACTCCAGTGAATCCTTTTTCTGAACTACGCTATCCACCTTCAAAAGAACATATGTGGTGAGATGTTGAATTTTAACAGTAGTACTGAGATGATGGCCTTTCATGCATCACATTGATTACAGTACATGCAAATCAGGAACAGCGATGCATTTATCTTTCTTACTAAAGAAGCTGGGAAAATGCTTTGTGCAATTTCATACATCGCTAAACAAAAGGTGTCTGTGTTTCCAGCAGGGCTAGAATTATAATACACTTTCAGCATACGCCCCATTATAATTGACTTACAGAGGTTTAGCTTCAACTGGGGGGCTGTGATCCAGGAATAGAAAAGGCAAAGGAAAGCTTATATCTGAAAAGAGGTGGAGGAGGAAAATGGAGAACGTTTTCAGTTGTCATTTCAGAACGAGGCGTGACGTATTAGCAGTGAAACTGGTGCAATCTTGGTCTGAGCACTGTCAGCATATTGGAAAGTTCACCATGGGTAGTATTTCAAACGTGTCCGTCTGATGGCCAGTCCTTCTCTCGCTACAAAATCCAGAGAGTGTAAACCGGCCGTAACGAGCACCTGCTTCAAGCAATAACAGCGTCTCTCATTTTTATATTGCTGTTCCTTTTTAGAATTCTTGCTGCTATGTGGTTCACAGTGTGGTTGAGGGATTCAGACCAAATCAAAGGTCGGATCCTGTAGCTCACAACCTACTGTGGCTCTTTTTAATGTTTTTAACGAGTAGAGGAAAGTATCTTATTTAGACTAGAGGATAGTGTCTGGTGTGTGTGTATGTGTGTGTGTGTGTGCGTATGTGTTTATGTGTGGGAAGGGCGGGGTCAATTTACCTTCTGAGTGTGGCAGTTGATAAGAATAAGGTGTTTCAGCCTTTGAAGCAAGAGAGTTAGAAATGTCACAAAGGCTTTAAATTACCACAGGGTTTCTTTACTTCGTTGGGATTCTGGTGGATAATCACTCATTATTCTGTCATTCTTCCCCACACAAGCCATTATTGTCATCATCACTAGCAATTTTTTTCTCTCAGTCATGCCAGGCGCTCCCTCATCCGGGGTCTGAAAGCAGCGCGGGTGTCTCCTGGTAAACGGCAGCAAATTGCGTTTAATGTATGCGCGTCATTTAAGATGCCCTGTGTGCGTCTGCCATCAGTGTCGCGCTGCTAAAATATGGGCAGCGCCGGAGAGACGCAACGGCGACAAGCAAACAGAGCAGGTTTTTTTGGGGGGGGGGGGGGGGTGACGTGATCAAGGCTGTTGGCAGCGCCTCGTCGCTCGGAATCCGTCACGCCGCACGCACACAGGGAAGGGGCGGCTGAGAATCCTGCCCGGAATGCGTTTCTGAAGGATTAGGAGACGCGTGGATGCGTGCGTCGGCGCTCGAGGAGAGATCACAGACAATCATGAAAGTGCCCCGCTAGTAGTCTACCCCTGAAGCGCCACAAAGTCTAGAAAGAAATAACAAAAGAAACGGATAAGGAGTACAACATGGATATTACTTATTGCTGCTCTTTCTCTGCACTCCCACGCCGCAACTTTCAAAATCCCTGGCATCCACTCTGAGCCTTCTTGGGCCTTTTTCACAGCTTCATAACCATGCGTTTGACAGCTCAGCACTCAATCTTGTGTAAAAAAACTGCATATTTATGCATACAAGTAAATGGTACCCATCAGAGTAATTGTCTTTCATGTAACAAATGTGTTATAATGCACCCAAATAATTCCCAGGTCTCACCATGAATGGATGGTGGATCGATACGATGGGGCGAGCCCGGACCTCAGTAATCCATCTAGTCAACTTCAGTTTATATATCAGATTGTCATATATAAAGTATGGACAATAATTGCTAAGTGAAAAATGGGATTAAGCAGCGATTGGTGTGGAAGCAATGCTCTGTGTTTTGTACCTTGCGAAAGCAGCTAGCCGTCAGAAATATGACCATTGTTTACAATGAGTCCTATTAGCATTATTATTTTGTCTGCCTTGAACGTATTCTATTCCTGGCAGGATGAAGCCAATTTTGTCCCGCTGCTCCTGGTAATAGCTGAATGTGATCCGCTTTACACAGATATGTATGTGAAATTTTTGCAGATGAATGAAATTTTAAATAAATTATGACCTTGCTGGCCAAATTTAACTGAATGTTTGCCGCTTATGCCGGCAGTAACACTGGGAAAGAGTAGTTCATTATAAATAGTCCATGAACCACCACCCTTAACCCTTTGGGGTTAAGTTTGGGTCAAATTTGTAACGTTCCGCTCCCTTCCTGTCCGTTCTCCATGTTTTTCCCTTTCCTCCCGTGTCTTGGTGGATTCCCTGTGTCCGTGTTTTCCCTGTCGCTACAGGCTGGGCGTGCCCCTTCTGTCTGATTCTCTCTGTTCCCTCACTTTAGGTTCAACCTATCTCCTTTCCCCCTTCCTGCATGCATTCCGCACCAGTCAATTAGTCAATCACTCTCGGTTACATTCCTCATGCTTTTGGTGATTGGTTTCAATTTCACTCCCCTACTTATACCTCTCACTGGCTGCTATTCGGCACCAGTTCGTTAACGTTGTTCGTGCGTGTCATGGTCTCCTGTATTTTGGTGCTAGTTAACTGTAAACTCTGCTGTGGTTTTCCCCGATCTACCTCCTTGGTTCCTAGACCAGTGTTCTACATTGATCCAGCCTGTAGCAGTCAAGTCTCCCTGTATGTGTTGCGGTACCCCCGCCACGACTAACGTTGCCTGCGCAGTTGGATGCTCTGCCTCCAGCCCAGTTCCTGTTGGACCCTCCGGTCCAGAGTCCGTTCCTGTGATCCAGTTCCTGTTGGACCTCCCGGTCCAGATCCAGTCCGGTTCCGGTTCGGAACAAAACCTTCGTTCCTGTGATCCAGTTCCTGTTGGACCTCCCGGTCCAGATCTAGTCCAGTTCCGGTTCGGAACAAAACCTTGTTCCCGTGATCCAGTTCCTGTTGGACCTCCCGGTCCAGATCAAGTCCAGTTCCGGTTCGGAACAAAACCTTGTTCCCGTGATCCAGTTCCTGTTGGACCTCCCGGTCCAGATCAAGTCCAGTTCCGGTTCGGAACAAAACCTTCGTTCCCGTGATCCAGTTCCTGTCGGACCTCCCGGTCCAGATCAAGCCCAGTTCCGGTTCGGAACAAAACCTTCGTTCCCGTGATCCAGTGCCTGTTGGACCCCCCGGTCCAGATCAAGTCCAGTTCCGGTTCGGAACAAAACCTTCGTTCCCGTGATCCAGTTCCTGTTGGACCCCCCGGTCCAGATCAAGTCCAGTTCCGGTTCGGAACCAATCCTTCGTTCCCGTTATCCAGTTCCTGTTGGATCTTCCGGTCCAGATCAAGTCCAGTTCCGGTTCGGAACAAACCTTCGTTCCCGTGATCCGGTTCCAGTGTGGGCCTCCTGGCCCAGTACAAGCCCAGCTCCGGTTTGGAGCAGTTCGCTACTTCCTGGACACTCTTTGATATTTTGTTAAATTTGTGTTGAGCTTGGGACTACCCCAAAGCTCCTAATAAACACTCATTTCTGTTTCCCTGTCTCTTGGTCGTGCTTTTGGGTTCAGCCCGTGTTTGGTTCGTGACAGAACGAACTGGTCTTAAAACATGGACCCAGCCGACCTCGAGCAGATCCGCCACGCCTTTTTCACCCAGTCCGCGGTCAGCGACAAACAGGGCCGCCGGATGGACGACGTGTTGGAAGTGCTGGGGGGGCTTACGGAGCAGGTTGCTCAACTAGCGCTTCACCTGCCTCTTCCTCGGATCCCTGTGGGCCCAACACCCGAACTGTCTCCCGAGGTTCCGGTCCCCTCTCCTGGCCGGGAGCCCAGAGTTCAACACCCCGAACTATACCGCGGGGGGCTGGGGAGGTGCCGCGAATTCTTAATGAAGTGCGACATTGTTTTTCGCATGCAGCCCACTTCCTTCGCCTCCGACCCATGCAAGATCGCCTTTGTCATGAGCAGCCTGGGAGGCAGTGCCCTGGAGTGGGCCACAGCTATTTGGGACAGTCAGGCTCCTACGTGCAACAACTTCGCCCTCTTCACCGCAGAGATGCGGCGCGTCTTTGACCACCCGATCTGCGGTCTAGACGCTACCCAGCGCCTCCTACAGGTCCGGCAGGGCAGCCGCAGCGTAGCGGAGATGGCTATCCAGTTCCGCACCCTCGCTGCTGAGGCGGGATGGAACGACACCTCCCTTCAGGGGGCCTTTCGTCAGGCTCTCAGTGAAGAGCTGAAGGACCAGCTAGCTACTCGGGAGGAGGCTAACTCGCTCAATGGCCTCATCAGTTTGGCTATAGCCATCGATAACCGTCTCAGAACCCGGGCCCGTGAGCGAGAGAAGAATCCCTCCCGTCTTCCGCCCTATGCCCCTTCCCGGGCTCGCCAACCCTCTCCCGTCCAGGGACCGAAAGTCGTCGCTTTGTCTCCCGAGGAGGAGCCCATGCAACTGGGCAAGATCACGGTGGACGCCGAGGAGCGCCAACGCCGTTTCCGCACCCAGTCCTGTTTCTACTGTGGCAAGACAGGCCACCAAATCGCTTCTTGTCCCATCCGCCCAAAAGAAAGGGCTCGCCAGTAAGACTGGGTGTACTGACGAGCCCCATCATCCCAAACCATGCGGCCCAGAACCGCCTTGAATTCAAGGTCACTCTCCTGTGGAGGGACAACACCGCCTCTACATTTGCCCTAATCGACTCCGGGGCCGATTCCAGTTTCATTGATATCACCTTTGTCAAGAGGTACGGGATCCCCACGGAGGCCTTACCCAACCCCATCACTGCTCTCGCCCTGGACGGTAGGAGTCTGGGGTTAGTTACCCACTCCACCGTTCCCCTACAGCTCATTGTTTCTGGCAATCATCGGGAGACGATCCAACTCCTACTGATTCACTCTAAACAGTCCTCCATGGTCCTGGGACAGACCTGGCTGCGCCTCCACAACCCCCACATCGATTGGCTAGCCGGTCGCATCCTGGCATGGAGCGGTCACTGTCTAGCCAACTGTCTCCGCTCTGCTCTACCCCCCCCGGGGGCCAAGGATAACAGACCTATCCCTCCTGTACCCGACCTAGCCAATGTTCCCAGCCATTATCATGACCTGGCGCAAGTGTTTTCCAAGTTACGTGCTCTGTCTTTGCCTCCTCACAGACCCTACGACTGTTGCATCGACCTGCTGGCGGGAGCCAAGCTTCCATCTGGTCGCCTCTACAGCCTGTCGGGCCCGGAGAAGCTGGCCATGGAAACCTACATCCACGAGTCACTTGCGTCAGGCATAATCCGTCCCTCCTCATCCCCGGTTGGTGCAGGATTCTTCTTCGTTGGGAAGAAGGATGGCTCATTGCGGCCCTGCATCGACTACCGGGGCCTCAATGAGGTTACTGTCCGCAACAAATACCCTCTTCCCCTCATTAACACTGCCTTTGAACCCCTCTCCCAGGCAGTCATCTTCACCAAACTCGACCTCCGTAACGCGTACCACCTGGTGCGTATACGCGAGGGGGACGAGTGGAAGACTGCATTCAACACCCCGTTGGGCCACTACGAGTACCTGGTGGTCCCGTTCGGTCTCACTAATGCCCCAGCAGTCTTCCAGGGGATGGTGAACGATGTCCTGCGTGACCTGTCGGGCAAAAGTGTTTTTGTCTACATTGATGACATCCTCATTTTTTCTAAATCCCCCCAGGAACACGTTCTCCACGTCCGGGAGGTTCTCCAGCGGCTACTGGAGAACCAGCTCTTTGTGAAAGCCGAGAAGTGCTCGTTCCACGTCTCGTCTGTCCCGTTCCTCGGCTTCATCATCGAGAAGGGCAGTATCCGGGCGGACCCTACCAAAGTCAAGGCAGTGACAGAATGGCCCCAACCATCCTCACGTAAGCACCTCCAACAGTTCCTCGGGTTCGCCAATTTTTATCGTCGGTTCATCCGCAATTACAGTGTCATTGCTGCCCCACTTACCAAACTCACCTCCACGTCCATTCCCTATTGCTGGAATCCCGAGGCTCAACGGGCCTTTGAACAACTCAAGGCTCGATTTTCCACTGCCCCCATTCTCTGTCACCCCGACACCACCCGTCAGTTTACTGTGGAGGTTGATGCCTCCGACACCGGGGTGGGGGCCATTCTGTCTCAGCGTGCCGCCTTGGACAGCAAGCTCCATCCCTGCGCCTTCTTCTCCCGGAGACTGTCCTCCGCTGAGCGCAATTATGATGTCGGGGACCGGGAACTCCTGGCGATAAAGCTGGCACTGGAGGAGTGGCGTCATTGGCTGGAGGGGGCAGGTAACCCATTTATTGTCCTCACGGACCATCATAATTTGATCTATATCAGGTCCGCCAAGAGGCTTAACGCCCGTCAGGCTAGGTGGTCTCTGTTTTTTGCCCGGTTTAATTTTTCAGTAACCTTCCGCCCTGGCTCTCGTAACACCAAGGCTGATGCCTTGTCCCGTATTTTTTCCCCCCCTTCCAGTCCTGCTGACCCGGAGCCCATTATACCCACTTCCTGTATTGTGGCTGCGGTGTCCTGGGAGATCGAAGAAGTCGTGAAGGCCGCCCAGGCCTCCCAACCGGATCCCCGCAATAATCCTAACCCCTCTCTGTTTGTGCCCGACTCTGTCCGTCCCCAGGTTCTGGAATGGGTTCACGCCTCCCGTCTGGCGTGTCACCCAGGGGTTGCCAGAACCATCGCCCTGGTCAGGAGGAGCTTTTGGTGGCCCACCCTCAAGGGGGATACCCGTGCTTTTGTCCTAGCCTGCCCTGTTTGCGCCAGGAGCAAGGCATCCCACCAGCCTCCCTCCGGACTTCTCCACCCCCTCCCTGTCCCGGGCCGTCCTTGGAGTCACATTGGGGTAGACTTCGTCACCGGGCTACCATTGTCAGAGGGCAACACCACCATCCTGACTATTGTGGACCGATTCTCCAAGGCGGTTCACTTTATCCCTCTTCCCAAACTCCCTTCCGCCCTCGAAACAGCGGAGCTCCTGGTGCTGCACGTTGTCAGGCTGCACGGGATCCCATCCGACATCGTATCGGACCGTGGGCCCCAATTCTCCTCCCAGGTGTGGAGGGCGTTCTGTGTGGCCCTGGGTGCGTCGGCTAGTCTGTCGTCGGGGTTCCATCCCCAGACTAACGGCCAGGCGGAGAGGGCGAACCAGGACCTGGGGGCCGCCCTGCGGTGCATCACTGCTCGCAACCCCGCTTCCTGGAGCCGTTTCCTCCCTTGGGTGGAGTATGCGCATAACTCCCTGAAGTGCGCATCCACGGGGATGTCTCCCTTCGAGTGCTCATTGGGGTACCAACCTCCCCTCCTCCCGGCCCAGGAAGCCGAGGTGGCAGTTCCCACCGTCAAGTCCCACTTCCTGAGATGCAAGCGGACGTGGAAACTCACACGCACCGCACTCCTTCGCTCAAACTCCCGTACCCAGCGTCTGGCGGACCTTCACAGGACCGCAGCCCCGCAGTACAGGGCCGGTCAGCAGGTCTGGCTGTCCACAGCCAATATTCCCCTCCCCACGTCATCCAAGAAACTTCAACCCCGGTTTATTGGTCCCTTTCCCATTGTTTGCCTGGTCAACCCCGTTTCTGTTAAACTCTCCCTTCCTGTTTCCCTTAAGGTCCACCCCGTTTTCCACGTGAGCCAGATAAAGCCTGTCGCCTCCAGCCCCCTCAGTGCCCCGGCGGTCACTCCACCCCCGCCCCGGATCATCGACCACGCCCCGGCCTACACGGTGAGTCGGATACTCGACATTCGCCGCAAGGGCCGGGGCTTCCAATACCTGGTCGATTGGGAGGGTTATGGCCCGGAGGAGCGGTCCTGGCTCCACAAGAGCCTCATTCTGGACCACTCTCTCATCTCTGACTTTCACAAACAGTTCCCGGACAAAACCAGGCCTCCGGATACGCCAGGTGGCGTTCTTTGAGGGGGGGGGTACTGTAACGTTCCGCTCCCTTCCTGTCCGTTCTCCATGTTTTTCCCTTTCCTCCCGTGTCTTGGTGGATTCCCTGTGTCCGTGTTTTCCCTGTCTCTACAGGCTGGGCGTGCCCCTTCTGTCTGATTCTCTCTGTTCCCTCACTTTAGGTTCAACCTATCTCCTTTCCCCCTTCCTGCATGCATTCCGCACCAGTCAATTAGTCAATCACTCTCGGTTACATTCCTCATGCTTTTGGTGATTGGTTTCAATTTCACTCCCCTACTTATACCTCTCACTGGCTGCTATTCGGCACCAGTTCGTTAACGTTGTTCGTGCGTGTCATGGTCTCCTGTATTTTGGTGCTAGTTAACTGTAAACTCTGCTGTGGTTTTCCCCGATCTACCTCCTTGGTTCCTAGACCAGTGTTCTACATTGATCCAGCCTGTAGCAGTCAAGTCTCCCTGTATGTGTTGCGGTACCCCCGCCACGACTAACGTTGCCTGCGCAGTTGGATGCTCTGCCTCCAGCCCAGTTCCTGTTGGACCCTCCGGTCCAGAGTCCGTTCCTGTGATCCAGTTCCTGTTGGACCTCCCGGTCCAGATCCAGTCCGGTTCCGGTTCGGAACAAAACCTTCGTTCCTGTGATCCAGTTCCTGTTGGACCTCCCGGTCCAGATCTAGTCCAGTTCCGGTTCGGAACAAAACCTTGTTCCCGTGATCCAGTTCCTGTTGGACCTCCCGGTCCAGATCAAGTCCAGTTCCGGTTCGGAACAAAACCTTGTTCCCGTGATCCAGTTCCTGTTGGACCTCCCGGTCCAGATCAAGTCCAGTTCCGGTTCGGAACAAAACCTTCGTTCCCGTGATCCAGTTCCTGTCGGACCTCCCGGTCCAGATCAAGCCCAGTTCCGGTTCGGAACAAAACCTTCGTTCCCGTGATCCAGTGCCTGTTGGACCCCCCGGTCCAGATCAAGTCCAGTTCCGGTTCGGAACAAAACCTTCGTTCCCGTGATCCAGTTCCTGTTGGACCCCCCGGTCCAGATCAAGTCCAGTTCCGGTTCGGAACCAATCCTTCGTTCCCGTTATCCAGTTCCTGTTGGATCTTCCGGTCCAGATCAAGTCCAGTTCCGGTTCGGAACAAACCTTCGTTCCCGTGATCCGGTTCCAGTGTGGGCCTCCTGGCCCAGTACAAGCCCAGCTCCGGTTTGGAGCAGTTCGCTACTTCCTGGACACTCTTTGATATTTTGTTAAATTTGTGTTGAGCTTGGGACTACCCCAAAGCTCCTAATAAACACTCATTTCTGTTTCCCTGTCTCTTGGTCGTGCTTTTGGGTTCAGCCCGTGTTTGGTTCGTGACAAAATTGACCCATTTTAAACTTTCATTGTTTGAGAGATACATTTTATAACTAGTGAATAAACCAGTTTTGTTCTTGTTTTGTGTTTCTCTTTGATGATTTTGTATATGCTTTATGTCTTTTTGTCTTTATGTCTTTTTTATATAATAAGATAAAGATGAAAAATAATAAAGAATGTCACTTCAAAACAATATCAATAATCTACTTGATGAAAATTTTTTCACAGATAAACATGATTTATGCTCCCTGTGCCTTCATTATAGTGGATTTATATAAATCACGTCTTTATCACAAAAACATGAATGACACTTTCATTGTTAAATGTGATCTAGCGGAGGTAAATGGCGACCATTAAACATATATATTGTTTATATTGTTTAGAATTGAGATAAAGATAATATTGAGTATTTGTATAAATATTATCGCATAATATTATCCCAATAATGTCCTGGGTATATTTAATCCAGACTAACTTCCGCAGGTAGTATTAACCCTTGTGTGTCATGGTATTGGCAGCCTCCTTTTAGTTCTGTGGTCGTCTTTTCGCTTAGTGGCATCATCCGTTCCGGTGTTTGGGTCTCGCCCGGCAATAATTTTTTTCACCTGATTTGGATTTCCTGCCAGTTATAAATAGCTCCGTACTTCTGTGTTTCGGCACTTCTGAATTGTTTGCATTTGCTTTTTGAAGCCGGTAAAGGTACAAGCGACCACTTCACTTTTAAGCTATTGCTTAAAAGTTACATGGGTCTTGCTTTTAGTGCTTTATTGTTCCTTGTATTGGAATTGTTTTTCTCGTTCGCACTTTTAGTTTCTCATTTTGGTCTCACTGTTCTCACTGAGACAGTTGCTTTATTTACCTTTTTTCTTTACTTCTTTTTAGTGTTCTCTCATATTGAGAATGACAAGTATTTTCTTCTTTTCTTTCTACCACTCGAGAGTTTTTTCGCCCATTTTGTCTGGGTCGTTATTATTTTTTTGTTTGTTTGTTTGTTTTACCTCTGTTTGGTGTCCTTTTTGCAGATATACTCCGCTCTTTTGGCTATTTTCCCTTCGGAAATAACTTGCACATTCCCTAATTGTCGCACATGGTTCTCCGAACCACTCACTCCTCTTTCATTGTGTTACCCTTTTCTGAGGATTAATGCTGATAGGAGATGATTAGCTCGACGACAAGACCATGAGAAGCTATAGTTGATGCTGGGTTTTGTTTACAGTGAGCAGGCTTGCTAACATTGAATTATTTTCTGTAACAAAGATGTATTGTTTTAGAAAATGCTTAGGTCTTATGTTTTTACAGTTCTCTCCTGTTATTACAATTAATGATGGCGCATAGTTTCACCATTTTTGCTGGTTTGCAGCTTAGCCTGTGCAGTGAAACAGCCCGCAGTGTTTGAAAAAATGCCACACGCAGATTTATGGGACTGAGGCAGACTTGGGGACTGGAATATCTTGTCATTATTAATTCTCTTTGATATTTTTACCGAGGAGTCATTCTTTCTTCTCTGTACACCTGCGCAATGCCAGAAACGAGCAGGTTTAAATTTAGACCGTAATGACAAAGTGATATATTTTTATGCATCGCTTAATATCATGTAAATCAGGAAATAGGGCACATGTTGTGAGTTTTACTGTCTGAGGTGCTGGGAGGGGTGATTTGGGAGTAGGCAGTACTTTTGCTGCACTTTATACTCTATACGCTGTTCGGTGTCACTGTTCAGTACCTTTGACAGGTGTAGTCTACAGACACGCACAGCAGAGGTTGATTGGTAATCAGACCAGCTGTTGCTTGTTGAATTCATCAGGTCTGTTATAAGGGCACAACCTGCTCAGTCTAGTGGAAGAGGTATTCATGGACATAACTGCTTTTTGAGAGTGCTTTGGCCCCCCAGGAGTCCTCTTGAGCACCAAAAGAGAGGGTAGAAGGTCATCCTTCTATACCCCATGGAAGACCTTCTTTGAATTGAAGTATACTTAATCTTTGTTTTTTGTTGTTGTGCTCTGCACCTGTTTGTACCCATTAACAAGTTCTAAAGCAGGCATGGGCCCATTTACTTGTCTTAGCTAATCGCCACCAGGCCACCATGCACTGTGTCACACTGTTTTAGGCAAATTCCAAAGCCACTCTCAAATCTCCTGGTATTATACTGCTATGTATGATATTTGCATTTTAGGTTCAGCATTAGAAGCATATTTTATGTAAATTAGCCAATATGCAAGCAGTATGATATACAAATAAACAGCGACGACTCGTGCTTTTAATCTCAGTTCTGCAGCTAAACCATCGCCAGCCCAAAGTATGTACTGGGGCCTCACTTTCATCTAACACACTATATGGGGCTTTTGGGTACCATATCCTGCTGAGGAACCTTCTCTTATGCACCCCTAAAAGCAATACACAGTCAGCAAGCAATGCTCCAGGGTGCTACAGACACTCTTTGGACTGACGGGGCTCACTCCAAGCTGCATACAGTCAATGGCGATCAATGGACAGATGCCAGATCTCTATTATAATTCATACGCTTTGCAGACACTGTCATCTGGCCGACTTCGAGAGCAATAGAAAATGCAATGTTGAATACAAATAGCAAATAAGAAAGTGCAGTACAAATCACAGCACGGCACGTAGCTGCACTACAAGCTAAAAGGCAGCCTCTTATCTGATTACAACACAAACCCCTGAGTGTACCAACTCCAGTATAAATCAGAATACAAATTACTAGTACAAAAAACATGTTTCTGATATCTTATTCCTACCTGCAGATTAGACATGTTTGAATCAGACAAACTCGTGTGCAGTCTGAAGGGGTGAGTATTGAGAAGGAGATGGTGCCAAATGGCTCTACAGTGTTGATTGGGTTTGGTAGCTCATTCCATCAGACAGATAACTCGAGGTGATATAGCACAGGCCACAGACTTGCCAAAAGGGAGAGAGGGTAAGAGGCTGATCATAAACAGTTACAGCGTGGGTCAGTTTCAGCTATACCAGTATAGTACAGTTGCTGAATATAGTGAGAATTTGACAGGGATAGAGTGAAGAGACTTCAGCTGAGATAAAATGTAATTTTTAAACACAAAACGGTTTATTGAGTAGTACAATTTTTAAATGCAAAATATAGGTTTCATTGGCACTCCTACAATTAATATTTGGTGAAGCCTCTCCTGGAGAGGATAACAGCACTGGGCCTCGTCCTGTAATGTCTGACAAGGTTGGAGAACATTTTGGAGGGATCTTGGTCCACTCCTCCATGCCGAAAATTTCAGGATCTTTGTTATTCTTAGGTTTGCGCTTGTGGACTACCCTCTTCAATTCAGCCCACAGGGTTTTGAGATAGTTCAAGTCCGGAGACTGAGTTAGCCAAACCATTGGTTTTGTGCCCCCGCAGCCATTTATGTGTTGATTTTGATGTATGTTTTGGGGTCATTGTCTTGTTGAAAAGTTGATCTATGGCTAAGTCACAACCTCCTGGCAGGTTTTGGGCTAAGGTATCCTGGTACATAACAGAAGTTATTATGCCATCAATCATAACAAGAGCCCTTGGACTAGCAGCAAAACAGCCCCAAAGCATCAATAGTCCACCAAAATTTATTATTGTGGGTATCAGCTGCTTTTTCTTGTATGCAGTCGTCTTTTGTCACCAAACATGCCGATGGTGTGCATGGCCAAAACCGTCATTTTGCTCTCATCTGACCACAACACACGATTCCACACGCAGTTCCAATAATGCTTGGAGAAGTTCAGGTGCTTCAATTTATGGGTTCCAAAGAGCTTGTTGACATGGAGGTGGCGTCTAACAGTTGATGTTAAAACCTGATAACGCCAAGATTCCACTAAACGGTGCAGTTCTGAAACTGATCATTGGTTTCTTCTTTGCCTGCCTCACCATCTTCCTCACGTCACATGCGTCCTCTTCCTGGTAAATTTGCAACTGTTTCAGACTCTTGAAACTTTTTGATTATTGCCCTGACCGTGCTTAGTGGTATTTTCACCTGTTTATGTATTTTTTATATCCATTACCTGATTTGTGTAGGTCAACAACCATCGGTCTCTTCTGAGTTGAAAGCTCTTTGTTTTTCCCCATGCTGGTAGAGGACAAAGGGATTTTACATGTGTGCAACCTCATATTTATGCCCCAGCGAAAAACAGGAAATGGAGAAAGGCAGCAATACAGTTTCTGGAGACTGAGATTAATACAAACAATATAATTTCATCAGACCCTTTGTTTGGTTTTATTTGTAATACTCTTTAGGGGTGCCAATCATTTTGACCCCTATGTTTTTGAGAAAAATACTATTATTCAAAGAAAATTTGTTATAACAATAATTTTCATTGGAGTAAATGTAATTAGTTTCCATCAAATGTTTGAGCGGAAAAGTATGTGCATTGTCATTATGTTTATTTTATAGAAACATTTTTGCTCATTTTCATGACGCGTGCCAACAATTCTGGAGTTGACTGTATGCACCTTCAAGTCACCTTCCATCTATAGAAACCATCTCGGTTTCAACCTCTCACTCCACCATGGGTTTTACATTACATTATAGGCATTTAGCAGACGCTCTTATCCAGAGCGACTTACACAACTTCTTATTACATTTATCCATTCATACAGCTGGATATATACTGAAGCAATTCAGGTTAAGTACCTTGCTCAAGGGTACAACGGCAGTGTCCTACCTGGGAATCGAACCTGCAACCTTTCGGTTACAAGTCCAGCTCCTTAACCATTATACTACACTGCCGCCCCTGGGAATGAATGAATATGGCCTGGCTATACTATCTGCAGCTTATATCATTCATAATTTATATTAAAATTGGCTTATGGCTTATGCAACACACTGCATCCTGTTGTGTGGTCAATAATCCCAAACTATTGGACACTCTGTTGCCATATTCTGTCGGGATGATTTCATGGATGACCAGATGGAATCCAATCAATCTCTTAGATGTTTATGAGATGGTTAAAAACTACAACTTCCTCGGAGCTGCAGTCAATCGATATCGAAGACTGCATGTTTAAGATAATAACCTCAAAGTCTGAAGATTTACGATCACTAGAGCGAATATGAGTGCATTCAAATGTGAAGAAAAGATTGGAGTGAACAAAATCAACGCCAAAAGTAAATGCAATTTATGTTTGCTAATTGACAGAATAAATAATAGTGATGTTCTGCAAACCTACTGCTGTCCTGGAAAATATAATAGAATATAATACTATTCTAATATATATATTTTTGTATAGTGGGGTGCATCATTACTGGTTAATTTGATTGTAATTAATAAAGCAATGAAGTAAAGATATTAATGTGTATTACAGCAAAATATAAATGTTGCGTATGAAAGACACCATAGTTTAAGATATCAGCTTTTGTGGAATCAGTTTGCAAATACATATTTAGTTGCAAATCCAATAAACCCTTTTAGACCCATGTTTAAGATGAAAACTGCTTTACAAACAACATGGGCTCATCTATTACACAGTAGACCAGAACAGGCTTTCTTTACAACAGTTATACATCACCCCTGCTTATGGATAAATTGATGCTCTGCCCAAATCATCAATCATATTTTGTGTGGAAACAGCAAAGTGTACAACAAAATCTGTCACCGTTTCTCATAGATACAAATAATGCATGTTCTTTTTCATAATATGAGCTCGATGTCTCGCTATGGGATGTGACCCTCCGCAGCCCTGACAGAAGTACCTATCTCAAATAACCAATCCTGATTGGTCAGAGAAGCGTGTCCCTCCGCTGCGTGATGTAGTCCCCCCCACTACAAATACCGCAACAGGAGGACACGCCCGCCATTCTAAAAATTCTTCTCACCTAGAAGCATTATCTCACCCGAGCCTAAGTTAGTTTAACTGTCCACAGACGGAATTAATTATTTATTAGCTTCTGTCGACGGACGCTAACTCAGCTCACGATATTCGCCGAGGTTTTGCACGCCAGCTCCCCTCGACGTTTTCTGCTAACACACCAGTTAGCATCTTGCTTTTAACACGCCAGTTATCAGCCTCTCGCTTCTAACACACCAGTTAGCTAGCTATCTGCTCCTAACACACCAGTTAGCTAGCTACCTGCTCCTAACACACCAGTTAGCTAGCACTTACCGTAAAAGACACCCGCGCACCCGCCGGTGTTTTTTGCCCCCATGGCGTCCGCTGCTCCTCATGCCAGAGGAGACTCCCGGCCCTGCCCTTGTGGTGCCCGGATTTCGGGGAAGGATACGCACCCCGTGTGTATGGGTTGTCTCGGGACTGACCACGCCAGGCTGTCCCTATCCGTCCCCGGGTCGTGTGTACATTGCAAAATGTTCACGACGAAAAGCTTGAGACGCCGCCTGGCTCGCCAAGCCAGCCTGTCCGACCAGGACCCGCTTCTGACCGCCGCTACCCCGGTAGCCGCTGACGAAGAGGAGCCCATGGTGGAGGAGGTACACGAGGTGCACACCGACTGGGCCGCCCTGTCCGTGATGTCCCCGGTTCCTGCCTTCCCTTCCGACGATGTGTTAGAGCTGGAGTGTGTGGAGTCCGACTCCGATGATCCCCCTCTCATTTCAGAGAGCGAGGAGGAGTATGATGCCTTAATCACTCCGGTGCCGGCTGCAAAGCCGGGGCTGCTTTCCGGGGGCTCGGAGGACGGCGAGGACGCACGTCCCTCGTCCCCGGTTCCTGTGGTCCTGCTCGACACGTGCAAGCGTGCGGCAGCGAGCATGGGTATTCCCTGGCCCGCTCCGGTGACACAGCCCTCGCGCTCGCGCTACGAGGGCAGGCTATTAGCACCGGGCGGTAACACGGCCAAGCAGCTTCTTCCCGTCTTTCCTGACTTACTGCTCGAGCTCACCAAGATGTGGAGCGACAAGCCGTACAGTGGAAGGAACCAGATCCCGGGTGCCTCCGTCCTCGACACCGAGAACATGGAAGCCCTGGGTCTCCTCGCCATGCCCCCGGTCGAGTCCCCGGTTGCAGCGCATCTGTACCCGGGTGGCGCCATGGCTGGCTCAAGCAGACGTCCGTCCCTCCCCGCTAAATCGGAGCGTCTTCAGTCTGCTTTGACCGAGAGGGCGTACAAGCAAGCCGCGCTCTCGATGAGGGCTTTGAATGTGCTGTCGCTTCTCTCCGCTTACCAAGCCGACATTCTCCACGGTGCACCTAGCGCCGCGGTTTGGCGCGAGGCGGGAGTGATTACCGACCTGTGCCTTCATGTCCAGCGGGTGGCTGTGCTCGCCACGGGGAAAGCTATGGCTTCTCTCGTGGTCCAGGAACGAGCCAGGTGGCTCAATCTCGCCAGGCTGACTGACAGAGAGCGAGACGACATCCTGGATGCGCCCGTCATACCGGAGGGTATCTTCGGCTCAGCTCTGACCTCCATGCAGGAGAGAGCGGAGGCGAGGAAGAAAGACAACGAGGCGTTTGCGCTCTGCCTGCCGCGTAGAGCCCCCTCGCCGTCTCCCCCGCCCCGGGGAAAGTCTTTCGCCCAGGCTGCTGCTCAATCTGCGCGATTTAAGGTCCCGAAGAGGCCGCAGCAGCAACCTTCCCCGGCCCGATCCCAGTCGCCTGCTCCTCGGGTTGGTTGGAAGGGTCCCCCCGGCGCTCAGCCCGCAGCCCCGCCGCCTCCACCGGCCGCTTCAGCTGCGCAGGGTAGGAGGAAGAAGAAGGCTACTTGACCGCCTTCGCCGTTTCTCCGGGTGACGCGCCCATCAGTTCCCCGTTCATGGGCTCCACCAAAGAGGGTTTTAAGTGCGCATCTCCAGTCGCTGATCTCCGCCCCAGGGCCAGACGAGACGAGGAGGGACATTGTCACCGGGCTGTTTGCCGTCGCTTATGCCCCCATGGGATCTGACGGTGGTTTTGGAGGGGCTTAAGGGTCCCCCCTTTGAGCCTTTACAGGGTGCTAGTTTGAAGCATTTGTCTCTTAAGACAATGTTGTTGCTGGCGCTCGCTTCCGCGAAGCGGGTCAGCGATATTCATGCACTCTCGGTGCATCCGTCATGCACTCAGTTTGCCCCAGGGGACGTAAGGGTGTCGCTGAGACCTAACCCAGCCTTTGTGCCTAAGGTGGTGGGTTCATGCTCCCCGATTACTCTCGCTGCGTTCACAGCTCCAGCTGCTGACCAGCGGGCTCATACATTGTGTCCGGTCCGGGCCATACGTTGTTATGTGGACAGGACTCAGTGCTTCCGACGGAGCGATCAGCTCTTTATTTCCTGGGCTAATCCCAGGAAAGGTCAGCCTGTTTCGAGGCAGCGCCTCTCACACTGGCTGGTGGAAGCTATAACTTTGGCCTACGCTAATGAGGGGTTGCGCCCGCCTGCGGGCCTGCGCGCTCACTCTACGCGGGGCATGGCTGCATCCTGGGCCTTGTTCAGGGGGGTGTCTATTCAGGACATTTGTGCGGCGGCGAGTTGGACTTCGCCTCTGACTTTTGTTCGATTCTACATGCTGGATGTGTCGGGCCCGTGCGTTGCCAGCGCGGTCCTTCAGGCCTAGCATCTGGACATCTGGACCCTCCCATCGGTTGGTGGCTGTTCGATAAAGCTGTCTGGCAATTCGGGAGTAACCACATCCCATAGCGAGACATCGAGCTCATATTATGAAAAAGAACTTTAGGTTACTGTCGTAACCCCGGTTCTTTGAGTAATATGAGCGAGATGTCTCGCCAGACAACCCTTCTTGCTGGGCGGTGAGAAGGAATTTCGGGCTTTAGAATGGCGGGCGTGTCCTCCTGTTGCGGTATTTGTAGTGGGGGGGACTACATCACGCAGCGGAGGGACACGCTTCTCTGACCAATCAGGATTGGTTATTTGAGATAGGTACTTCTGTCAGGGCTGCGGAGGGTCACATCCCATCGCGAGACATCTCGCTCATATTACTCAAAGAACCGGGGTTACGACAGTAACCTAAAGTTCTCTCTCTTTGTCACAGTCTTTCTGGTCACCGCCCCTTCTCCGCGTAGGGTTCCTTGCAGCTCCGGGAAGGCGTCCGTGCCGTGTTTTTTCACCTGTTACAGGTGTTCTTCCGGCTATATAAACACTGTGCTTCCCTTTTCCGGTGCTTTGGTGTCAAATCGCCACATACTCAAAGCCGGTAAAGGCACAGGATTTTGTTTTTCTTGTGTTCGCATAAGCAAAGCAGCAAGTTCCAGTTAGAGTTGGGTTTAGATCTTAGGATCTTTTGGTTTTTCCTTTTTTTCTCTCTGTCCTGAGTTATTCTTTCTTTACCATTCTTTCTGAAGTATTTCTTTGTTTTCTCTTCTCTCTGTTGCCTCTTGGTTTTAGTTCGTTGCGTTATTTGAGCTAGAGGCATTCTGTTCTTAGTTACTTTTCTTTTGCTCCGGCCTACGAGTTTTTCTCGCCAAATTGTCTATTCCTTTTACCTCCGTTATTGCTCTCTTGTAGTGAGAGCGAGAGGTAATTCTTTCCTTTCCATTCTACTGCTCGTGTCTTCGAGTCCTCGCCCACTTCTCCTGGTTTGATTTTCGTTTGGCGAGACACCGGGAGTTTTTATTCCCATTCTTTATTTTCTGCTCCGTTCGCGGACTCCTCACCCCCTCTAGTGGTCCTCACTTTTGTGGGAGACTTCATCTGATCCCCCTTCCTGTCGCATCTGGCTCTCCGAAACCGGGCCCCCTTCACCCTCTTGTGTATCAGAAATGGGAACTGTGGAACACCGTGGTGTAAGGTTTAGCATATTACAAACTGCAATAACCCCCAACAACTGGAAATGAACAAATGCTTTCATAATTTGTTAAACCCATTAAATAAAGTGAGGGGCAACAGGCATCGCAGCTTGCCATTTGGATACACAGTAGAGACCTGCCCCTCTATTAGGAAGAGTCTTCATATCAAGAAATAACAGGGAAAACGATGACTGAGGGAGGATAAACAAATGACATAAATGTCATATTATGACTCCTATACAGTACGCTTTCCACACAGACAGAAACGACACGAGCAGCGGCAAAACCCCGTTTCTTTCCTTCCTGTCACGAGTCAGCGCAATCATGTCATTTTCCCCTTGGTTAGTAAACCTAGAGGGGAAGGAAAACATTTTCTAAATCCTTGGCCAAAGTCCTAATTACCCAGCCTAATTAATGTTCTGTTCAGTTCTTCAACGTTTCTTTGTCTGTACCAAAGTGCATCTTATTTTTATACCTTGAGAATTTCTCTGGAGAGGACTTGAGTAAAGGTGGAGTTTTTTTTTAATTCAAATTTGTGTCTCTGTGGAAGTTCACTTCTCTGCTTCTTCCAGTCTGGTTTCACCCCCCTTCGTAGAGGTGTCACCACCTCTCTCTCCTCCGTCTGTCGAGCTCAGCCACATGTGCACGGCAGCTGCGTTTGCACAGCTGTGGGGGAGCAGGTGAAGTCACTGGGAAAATGTCGGAAATCACAAGAGGGCTGAACGCAAATTAAGGATGCTAAGTGTTTACAGAGCGAAGGGCCCGGAGCTGATCATACCCAGTAGTAGAGTTCTGGTGTTTGCAAAATTTCTTCTGTTGCCAATACAGAGCTGCAAGGGAGTATCCACTCTATTAATTACATAACGCCCTAAAAATACCACACTTAGAAACTGTGTGGGCCTTTATTTACTGTTTTCTTAATTAAATACCCAGGTACAACTTTTATGCATTCTCACGGAGCCACCTCATTCATGCAACATTTGAATAACAAATCCGACTCATTTCAATATAATTACAAAGGCCCACTCTGTGGCTCCAGTGTATTCCAATGTCTAAACAAACCCTTTCTTTTTTTGTATTTGGGAGAGCAGTATGTACAACAGTAATAAAATAAAAACAGTATCTGTCAGCACACTTCATATAGCAGACTGCTTCTCAAGCACGTTGAGATCACCTCGCTTTCTCTTAATTTTACGATCGCTCTAAAACATCAGCAGAGCGTAACGTCTCACTCATTAACCGGAGCTAAAGCAATTAAACACGGCAAGCGCTGAGACTGCAGTACCCATAATTGACTGTGCATTGTACACGTCCTAATTATTAATCATGTTATTGATTCTGGAAATCTGAATAGTTAAGAATTGTGGAAATGATTCGTGAGCATTGTGTAGGAAGGGCCGGAACTCCTGGGGGTCTGATAAAGGAAGTTGCACGTGAGACATGGCGGCGTCACTTAAAACAGGGAGGGGCGGGGATGGGAGGGAGGGGCAAGTGCTGGAATGGAGACAGAGGGTGCGATGACTTCAGCAACAAGCTTTCCGCTGGTTACCGTTCCACATTTCCTTTCCCTGCTTGTTAGACCAGATACCCAAACTGTTGTGCAAGGATCCCTCATTCCATGAAGGAATCTCTGGGATCCTAAGCATAAACTTTTTTCCATTTTTAAGAATAATGTTTATACAGTATCACCATATTTTCTAAATTATATATTTAGACTTGGATCTTATATTGTTTACATCCCATTTAATATTGTGATAATTTGAATAATTACATATTTTGTAATATATATGTAATATGTACATAATATTATGATGTAATGACATCATTATTTATATATACTTCCATGTGCCACGATGGGAATCCTTAGCCACATGTTGGTCATTTTAAGGAGACTTGAGATGAACATGGATCACTGTGTTAGAGTGCTCAAGAGATACATCAAAATTGTTCAGTAGAACAGAGGGTTTCAATGTTTTGAAAAAATACTGGATGTATGTATTTATTCTTGAGGTGAAAAGAGAAGAGAAGAATTAAGTTCATAAGTAGAAAAGGAATGCCAGGGAAGTCAATAATTACCACATGGGTCTTTGGAAACTTGGCCAGGAGAGAGAAAGACATTCATGAGCTGCTGAGTAGGAAGTGAAGAAGAAACAAAGAGAAATGAGGGAAACAATTTTATAGTGGTGGGAATGTGTTCAGGGGTATTTAAAATGAAGGATTTTCATAAGAAACCCGGGAATCAATAGGGGAAGCTAGAAATCCTTATGCAACACAATTTGTGCTGAAGTGATAAGGCAAGCTACTGTATATGTAATGGGGCTGCTCTGCTTTGGCCCTGAACCAGGCTCCCCACCATCCACACTGCACAATAAGAGACACGATTAGCTCAGTGAGCTAAAGGTCAAAGGTGTCCAGCTGAGGGAACCAATCACACTCTGATTCGGCCTCCAAGGGAGTGACATTGCCTTCTATATTGGATGTTCACATGCTCACTTACACTTCTGAACTCCGCTAACTACATTTCCCCCTCTCTAAACTCCCGCAGCAACCTCGTCTGACTGATAGGCATTAGTCTCATTATCCGAATCACTAGCACTACTCTACCAGGGGAAAGTGTGCTAAAGTGTGCTGTGGGCTTTGAACAGCGACCTCGCCATCTGCACAGCACAGAAAGAGATATGATTAGCTCACTGAGCTAAAGACCTTAACTAAGGTTCATAGTTAAGGGAACTGATTGTACTCTTGTTCAGGCTCCAGGGAGTTGTTACCTTTTGTAGAGAACATTAACAGGATCACTTCCAAAATTTGCAAGCTCCCTCCTGAGTCCTGAATCTTGCAACAATCCACGCTGACTGAAAGGAATTGTGGTAGTCTCATTATATGTGTCAAAGGCCCAACTGTAATGGTGCTTGTTCTCTGGGTTTAAAACTGTGTCTCCTGCCATCCATATTTTCTGAAAAAGAAATATGATGAGGCCACTGTGCTCAAGACAAAAGGTTCAAAGTATTGCACTGTTATTCAGACTGAATGATAAATAAAGGTGTATCACATCACCTTCTATAGTGGATATTCATAATCTAAATTCTAAATCATATCTCTGAACTTTTCTACATATGGAAAGCAAAGAGACAAGGAGAGAGAAACAGAGATGGACCCTAAACAGAGCCATGGGGTACTGTAATAGTGAGGTGAAAATTAGTGGTAAAATAACCTTTCATAGAGAATGGAATAGTAGAACCAGCAAAATAAGTGAGGACTAGATTGAAATATATCTGCTGTTCCAGGGAAGCCGTAAAAGGAATTCACAGATAGAATAGCAGTTCCCACTGACTAGTACAAAGATTGCAGAGGATCAAGAAGAAAAGATTGAGCAAGGAGTGGGGCTGCGAGGGGGCAGCCCACTCAAGATTTTGAGCCGGACGAACAGCAGGGGGAAATTTTACAGGCTTAAGGGATCTAAAACTGGATATTTTGTGAAGATATAAGGCAAACCACTTAGAAAAAGCAGCCTGTAAAGCATGAAATGCGTACAAACAGAGTGTGAGTTCTGGGGAAATAACCGAGAAGAGATGAGAGACATAGAATATTACTGTTTAAGACGGATGAGAATAAGTCCACCCACCCTTCGTCTCATTTTCTTATATTTTTTCTCTTTTTTATCCCCAATTTTTTTGTTCTCGTAATTTGAAATTCCCAGTCGTATTTGTACACCCCTTCTCATCATTTTAAATGTAGGAGAGCACAGCCAAGTATGTGTTCTCCTCAGAAGCGGGTGCTTCTAGCCACTGTTTTTTTTCCTCACTGCAGTGCGCAATCTGAATACAGGCGCCCTATTGGCCGGCAAAGTCACTCGTGTGCAGTGAGGCAGACGGCTGTGCCAAACTGGCCAACCTTAAACCCTCTCTCCACAGTTTCCGCAGGCATGGTCAGGATCTGATAGGAGACCACGAGGTGTGTCCCTGGACGAGTTCCCCTACAACCCCATTAGTCTCACGTTCAATCTTATCTATGCTTAAATGACATACAGTGTTATTGTATTTGTTAGAATAAAGTTGATTGTGAGTATTTGTTATCAGGATGTGTAAGATAACCTTTTCCACTTTAGTCTCACAGTTATGGCCCACATGGATGTCTGGTGTCGAGATGTATAAGGATATGAAAATATAAGAATGCCTACCGTCTACTCAAGCCAGGTCTTTGCCTTGATCAAGAGTCAAGATCTTGAACATGACAGGGGTCTCTGTCTCTGAAACATGACCTGGTTTATTTCATGCATTATCAGCTCTGTGTGAAGAAATCATGGTAAAATTTACCTTACTTTTTCCACCTGTGCTCCCTTGTTCTGACAGGATTTCACCTGAAATTTACCATTTCTCCTGTAATTCCTCCTGGATTACTCATGTAATCCGCATTTAGTCCCTTTTTTACAATGATTAAAACCTCAATGGTTAATTCCCTTTTAGTCTCATGTTGCTGTGCCTGAAGATATTCTCCTTACTTCTCTGTCACTTGATATTTGTCACGCAGCATGTGAGGCATTTACTGCAGACAGAATATGTTTCCAAGCCAAATATGCTAGTATATTCAATAAACATTAAATAATCTATCATCTACCAAGGGGCCTAGAAAATTTGAGATAAGAATGACTAAACACTCATGTCACACGCATCGAGGTTGTTTTCTAAAAAAAGGCAGTTTGCAATCATAATAGCTTCACACTTTTTTCCCCCTTGCCAGTCTTTAGAGCCACGATTCATGCAGTTGAAGTTCTAATGAATTTTTTTCCAAACATATTAGGTAATTTCTTTATATTGTATGGCATTCCTATTACGAATATTAACCAGGGAAACGAGAACAAAATATGAAAACAGTATTTCATTGCCCTCCCTGTCAGTTTCACATTAGCTTCTGTCAGAGGTGTTCCTAGGGTAGAGGCAGAACAGAAGCAGGCAGTGCAGCTGCGGTCTAATTGAATGCATTACCGACTCAAGTCAATCTGCGATCTGTCTAGCTCAGGTAAACGTCATATAAGCTCTAATTGTAGCATTGGGGCTCGTGACATGGCGTGGGATGGCGGGAGTTTAGGAGCGGTGCGGTTCCCTGAATAGAAGTGCTCACAGCGTCCGCAGGTGGAGTGAGAGGTTAGGGAAATGAAGGTGCAGGCCCCCCTTTTTTCTGTCCGGTTTCACCAAGTGTCGTTTCCGTCATCTGCGATCTGCGATGTGTGTTCTAACGACATGCCGATTCTATCCAGGCCGGCCCTTAACGGATCACGGCTGAGCTATGGAACGAGGCCTCATTAAAGGCAGAAATGGTCTACATAAACCTTAGCAGGACAAAAGAAGACAACAACAGGATATGAGTGGAAGTGAAATTGCTGTTTGTGCAGTCAAACGGTTGTGCTATCCAGAAGCTTCCACAGTATAATAACTGGACAGTTAGGAGATGGTTTGCCTTGTCTTTTCTGAGACTTTTTATTGACCCTCATCTTTTTCAGTTGCTTTGAGGTTTCATTTGGAAAAGAAGACCTTAAAGTTCATATGGAGATGTGCAAATATTATTTCAAAGAATGACAATGGTAGTCATCATGACCAACAGTGACAGAGGCCTAGCTGAGGAAACAAACGTTTATGCTGATTGAGAATAATTGTAGGACAGTAAGTTACATTACATTACAATAGACATTTAGCAGACGCTCTTATCCAGAGCGACGTACATAGTGCATTTCCAAACTAGGAACAAGTGCGTTCCTAGTAAATCTAGTCACAAACTATGTAGCACAGAGTATGTTATTTGCCCTTAGCTACCTCAAAAACAATTATTCTATTTAACTTGATATCCTACTTCTCTATTCAGCCAACTTTATCTACTAAGCTTTCAGTTGACCTTTTTTAAAGTTTTGAGAAAAAAACATCTGTAATTGGAATTTTCAAAACTCCTGTACTGTTCTGGTAACAATTAATCTTTTTCCAAGGAAGCTTTCGGCAGTCAGGTGCCATCAGCTGAGCCATGTGGGATGTGGGAATCGGCATAGCTCAAGGAGGGGAATAGAGGGTGTGGGAATGCTCTGTTCCACAGAAAGGGCTATTTTGTGAGGGTGCCACCATTTTATCTTTTCAAGCTTAGTCTTTGCTTATTGTAAAGGCACAAAATGTTTCTCAATTTTATCAGCATTCTTTACTCTCTACACACTTAATAACAATTTCGCTCAACTTGAGAAAAATCTGTCAATATATTTTTTTACGGGTAATATAACATTTGAGAGAAGGCTGGTAAAAACTGAAAATCTGAAAAAAATCTGTTCATTTTGAAGTAAAGGTTTTTTAAAAAACTTTTAATCAAAAATGATGTGGCTTGTTTGCTGTAAACCAAAGAGATCAAGTACCATTGAGACTCCGAAATGAACACAGTATGAAGAAGAATAGAATACATTAAAATATAACGATTTATTTTCTTCCATACATTTTAAAGCTATTGGACAGTGACAAACATAGCTCAGCAATACACACTTTACAACAAAGAATATACAATGTTCAATAAAGGTGTAGATGACGGTAAACAATAGCAATACAGATACAATAGCAAAGAGGGACCAATGGGAGTGGCAAATAAATAAAAATACTATTTGTTCTTGAGCTTTTTTGAACTCCCCCTGTCTATATTAGTCATAATTTAAAACAAGTGCTCACTCAAAAAGAACAACATAAATACACTGTGTCTTTTAGTGCCAGGATGAAATGACAGTGGATATGCTCTCAGTCTCTGTCGTACGTTTGTTATTATTTAAGATTGACGGGGATCCTACCGACTTGTGTCTTTGATGGTTTCTCCCCCAAGGATTTGGTCATTAGTGCCAGTGAGTGATATGGCAACCCCTGCGGTTTTGACAGAGACTCATATGGTCAGCGTGGGTTGCAGATTAAGTTACAGCACTCTGACGGGGGCCCCACAGAGCGTTGTCTGTGGTTCTATAGGACCAGGGGTCAGATTCGAAGGGACAGACAGGGGACTAATTTGTCTTCTTATTGGATTTAACTTTGGCCTAATGGGCGGAGCGTGTTTGCACCTGTCAGATCGTACCGCAAGTAGAATGGGACGGGGAGGGGGAGGTGGGTTGTAACTGTGTCTGTCTCTGTGGTGTATGTTATTGAGGTGACTTTGACCTCTATTCATCTCACACTTGGAATGTAGAGTAAAATGGACACTTCCAGTCTGGACGGTGGGGACTGTGACTGTGCTTGGCGATACACTAACCTGGTGTGATCAGAGACCATTATGCTGAACAATACCCTCCAGCTAATTATCGGCAAGATGGATGAGGTTTTGGAAATGACAGAGCAGGGGTCTTGAAATTGTTTTGGGCAATTATTACCTTTTTAAATTAAAGTCATTGGTTGGAAGGGTCAAAGAAGGGTGATAATTTCTTTGTTTCAAGTGTGAAAATTTTTAACTTCCTGGGGTAACTGTGCACTTGACCACCTTTTTTTGCGTTGCATGATGGGTGACGAAGAGACAGAAATACCTAGTTAGCTAATTGCGATGAGATGCTATTTTCCCTCACAGACATCAGTTTAATGCAGATTCTGCCCAGGGGTACTACTTTAATATTTTATGGATGCGTCAGTTTAATCATTTGTATCTGCTAACCACAGTTCAGGCAGCTTAGAATTATATGGTTATACTTGAGATGTTTTTTTTAAATAGAAGAAAAAGGCATAAAACAGAGCTTTTATCCAAGATGTTGGCCTCTACTTGACCTTTTTGAAATACACTGAGTGGTGTGATTACATATCACTCACTGAAGAGAAAGGGAGAAAGGTAGGTTTTTATAAAGTTCAGTGAAAGAATTTTAGAAAAATTATTCTGCAGTATTAAATCGTCCAAAATTCCCCATTAACCTCATTGACCAATTACTTGGAGTTCCACTTATTCTCACTGTTTGCTTTATAATGGTCTCAGTGCCCTTTGCAATGCCAGAACATTCTTCTGGGCCTGGGTTCAACAAGAACGTATGGTGTAGGTTATTGTTTTTTCTTATGCAGTGCTGCACAGGCATGCTGGGTCCAAATGCTGGGTCACTCACAAATGCATAGCCAATCAATGAAAGCAGATTTATTACAAGTTTCTGGAAAATGACATCACTGGAAGGTTTCTGTCCTTTGTTCAGTCAAACGGGCGGTTCAACACCCTGCGAGAACCTGCCCACAGTCTGTCTGTCTGTCTCTGCCCAGGCCACCCCACCCCCCAGCAGCTACAACGTGCACGAGTCCTTTGAGAAAACGCGTGGCCGCACCTGCTACGTGGCGCCCAGGAACGAGGGGGCGAGGAAACGACAGAGCTGCTTCCTAAGCGCTGCGCCCCGACTCTCTTCTATCCAACCTTCTGACCCCGAAATTCCTGGTACCGCACCCCCATATACATCTAATCTACATCACTCTGGTGCACGCAAAGACCATATCATATTGAGGCCGCACGTGTGTGTGACACAGCATGCACATTTCACAGCTGTCTGATGACATTATTTAATTAATTTCTTAACATCTAATGCATTTCTTTTTTTCAGCTTTATTGAATTCTAGTTTTAATAACACGATGAAGATGAAATGTCAAAAATACGGGTTGCTAAACTTATATGATATATGGAGCGAGTCACAACACATATCTCCAAGTGGCTCATTGGTGTTCTTTGAGTCGTGAAAGATGAGCACTTACAGACCTCATTCAACATTCAACTTCAACCCTCAATGCAGCTAGGAGAGATCAGGAATACACTATATCTTATGATAAGTTCAAACTGGAATTCTACAATGTTTGACAAAATCATACATATCCAAATGAGGGGGTTGATAAATTAATTTGATTGGGAATGAACAATTAGTGAATTGGACTAGGCAGAAATAGTACAATGTTAGCTCTCCCAACTGCTTCCCCATTATACTCAAAAGTATACTCTTAGATCTTGGATTGGCAGGAGGGGATTATAAAGAGATGGTCCATTAGTAGAGTATCTTGAGAAACACATATTCATCAGTGAACTTTCAAAACTGTATTTGTGCAGAAAAAAAATCTGCACAAATACTTATACATAATTATATGTCAGAGTTAATGACAAATGTCGACTAAATCTAAGTCACTAGTCCTCCGCAACATGTTCTATAATTTCCCATTAATAGCTAAAATGTTTTTTTTTTAATAGTGGCATAATTTGAACAAGAGGTCCCTGCAAGATTCTTTGCGATTATAGGAATGTCATTATATAACAAAGGAGATGCACTGAGTCCTATTGGCTACGATTGTGTTGCTGCAACATCGCAGCGTTTTAATGCTCATTAAGGATTGTACCTAATTTTTCCCCAGAGTGTAATAGATTAGGTTCCCATATTCTGCAAAGGTCACATTTCCGATCTCGCAAATAAACTGTGACGCTTGACCATTCAAGCGTTATTTTCTACTGCGTTGTGTAAACCCGCCTAATGTGAACAAGACCCCGGTTGCCAGGCAATTTCCCACTGCGCTTAACCAAATATTTACACCGGCAAGATCTCCTTTAAAAAACGTTGTTTCAAAATTGTTAAATTAATGACTTCTTTGGATAATTCATACCTTCCCTAGTGACCGTGCCTCTGCCCGGCCCCTAACAATAGAAATATTTGCATATAAATAGATTTGGCTGTTTGCGAAACGTGTTCTCAAACACACTGCCGGCTCGATTCCGCCACTATTTAATTAGCATTTTCGAATATGTGTCACACGTCTTACATCCGCCCCTTTGCCGCAATCTCATTTTTATGTCTAGTTAATTAAAACGCGTTTAACGATTCAGCGTTTTTTAGACGTGCACCTTCCCCTATACACCCCTCCACCATCCTCCACCCCCCCCCCCCCAAAAAAAGAGGCGGGTATTCTAATGGAGCCCAAGAAAGCGTGTGCACTGTAGGTAAAACGGGAGTGTTCAGAGTGCAGCGGAACTTGAAATGCAATCAGAATTTCTGCGTCGGTAAGCATCTTTGATTTACCCCCGGGGTCAGGCACGCACTTGGCTCTCGCTTAGGGAAACGTCGTGCTGGAACCCCCCGGGCAAACTCTCGTTATTGGTTGTTTTTTCCCCGCGTAGAATCTAATATCGCGCGGCCTTTTTTTTTCCACTTCACAATGCAAATGTCACGTTCCCACTGGAGGTGCGGCGTAATTAAACGATTCCCCATCCCTCTTGTTTTCCTCCTTTATTTGCGCGTGAAGCATCTGTTTCGCCGCGTCGTCGGTGACAGATTGAGATGAATACGTCTGCGTTAGCTCGGAGTGCGGGTTGCTAAGTGTCGCTCTGTCTGGCTAGCAGTGGACAGTCTTTGGCCTCACCCAGGTTGTCTCGCCCTCAGGCCCTGGGCAATACAACCCTACCATCAAGTCCAATCCTAAGATGGCCCTGATCGTGTCCCAGGAGGACCGCTTCAAAGACCCGAAGGACACTGCGCCCAGCCCGGCCACATATGAGGTGATTTAATGACACGCACCACAATGACATGGTTACTCACATGAAAACAGTGAAGTGAATTTATACACATAAAAGTCAAGTATCAGCACTCAATTTTGGCATTGTCTTATAAAAAATGAATATTGCTACAGTATTGCTCCAACTGTGTTCCCGGTTCATCAATTCAGAGCTACGTTTGCCTGGAATTTGTGTTTTACTGGAAACAAATGACCGTACGATTATATTTTATGGATAAAACGAGGATTACGATAGTACTGAATTGACATTTGATATAGTTCAGCACTGTGATGCTGTATTTGTTTGAACTGGGATCATAGATGCATTTGTGGACTTTCCTGCCCCACTGTAGAACCTTGAGTCACAACGCACTCTTCTTTGTGATACATTGTTCTTTGTTCCTTTATTAAACTCTGTGAAGTGTTTAATATGATCTTCCACACCCTTCTTCCTTGTCCTTCAGTCTTAATAGGCCAAGCTACATTAAACATTACTGTGTGAAGAGCTTGGTAGAGAGACTGGACTGCATTGTTGGGTGGCAGCCCTTCTCATGGCTGGTAATGGTTTGGTAACGGTAAATCGGTTTGACTCTGATGTTGTGGAACAGGAGCGTATAGGTGTGGGCAACTGTTACTGTGTGATGTAATAACAGTAAATCTGTTTGAGTATGAGTGTAATGGGGGAACTTTAGTCCTGGGCTCAGATTTGTGGAGTCAGAGCTCCTCAGCAGATCACTAATGGGCCCCATTTACTAAGGAGCATGAAGTCACCTTGGAAATAATGGGGCAGAGAGACTGAGGGAAGCGGTAATGTAGAGACGTCTGTGTGTGTGTGCGCACGTGTGAGTGCGCATGAGTGTGGCATGCTTGCATGAACATGCCTTTGTGTGTGTGTGTGTGTGTGTGTGTGTGTGTGTGTGTTGCTACGAGTGTGTGTAAGTGAAAGTGAGAGTTGTCCGTGCGTGCTAATGGAATCAGCTTTTTTTAGGACGCACAACCGAAAAAGGATAAAGCTACATGAAGTACTTTTTGCTGCTTTGGGTTGAATATGTCACTGGGGTGCTGACCAAAAATACGGACAAAGGGACTTCCCATGGGCTTGTGAAAAGCGCTTGGAAGTCATGGAAATGCAATTTGTGTGCCGCAATGTTGTAAAAAATTGGAGCCAGAGACTGTGCAGTAGGAAAAATGGGGGACCCTTATATATTCATGAATTCCCTCTCCCAGTGACTAGGCAGTGATGCAAACTGTCCCTGATTGGTCCATAAAATATGAAAATGTTGTCAAAAAATGTACTTTGTATTTTGACCGCTTTGGTACCATTGACTTACATTGACAAATGGGCCAGAAAGACCTTTGGCTACTGGAGCCAACCACACTGGCACTACAGACCGGCCCCTTGGTGCCGACACAGACACTGATTTAAGTTAATGAGAATGCCTTTCTTCAATAAATAAATCTATAAATGTGCTTGTTTTTAGAAATTTTGATAATTATACATTGCCCAATCTAGTGCTACTACTACTACTACTATGACTACTAATAAAAATGATAATATCATCATAATAATCATGTCTTACAAGGAAATTATGGAACTATGAAATGACGTAGTCCTCATTATTCAGGAAAAAATGGATTATAACTTAGCTGACTCCGATTGATGAAAACAGTTTTTTTCTAAGAAAGCAGTTGGAGTGAAAGGCAGAAATTCTGTTAATTTGCAGCTTGGTTGTTGATAAGATTCCCAAAATAATTTCACTGATTCCTTGAAAGGGATATGAGGACTTTTGATTGCACTTTTCTCTTCCAATGACTTCACATGATGAATTATTGTGTAAGGTGCTATCTGGATGAATCACAAATTATGGCTTGATAAAATGACTTAAAACCTGACGAAAAGTAATTACTTTTTTCTTCTTTATTCAGTTCTTATCAGAATTACTGTTTCACAAGGGTAGTACATGTACTTTAACGATAACTATATTGAACTTGCATTGTAGATGTACTTTGTGCACTGTAGATTAATTCCTTATTATTTCTGATAAATCATCTCTTCTAATTTTTTTTTAAAGTAGCAATTTACTGGCTCATATTCATATTCAGCATTTGGCATCTTCCCTCACGGCATCTGGCAACCCGTCCTCCTGACGAACAAACGAATGCACGCATGCACAGCCAGACAAACCAAAACCGAAATCCCTTCTGGTTGTTTGACCTTTCTCTTTAAAGGCACTCTCGCGGGAATTAATTAACAACCCAGACCCACCTCAGCTAACCTCAAGCCGACCACGCCCATTAAATGTATGTCAACAAAATTAACACAAAACAAAAGCGGATTTATTATTTTAATAACACTGTCAGGCCACTATGGTCATGAAACTAGCAATATGTACATTATATATACAGATGAACTCTGTTTACTTGATAAAATGTTTACCCCACATATAGTTGATTGGCAGATCTTGAAGTAGGTGATTTTGAGCAACAACAATTGCTCTATATGGATTGATATAATCTACATTTCTGTTGGAGATGATACATACAGTCAAGCTGGAAAGTCTACACACCCCTTTCACCTTCTCCATGTTTTATTACGTTACAGACATTCTACAATAGATTGAGTTCATTTTTTGTCTCAGAATTCTACACAAAATAGCCCATAATGACAAAGTGAAAACAGGTTTTTAGACATTTGTGCTAATTTATAAAAAATCTAAATGTAAAGTATCATATGTACACAAGTGTGCACACCCTTTGATATGACACCCTAAAGTGAGCTGAGGTGCATTTTGTTTCCACTGATACTGCTTGAGATGTTTCTACAACGTAATTGGAGTCCACCTGTGATAAATTCAATTGATTGGACATGGTTGGGGATTGCCAACACCTGCCTATATAGTTGACAGTGCATGTCAGAGCAAACTCCAAGCCATGGGGTCAAAGGAATTATCTGCAGACCTCAGAAACAGGATTGTGTCAAGGCACAGATCTGGAGAAGGGTACGGAAAAATCTCTGCAGCTTTACAGGTCCCAAAGAGCACAGTGGCCACCATCATTCGTAAATGGAAGAGGTTTGGAACCACCAAGATTCTTCCTAGAACTGGCTGCCCGGCCAAACTGAGCAATCGGGGAAGAGGGGCCAGGGAGGTGAGCAGGAACCTGAGTGTCACTCTGACAGAGCTCCAGCATATCCTTGTGGAGATTGGAGAACCTTTCAGAAGATCAACCATCCAGGCAGCACTCCGCCAATCAGGCCTTTATGGTAGAGTGGCCAGACGGAAGCCCCTTCTTAGTAAAAGGCACATCACAGCCCGCTTGGAGTTTTCCCAAAGGCACCTAGAGGACTCTCAAACCATGAGAATCAAGATTCTCTGGTCTGATGAAACCAAAATGGAACTTTTTGGCCTGAATACCAAGCGTCACGTCTGGAGGAAACCAGGCACCGCTCATCACCTGTCTAATACCATCCTACAGTGAAGCATGGCGGTGGCAGCATCATGATGTGGAGATTTCTTTTCAGCAGCGGGAACGGGGCCACTAGTCCTGATAGAGGGAAAGATGAATGCAGCTAAGTACACCGAGATCCTTGAAGAAAACCTGCTCCAGAGCGCTCTGGACCTCAGACTTGGGCGAAAGTTTACCTTCCAACATGACAACGACCCGAAGCACACAGCCAAGAGAACAAAGGAGTGGCTTCGGGGAAAGTTTGTGCATGTCTTTGAGTGGTTGAGTGGCCCAGCCAGAGCCCAGACCTGAATCCAATTGAACATCTGTGGAAATAGCTGAAAATGGCTGTGTACCGACGCTCCCCATCCAACCTGACGGAGCTTGCAAGGATATGCAAAGAGGAATGGGCAAAAATGTGAAATATGAAAAGTCTTCCTCCTCCTCTGCAGTCTGAACAGAAGCAGCCGGTGACACTATCTTACACTCGGCGCTAAGTGCCGGTAACCTAAACGCAAGTGTCTTTACTAGTTTCAGACTGACGCAGTTGTCGTTTTACCATCCAGTGCTCACGTTGTTTAAATAGCAAGTAAACTTGTGCCCATCTGAGTGGGATGGTCTTAAGGTGAGGCATGGTCAGGCAAATTTTTGGCATATTGCAAATTGTTTTGCTATTGCTACTTTGTAACACTAGCAGAAAGCGTTTGAGATAAAACCACAAACCTGGTCCACCAAATGAGGGGGGTCTGGGGGGAAATATTTTTTATCAAAAATCACCCCTAAAATAACCCCTAAAAGTTTATAAAATTACACTTAGAATATTCATCTTGGTGATGTCTTAGATGGAAAAAACTATTAAAGATATAGCAAATTGTAACTAAAATCAAACAAAATAGAACTGCAAAGTCAATTTGCTCCAATATTAAACCTTCGTTCTTGATTTGAATAACAACAAAGTTCCAAGATGACTAATGTACATACAATGTAGCTGTAGAGGAAAAAAACACAAAAAATCTCTGTAAAACTTCACTAACTAGCTTAAGAGTATCTCTGTTGCTCCTTATCTTTTCATTGTGTCGTGCAATTTGTATGCGAACACCCTCTTCCAGTTCAATTGGCATCTTTCTGAGCAATTTAGTGAACATTATCTCCGATGTGGTTCTTGCATGCGTGATGCCGTTTGGATGTCCGATTCAAATTCTTTAACGTTAGTCGGAGTTTCCAAAACCCTGCACAGTCCGTGTCAACAACTTTAAGGCTGGGCTAGAAATACAGCCGATGCGTAGCTGGCGAGGCTGCCCATAAGCCAAGTGTGACGTTGATACATTGAACATTAACACCCTCTCGTTTCTTTTGGTAAACTTGATTTTAATTCGCACCTTCTCCCTGTATTCCAATGAGTGGAATGGATTTTGCAATCAAAAATTTACGATGTCCCCCTCCGCTCTTTCCATTCTGCCTATTGTTAGCTAGCTAACATTCGCTAAGTTCGCTCCCTCCAAAAAGTAATTGCAACACAAGCTTCTCTCTTTGCTAACGTTAGCCAATAGCCTATGAAATAATGTTACCTAACGTTAACGTTAGTGTCTGAAAAAGTGTCTGATCGCCAAGCTTCTCCAATTGAATAACAAAAAATAACTACTACCACCTCTCTTTATCGCCCTATTACCCCCAATTTAAAAACTACAATTTAAAGAATCTATATATTTGCACAACTATATATTTTTATTTTTTTATCTCTCTTTTTGACAACAGAGCATGACGGTCTTGGGTGGCAGTGTAGTATAATGGTTAAGGAACCGGACTGCAAAAGGTTGCAGGTTCGATTCCCAGGTAGGACACTACCGTTGTACCCTTGAGCAAGGTACTTAACCTGAATTACTTCAGTATATATCCAGCTGTATGAATGGATAAATGTAATAAGAAGTTGTGTAAGTCGCTCTGGATAAGAGTCTTGCACGCATTATAGAGCTCCATAGTCCCGCCCCCTCCTATCCCTGGCTGGTCCCGGAAGACTGCCAGAAGCCATTACCTGCCCCACTTCGGGATTTTTCAGTCACCCTTATGATGATATTATGGCATTGTATGGTCCAAACTTTGACATATATGTGATATAAAGTCTACATACTCACCATGCATTTAAATCAAATTTGAAATTGTAGCTACCAGCCGCTCCGCTAGCGAAAAGGGCCATCACTTTGTCTTATTGTGGAAGTGATCACCAAGGGTGAGAATCAGTCTGGCCATGTCGAAAGTGTCAGCTTTAGTGGTGGCTTTTACTTCAGAAGTGGTGGTGAGCAAGTGAGTAGACCAGATACTGTAGTCATTTTAGTTGTTTTTTTGAAAACGTGTTTGTTTATTTGTTGGACATAATTTAAAATGACCAATTTTATAAATTATTTAAAAATGTGACAACCCCTCTCTTGGGTGTTTTGAACGTGTAGCTGCCTGAATACAGAAAAAAAACATTTTCAGTCCAATGACTCTCATTGTATTTTTTCCGAAAAGTGGCACCAGATGTTCATCACCAAAGTGGCCGGGACTACGGAGCTCTATGACACTTGATCAACCCCTCCCATACTTTAATTGGATGTACAGTATGTCCATTTTTTATTACTGAGGCTAATTGGTCTGTCGTCCTTAGGGAGCTTATCCTCCCTAGATGTCATTTTTGTAAAATATAGTAGAGCAGAGGCCGCGGTACGAGGTTACATTTGAATGGAAGTCTATTGAGCGCTACGGAGGACGAGAGTGACTTGTCCTCTTGCTACATTTTTTCAATGCACTAGTGGGCGCTGTTGACTTTTTTTTTTCCATTGGCAAAAGAGATGCATTTTAGAAATGGATATAATTTCGTGGAAGTAGTTATTTTCAGATAATGAAAAAAAATATTTTTTATTTTTTTTTCCTCTTTTAAAGTCTTGAAGAGGACAGTCCTCCCTGTCTTCTATGGACTGGCCTCCTCTGGTACATACAGGCGTGTGCATAACGCGCGTGCACAAACATGGATAAAAAATATCAAGATTACAATGTGAAATATTATTATTGTGTATATAAAAAAAATGCATAATAATAAAAGGGTCCATCAGTCAAGGACCACACATACCTGTCACTCAGCAAAGGGGAATGCCGCCTTAAATTGTGTGTGAAATTATCAATTAACGGTAATAGTATTATACTATTATACAATGTGTTTAATTTTTTTTAGTTCACAGTGAACCTTGGATTTCCTGGAGTTCTGCCCCAGCAGTGAACGCTCTTATGTATGTGAAATGTAAGGGAGCCCACTCCATCAACATCCAGGTTATTTGCGATGCTACGTGTAAGGTTACACATGTATTCACAAATTATCCTGTATAAAGCTATGACTCTATATTGGCCAATAGTTCTTGCAATCTTCCGGAGGGACAATCTTCTGTTAGGGGACAATGGGTATCCATTAAAAACTTTGCTGATTTTTGCCTATATCATGTCTACAACAACTGTCATTCGAAAACTCACGAAAACACGCACTGCTATAGATTTGGAGTGCTGAAAATGCACTTCAGGAGCTCTATCTTGGTGATCTTGCCACTTGGTCTAAGCACATGGCGTAAAGTCAATTTTTGCTAGTTTACCGGCGTGCATTTTGGGCGCTAAGCACGGCGCAACGCGCAAATGGGCTGAACTTAGTCTCTTCATTAATTATAGGTGTGTCTTGGGCGTGACATGCAATAAACCAATCAGAATGTCCTATCCCATTCCCTTTAAAAGCCTGCTTTTTCACCTTGGCGGATTGCTTGATGGCGAGACAGACATGCTCGTGCGTGTTTAGTGCGATCAAGGAATAGGCTAAATGGATCAATAGTATGATCAATATTATTCAGACTAACCATTAGCCTATGAGTTTCTGGTAATTCCCAACATCGCTGTTATTTTACAAAATAGATGCGGTTACATTAAGTTAAAAAAACCTGCAACAGCTCAGAATAAGCTCTCAATGGCTTCAGTCTCACCTTAGAAAACGCCAAATTAGCCTGCTTGTTCAACGAATTTAGTTTGATTATGCAATGAAAGTGTCAAACATCAATTCCATGAGGTTGTTCTCATGGAGTTCTCGAAGTTCAAGCTTCATCCGAAGTTCATTAGGCTACCTGCATCGTAATATTGATTAATAACATAAATACCGTTATTTTGCCTTAATGATTACACTAAATACAATAAAGCTGTCAGGTTGGCAACCCATATGTTCACGCATATTTCCCCTTGTTTTATAATGTCCTGCTTATGGAAATGTGACCAACCTGTTTTACTCGTAGCGTAATGCTGAAAAACAATCCACTTTAAGACCGTGAAACGTGCGAATTACAGCAGGGGAAACAGAACATGCAGCGCACATGCAGACAATGGCATTAATTAATTGTGAATTAATTGTGTAACGTGCTGCAAATTAGTTTTTCTTCTCGTATTGTTCAGTTATGGAATAACAAGTGAAATCAGCTGGGTTTTAAGAAGCTGACCTTGTCACTGTAATTTAGAAAATATGAAAGACGAAGAATACTAAGGTTCAAATAAGGCTCCTGTGTGTAACAAACAGGAGGGTGCATGCGCATTGTGCACACGCCTATGTAGACGCACTTATATGCACCATTAAAATAACATGTAAACAACTGCGACATGACTTTAGACCAGGTTTGTGGTGGTTTAAGTGCAAGCGCTTTCTGCTGCCTCAAGATAGCAATACGCCAAAATTGCTCCCTGTCTTAAAATGGCCACTCCTCATTTTAAGACCAACACACCCAGTTCACTTGTAATGGGCACAAGAATACATGGTATTTAAACGACGTGAACGCAAGGCGTTATAATGAACCTTACGCTGGGTGTAAGAAAGCAAAGACACTTGCGTTTGGGTTAGTAAGCCTGTAAGTAAATGGTTTTGATTGATAAAAGTTCTAAATTTTGTCCAGCGAATATTGCATTTATTGTTTTTCAAATAGTCTACGGTCCCGGGGGTTCACTCTGCATTTAATTGTCAACTGAACTTTTAACCCTGTTCTTCATTCTTTATATTTTTTTAATTACCAGGTTTCATACTTTCAGCAATTAAAACCCCTCTGATTTCACCTGTTACTGTATTCCATAGCTGAACAAAACGATTTTAAAGACAACTAAGAGTGTAATTAAAGAAAATAAACATTTTCAACAATTAGAAACAAAAACTAATTTGCAGCATATTACACAATTAATTCAGATAATTTTATTGACATATATTCTCTGCATGTGCACATTACCTTTGCGCACGAGCAGGTCTGTTTCGCCAGCTGTAAATTGCTCTCATATTAGCAATCTGCCAAGGTGCAAATGCAGGTGGCTTATATAGGGAATGGGAGATGACACTCTGATTGGTTAATTGTATGTTACGCCCAAGACACACCTATAATTAATGAAGAGAATTAAAGTTAAGCCCCTTTGAGCCTTAGGCCTTACTTTGTGCTCAAATTATCCGCTGTCTAACTAGCAAAAGTTGAGTTGCCCTAAATACACTTTAGACCATGCGCTAAGATCGTCAAGATAGAATAGAATAGAACAACTTTTATTTCCCGCTAGGGAACCTCAGTTGTAGCCCCAGCAACAACAAAAAAGACAGACAGTGGGGCAGACCCACAACACCCAAACAAACATATCAAACAAAGACATCCAACAGAATCACTACATCAATCAAGTGAATTAAGCGAACCAAAGTGAAATACAGCCATGATTAAAAACAGCCCCAGCTGTCCCAGCATCACCAAGCAGTCCAACACACAAACTCCGCCTCCACGACTCCAAACGCAGCGCGGCGGTCCCTGCACGGAGCACCCAACTGCGGCAATCCTCCCAGTTGTCTCCCCACTCCTCCCCTGCATTATGTCCTCCCTCCCTGGTTGCCTCTTGAAGACTTGCCCGCACCCCCGGATCAGCCCCGACACCCCCAACCCCGGCGAAGAGCGATGGCAACTCCGCCGCTGCAGTCTGCAGATTCAACGGACACTCCCGAGCACAAGCTGCGAAAGCGTCTCCACGCCGACGACCACAAACAAAACCATATCGACTAGACAATTCGTCAACACCATCAAAAAACTAGTAGCAGGAGTGCCCCGAAAAATCTCCAGCCCGCCTCCCCGTCCCACCACAGACACAACGCATAAAAAGAAATGAAGTCAAAAGCCTGACACAACAAAACACATTCAAATCAACAAACACGAAAACAAGAGACAGCTGGACCACATGTCGCCACCACAGGGCCACGTGACTATTATAGAGCCCCACGTGTTTTGGTGGAGAACCATGGTTGTCAACACTCCCAAATCTGGGTGGCAAATATATTTAAAAAAATTTATTCAATATCAATTTTTAAGTTCCCAATTGTAGCATTGAAAAAAATTACCTTTTCCTAGATGCAGTGACTTTTTTGAACTAAATAGTCTTCACGGCTATCTTGATTACTGTGCAATTTTATGTTAGTAATGTCATGGCGGTATTTCTTGTCAAAGACTAGCACATGTATTGGCTGCTATTCCCATTGAAATGCATAAATAATACATCTGAGTGCATACAGTACGACCTCTGGGATTGGCTGTGACAAAAGACAGGTGAAGGTGACGGCAGTTCTTCTGGCTGCCGTCTTTACGTGCCCCCTCCTGACACGTTACGGTTCATTTACAGCCGAGTGAGGCTAGTGGGAGCAAAGCAACAGTTTTGATCCGGGAGCACCTCCGCGTCTACACCCAGCCCGGCTCCAGCAGGGCTCGCTGGATTTGGAAGTCTCCCTTCAGCTCCCAGCCAAGCCTACCAGGTGTAATTAGCGTAGAACAGAGGTGTCAGTTCTGCGGTTCTCTCCGACCATCAGTGTCAGAACGCCAGTCGTTAGTTTGATGAACTCTTGGTGTGCAGGCACCCCAGCAAGGAGCTGGGCCTTAATTACTGCTAAAGTACATTAGAGAGTGTCTCCCCTCTGCTCTCCTGCCTTAAGCGCATTAAACCAGGGGTGTCTCTCACCGACGCCTCTCCCAAGACTTCCCTTTGAAGTGCTTATCCAGAAACGCTTGCCTTTTAACAACTTTGGATTCCATTAATGCCCCCTGAATTTCTAATTTAGCTGTTATCTTTACAATGCACGGGTTATTAAGAAAGGCTCCACAGATGTTTATAAAAAACCGAGTGGTCTGTTTAGAGGAATAATTATTTAAATGGATTAATCCTTCTGAAAATGCTGTTCTGTAAACAATTATTAATTACAATTAAGTAAAGAGTTTTAAAAATTACTTAAACGTGTCAGACATGGTTGCTGTAGATGGATCCAGGCTCACTGTTGTATAGTGTTTGTTCTTGTTACGGCGCCCCGAATGGCTCAGTCAGTAAAAGCGCACACCATGTGTGCAGACCGAGCCCTATAATTGCAAATTGCTCTTAGCTATGACATTAGATGACGTGCCCAGGCACACACCAATTGTCATCAGTGAGAGATATGTCTTCCAATCAATGTTTGCCATTTATCTCTGATTGTGTGTGCGTGTACTTATTGTAAGTCACCTTGGATAAGCATATGGCTGAAATATAAAAACAATGTGTGCCACTATAATTTTCATGCTTAAATCCACCACTGGTTGTTTTATAAATAGTATGTGGAAAGTGTATGGCCTGCATTTAAAAAACGTGCCCCTAGAAACAAGGCTACTGTATAGCCAAAGGCTTCCTGCATTGTGTAGTGCTCACACAGCTTGCAGAGCAATGAGGAGAGTTACCATATTCCACTTCATGCCAGTGGCTTACATCTCAGTGGCTTACGTCTTTCACACATTCGCCTAAACCACAGAGAGCACACTCTTTTTTTCCTCCTTCATTTTCCCTTAGACCCCAACCCCCAACCCCCCCCCTTACCCAAAGACTCAGTCCGTGTCAATTGCTGCCTGCACCCGCCTGCAGTGTCGAATCCCTGGGCATACCATTATAATGCTCTGTGAACTCGGGACACCCCGACCTCCAGCGAGCAGGGGCGCCTAAGCTCTGAACCCACACAAACAGATCGATGCTCATCCGAGCACCCCGGCCAATTCCAGCTGTTGGAGGAAGCATACAAATTTAACGGCCGGGATTTGCTCGGAGAATAACAATTCCGGAGTTGATTTTGTGCAGTGCACACAAATCAGGGAGGTGATTCCAGGGTTGGGCTTTGAAGTATTCCCTGGAGTGTGCGGATATATTTTACGTGGCAGTTTGAGCACCCATCAGCGTAGCATCACCAGGGTCACGTGCAGTGTAGTGATTAGAGCGCTGTATTTTGGACCAAGGGTCATGCGTTCTTATCCCAGGTGAAACCATTGTGAAATGTGCCCGTTCACCTCGAGGAATGTTCAGATGCTGTTGAGTGAGTTCATTAGGGAATGCCAGGCATTATATGTCACCTTGGCTAAGAAATTATCAGTTACCAGTACAGCTGTGTAAAATGAATACACTGGCACAAAAATGAATACACAGTGCATTGTATGAACTGGATTTTACAATAGGCTTGCCAATAAGTTGATGTGTTGATGAAAATGAAAGGATTCTTTTTATTATTTCTGATGTACTGTCCATATTCTTCTGAGAGGAATGAACTTGAATTCTTTCTGTTGTAATGCTCAACACCATAAAGTACATTTGTTTCAATGAGAAACGGAGGTATAATGTACAGTAAGGCAATCAAAAGGAACATGCATTTGAGAATCCAACATTGTGTACTCAGTGTGACATTCCAACAATATATAGATAGACGTAGACATTATGGAAATGAATGGTGCAAATGGTATAAATATTATATTAAAGTGACAGCTATAAGATGACCATCTTGAGGCAGAATTACTGTTTGCGAGCAACATTGTAAAATTTTAAAGACTACAGAAAACCAAATTATCAATGGAATAATTCATGTTTTTCCCTCTATACTACATTTTCAGTATCAGAAGGAAGCTTTAAATTTAAGGACACACTGTCACGGTTCCTGGGTTATTGTTTTCTTTTCCGTTGCGGTTCTCGTCCTGGTTTCCCGATTGAGAATCTATTGGATTTATTCCATGTTCCGTTCCGGGGTTTTGCTTCCCCTTACTCGTTATTTTTTTCACCTGTGCTTCTACCTGCGGGGTATTTAAGTTCCTCACTTCCGCTTTCCCGGTGCTTCTTTGTCATTCTTTATTACATTGAGCCAGGTACAAGCGACCCCGTGATATTAAACTTTTTTTACTGTATGTTCACGAGGGACTTGCTTATTAGCGTTATTCTCAGGTATTCGATTTGTGTCCTCCTGTGAGCGTTTCTGTGCTATTTATTTTTTTCTTTGCTGTTCTCACTGAGACACTGTTTTTTTTTGTGGTTTCGTTTTGGTTTTACCTTCTTCTGGCCGTCTGAGCTTACGTGCCGAAGGTGTTCTTTTCTTTTCTCAGTTTCCCGGTTTTGGCTCCAGTATTAAGCTCGGGAGATTTAGTTTGTTTTCTCACTCGTATATTCGAGTTCGCCCTATTTTCGTGGGTTGATTTTCTTTTGGCTGTTTAGCTACAAGGAATTATTTTCCTGTCATTTCTTTCTTTGTATTTATAGTAAGTACTCCCTCATTGGTCCGCACTTGCATGAGTGCCTTGTTCTGATCCCCCTACCTCCGCTTTTGATTATCCGCTACTAAATCCTTCACACACACACCATATAATTCGATTGAATGTGGGCCTTGATTTAAGCATATCTTGCTGTATCACCAATATCTTGCTGTAACTCAATCGCCAATAAACACCAAACAGTGATGACTTAATCAGATAAAGCACTACTGTAACAGTGTGTAACTGAACAATTAATAAAAATACGTAAACGCATGGGATAGGCTTGTAATGTATGTATTCTTCATTTGGGCTAATTCTCATCAAGTAATTCGGATTCCAAAATAGCTGCACAATACCAGTCATATATTATAAATCAATGATATATGAAATTCCCAAAATCCATGTTGCCCAACTTCTGGTCACAACCTCTGGTTTGTGACTCTCTGGAACGGACACTGTAGGTTTTCCAGCCATGACTGTCATTCTTCAGGGCACCCACAAGAACATGCTCTTTTTGTGTACAGTGAACAGTATAATAATGTAATCACAATTTGCCGTGCAATATATCTTGATAGTACGTTGTTCAATTTTTTGGACAATATAAGCTGTTATCGGATCGACTACGCTGACTGTTAATCGTCTCTTATACCATAGATTATAACTTTTTATAACTTCCTGTATAACTGCCTTATTTTGTTGCTCCAAACAGTCAAGGGGACACCTGTGACAGCTGTAACGGCACAGTATGAACACAAAAGAGAGCTTTAAAGACTGAATAAATCAATGAATAAATCCATACGTATTAAGAGTTCCTTCTGCCTGAGGAGCAGTGTCATCAATTTCTTCCTGAATATTCTGCACAGTGCCTGCTGTGCTGTGTTTCTGCCTAAAATCTTTCCTTCACACCAAAAGCTGTGGACTTCAGAGGCGCATGTTAGAGAGATGGTTGCCGGGAGACCGGGTTCTCTCTTGGGGTAACTTACTGTTGTGGTTGCACCGTGAATATTTGGCGTGTGGGGATAGAGGATGTGAATGCAAGGTGAAACCAAATGGCTGATTATCAACACAAACGGATACAAATGACTGTGACTTACATGTAAAAGCTGCAGCTCACCAATAGGTGTGGGTTCAATTCCTGAACTTTGACTTTCTAATAAAACCACATTGAGACGGATGTGTGCGGGTTGGACCCGTAATGCACGACTCAGAACACTGACTTGATAATAAATACCCGCAAGGGCTTTATTATGGGGAAATCCAAAAACGTAGTCACACAAGCAAAGTCCAAAAACCAATAAATCCAGCCAGACCAAAGATACAGTACCGAGGGAGAAGGCAGTCTCGAAATCGGTATCCATGCAAGAGTTCGTTAACCAGAGTAGATGTCAGCGGAGAAGAAGTACAAAACAGGGAAAAAGCAAAGTTCGTAGTCGTGGGGCGTAGCAGGAGTCAGACCGAAGTCCTATCCGCGGGGCAGAGGTACAAAGAGACAGTAGGCAAAACTTGTGGTCAAAAACAGGCAGTGGAAACAATAGGCAGGCAGTAACGATGGTCAATAAACAGGCTAGATCAATAACGGTAGTCAAAACAATGGTAAACGCTCAAAAGTGACAATAGTAAACTAAGGCAACAATTTCGCAACAAACAGGCATGAACACTGAGCTTAAATGCAGGTGTAGACAGGTGCAAACATTTAGCTTGAGAGCAGCAGGAAATTCACAACAGCTTGAGAAAATGAGACACGTAACGAGGCAATTAGTAAATCGTTAGTAGTTAACCTATCCTGACCTAGCGTTAGTAAATTAGTAATCAACATGCACGAGAAACATAAGGTAAACATGAACACATGGTTAGATAGTTAGTATTACCCAATCCTGATCTAATGTTAGTATATTAGTAACTAGACAAGGGAGAATGAAACAATTAGGGAAGCGTGAGTGACAGCAAGAGAAGAAACAGCATGAACGCAAGGCTGCGGAAAAACATGGAAATATGTATGCAAACAATGAACTGCATCGTACCATAAACAGAAAATAAACTGTGACAAACACTAAACATGAAACATGACATAAACATGACATAAACGTAACACACATGTTGTTTTGTAAGTCAAAGAGTTACGGGCTTTTCTTCACAAGCGCAGTTTGGTGATTTCTGCATTAAACTGTGTGAAGAGAAGAAAGAATAATTATATTTAATTTTAGTTAAAGTGGTGTACAAATTTCGATTAAATCAGTCTTGTAGTTCAGTTTTTGATTGAGCATTGATTAAGAACACTTAAATGTGGTTGAACAGGTCATGTTTCCTGTATAACACTGTACACAGGAAAATAACTATAAACGAAATGGATGAATACACTATAGACCAAATGCATTGTATTATACTTACAAGTACTATCATTACAGGAGTTTATTTTACTCAAAACATTTGACTTCAACAATCACTTTTACTTGTGTAGAAAACATACACCAATACCGTTGTTTACAATTTGTTGGGGAAAAGTGGCATCACATAATTGACTGAGCTGTACAGTCAGCAAAGACATGAATTAATAATTTGCACACAAGAATGTTGTATTATTCAATGCAGCCGAGGAGTGGTAAGTTTTGTGTCAACTGCAACATATTGTTTTTGGCTTAATGTGTGTTTAGATAAGTAATCTTGCATTTTCAAGAATTGTTAAGCTTGGTGTTTTCACAAAGTGGTCTATCTCTCATTTTTATGTATGTAATGCTGCTTTCCATTTGGAAAATTGAACAACATTCAGAAATGGCATGAATTGACATTAATGGAATCTTGGCTACTCACACTGTGTGCGATTCATTGCTCTTTTAACCACACCCCTCAGCTGAGCCCAGCGATCATGGATACAGTCCTGAAAGGAACCTTCAACGTCACCCTGGACAACCCTCTGGCAGCACGCGCTCATGCCCCACCGCTACAGAGTACAGCCCCGCCAGCTCTCGCCCTCGCCAGCTCATAAGTCAAAGGTCAGTGCTCTCTCTCTTTTTCTCTGTTAATGAAGTTAATGAAGAATCATGGGAAATTCAGAGACTGAAGAGTCTGTGGAGGGAGAACATTTTGAGTACTCAAAAATTAAATATACGGTTTTTTCTCTTGAAATGCAGAGCAACAAAACATTACAGTGCATTGGGAAGTTTGGCAAAATAGGCATTTTGAGATTTCAGTTTTTTATTTAAAAAAAATAAAAGTTAAAAAACCTAAAAAATCTGAAAAATCAATTTTCTCATCCTTATTTGCATACTCATTTCAGTGTAAAGTATGAAAGCCATTTTAGGAAACTTTCAGTATTCTATTTTGTCATCCTTATTTGCATACTCATTTCAGTGTAAATTATGAAAGGCATTTTAGGAGACTTTCAGTATTTCGGAAACTGAAATTGATGTGACAGCACTATGTTGGAGCAACTATTTTGATTTGTTAAGTGATACTTGGAAATTACACACATGGGTTGCATGATCAACATTAGATGATCGTTCATACTTGGTTTGGCGAGGCGTGTAGGTCCGTAGGGTGGCTGATTCCCAAGGGTTCCATGACAGGCAGAGGTGGAAATCCAGGGGACATAAAGTAAAAGTCCTCCCCAGTATTTTACTTCAATCACCTGGATTTGCTAATCAACATAATTCTTCAGCAAGGAGGTAGAACTAATTAGTGAAATCAGCTGGCTGATGGAGTCTATGGGTAGAAGAAACACATGGTAGGACTTTTACTTTATGTCCCCTGGATTTCCACCGCTGATGACAAGGTTTTGATCCCTGTCGTGGCACCTTCTGAACTATGATCACTTCTCTCTCTGTTCCCCTCTCTGCTCTCTACCTGTCTGAATAAAGCAAAACATGTGAAAAAAAGGACAGGCTATATAAATATACACTCCTCAAAAAAAGTTCGGAAACGTTATTTCGGTCGATTATTCCTCCCCTTTAATAATACCAATTGGTATTGTATTTTATATCGTTGGAAAGCCTGATTAGTCACCTTTACAACGAGGTACAACTTGTAAGGATCGTGCATTCGTGGAATGAGCAACACAGCTAACCGTGTGGGTAGCGGCCCAAAAAAATGTGCCAAAATCCCCTGCAATATTCTTCTGTTGGTATTCACTCTCGTTTTGAGTTGCTTGGTGGACTGGATGATTGCACTCTCCCACAGTAATAAGGAAAAAACAACACATATTGGCCATTTTTACACTTTATTCATTTTACACTGTCAGGGACCTCAGTAGCGTGTGGAAGATCCATACGCAGCCACAACAGCTTGGCACCTCCTCCTCATGCTGGTCACCAGCCTGGTCACACACTGCTGTGGGATGGCATCCCATTCCTCGGTGCCAATCAGGTGCCAGTCACAGACCTGTGACTGGCATACACCTGCCAGCACTTGAAGCTCAAAACGAGAGTGAATACCAACAGAAGAATATTGCAGGGGATTTTGGCACATTTTTTTGGGCCGCTACCCACACGGTTAGCTGTGTTGCTCATTCCACGAATGCATGATCCTTACAAGTTGTACCTCGTTGTAAAGGTGACTAATCAGGCTTTCCAACGATATAAAATACAATACCAATTGGTATTATTAAAGGGGAGGAATAATCGACCGAAATAATGTTTCCGAACTTTTTTTGAGGAGTATATATTTATATATATTATTTATATAGGCTATATAAATATATATTTTTTTACATTCACCTTATTTTATGAAAACACTGCTATAAGCTGCCAGTGTTTCAAAAGTTCAGTGTTTATGCCATGATATGCATGCTGTCTCAACTACAGTCAAGACATTTGTCAGGTTTTAAATAGCCATACCCATAAGTACTGCCTGAGCTAAAATGCTTGGCTCCCTCTCAGAGTTGTTTAGAACTTCACTCTTCGCTGTTTTTACGGGTTTTCCTCCGGAGTGTGCTCAACGTTTGTAACAGGAATGTGAGGAATAGATTTGTGGATGTGTGGAGCAGGTTGTTTCTTTTCTGTCTGACCTGTAATTAACTGATGAAGACAGAATAAACCAGCGAAGGCTCAGCCGGTCCGCTCGCTCATTTCAATGCCTTAACTTTATTGATCGAAAATCTTAGGGAGCAGCCGGTGAAACATTCCGAAGAGCCTGTCTCCGGAGAATCTAAAACACCTAACTGGAGAAAAAGAAAAAAAAAGAGAAAACAACAGCAATAACAACAACAACTCCCACCTGTCAGGCTGAAGATGCAGATGTCTCTTTTTCACAGTCCTGCATCCACCATCGCTTCCATGCCATCTCTTCTTATGATTTGCATTCATTGCAGAATGCCATATCCATACAATGAAATACCAGATACAAGGTTGTCGTCTCCCAACTATTTCCATAGGGCTGGGGTAGCAGTTCCCCTCTCCCCAATAACGGAACAGTCTTAAAATATCAACGTGGGGGACCCTGATAAAACTATGATTTTCCAAAATATATATTATATATATATTTTTTTCTTCCCCAGTTTTTTTGCCAATTTGGTAGCCAGTTGTACCCTAGTACGATTCAGTGTGTGAGCCTGGGCCCTGACAAAATTTTTTATTGAACTCTATGGAAAAATAAGTCAGGAGAAGAAACCCTTCAAGTTATACATCCATATCTACTGAATATCTGGCATCAGAGTGATGGTTTAAGGCTTGTTTCATACGTCAGACACTTGATGACTTAGTGCCATTTAGCCAACTATGTGTTCCATACTGTTCCAGTGTAATTTACAGCTAAATCTAGTCTCACCCCCCAATTATCATAGAGATCCATTCAAATGCAGAAAGGTTATAGTATTGCTTGTAAGAGTACCAGAAAATAAGATATCAAGAGTCTTTTGATATTATTTGGTCACAGACATCAGTAAGTCATGGCATGCAAAGGATATGCGATCAAATATTGAACATTGTTTGACTATGGGGGGGACTATGTACAAAAGGTTCTATAATTTCTAAATGGCTCATCCGATATGGATGAAAATACCCTCAAATTAAAACTGTCATTGTATCCTTTCAAACTCAAAGTGCTAGAGTACAGAACCAAAATAACACAAAATGTGTCACTGTCCAATGAATTATGGTGCTCACTGTGTATATTCATATAAGTCATTACTAATCTAACTAGCTAATGCACTGACCTCAAAGGTCAAAATCTTAAAGTTATGTTACCATAGTTAAAAGGGAGCTGAATTTTTTGGTTACAAGTTTGTTATGCAGCTACAGTAAAAGTATTGTTTAAGTGGAAGCAAATTACAGAGTAATCCCAAAATTGATTCCTTACATGACCTATGGACCAGGGTGCAAGAATTTATCTTGAAGGGGAAAAACAAAGACAAAAAAAAACACTAAAAGTGGAAACTATGTAAGGATCAGAGTACGTAGAGAGGCTAATGTTACCAAAGCCAAAACACACAGTAGTGTTTATGAAATACCATACAGAACAAGACACAGTAGGAGACATGGCAATATCACAACCTGAGATTCTGTTTTGACAAAAAATCTGATGCATAGCCTGCATCAAAGCAAAAATGCTCTTCCTTGCTGAAAGACAAATAAAGATAGCTGAGGAATTGGAAATAGCACCTTTTCCTCACCTTACACAAAGTACAAGTAGAACAGTCTATAAACACAGACAGCTGTGCACATCAGAAGGCAGTTGAAATTGTTAATGTTAGAGCTCAAAATGTGCTCTGAAGTGTGGTTAGGTGACTCAGATGAAGTCTGAGGCGAATAATCGCATAACGAAAGGTTAGCTTTTTACAAAATGGATTGCATAACTTTTCTTAAAGAATCCAGCAGCACTAAAATAGACAAAATGCAGCAAAATAAGAAAGAGAATGGTTTTGGAAAAAAAAAAAGATTTTACAGTCAAGAAGTTATGAGAGAATTCTTTTTGTATTTTTCCTTTTGGCTTTCTTCCCAATTTATTTTTTGTCGCCAATTCCGAATCCTAGAATGACTCTTATCGACAACATCCACCTATCGCTGGTGGTGAAGACTAGCAGTAGCCTCCTCCAATGTCAATAAAGCTACACGCCACTTTTTGTCATCTGATTTGTTCTGACCGTAACAATGTCGCACACTTGGAGGAGAGCGATGATTTGCCTTTTACAGGCACAACACACATACAGTAGGTGCTGAATTGTCTGTAGAGAAGGAGAGAACAACCCCGGTTAACTATCCCTCCTGTGGGGACACAGCCAATTATGACCCCATCACGTGCCAAAAAAAAATATCGCTACTGAGATTTGATCCTACAAGTTGGAGTTGATATCCACCAGTGTATACAGTTATGAGACATTAATGGCGACAACCAAATAGAACAAAATGAACTAGCTTGTAACGTTGCTGTTATGAATACACTAGTATTAGCATGAGCTAGTTAGCACAGTCTCAGGAAGCTAACGAGCTAGCTAGCTAGTATTGTTGCAAACCACAAGAGGCGTGATCTCAGTGGTTTATAGCTCATAAATTATTCACCCATGTATGTAAATCATAGCCCATCTTAAATAATGACTGACCACTGAAGAAACAAGTATATGAAAGTAAAATAAATGGCCCTTACTCACTTGCGAAGACTAATCATTTCTGCACATTAATCACTGGTAACTCCACCTTCCTTCAAGTCTTTGTAGTTATTGTCTTTCTCTCGGCACAGCTCCCAACACTTCTTTGATTAAAGTGTAACCCATTTTCTACGTGACCGGACAAAGCTTGTTTAAAGTCATAAAACATGTCTACAGACTAGTTTGTCTGTTTATGAAATATGAGGTGGAACATGGTTCTGTAGGCCAAGACGAATCCAAAACTGTACTACTTGGATCACTACAACTCTTCTCTGATGTGTAATCTCTCATACGTAAATTTATAATTTTTTTTACTTGGCAGGTGCAATTGAACTTGCATATTGAAGTGTGATTTTTTTGTTGTTGTGTCCATTTTAGGATTTTTTTGGAAAAGTCATCAAGGGTGAAGGTGTTTACTAGGACATGCCATGCATACACTAAGGGACTGACCCTTACAGGACTGTGAGAGATTCAAATATACTTGCAATATCTACCCTAACTCTTGCCCTGAGTGTTACTTTTGAATTGAGACATAGTTTTAAGGGACCTGGCGTGTGATCAGTGGGTTTTGTATTTGAATCCCAAAGAACAGCAGCCTTGTGGAAAGCGGCATTGGTTAAATTTGTGTATTGTATAGAGTAGAAAGAGTTGTTAAAGGTTGTTAAAAGGATGGCCATCTACTGTATGTGATAGCCCTGCCTTGTTTATACTTCACTGAATGGCATTGTGAGTTAATCTTTCTCGTGTTTCTTCTTTTTCAGACATCTGGATGGAAACTTTGCCTTCTTTTTTCATCCCTTGCAATTTCTCTGCTCTCACTTTTTTTTTCACGTGCAAGCACAACGGATAGCTCCAAGGCCAAAGACGAACTCCTCATCAGTTTACAGAGAGGGCGTCAGCCTTTTCAAAATGATGCGAGCGCTCTTAAGAAGACAATACTTTATGGGAAGTTCATTCCTGTCCCTCCCACTCCCCCCCCAATACGGCTGAATAAATCAGCCGGGTATTTACGAGGACGTTTCGATCGGCCCTCTCCACTGCGCGAATTCACAGAGCGGGGTATGGGCGGGAGGGGCTCGGACGGGGCGCGCCGCTCTCCGGAGCCGCCTCTCTCCGGGGGAAAGTGGCGAGCGAGTCAGCCGGGAGCGGCTGATAAACAGCGTGCTGATGTCAGTAACGGAACCGTTTAGCTTTAATCGATGCACAGTCTCCCCCGATCGGCGCGAGACAGGTTCACAGCTCCACTTCCTGCCATTGTTCTTCGGACCCTTTTAATCTAATTGGGCATTATACCCCCTCCGTCATTATTCAGAAGGGGAGCGTTATTTATGTGTCCTCCCTCGCTCGTCTTTACCTTCATCACGCTGACCCGTTTTACATCCGCCAACTAATTAAATCAAATAAATCACGCGCGAGCGCTGAGCGTTTGATCAAAAAACCGGGATTTAATAAATCTTGATTATGTGCATTACACGGCACATCATTCACATTGTTTATGGGATAAAATATGCGAACAGAAGAGGGGCATAAAAGTGATAGATGAATAAGTAGGCCTTGCAAATAGGCCTTGCCCAAGAGGCCCTGTACCACAGCACTTTCCTTTAGTCTCCTCTGGATGTTCTGATGATATCCACCTGTTACATCAGTCTTAGTGTTCCATCGCCGGTGACATCATTTGGCCTCGCTGTTGTTTGTGATATCAGTGTGTCTCATTTTGACAGCTTTCCTGCATTTTCTTCCTGTAAGCATTGCTCCTTAGTGGATTAAACACCACTGCTGAGTCAACAAAGATTTTGTGAACCAGGTGCATAATAGTATGCCTGTTTATTTTTGCTCACTAATACAGTTTAAGTCAGTGAAGCAGATAGCCTCTATTTTCAAGGGGCAATAGCTGAGACTGCCTCACAAACAACAATTTCACTTAACAAAAGGTACAATCTCAGGGTTGAGGAGAAGTATGCTGACTGTGGTTGCTTTTGGTTCTTTAAATAATAGAAAAGACAACAAGTACGCCGTTAGAATTTGGTCATAGCCACTCCACTATTCTCTGCTTTACTATGCCATTACCTAACTAGCATGCTAAGGGGCTTTATTCCATTAAAATGTATGGCCCTCCCTCAAAATATACTGTATTGATACTGTTTATCACCTTTTCCGATCATATATTATATATTTGCCAATACAGGAACTTCCTACCGACTCTTCCTTTAGGTCATTGCTACGATCTTTACACAGATCCCATATGCAAATCCTAGTTCAAGTTCACAAATGACCTCCTGAGATGAAAGGTGCACACATGACTACAGAATAACCAACTAAGCGTAATTAGAATCTTCGATCAATGACGAGTTTAACCCGTCTTGAGTCGTGGCTCGGATTTGAAGCGAGAACAGGGAGGAGGACGCAAGAGTTCTTTTCCTCGACGAGACCTTATTGAAATGCAGGTGGGAGCAGCAGGTGAGCAGGACCCAGAGACCTGATTGACTGAACCCCACAGGAACACACACAAAGTGAGAGCTCTGCCTAATTAACACTCATCTCACAGAGGAATCTTCAAAGGTGCAGAGAGTTCCCAAATCCTTGGGATGTTTGTGCGAAACTCAAAAAGGTCGAGCCAACAAAGAAGACCTTCAGAGTGCCAGAACAAATATGCCTTTGTTCTCGCCCTTACAAAGAATATTTTAAAAACCTACAGGACAGCTGTAAGTGTTCCTTTCATTGCCTGCAGAGAAAAAGCTGGACTTTATTTAAAGATTGAGGAGAACGCACGGAGCACCGGCGGAACACCTGACAGACTCCATCTGGGTGATTGACGCGGCATACCTTCACATCCCGTACCCTCCTGCACAGACCATCGTACCGCCGCGACAAAACGACTGCTGCCATTGCATCTGCTCCATCCTGCTCTCGCGTTGAGGAGCTGACCCCTCTTCCCTCACACCTGCAACACGCGTTCCATGCTTGGAGGCATGTCTGAATTATTTATTGAATCTTGCTGCGACTAAACTATCACTTTCTTCTTCGGGAGTTTAAGAGAGTTGCCGTGTGCAATTAAATTCCCCTTTCCTTCTTTGAGCATGTGGCTGAGAGGTTATTTGGCATCTCTCCATCAATGCTGGTGTTTTTTCCTCCAAGGTTTTTATTCTTTATTTTTATCAAACTCTCCAGACAGGAAGGAGAGACGTGATGCCTTCTGTTCGAGGCCCGCTGGACCAGTGGAGATTTTAAGCATTTCACTCAAGTGCTCAGTCGCAGTATTTCAGAGGCAAAGATTCTAAAGCGAAGAAAACATGAAATTGGATGGAGAGCTTGGCTGTTTTAGCATATACTGTGTGTTTGCGTACGTACAGTGCCCTCCACTATTATTGGCACCCCTGCTAAAAATGAGTGAAAAGGGCTATAAAAACATTCACCGTTTGGTGAATTAGCTTAATCTCACACTGAACAAATTTGAAAAATGCAACCTTTAATTTAAGTAAATTTATTATGAGAAAAAAAAATTATTCATCAAGAAAAGTGACCTTAAAGTGATCCATCCATATCTACTGCATATCTGGCAGCAGAGTGATGGTTTGAGGCTCGTTTGATACCTCAGACCCTTAATGACCCAGCCATTTTACCAACCATGTATTCCATACTGTTCCAGCATAATTTACAGCTAAATCTAGTCCTACCCCCCAATTCCCATAGAGATCCATTCAAATGCAGAGAAGTTATAGTGTTGCCTGTAAGATTACCAGAAAATAAGATAAAGAATTTTTTGATATTGTTGGGTCACAGACATCAGGAAGTCATGGCATTCAAAGGATGTGCGACCAAATATGAAAAATTATTACTTTATTCTACATTATGTTAAACTGTCCAATATCTTTTGATGCCTGAAAATGTGTGTGTGGGGGGCTGAAAATGTGTGTGTGTGGGGGGGGGGGCGGGGTGTACAAAAGGTTCTAGAATTTCTAAACGGCTCATCTGATATGGATGAAAATACCCTCAAATTAAAGCTGACAGTCTGCACTTCAACCTCATTTTCATTGTATTCTTTCAAACTCAAAGTGCTAAAGTACAAAACCAAAATAACAAAACATGTGTCACTGTCCAATGAATTATGGTGCTTACTGTATATACATGCATATATACACTTGTCAGAGAGGACTGTTGATGTATTTTCCTGTAAATTTGCTCAGCAGCCATTAGTAAGCATTTCAAACTAGACTTTTATGGCATGAACTGCATTAGAATATTTTCTGCAGCTCTTTGTGTGTCCACAAGGGGGAGTATGGAAGTTTATCTTATAGATTTGAAGTATACATCACCTTGATAAGGTTGATCCGTGTGTTCAGTTTAAGAGTATGGGCCTTCATTCCAATTCGAATTATCAATGATCTCTCTCTCTCTCTCTCTCTCTCTCTATATATATATATATATATATATATATATATAGTATATAGGCTATATACAGTCAAGCCGGAAAGTCTGCATACCCCTTTCACCTTCTCCACGTTTTATTACATTACAGACATATTCTACAATAGATTGAGTAAATTTTTTGTCTCAAAATTCTACCCAAAATAGCCCATAATGACAAAGTGAAAACATGTTTTTAGAAATTTTTGCAAATGTATTCAAAATCGAAAACTGAAATCTCTCATTTACATAAGTATTCATACCCTTTGCTTTAACCAAATATTAAATATGATACTTTAAAAATATGTTAAAGCAAAGGGTATGAATAGTTATGTAAATTAAAGATTTCAGTTTTCACTTTTAATACATTTTCAAAAATGTCTATATATATAGAACTGATAATTACACTCTGGTCTTTGGTTGACTTGTTAAATTATCTTGCATGTAATATCTCCGTCATAAAAACCCCCTGCCCGTATGGTTCGACCCTTGGATGGATGTTGTCACTCAAACGGGTACTATCATCATAGACTCCCCAAGAGAGTTCACCCTTCTCCAGCTCCCATCTACGGGCCTCATATGGCATTGTGCGTAATGAAATCTTGAAAGCTGCTCATTACTGACATGGACAGGGAGGAAAGGCCTTATCGCCACCGAGGAGCCATGTTAACGACGAGCTTTCAGCTTATTTCATGGGGGACCCTGGTGAGTAATTGCCACACCCCTCTTGGGAGCTGATTGGTCGTTAGAATGCATTGTTTTTGAAGAGCCACTAAAAAGAGGAAACAGGGAAGAAGATTTCTGAGCTGTCACCAGGCCTCAGGTGAACTCCCGTCGGCAGTGATGCACTGTGAGGCCTGGGCGTTTCTCTTCTTCACGGCTATTTAAGCAAGCACTTTAAATGGAAATGCACTTGACATTTTAGGAGGAGATGTAATCAGCAGGCATTAAAATGCAGTTGATTTCTACTGGAATGAGTGGAATTTTCCTCTTTTCTCTTGCCCCCTTCAGGCGTGTAGGGTTGGGTGCCAGAGCAGATGGCTAATTTTGATGCATTTTGAGGAAATGCCTGGGACCAGCAAGGAATACATATATATACAGTGGGGCAAAAAAGTATTTAGTCAGCCACCAATTGTGCAAGTTCTCCCACTTAAAAAGATGAGAGAGGCCTGTAATTTTCATCATAGGTATACCTCAACTATGAGAGACAAAATGAGAAAAAAAAATCCAGAAAATCACATTGTCTGATTTTTAAAGAATTTATTTGCAAATTATGGTGGAAAATAAGTATTTGGTCACCTACAAACAAGCAAGATTTCTGGCTCTCACAGACCTGTAACTTCTTCTTTAAGAGGCTCCTCTGTCCTCCACTCGTTACCTGTATTAATGGCACCTGTTTGAACTCGTTATCAGTATAAAAGACACCTGTCCACAACCTCAAACAGTCACACTCCAAACTCCACTATGGCCAAGACCAAAGAGCTGTCAAAGGACACCAGAAACAAAATTGTAGACCTGCACCAGGCTGGGAAGACTGAATCTGCAATAGGTAAGCAGCTTGGTGTGAAGAAATCAACTGTGGGAGCAATTATTAGAAAATGGAAGACATACAAGACCACTGGTAATCTCCCTCGATCTGGGGCTCCACGCAAGATCTCACCCCGTGGGGTCAAAATGATCACAAGAACGGTGAGCAAAAATCCCAGAACCACACGGGGGGACCTAGTGAATGACCTGCAGAGAGCTGGGACCAAAGTAACAAAGGCTACCATCAGTAACACACTACGCCGCCAGGGACTCAAATCCTGCAGTGCCAGATGTGTCCCCCTGCTTAAGCCAGTACATGTCCAGGCCCGTCTGAGGTTTGCTAGAGAGCATTTGGATGATCCAGAAGAGGATTGGGAGAATGTCATATGGTCAGATGAAACCAAAATAGAACTTTTTGGTAGAAACTCAACTTCTCGTGTTTGGAGGAGAAAGAATGCTGAGTTGCATCCAAAGAACACCATACCTACTGTGAAGCATGGGGGTGGAAACATCATGCTTTGGGGCTGTTTTACTGCAAAGGGACCAGGACGACTGATCCGTGTAAAGGAAATAATGAATGGGGCCATGTATCGTGAGATTTTGAGTGAAAACCTCCTTCCATCAGCAAGGGCATTGAAGATGAAACGTGGCTGGGTCTTTCAGCATGACAATGATCCCAAACACACCGCCCGGGCAACGAAGGAGTGGCTTCGTAAGAAGCATTTCAAGGTCCTGGAGTGGCCTAGCCAGTCTCCAGATCTCAACCCCATAGAAAATCTTTGGAGGGAGTTGAAAGTCCGTGTTGCCCAGCGACAGCCCCAAAACATCACTGCTCTAGAGGAGATCTGCATGGAGGAATGGGCCAACATACCAGCAACAGTGTGTGGAAACCTTGTGAAGACTTACAGAAAACGTTTGACCTCTGTCATTGCCAACAAAGGGTATATAACAAAGTATTGAGATGAACTTTTGTTATTGACCAAATACTTATTTTCCACCATAATTTGCAAATAAATTCTTTAAAAATCAGACAATGTGATTTTCTGGATTTTTTTTTCTCATTTTGTCTCTCATAGTTGAGGTATACCTATGATGAAAATTACAGGCCTCTCTCATCTTTTTAAGTGGGAGAACTTGCACAATTGGTGGCTGACTAAATACTTTTTTGCCCCACTGTATATATATATACTGCCTGGCCAAGCACACTCTAATATTTAGTTGGACCGGCTTTAGCTTTGATTACGGTGCGCATTTGTCGTAGCATTGTTTCAACAACTTTATGCAACGTCACAACATTTATTTCCGTCCAGAGTTGCATTCATTTTTGGCCGAGATCTTGTATTTACGACGGGAGAGTCGAACCAATGGGGTTAAGGTCAGGACTCTGGTGGTCAATTCATGTGTGAAAATGATTTCTCATGCTCCCTGAACCACTCTTTCACAATTTGAGCCCGATGAATTTTGGCAGTGTCGTCCTGGAATATGCCCATTGATGGGATAACCTGGTCATTCAGTACATTCAGGTACTCAGGTGACTTCATTTTATTGCTGCATAACGTTGCTGAGCATACACCTGACCAATTGAAGCTACCACAGAGGCTACAGTGGGCACTATGCATGACGGGTGCAACGGTGACTTTTTTTTTGGCCTGGCAGTGTATATATGAGACAGGTGACAAATTAAAGGAAAAACCAACGTAAAGTGTCTTAGTAAGGTGTTGGGCCTCCACGAGCTGCCAGAACAGCTTCTATGCACCTTGGCATAAATTCTACCTCTAGCCCAGCATAGATCCTAGTCTCTGGAACTCTATTAGAGGGATGGAACACCATTCTTCCAAAATATATTCTCTTATTTGGTGTTTTGATGATGGTGGTGGAGAGCGCTGTCTAACAGGTCGGTCCAAAATCACGCATAGGTGTTTAACTGGTTTGGGATCTGGTGACTGCGAAGGCCATAGCACACGATTCACATCATTTTCATAATCATTAAACCGTCCGTTCAGTGACCCCTTGTGCTCTGTGGATTGGGGCATTGTTACCCTGGAATAGAGCACTCCCATCAGGATAGAAATGTTTCATCATTGGATTGGCATTGTTACCCTGGGAATAGAGCACTCCCATCAGGATAGAATGTTTTCATCATTTGATAAAGGTGATCACTCAGAATAACTTTGTATTGATTTGCAGTGACCCTTCCCTCTAAGGAAAACAAAAACTTGCGTACACTCGGCCCTCGATGGAATGAGTTTGACACCCGTGCTCTAAGGGGACAAGTGGACCCAAACCATGCCAGGAAAATACCCCTCAGCATAACCAGCATAACCTCACTGGAGTGGTGTTTCCTCTAATTTGTCGTGTGTGTGTATATATATATATATATGTATATATTCCATTACATTACAGTCATTTAGCAGACGCTTTTATCCAAAGCGACATACAGTAAGTGCCTACAGAAAGATCATCGAAGTAACTACAGAACAGATAAGAAAGCACATTCTTCCCATAAAGTAGCAGCTATCCCTAGTAATGAACACTGAATGCAGTTCACAGTGAACTGGGTAAATCAGCTCTACTACAATTCTATTCTAAATATTATAAACTTGAATACACAGTTCAACAAGAACACAATAACCACTCGGTTATTAATAATTTCATCCAAAGCATTCTGTGAACATCATACATTAGATGATCATCCCTTTATAAACCCACCTGTTCAGGTCATATCTCTAGCATGGGTGAAAATACATAGGTCTTCAGAATAACTACATTTGTAATCCTGAGGAGAATGTCAAAAGCCCCTGTAACAAATAGAATGAACAACAACTTTGCATATTTATCCCAGAGGTGAATCCTGCTTAACTAGTATGAAACCATTTCTAAACTCACAGCAAATCACACCTGCTTATAGACAAGTTCTGGACAATGTTTCTTAAGATGGAGACCAAAACCAAAGTGTAAAAAGCAGTAAATTATAAAATGGTCGCAAATTAGAAGAATAAAATTCAAACAGGCTTGGCACAAACTTAAAAACAGCACAATAAAGGCTAAAAGTTGATTGCTAACATAGATTCCCCAGTTCCTATTAAAGGGTTTGAGTCCAAAAGCTAGGAGGAGATTCCTGAGAGGAAAATTATAAGACCTGGCTAAGCAACAGAAACATAAAAGCAAACAGAAATCAATGGCAGGAAATGAGAGCCGACCTACTGTGCTCTAAGGGCAGTTTATGTGAATTTGAAAAAGTCACATTTTTTATTTAAATGTAGGCCTTAGACGAGCGGCAGAGGCAGAGTTTGCTCTCATTTTAACTTTCTTCTCTTTGCTGTCTTAAAAATTTAATAGATAATCACCTCAGTTGATTATGTTATTACGGATTTATGATACAGGGTTAGTCACATTGAATTGATTACAATAGTAAAAAAAAAAGGATGCTGTTGAGCTGAAAATAACCATAATCATGCTGATACTCCTCAGATATAGACCATTTGGGGATCTCATAATACAGGGAAAACATAGTTAATATGGTGGAGGGATTAATAAAATACAGGAGTGCTCAGATGTTGAAGAGAGTAGAAAAGTGTCTTGATATTTAGTGCACTGTGCATAAAGTGGTCTCATTGCGGATACCACTGATGCCAAGTGAAAAAGCAGAACCAGGTGCATGGCTTGAGGAGTAACTAACTACATCTCAAATGGGGTTTTAAAAAGCCAACAAAAACACCCTGTGTGTTGGATTAGTGCATGTATTGCTGTGATAACACGGTAGATGGGAGTTGGGAGTGCAGCATTGCACTGTTCTGTGTCATTGGGGTTTGCAATGATGCAATACATCTCTCTCAGGAAACCTTAAAGAATAAACCCAGCAAGAAATCGTCCGTGCGTTATGAGGCCTACGAAACAACATTTCACATGTGCTTTTGCAAGTGTTACATGAGCTGCGATGTAGATGGTATTGCGTAACGATAATGTCATAGGTCGACTGATCAAAAGGTCATTAATTAGCCGGAAATCTTCAGCCGGAGTGGGCGTACGGGAGCCATGGATCGTTCTTGTTTATTCTGCAGCGCGAGTAGCTAGGCTGTGGAGATCAAAAGGTAAAAGAGCTTACAGGAAGGAAAAGGGAATAGAAAAAAACATTTAAAAAATCCAACGAGAAAGATTGCCAGCAGGCCAAACATAAGGAAAGCTAATTGACAAGCAATTTGAGTAAATCCAGTCTCCATAGTCATGGGTCTGATAATTATGAAAAAATATATAAAAAAATGAAATGTGGAAAGAAGTTGATGCTGGTGGCTGGATTGAATTATTCACCGCATCGCTTAATGCATTCACCTCTCATAAGCAGTCGAATTGAAGGTGGGCTTTATGGGTTTAAATTATGACAGCCTGCCTGCACCATGCCATTGCATCTACTTTTCACCCTTTTCTCTGTCACTATTTCTATAAAGCGAAGAGACGACGTGAGCCAGCTGCCAGGGTTGTTTACGTGAGGTAAAAAGTGCAACCCATGCACAACCCCAACCCACCTGCCCCCCATCAAAAATCTTTTTTTCGTCGTTTTTTTTGTTGGTGGCCTTTGGACAGTTTCTCAAAAGATGAACGCCATTTGAATTTTTCACACTACTGGGTGGGGAGTAGAGGAATACCACGCAAACAGTCCCCAGGTGAACGTGTGTTACGCGCTAAATGATATGCCTTCATTAATTCAGTTCTTCCCCGTGATGTTGCCTCGCTTTTTCATTCCTTCTGTCTTCATATTTCCCCTTTACTTTCTCTCTCTGTCCTCTTTCTCGCTCTCTGTCTCTCTCTCATTCTCTCTCTCTCTCGGTCGCTCTGGCTGTTTACCGCTCGGTTGCTCCTGCCGCCTCTTCAGCACACCCCGGGAGAGCTGCCCTCTTATTACCACAATTACAATCTGTACACATTTCATTAAACTAATACCTCAGTGTACCGTGCTTTGCGATGGCCACTGAGGAAGTATGGACACATCACGCAGCTGGAGATCATTCTTCTCTCAGCAGCTTAAACACTGACATGTTCAAAAGAAGAAAAAAAAACATTACAGCTAAATAACAGGTGTTGTGGAAACATAGGGAAGAAATGAGGGGGCGGGGAAGGAGAGAGAGGAGCCTAGAAAACGAGAAACAAAGCGCAATTTATATTCAAGTGATGAATCTGCACTTGAATCTGCACGGGCCCGGCTGATTGCCGTCTTGCTCTTCTCTTCCTCGTTTAGCGGACGGCGCTGCGCCGTGTGGCTGCTGCATCTTTGTTGTTCGAACATTATGTCTTTAATTTATACATCTTTTCACGCTGAGTGCTGATGGAGAGGGAAAACTGTTCTGCATTAACTGCTTCGAGGCACTGAGCAATTTAAAGGTCAAGTGCATTTTACCATTAGCTTTAACAGCTATGATTTCCTCTCTGCCTCTCTCCCTCTCTCCCCCTTTGCTTTTTGGCGCAGTTGTACTGTGATTTATTAACTAGCTTATCCACATGGTCTGCATCAGTGTGTCTCTCTCTTCATCTGCTGGGCATATTGTGGACTGGAACTTTACTCTCTCTTCTAGATATAATGCTTTATCTCGCGAATCAGTACAATCAACCTTTACAGAGACTGGGCCTGTGACCTCAATGGGATGAAGCTATCCGAAACAAAAGATTGTTGGTTCTGCTGTTGTTATTTGCCAAAGTGTAAGAAGTCGAGGCGCCCTCATGGATTTATTTACCGTGCGACCTTGACGTTTTCTTTGCGCCGCTGTAATCAATCACGTCCCAAATCCAAAAACTCGCCCCATGCATCACTGCTATTAATGTGTTTTCAGAAATATCGTTCAAGCTCCATTATGTTCTGAGAGATGATGTAGCTGCTTTGGGTTGAGCGTCGATATTTTCCCGTGTGTTCGTCTCGATTCGGAGCTGAGGGGTAATTACGGCTTACACAAACGCGCGCCGATCGGAGGACGACATCTCGCCCTCGCGTAGATCACGCCGTACAGGACTGTTAATAGCATTCGCAACGCTGCAGCCGCCGTCATGTCGAGCTATCTTGCTGTCTCTTGCAGAACGCTCATTGTCTACTCTGGAGAAGATAGGGAATAGGAAAATATTATGTAGCAATTACACGAAAGGCAAATTCCCGTAAGCCCCCCCAAAAAATCGAAAAACCAAAAACTTACATGGGTTAGATGACTGTGGGCCTTGATTGGTTCAGTAGTAATAACAGCACGTATGAGGTTGAGGATGAGACATAGTAGCCAGCTCCTTACAATAGGTGCACAGCGAGGTCTAGTCCATTTCTGGATAGCTTCTGCTCTTAATTAATTAGCCCAGTCATTTGTTTGATATGACGTTATTGATAAAGTCGCAAGCTAAATCTGCAGACTTCATATGTACTCTTGGTGAAATAATTTTACTGTCATCTGATATAGGAGTGAATCAGCATCGTTTATGCAGCTTTTTAGAAAATGAAGCCAGAATAATTGGTTGGAACAAAAACCAGTATACTCCCCCATGCAGCCCCCAAGGAATGGAATAGTGTGTTCCTGCTCAATGAGCTTGTTTCTAAAGAAACCAAACCTGTGGAGGAGAAACCAGAAACCAGAAACCATTCTTGTCATGTCCCGTGCCTCCACCTCTTAAGTCTGGTTTTTCCGTTTATATGTATGTTCTGTCTGCTAGTCCGTATCGTGTTTTCCTTCTCTCCATTTTGTGTCTCCACTTCCCCGCACCTGAATTGTGTTTTCTCATTTGTTTCTTTGCACCTGTTCCTTATTGTTTCTTCATTAGTTCGGTATTTAGTCTCTTCTGTTTTTGTGTTTTGTGCTAGATCGTCTTGTGCCCTGCATTCGTGCTTGTCTCAGTCTTTTCAGCATTTGATTCCTGCCTGCTCCTTTCTTGTTCCGAGTTCCTGCGTCCAGTCTTGTGTACCCGTCCAGTTCCTGTTCCCCTGCCTGTCCAGCCCTGCTCCAGTCCTCCTGCCCACCTGCCCACCTGACCTTCCCCATCCTAGCCCTGCTCCTACCCTTCGCCCTTCTGATCCCCTGCTCTGATGGATTCCCCGGTTCTGACCCCTGCCTGTTCCTGGACTTCGCTTTTTCTCATCCTGCATTGCCCTGTTCACTGACTGGACATTGACCCCTGCCTAGATTTGACTATGTTTCTGCCTGCCCTCTATTGCACTGTTTGCTGGACATTGACCTGTGTTTGTCTACCACAAATAAAGCCTATTCCTATTACTACTGGTGTCTGCGATTAGTTCCGATCATTCTCATAACAGAACGATCTGGCCAAGATGGACCCAGCGGAAACAGAACAGATCCACCACGCCATCACCTGCCAGGAGGCAGTAATTAGCATGACTAACTACTGCGAGAGGTTATGGAGACCCTAAAGTCCATTGTTACTTCCCAAAATCCACCTGTGTTGCAATAACCAGGTGTACAGTAGGGGAGGTAACACTAAGCCACTTAAACGCAAACCACAACCTCTGAGATAAAACCAATCAAGCGCAAAGTGATTTAAAAGACAAAATGTTTAATAACACAAACAGGTACGGTAAAAAACTAATTTAGCTATTCTCTAAACATGTAATAGATTTACAATATTTACAGTTCGGCTACACAGGCTGCATGCTCTCACCAGGCAGCAAGTGTCCAAAATCAGACCCACGTCCAGATGACAAAGGGTCTTCTCCTCCTGGTCTAGCGGGACGGTTGCTGTGGTGGTGTTCAGCAACTTAGTCAATTCACGGGCTAATCTATTTTAGTCTGTTAACACAGAACTCAAGTGTTCAGAAAGCGTCGTGGGAGTTGTGTTAACCGCTAGCGTCAGGAACTGGAACTGGAACTCGTGATGCGGACGGAGGCCAGACATATATACTCTCGCATCTTTCCAACCCTGCTGCTCCGCGACGGTCCTCGGCGTCCCCAGCTACGAACATCTTTCAAAATCCCGCGGCAAAGCGTTCCCGTCTCCACGCATCTCCTGAAGAAGTTTGCCAGGCAACGGCGTGCGTCCTTCCACCAGAGCAGCTCCCAGCATCCCCACGTAGGACCATGACATCAGCATCTCCATCTGCAAGGGAGACAAACACAGCAGCCCAAAGCCAAACAAACCAAAGTACGAAAAGTACGAAAGACGAAACATCCATCTACGTCCAAGTGGGTCAGATGGGGTCCCAGGTCTTGCAATTCTCCACCAGCTTGCCTCCTCCAGTTCTAGCGGCACCACCCAGTCCTGCCGCATCTGTGCAGCCTGCTTCCCCAGACCAGAGAAACCTGCATTCCCCATCTGGAGTGCTACAATGGCGATTTGGGGAGATGCAGGGGTTTCTTGATGCAGTGCGATCTCGTTTTCAATATGCAACCTGGTTTCTACCACACTGACCGAGCGAAGATTGCCTTTGTGATAGCCTGTCTTGGAGAAAGTGCACGGGACTGGGCCACCATGATTTGGGACAGCCAGCTCCCTGCCAGTTCCCATTACCTGACGTTCATCTCTGAAATGAGAAAGGTGTGACCTTGGCTCTGGAGTCCGGCTGGAATGATGCATCACTCCAGGGGGCGTACTGTAATGGAATGAAGAAGGCTCTGAAAGATTAGTTGGTGGCAAGGGACAACGCCAGCTCCCTGGATGACCTGATTTCCCAGTCCATTAAAGTGGACAATCGGTTGCGGGAGTGCCAGAGGGAGAAGGCTGGTCATGTCACCTCTACAGACTAGTCCACCAACCCGCCTGCCCTTTTACTGTCTTATTCCTGCCTCTCGCCAATTCAGTCCTCCAGTTTCTCTTGAACCATCTGCCCCACCTGAACCGATGCAAGTAGATTGTGCCCGGCTCACGCCTCAAGAACATCAGCCTCTCCAGTCACCTGTGCCTGTACTGTGGAGGGTCCGAGTCACTTCATCCAAAACTGCCTCGTCAAAGGCAATGCTCGTCAAGCGAAAAAGTTTGACGGCCAGTTTGTGGTTGAGGTGGACGCCTCGAATACTGGTGTGGGAGCCATGCTGTCTCATCATGCGGAGGATAATAATATGCACCCCTGCGCCTTCTTTTCTCATCGTTTCTCGGGTGCCGACTACAGCATCAGAAACAGAGTTATTAGCCATAAAAATGGCCTTCGAGGAGTGGCGACACTGACTAGAGGTGGCCTCCATCACGTTTCTTGTGTAGACTGATCATTGTAATCTGGAGTCTTCATTCAGCCCGAAGACTCAACCCTCGCCAGGCTCGGTGGTCGCTATTCTTCTCCCGCTTCCAATTTCCTATTGCCCGGGATCCAAAAAATATCAAGCCTGATGCGTTGTCCCGTCTCCATGAAGTGCCTGAAGAGGAGGAAGGTCCCGAGACGGTGCTCCCGCCTGACTGTGTGGTGGCCATGGCGAGATTTAACATTGTGGGAGTGGTGGAGGAGACCCTCCTTACCAGTCCGGGTCCTAGCAACACTCTGGAGGGATGCCTGTTCATTCCTGAGTCAGCCCGCACTCAAGCGCTTACATGGGCCCAAGCCTCCAAGTTGGCATGCCACCCAGACACCGCCCGTACCCTGGCCCTTCTGTCCCGTCGGTTCTGGTGGCCTGAAATTAAAAAAGAGACGGTCGAATTTGTGGCAGCATACAATTCCTGTGCCCGATCCAAGTCGGACAATCTTCGCCCTAGTGGGCTCCTGCAACCCCTCGCCGTGCACCATCGCCCTTGGTCCCAGATCGCTGTGGATTTCGTCACTGGTCTGCTGGCTTCTTATGAGAAAACCGTAGTCCTTACCATTGTAGACCATTTATCCAAAGCCGGACACTTAGTTGGAGCTTCTCTTAGCCTCTCCTCCGGGTTCCATCCCATGACTAACGGCCAAACTGAACATCTTAATCAAGAACTGGGTAAGGGCCTACGCTGCCTCGCTGAGAGATCCTCTACCACTTAGTCCAGCTGTCTTTGCTGGATCGAGTACGCTTACAACTCCTTCTCTGTCTCCTCCACAGGAATGTCACCATTCCTCTGCTGCCTGGGGTACCTTCCACCCATATTCTTGGAGGAGGAGAGGGAGGCGGAGACCCCCTCAGCACAGGCCCTGGTATCCCGTGCCCGGAGAACCTGGGTCTGGTCCGTTCTCCTCAAACACGTCTCCGGGATGAAAGCCCAGGCCGACTGTTATCGACGCCCTGCCCCAAAGTACACGGTCGGTCAAAAGGTTTGGCTTTCGTCCCAGGACATCCCCCTCCAGACCACCTGTAAAAAGCTTACCTCCATTTCCTGTGTAATCAGCCCCTCTGTAGTTCGTCTTTTTCTTCCACCTCCCCTACACCTGTGTTTTATGTTTTCCGTGTTAAACCTGTTTCCACCTCTCATTTTAGCCCTCCGATCCTTCCCTCTGACTCATCGAGGGCGGCCCGGCCTACACCATACGCCGTCTCCTGGACGCCCGGCGCAGAGGGCGAGGATGTCAATTCCTGATCGACTGGGAGGGCTATGGACCTGAGCAGAGTTTGGTAGCAGAGCGGAACATTCTCAACCCCTCCCTAAGCAAGGAATTTTTGCGCCGACATGTATTACAGGAGGGTAGGGCGTCAGGTGTCGCCCCTAAGGGGATGGTACTGTCACATCCCGTGCCTCCACGTCTTAAGTCTGTTTTTTCCATTTATATGTATTTTCTATCTGGCAGTCCGTTTTGTGTTTTCTCTCTCTCCCTCCATTTTGTGTCTCCACAAAAAACACCAGCTCCACGGCGTGAGAGCTGGTGTACCAGTGGAATCTGGTGATGAGCTGTTGCTGGGGGAATTGACTTCTCCAATCCGTAGGGAATGTGTGCGCCGTACAAAATAAGCTGCAGTGGGTGCGTGGGTTTCAGCCTGGGTGAGTGGGGGAACTGAGTGTGACAAGGGCGACGGGGTATGGCGAAAACCTGTGTCCTGTGATTCTCCTGAGGGGTGGACAGTCTGAATTCTCATTGGCAACCACCAAGAACAACAAGAAGCTGTCCTGTTTGTGTGTGTGTTTCATTTTGTATTTTTATATTTCAGAAATTGTGGTAGTCCTCCCAGGATTGCAGTGTGGGTAGGACTCCACAATCCTTGTTTTTGTGTTTAATGTTATCTGTTTGTGGCGTGGAATGTTAGCTTATGTTTTGTTATCATATGAGTGAGAATACCGCCGTGTCTGTCTGTGTGGTTTTCTCCACCGGAAGTATTGTGGAGCCGGGCAGCCGGCAGCCCCCCAAGGTGGGCTACTGAAGGGGTGGCCACGAGTGTGTGTCCGTGTGGCTTTCTTTTCACAACCTAACAAAGCGTGACAAAAGCACCGTGTGTGTGGGATGAGTGATAGTGTGTATGGTGTGTGGTGTGGAGAGGCTCCCTTACCTGCGGGTGGGGCCGGTTACATCCAGCAAGACGGACAGAGAGAGAGAGTGGGGGAGAGGATAAGAGTTCCACAGATGGCATTGCTCTGCCAGGTTGTGCTGTGTGAGAAATTTTTATGAACTTTGTGTACCAAATAAAATATTTTTTTTTGCCTTTTACAACTGCCTGGTGTACTGCTTGGGGAGTGGTGGATTCTGTAATAAAAACCTGGTCTGGAGTAGGGCACGGGAATTTCCCGCTTCTAAACCGTGACACTAACGTTACTTTGTGAGCACTGGAATTACATAGGTAACGTTAAGTTGGCACAAATGCATTTGTCGCTGGGTTTGGCTTTCGGAAAAGGGACAAAAATGTCTCCTCCCTCCAATCTTTCAGGGTACCCAATGTAGGTATTATAGGTTCCCCAAGCAAATCTTTTCACCATTCTGTCTTACTCAATTTATGTTTTTTTAACGATTTCAGTGAGCTACTGCAATCTTTCCATTGGTTTCAGTGCACCTTGACCGAACCGCTTGACCGAGGTCAGAACGCATAGTAACAGTTACTAAAGTATGATTGGACGATTTCTGGTTTGGGGAGGAGCCTAGCGACAGGTCAATTGTGTTTCCTCGCACCTGTTCTTCGTTGTTTCTTTGTTAGTTTGGTATTTAGTCTTCTCTGCTTCTGTGTTCTCTGCCAGATCGTCTTGTGCCCTGCATTCGTGCTTGTCTCAATCTTTCCAGCGTTTGATTCCTGCCTGTTCCGAGTTCCTGTGTACCCATCCAGTTCCCGTTCTCCTGCCTGTCCAGCGTGTTCCTGTCCGGCCTGTTCCTGTCCAGCTCCAGTCCTCCTGCCCACCTGCCCTTCCCCGTCCTAGCCCTACACCTACCCTTCGCTCTCCTGATACCCTGCTCTGACAATTTCCTCGGTTCTGACCCCTGCCTGTTCCTGGACTTCGCTTTTGCTCATCCTGCACATTGTGACCTGTGTTTGTTGACTAGGAATAAAGCCTATTCCTATTACTTCTGGTGTCTGCGATTGGTTACGATCAGTTCTCGTAACACATTCTTTTACACTGTGCCTTTTCTACAATAATCACTTGGCTTTCGCAATAATTACATTAAACTGGCAGCAATACAGGCATTGGCAATAGACGGGTTGTGAATTGTCAATAAATCAAAATGAAAACCTGCAAATTATGCTGCCTGACATCAGCTCTGTGCACTGCCCCCATTGTATCACACACGTTTCATGTCATAGAGAAACCTCACGGGTCCAGAACAGATCTGTGCTATATAATATAAAACATATAAATAGCGAGCTAAACTGTGTTCAGTTTATTTCAGTTTTCAGAGTGGCATTTTACATCCCTGCAATCTGTTAGTTTCACTCACCCATTTAGAGGGTTCGGCCAGCAACTATCACATGCCTTCTGTACTATTTTCCATTGGCATAATTTAGCATGCCTTCAGTTCCACGTACGAAATTAGAAATTCAGTTTATTCAGTGTATTGGTGCAACAATGTCAGTAAATATATTTTTAAAACTATGTTTTTAGACCTACTTCACCTTTCTCGAAATGAGAGCTGCACAGTACTGCCCCCAGCTACATTAGGTCAAAATTCTGCTTCGTTTTTTACATATAAATCGACCCCACAACAGTATTACGATATGTATGTAAAATACCATTGCATTGGTGTTGTTGCAGTTTCCATCATTGATACTCAGATCACAATCAGCAGATGTCTTCAGTGATCAAATTTTGTCTGACATAAAACTGTGTATTTGAGCCAAGAGTGGTATTTATTATTATTTTTTTTACTGTCAATGGATTTGTTTTTGTTTACTTATCGGCTTTGCGAATGTCGATTTCTGTGTGTACATTCAGTTCTCTTCATTTTCTAATGGGCGCTTCTACCCTTCGAGTGGTGGCTAGCAGGGGAATGAACTGCGTCGGATTAGTCTCTCTTTCTCGGTCTGGTTGTGCTTGCTGTTTATTTGCAGTTAATACTAACCAGCTGGGCTGTTATCTGCTCCGCGGAGCTGCGGTCGGCCGCAGTTCTGTAGATTCTAATCATGCTGGAAAGCTCATGGAGTTTTGAGTCAGTTTACTTGAACCTTGATCTTAAGGTACATGCACTGTGGTAGCCTGCTCAGCATAGCTGAGTGTATTAGGCATTCAGTCTATGCATACAATTTTAAGGAATGGGGTCAGCAGCAAGGGAAAGCATCCATTCATTGCACAACCCTGAGAAACCGATTGTCCAAGTGCTGTGGAAGCACAGAACAAATTAGCCTCTGAACACAAATGCAACGTGATGCGTAGGAAGCATACTGAAGAAAGGCTTTTTTTTTGTTTGTTAAAAAAGGACATACTCAATATCCAGGCAGGGTAATGACATTCTGACAGTTTAATACCAAACAGAACAGGAACGCGATACTCAGAGGTGATTGGATCTCATTTAAACCAATCAATAAACACTCGCGGGAAAATGTTCTGAAATACAATGATCACCGTGGTTGGCCGATGTACACCGCATTAACAGTCATGCAGCCTTCGAGTTTTTTTTTTAACTTTAATACTATTTTGTCTCATTAAATATTGGAAATGACCACAGAACTACCGTGTCCCTGTGAATTATGTCATATGACAAAGGTGTCCATTACAATAATGTTGCACAGCACCCTTCGGGATATTATTTGGCTGTGATATGCCTCTGCAGTTATGCCATGTAGCAGAGGTGTTATACAGCACTGCACCATCTGAGGGCCTCAGCGTCACTTGGCCTCTATGTCTCTAGTGATCAGCGGTGAAGGCGGTTTTGGGGGTAGGAGAGCTCTGGCAGACAAGGAGCCAACGGCACCACTGCGGGTCAAATCAAAAAGAGGGTGAACAAAACAAAGAGTCCAGAGCTCAGCCCTTATCTTCACGGCGCAGCGTCTCCGCCCGCCGACGGGGCCCGAGAAAGGTGGACGCGCGACTGAGACGCGATGCGTCAGGTGTGAGGGAGGGGAGGGGAGGGGAGAGGGGGGGGGGGCGGGATGTGAGCGTCACGGAGTGCGCGTTCTGTGGAACGGATTGAATCAAATAAAACTTTACACAGAACATAAGGACACAGACACGGAAAAATGCTACAAGGACGGCTGACACTGCTGGCTTGTAATGGCCCGCTCAGCAGTGAGTCCAATTAGCTAACTGGCTAGCCAAGTCCTTAACGGAAGAAAAATTTGAAAATTCCCGATCTGTCCATTAAAAGCAACAAAGATTTTCACCAAAGGAGCAAATCCGACAGAGGGCGCTGTACAGAGAAGTAAAAGGAAAACTGGGCAAGAACAAGGCCTGAACCCCCAAACAGCAAATGAGGTAAAAAAAAAAACTCAAACAGTGGTGAAAAAAAACTCCCCAATGGGAAGAAATCTCGGGAGCAACCTGATTAGAGAGGGGGGGCCCATCCTTCGCTGGCCGGCCCGGTTTAAACTAAAGGTGGAATGGATGGTAACAGAAAAATAATGAGGAATCTAACACAGCAAATAATCAAGTGGGTTGAAAATGTTAAAGTCTGACATATTTAAACTAGCTGGTAAGTAATGGTCTATGTCTGCCCCTCAATGCTGCCTTCCTGAAGTCACTTTGAAGGAGCCGTTCCAGGCTGTGCAGAGGCAGTTTGTCATACTAATGTTTGCTTCTGAAAATCCTTTCTGCCCGAGAGGCCAAGATGCTGGAGGAAATATTTTACCATCTGACGACACGGCACGCATGCCAAGTCAATAGATCTTTTGACTTTTTTTTGTATAAGCATCTTGAGGAACCAGTTGGTAAATTATTTTTTGTTTAGGTATGTCTGGCTCAACTGTATTTCGAGGTGATTTGTAGTTTTGGCAGCGGCATTGGTCTCAAGAAGGGCCAAGCACACAGCCGGCCCTCTAGGCCACCGTTAAAGTGATTAGTGGTTTGAAGAAATTTGACTCCAGCATGGTTATAGGTTAGATGAATTTGAAGAACATTATTGCTCATCCATCAATCAGGAGCGTTGTTTCCATCTTGTGCTGCGTAAATAGTTTCACCGCCTTGATGTTTGCGATGCACGTTAGCTCCGGATTTTAACAGCTTGCTCTGCGTGGGTCAACCCGGTGCGTACAGAAAGTGTGGTTTCGGTGAGATAGGGAAGATGCCTGGGAAATTTTACCGTTCAGAATGGCAGAGAAGCCAGGTGTAGAGCCAGGTGTTGCCGGAACCCTCTCCCCACGTGACTAACACCACTGTTACTGGAACAACTGTTTTCTCTTTCCTGTTTCGCGGACGCGCAACGTCAATATGGTCCCCGGCTTGTTACTTCCCCTCTCCCTCAGTTAGCGGTGCGCTTTTTGACAGGTTTGATTATGTTCTCTGGCTCTGCCGGACGCGCCGTCGGCGGGGGGCGCGGGACAGGCAGGTAAAGCCGTCAGGCGTCTGGAACATCTTGCGGTGAACCGGGTTGTCCAAGCTGTCCCTGCCAGACCCCGGAACCCTCAGCGCTGTGCCCTGTGCGTCTCCCGCCGCCCGCCTGTACGGTGCCACCGTGCATGAGGGCAAGGCGGACCGTCTGACAGCTGGCTGCGAGACGGGAGACGGGGGTTTGGCGGGTTCTTTTGGAGCAAGAAACAGTTTTGGTAGCAGTGAGCCTCCACCAACATGAGCTGGGGTTAGAGAGGTCAGTTTCTATTTGAAGGCCCTGGCCAAGAAATAAATGGACTAAAAATGTTTGTTGTTCATGTAGGCACCTAAAAAGTCTAGTGACTGCAACTTAACACACACCCGTACACACACACACGCATTCACATCCACACACACACACACACACACACACACACACACACACACACACTACTACATTCATTTAGCTTTTTTCCAGAGTGACTTACAGGAGAACATACGGTAAGTGCATTCACCTGAATTATATGAGCAATAGTGCCAAACTTGGCTAACAATAGACAGATTAAAGACACATAGGCACACACATACCTGCACAGACATAAAAACACAGACACACAAGCACATATGTAATAAAATACACACACACACACACACACACGGTGCAGTAGATATAATATTCAGCCATTGGGCTGGTTAAATTCACTCATATTTGGCCAGGTTTGTTTGCCTGGAAAGGACTTGGAATTCAGATGTTTCCCTCTGTGTTGTAAACTTTAGGGGCTCATGAATAGAACATTTGTTGCTGCTTTTCTTAAAATTGTACACGTTCAACAATTACTGCAGGACCCCGCGAACAAGCGCAACATTGTAAAGGAGCTTTGCCGTTTCTCTTGATGTCACGCCGGTGATTAGCCAGAATGAGAATGTGACTTTTTTCATTAAAGGAGACATTTTTATACACTAACGATTTTTCCTCACTAAAAGCTTACGTTGGGAGGGGGAGAGCGAGAAAAAACTGCGTGCACTTCTCATGCCATCTATAAAGATCTAAAAAAAAATTTGCTGGAAGAGCAGATTAATCAACATAATGCAGTTTAACCAATTATATCTGATTTGATCTGGCCGTGAGGTAATTGAATACAAATACACAATGATTTACAACCCTGTTTTTAAGGTAAGACTCCATTGGGTGTTGGAAAAGATGCTTCATGAATTATTTATAGACGACTATTAACAGTGTATTGGATGGACACCGAAACCACCGGTCATTTGTATTCTATGGAAAATAGCTCTGTATATAATATAATGAAACTATAAGTTCCGTATGTTTTATGAATGCATATATGTATAAATGTATCTGAATATAATAGTGAGTAAAGAGACTGAGTGACTCAGGGTTTGCACTGAGTGACAAAGTGTGCTGAATGAAAGTGGATGCTGGCTGTAGACCACACGGAAATGTGGATTGACAGAAGCGGTTAATTTTTCCCCCCCTCACTTGCCGTGCCGGGAAATTATTGTTCCGTCAATGTGGCCAGACTCACAATCAGGCAAACATGCTTCTCTGCCCGCTTCCCTTTTCTACTCTCACCTTACATTACCTTCATTTTTCTCTCTCTTGTTCTACCTCCCTCTTTCCATTCATCTCTCTCTCGCACACGCGCACACATACACGCACCGCACTCCCTCCCTCTCTACATCACTCCCTGTTTGCAGGTGTTGGAGTGATTGATTGATGGCTGCTGGCACAGGCAATGCGCAGGCCTCCTCTAGTTCTCCCTGAAGCGAGGCAGGTACAAAGGCCCCTGCAAAGCCGAGATTGATGCCTTTCCCTCTCTGTACAGGTGCAAAAAGCGCTGAATGATGATCGAGTATTACAGCCGTTTTCGCACCGTTTAAGTTGATTAAAAAAGGTTTGCTCTTTGCTGTTGCCGTTTGAACCAGCTTTCTTTGAAGTCCTTTTTACAGATGACGCTCGAAGGGGGTCAAACTGCGGTCAAACGAAAAGGCGCGCTCAAAGACCAGCGCCGGGTTGGTCCGGTGTGTCACGCTGCGGACGTCATTGGCGGTTAAAGGAGGTTAGGCGTCTGGAGAGAGCGTCCTGTGAACAGCCTGAGTCCACCTCCGTCGACGCTGATCTGAGAACAGCCTGGATCTGCCTGCAGGGGACATGTCTGTTTCCTACACTAAGCATTTTCACAGAAAAGAAGTGAAGCCCCTGAGCTATTCCCGTAATTTCACAAAACAAGAAAAAGAACCAGCAGCACTGATGGTATATTGCGGCTGCCCTTGGGAGTCAATAACTCCCCAAAGTGGAGAAAAACAAAGATGGAACGCTCCTAACATATGTGGCCCCCACCACCAAACCTGCTTCTAGCAGGACTGGTCCAAAGTGGGAGGCGAGGGGGTGGGGGAGTAGCAGTTTCAGACAATGGAAACGCTTCATCTTGATGTACTAGCAAAACTGTCCTCTCTGCCCCCTCGCTTTTTAAGTTCAGCAAACCGCGTCGTTTTGCAGCGAATTCAGTTTGATGAGCATTGCCGCAAAGCAAAAGCAGCACTCTTGCACTATGTTAACCTGATTCCCTGTTATGACCTTGCTTACAGTATGAACACAGTATGCATTTATTTGCTGTCAATCTCAGTTTTATTACAAAATGCAACTTAATTTATATCTGCTGTCAAGCCATAGCTGAGGTTATGGAAGTCGATATGGTTATAAAATAAGCTCTTGTAAAGGAAACTTCTTGTAGTGAAAGTAATACAGCACAGCAAAAACCAGAAAATAAATCAATCTTAACAAGTATTTTAGTCATATATTTGATGCTCTAGGATGCTTATAAGCGGCTCTGACATTGATGTTTAAGTGTGTGTCTGTACACGAACACATCTGTTTATGAGTAAATAGTAAGACTGCGAGAATGCATTTGTTTAGCGGCATGTACGTGCGCGCCTGTGCAGGCGCTCATTCGAGAGAGTGTGTGAGAGTCACGCTGTCGTGCCGGTGGCGCGGTCCATTTCAGCGAGCGCCCCTCCAACCCCACCGCATCGGGGGGAAACGGGGCCTTGTTTTAACGGCGTCCTAATGCGCCGCCGAATTTATGATGTGCGCCGAGTCACTAAAGCATTCAGACTAGCCGACCAGATGCTGGGCTGATATACGGCCACCCCGCGGTCACAGCTCAAAAAAAAAGTTCTCATTTACATCTCCTGAGCCTTAAAAGGAGGCCAGCCTCTGTATCACCGTGGGCAGCCGAGAGGGTTCAATAAACAGGGAAGCAGCCAGATGGACCGAGGGAACCGTCGACATAGACAAGGACACGTACAGGAATAAAAGCCCATCTTCTCGGGATGTCAAGGAAAATATTTTGAATTAGATAGCCTGTTAAATATGTCTGAAAACAATTTCTGGCAGAGGAAAATAAAGCGCAAATTGAAATCCTGACCCTGCTGGTCCAGACTGTGACCAGGAGTCCTGCAGTATGGGGCATAATTGGCTCAAAGAGGTTTCATTCAGCAGGATGCCCAGTGTATTATAATGCTCAGAGAGCCGCTCGGAGGTTGCAGGTTCAATTCCCAAGCGGGACTGCTGTTGTGCAAGTACTTGAATTAAACCTTGAATTGCTTCATCAGTGAACTATCGGATGGTATAAATCGATACAAAATAACAATGTAATCGCTGTAACTTGCCTAATTAACTCATTAACAATAATAATTCCCCCCTGTAGTGACATTTCGGGTCACCTAGATGGCTATAATGTGCCTTGGCCAGGCTGATTGTTGGATTACACTATAAACAGAAATGGACGCAGGCAGGATGTTTTCTATGATTTACACATTTACCTGCATTTTCATACAGCCCTATTCATAATGTACAAATAACTTGTAGCTTCATTGGTTTCTCAGCTCAACTCAGCTTCATAATGCATTCAAATTGTTTTAATCTTGTGTGGAGCAGACAAAATTCAATAATAAAACAATGATGTATATCTATCCAGAGGCATCGTTAGGCTAATCATTCGAGGCTCGAGCCCCGAATGTTTTGAGCCTAGCCCCGAATATTTTTGGTCCGTAAAAGGTTTGTGTTGCTTTTCCCAGGAGCTGATTTTAATGTACTGTAGCAGAGTGGAACTTTAGTTGTACTTTCAATTGTTATTGAAGCAAGCACTGTACTTCCATTTAGATAGCATTGCGCAATGTAGGCTATAGCATAATCATGGAAAGTAAACAACAAATTAGTCTTCTTGGCGTTTAGAAGAAAAGGTAACGAAGAAATAGGCCAACAATTTAAATTGCATCTGAAAAGTGCAGAAAGAGGTTGTTTTTCCCCACATGGCAGATTGTCAGTTTTGACTCTTGTTTGGAGTATTCATAATATAGTATCGCCACTATTATTCAATCCCTCCAGGATTTTGCGATGTCGCGATCGCAACTATTAACGCAAAATCAGCAAAATTCCGCGAAAGTTGCAAGAGCTTGCATTTTTTTCCAATCACCGCAAACTTTCCCGTGAAAAATTGTCTAATCTTTGTGTTACGACCCCGCCTCGAAGGGCCGCAACACAAATTATTTCAAACACAAATAGGCAACTTCAAAAATGTTTTTGTTAAAATATCTCTTCTGTTGTAGCGAATCTCAGGTATCCCACGGGCACAAACATAATTACTTTACGAATTACTCCACGTTGATTGATTTTCAGGTCCAATAAAATAAGTTTCACATTTCAATTTACAAATGAAACAAAACATTGTTGTTATATTGAGGTTTTTTTGTATGGCTCCACAATATTTCCAGTTGTGTTATGCATCGCAACTTTTAAGAAAACCTGCCGCGAAATCAAGCATTTTGGGCCGCAACAATCACAAAAAAACTCTGCGTGATCCTGGTGTGACTGATTATTAGGGAACGAGCAGCGAAGCTGCTGGTACCCTATTGTTTTTATTCGGATTATTATTATTATCCCCCCCCCCCCCCACTTTCTCACTTTTATCACTTTATGTTACTGGAGCCTCCTGGCTGAAGCTTTTCACCCAGTTTTGTACACAGTATAAAACTGGTGTGAAAATAAACATCTTGAATCTATTCTAATTATGTGTTTTGCCGTACAATGCGAAGCAAGGCCACAGCTCATTTGGCCATGCATGTCATTAATGATAATAACCTGCTTTTTTTTCTTGAATTTGGAAAGAAAATGAGAAAACTTTATATTAAATATATACAGCTATTTATATATACCGGATAGTTACAATCCAGTAGAATTTCTATGACAGATTGGACAATGTATTTGTTGCATTACCTATACAGAAACACATAACAATTATGCTCAAAAAGAAATTCCATCTTCTAGTTAGCCACTGTGCCTTTCTGAAACTGCAAGCACTTATGCCTCACTGTGAGCCAAGACTACCTGGAAAACTAATAACATTCTACTTGTTTTAAGCAAAAGCAGTAACTTGCATTTTTAAGAATAAGAAAGTTGATTATTACTCAAAGAAGGCACATTAAAGTACATTAAAAGGATTTTGAACATCTCCATGTTCACCTGCTGCCATTAATGCACCGTGTCGTCCAAATAGGGACAAATATCAGAATTTTCATGAATACTGTAAAAAAAACAGATGCCATTATTAAATAAAATAGAAAACAAAAATCAAAAATGCAAAACCCCAAAACACGTTGGCAACATTGTATAGTGGGATACGTTTAAATTCCACTATAAATCCTCAACTCATTACAGCGTTCCCTTGTGTTTTCCTTGTTCTTGTAGATGAAAGTTTTATGCAGACTTTCAAAAAGTTCTCATTTCACAGACCAAACGTTTCCTGCACAACTGAACCAATTTAACAACGGCAACATTTTGTTTCTCCATCGCAATGGCAAGAATGCTTTGCATTGTGAACGTGGTGAACAGGGACCTAGTGACTAACCATGCATGCGAGCTAACACAGATTACAAAGTAGATAGAAAGCACAAAGATAACATCCCGAAGTAGAACATTGTTCTCAGAAAATAGCGGCTGGGGTCCCTTTTGCTGTCTATGTCTTATTCTGCCAAAAGGAAAATGATAAAACAGCAGATGTTCATTGGGACTGAAGCGAGGCTCGCTGGCGGTAGACTGGCAGAGCGCAACAGTGCATCCGTGCCTCACCTGTTTTCCTCTTGAGTACTTACTGCTTGTGTCCAAAGCCGGGCTGCAGCTCGTTACAAGACTCAACTTATCAGCACTTTCCAGGCAAAGACATGCAGTCGAGGACAAATAACAGCTTATTACTGGACTCAAGTCGTGTTTACCCAGGGAGTCTATTCATTAACTAACCAGGGATGGATGGCACTTGCATGTCAAATGTAGACCTTGTTTTTCCTGCTCTCTTTGTTACATTTTTAAACTGGTTAATAATGGATGGAAATAACTGAACAAAAGAATGTTTCCACAACAAATTTACAGTCTTCCCGCAGTCTACTGTATGTGCATATATCAAGTTGAAACAGACATTCATTGAAATTCCATTAAAAATGTAGGCCACAAGTATGCTGGTCTTTCAGATCCTTATATATTCATCAGATTAAGCAGCAAGGAGAAAATATTCCTGGGGGAGATTCGTTCGTTCCTTCCGCTACTTTCCCTAAACACCCCTCAGTACAGGCAAGGATGTAGCATGCGCTCATTCTCAGTCCAAACACTTTCCACGGAAAATTAAATCCATTATTAAACATGTTACACTTCAAGACCTTCAATTACTGCCATCAGTATGGAAAAAACATGCAAATATTCTGCCCTGGTTCCAAGACTAATACATGAAAATGAACTCAGGAGTACGATATAGAAACAGCAAAGTTGTCTCAATTTCACACTCCTACACTGAATATCAAACATTTGAGATAATTAAACGGTCTTGGCTGACTCACAGTGTATCGTTTTTACAGTGTTTTACATCTCTTTGTTTCTTTTCTGAAATACTAACGTGCTAACATACAACTTTCATTACATCCATTGCTCATCTTGTACAGAAGATTTAGCCCAGCCTCACAGATATCTGATGCAAAACCTGCTATTGACCAGTAAAAAGTAATGATAAAGGTAAATGCTACATTTTTCCCAGTCATGGGTCAAATATGAAATCACATCAAAAAAGGAAATGCATGCTATGCATTTTAGCTTGGTCTCTTGACAAGAATGGCTATATGCCATAGAAAAGTTGCAATGTCAGTGTTAACCTCTTAACCTCTATATATTTCTTTTCTCTTCAATTTTTAAAGATTCCTTAGCATTCCTTACCACTGGCCATTTTTTCATTAAAGGGACCAGGGTGACTATTAATGCAGCCAAACTTGCAGTTGCACTTTAAAACAACACCTGACAAAGTGCATTTCCATAAGAAGACCATCATCACAATTGATAATTTACTATATACAAAACCCATGCTCTATTCATCCAGCCATCCATCCCTTATCCAACCCGATTATTCCTGGTCAGGGTTGCGGGGGGGGGGGGGGGGGGGGAAATTCCAGTATGCATTGGGAGAGAGGCAGGAATATGCCCTTGACAGGTTGTCAATCCACCGCAGGATACACACACCATTCACACACACACTCATCTATCCCTGACCGGGATTTTGGCTAGGATTTTGTCTGTTGATGGATGTTCTGCTTAGAGAGATAAGTGACTTGAAAAAAAAACGATTAAAAAAATTCACATTGAAGATTACAGTAGATACAGGACTTTATTTATGCAAATCACAACTGGTCAATGCAGTAGATCACCATGGTTCACTGGCATCAGAGAAACTTTGAATTAATGAGATTCAGTGAGTGGATGCAATAAACAAGGAACGAGAGAGAGAGAGAAACTTAAGGATATTATTCAAAGCCTTTGATAAATATCAGTCTTGTTTATACCTTTGATAGTCTTCTGAACACACAGGTGGTTCGCTTAAGGAATCCAGGTGGAATCAAACTGATGCTGTACCTCAAGCATCAACACGAGCGTGTAAATAGTGTGTCATTTTCTCATTTCATGTTTCAAAAGTTTTTTAACAGCTATAAAGTACTTTCTTTAATAATTGTGCCAAATGGTCATGGAGACTTTGAGAAAAGGTTACAAAAACCATAAATCATGCTGGCAAAGTATTCGCAAGCTTTAAGATTATTTTCAAAGTGAACAAAACAACCACATGGTCGTAGCAGGCCGTTCGTCCTCTGAGCGGCTCGTTAGCACCCTATCGGATTTTTTCCGGTTTCCGTTTCAGGATTTTGTTTTCTCCCTGCACTCAGTCACTTCACCTGTGCTAGTTACCTGTCGACTATTTAAGTGCCACATTTATGTCTTCCGGTGCTTCTGTGTCTTATTGACTCAACACTGAGCCAGGTATAGTCAGGTGCAAGCGACCTCTTGATAGTAAAGCTTTGCTTTACGTTTACGAGGGACTTGCTTTAGCTTTGTTAGTTTTAAGTTGAGGATTATTCCTCGTTGGTGCTATTTCTGTTCTGTTCGTGTCATGGATTTTGCCTTCCTTCTCTTATCTCCACGTTCTCTTTATTCTTTTTTGTCGTTACCGGTAATCTATCAGATTTTCCTTTGTTCCGTGACGGGGTTTTGCTTTCGCCTCGTCATTAGTAAGTTCACCTGTTATTCATTTCCGTTGACTATTTATACCCTGCTTCCTGCCTCTCTCGTTGCTTCCATGTTATTCCACGTAACATTCGAGCCGGTAAAAAAGGTATAGGAGGTTAGTTAGAAAAAGCTAGTTTAAAAAGAAAGGGTTAGGAAGTTTAGAAAGTAAGCAAGTCTCATTTTCGCTCTGAGTTCAGAGCAGCGGCTTTCTCGTTTCTTTTGGTTTTCCTTTCTTATCTAAGAGTGCTCTTACCCAAAGGGTTCTGTTGAGCTCTCTGTTTTCCTTTTTGTTTCGCTCCACTACCAGGAGTTAGATAAGCGTATAGCTTATTTCTTTGTTTGTTGCTCGGAGATCGAGTGCCTCGTTCTTATCGCGAGGTTATTTGTGTTCTGTTATTTTCATTTATTCCACTACGGATTATTGTCCGTCTCAGTGGTGTTCGTTCGAACACTTTCAGATTGCACAGCTATCACATCTGGACTTCCAATATTCCCTCTGTGTCTCTGTGACACAGAGATCCCCCACAGTTCGTGCTGTTCTCCCTGAGACAGTCTCCTTTGTTGTCTCATTTTCTTTTCACCTTCTTACCGGCCGTTTTAGTGTTACGTGCCAAAGGTGTTTCTTTTTTGCTATGGTTTCTCGTTTCAGCTCTAGTATTTGAGCTTGGGAAACTTTGTTTTGTTTTCACTTACTCGTGTTTTTGAGTTCACTCACTTTTCCTGGGTTGATTATTATTTGGCTGTTTAGCCAGAAGTATTTATTCCTTTTTTTTCTGCCCATTTGCGGCTTAGCTCCTTTAGTGGTTCTCACCTTTGTGGGTGACTTGTTCTGATTCTCCTTTCCGTCGCATTTGATTCTCCACTAACAGAAACTCTCACACACACAAACTTAACTATCAAATTCTGTCTGTGAGGCAATGTAAATGTGTGTGTTTTTTTTTTCTTTTTCTGAAATGCTGTACAAACCTGACAAGCTCTTCTTGTCTGCAGTTTTTGGGGCAAAAACATAACTAATCAAGAAAACAACCGGGTACTACTTCAGCCAGAGGATTTTTTGTTTTTATTATTCCTATTTCTTATGATCACTCATGTTCTTCACAATAAATAATCAAGAGTTCGCAGCAGTTTTAAAACTGAGCTACAGAACTGGCCCTTCATCCACCCATCAGTGAAACCATATGAGAATCTGTGCTGAGAAGTAAGGTTGAGAGGCAGCCATCTTAGACCTCATCATTCTCAGCCAACCTGGGATTTTTAAGGAGGGGAATCTACAAGGTCTTTGTTGGGGTTGGAAAACAACATATTGCATTATATTTTAATTGGAGTAGGTAATAGTCCTTGAAGACGTCTTCATTAGTCATCAAGGCAAGCTGTTCAAGTGCTTTTCTATGCGGATGTGCTCCTGGCCTGGTTCCCATCCCTTGTGCCTCTTGGGGAAAAAACTGTTTTCACTGATTCTTTTATTTTCTTTTTTTTGACTGAAGATTTTTTAAGTGAAGGGAAACAGAAAAGTTTGTCTTCAGGAATAAGAAAAAAAAAACAAGGGAAAACTAACGAATTGAGGATGTAAACATATCCTATTATAACACTGGCTATGTACTGAAAAGCACAAATGTGTCAATGGGCTAACGTACAAAACACACATATGTGTAGTTGGAGACATTTATATATTTAATATGTTGTGTTTAATGTTACATAGAAACAGTAATCACTGGGTATTTTGAGCTTATGAAGAGATAAAAACCTAGAGGTCACAGTAATATACAAACAGCTTCACATTCAGTTATGCAGGTTATTAATGTAAATAAAAACCAGCCCTTGGGTCTGATTCAGCTAATCAGTAGTAGTCTGAGAGGAAAATTCCTCCACCAATAGCAGTGGCTAATAACCACCAAATATTGTATTTTGACAGATGGCTTAGATTTCAATAAATGTTTTGTGTGTCCTACAATAAAAGGCTTGATCATAATTCTAAATCAAAAATAATTTCTTAAAATCTAATGGACAATGACAGTTGATTGAACATACCTTAATCAACCTAGGCTAAAGGTAAGGAATGTGCCAAGTTTTACATTGACTGGATTTATGGTTCATAAGAATGGCAACTGCATTTTTAACATCGAAAAATTGCAACAATATTATCATATTTAGTCTAGCATACAAAATTTTGTTTTTAAAACACTATTTTGGTATGGCACACAAAGGAATCAAATTTAAAAGTTGTTTACTGACCTTTACTCCATTAGCAATGGGCACCTTGTGACCATTTGCACGGTGCTTTAAGACTACACCTGATAAATTAATTGTAAATTGCTTTGTATTGGATTTTGTAGTCTAACCTGCTTATACAGATGTGGCCTCATCAGAAGCAGTTAAACAAACTATCCAAAGTACTCAAGATTGTGATTAACTGTGGATTTTGTTGTCTTAAAATGGCAGAAAATTACATTAAATCGAAGAATAATAATAGAGTGCCTTTTCAACTTTCCCCTCTAATAAGAATGAAGAAGTAAACACTGCACGTGGCAAAGAATTTGAAGGTAAACACTGGCTAGCAAGTAACTTACAGAACCCCCAGCTGCTAGCGACAGTTGCTAACGTCAGACTCTACTGACGCAAGAAAAAGAAAAACTGTGGTGCAACTAACCACACATGATAAATAATGAAGAATATAGACGCTATGTTGGCACTGTTCATTGCCTACTCTTCACAAAACAGCCTCTATGTCTGTACCCTTGGGAAAGCTTTAGCAAACTTTGTGACCATGGTTGTGGCTTCCACACAATGCATGGGGGCAGATAACAGGCCGGTGTAACATAGAAGCATGCCAGGGCTAGAAAGATTTTCAGATTTGGATGAAATGCGTGCATGTTGAACCTTGAATACATAATGCAGAAGCTTACTGATAGGGAGACCATGTGTTTTATAAAACAACTGTGACTGGTGAGAGACTTCTACATAAAGTGAAAATAATAATAAGAGCAGGACATCTGTTTTCCAAAAGTAAAAGCCAATTTAGAAGGTTAAAAAATGAATTAATATTCTATTTGATGTGTATAATGGTGTATATTTGCTTGAGCCTGTCAAGAACACACACACACACACACACACACACACACACACGCACACACGCACACACGCACACACGCACACACGCACACAATAAGCATCAAAGAGACCACATACTTACGCCCTCGCATCACTGTAACGAGGTGTAATAAAATGGATGCTGGAGTTCTGGAATGAATACTGTCACCTTCAAACACTGAAACTGTTCTTGTAAAGGCAGGGACATGAATACGTAACAAGCAGAATCTCCTCAGTCTGACCAAAGCTTCAGGCAGCAAATTGGAACTTCAGGAAAAAAGAAAGCCAAGAAACAGGAGACAAATAAGAAAACAAAACTTATTTTCCTTTCAACTAAGTAACAAATGGTAACATTACGATGACAATGAAAGCAAATTCGCCTCTGGCTTCATACTCTGCGGTTCCCCCAGTCAAAAGGGCTCTGCTCTGTGTCTTAGCAAGCCTGTCTGGTGGCAAGTTAACAGATGATCAGAAAATCTCTTGTAAATAAGACAACACTGCAGGAAGCCAGAGGCAGTGAGCAGCCATTTTAAATTTTTTCACATTCTGCTCTCCCATTGTCGTGCCCCACCTTGAGAAATACACTCAGCACCAATAGGGGCTGGACAACATGCCAGGAAAACACACACACACACACACACGCACACGCACACACACACACACACACACGCACACGCACACGCACACACACACGCACACCTTTACTAGCTGAGCCCCTCAGGAGCCCAGATTCCAATACGTCGTCTTTTGAGTATGAAAAGTCATTACAGCATGCTTCCTTCCATTTTGACCTGATACTGAGTGGGAAGACACACACGCAATATTGCCTCAGCTAAAAATATCAGGTTTGAGTCAAAGTCTTAAAATATTTATGAGGTCCATTTTTAGAGATACGGTTTTTATCTATAGTGTTTTATTGAAAAAATTTTTTTTCAGAAGTGTTAAATGCAGATTATAACATCCTACCCGTCATTTGTCATTCTAAAACTGCACACGTTTCCATATCTATTTTCAACACTCCGAACATGGGTATTGCTACTTAGCTTCAACCCTCAGTTTTTATCTTATTATTCATTTTCCTACATTACATTTATTGAATGTGTGAAATACAAAGGTATTTATATATCATAGCTGAAAGAGGTGAGCGCATGGTTGTTGGCACTCTCCCAAAATGGAAACAGAGGTTGCGATGAGCATTTAACCTCAGTAGCCAGTGTCCTGACAAGAAGCGAACAGACAAAACAGTACAGACAACACAGGACACTACTGTATCATCAGGTATATATCTTTTTGCAGTTTTTCTAATAAAAGATACTGTGCAGTATCGCAAGTCAGTAGTATGTATTCACTCTCGCTAGAGTTAGGGAGTGGCTTTGTTGCTCTTTTGGCCTTAAAATCGACCGGTTAGGTGAGTACTCTGTTTTAATAGATAGATTAAATACTGAAGAGCAAAAAAGATCTGCTTTGCAAGAGCAAGAGTGAATAATAAAATATCAAGTGGTATGACCGGCTTCAACTCATCTCAATAGAACTTTGAAATGAATGACCGTGGTGTCCTTAAAAAAAGAGAACAGGAAAAAGTTTTCCCAGCAGTGCATCTTTTTGGTGACATAAATATCTTGCCCATCATTTCTGGCAGTTGCATTCTGCTGTCATTGGTAAAAATGTAAACATTGATTCATTCTTCAAAAAAGCACAAATTACCTATGACACAATGCAATAAACACTGGTTTGCATGAACTGGACGGGGAAAAGAACAACAGTAAGCTTATTTCAATGTCAAACTACTGTCGGTAGAGCAAATGAAACACCTAGCTGTGCTATGAGGTAAATACATTTTCTTAAAAATGTGAATTACATTTTGTTGCATCTCTGTCATTTTGGGAGCGATGTTTCTGTAAGAAGGTAAGCTTCTTAAAATGAACAGTGTGACCGATGCTACGTCCCATTCTCCTCGGTGTCAGCTTATGTACGCCCTGAGAATTGATGATTTTTGACAACATAAAAAATTGTTAGCCTGCTTCTTATTACAGGAAGACCAGCACACCAAGCGTGTGAGATATCTGAGGGGCAGGAGATGGATGTTTCAGGAGCGCTACACTGCCGCATTCATCAGTCCAAGAGCAGACCGTGAGCTCTCGATACAGCAAGCTCTAAATCCTAGAGCACAATGCTAAAGTTGAGATATTGAGATAAGTGCTACAAGAGCCCTCTCTGGTGCACCCATTTCGTTTGGAGCAGTTTCATCCTCACACAATGACACCAAGAAGCAAATGATGTTATATTATATATAATAATCTTATTATGTTTTTTAAATTAATATCAGTAATGTTTTTAATTAGCAAAGAAAAAATGTAAGAATCTTCTAGAAGCTTCTAGAGAATATATGGTTTTACTGAGCAAGCGAGAGCTACTGACTAGGTGGCTACCATTGACTGAGGTGCCGCCGGTAATGAATATTCATGAACAGGCAAACTCAGCAACATTCTGTAGCATCAATGCTAGTGGAAATATTTTGAAAGTGAGATCATAACACAACCATTGATTGCATGTCGACTTATAATTATGTAATCATTATAAGCACTAGATCGTGTAATATTACCAGTAATACTCCAGTTATGTGAAAATATTTGAAATTGACTGTGATGATAATTTTATAGCATTTAGCTCCATTCAACTCCATGTATTTTTCTTGCTGCTGAAAGAAGGCCATTGCACTTTTTTTCACGTTACATTGCAGTCATTGGAGTTGGATTTCTCTCTGTATGGTGATGGACAAGGAAAATCCGTAATAAGCATATGACCACGTTATTTATAGCTATTAAGGTATGTATTGAACACCAATAAAGCATGAGGAATCAATTTCATTGCAATCTCGTAAAATTTCAGTCTATCTATATCTCTTTATTTCTGTATGCTGAAAAAACTCGAAAGGAAACGTGGTCACGTGGTTCCATTCAACCCTATTCAATTTGGTTCTTCCACAATGGCACCGCCGCAAGATGGATCCCATGGCCCGGAAATAGTATTACCGATGAGCTCTGCCATGTATTTCCAATGGAGTGTTGTGAAAGCAAACGGAGTCGCTCCAGCACAATATAGGTAATTAATAGAAGCAGGCAATTACATTTAACATTTTTCCAGGGTTCAACATTTTTTTAGGCTAAACAGAAAAAAGAAAGGCATGATTAAAAAAAAACTCATCGGTGAGTGTTGAGTCGGCGCACTGAACTCTGATTGGTTAAGAACAAACCATTGAGATTTGGAAAATGGTCACGTGATCATTCTAGTGACGTCACAGTACAATCAAATGCCTGTTGGCATTTTCGCAGCTCCGTGAAGCTAGCGACACTTCTGTGGATTCTCTGCCAGAGGAAATTAGACGCATCATCTTGAAGCAATTTTAAGAGCAAATCCTGCATATGTATGCTATGGTTGCTTTCATTTGTTTTGTACAAACAAGGATTTTGTTTCATTCATTATGTTTTGACTTCTGGTTTAATGTCTTTATGATGCTGATGTTGAATTAATTTAGATTTTTCATCATTACTCCGGTTTGAATTTCTAACTTTAAAAAAAATCCTATTTCCATTATTGGATTATTATTATCATCATCGTCGTCGTCGTTATCAACAACAACAATAATAATGCTAACATTTAATAACCCAACTATAATTGATGGAAGCAGAGTAATTTCTTGCTTTTTCATGGTTCCATACTGTTTTTGCTGGAGATAATGCCACTATATAATGGGGGTACTCTGATAACCTCTAAGTGGATTTATTTTTACTTATAGCAATTTTAAGTCGCAGCACCAGCAACACTTGGCTGAACTTGCTACAGTTCACGAATATAGTGCCATTGTGCCATATCCTCACCTTTTGATTGGTCTGTACTGCCTTTACTAGAGATAATGCCACCATATAATGGGTCGAAAATGGGTCCAAGTTGAAGTGGATTTGAGACCTCAACGAATACATACTTTGATCTCATTTCATAACTCCTCCCATAGTTTGAGGCAAATAAAACTGTCCTGTCTCACGAAGAAATCCTCTGAGTCAAACACTTGTTTTGTTTTCTCTTGAGAATAATTGTCTGTGTTAACAGCATTTTGAATTTGAGATTTGGAATAGTTAATTAGCTAAAGTGTTTATTTTTCCCCACTCTCCTTATCACTATACCAATTTTATCTCTCACCCAATCTCTTTCCCAACCTTTTTATCCATCCCTCCGTGACACTAGCTAGTAACATTAGCTTGCTCCTTGTGCAGCTCATCATCATGGAAACAAACTCATCACTCACACTTAGTTTTTACTTAGTGCTCATTTGTCAGATCATCGAAAAGAATAGTTAGCTAAGATTTTGCCAAATAAACCATACCTTGGAAATGGTTTTGTCGTATTAAGCTGTGGCTGGTAACAGTAAAAAAGAGAACCATGATCTGCCGAAGTAACCTACTTAGTTGCTGCATGTAATTTACGTTCGATTAGCAACCAAAATTAATGAGTGGGCCTTTAAAAAAACTCAATAAAACTTACCATTGTGTAATGATTTGTGTGGAACGTGCATTTGGTGGAACGTTAGTCTTGCAACGTTAGATCAAACGGTTGCAAAACTCTGCTTAGCGTTTCAGTTAACTTACTTTGATTGAGTGTGATATTTATCTCCTGATAGCAGCCGCTCTATTTTACTTTTTACTATTTTAATGCAATCAATTCATTCCCTATAGTTCGGTGGTTCAAACATGTAGGGCTGGATGACATCGATGGCACTCGGGTTCAGTCAAGACTGAGTTTTGTGATGTATATTAATGTACCTATTGATGTGTTCTTGAAAAGACATTTGGTGGGTGTGTAATGGATACATCCCTCTGTGATATGTTGTGGTTATTTGAAGTTTTTAGAATCCCTTGTCCATCACTTTAATGCTTTAAAATTAGTAACTACAGGTATGTCCCAGTGATGAGAGTATATCAAACCAGCCTGGCTATTTTATACATTGTGACATGTCAGTTGGCTGCCTGCATGTATTGTTAAACACCACGGTAACTCAGGACAACATGATGACTTACTGCCGCTGTTCTGGCTGTCGGTTTTGTGTAGAGACATAGTGAAGGGGGGTTAGGGTTTGACATATGTGTAAAACATTCACCCCCGAAATGCGAATGCATGTGGAAGGTGATAAAAGTAATTGATTGACCGTCAATTTTGTCCGACAACCTGGCTACTGCACTGGTTCCACGGGGTCTCATCTTTCTGTCGACATTCTCCTTCGCAGATTAAAAGCGGCATACTATGAGTGCAGCTTATCATTTAAAATGTATATTTGTAAGTCACTTTCACTAAAAGTGTCTGCTAAAATGTCTAAACTATAAATTGTAGAACCCAATGGAGGAGGTCACCCTTTCCTTCCTCAAATAGGTGAAGAAATTATCTGCTGCAGACATCGACTGTAAAGCACCTTCAAGTTTCGCAAAAGAACATGTTGACTGAGAACATTTCAGATGTCCTGACTAGAGGTAAAGGTCCATTATGCATTGGCCCTTTTACCATTTACAACATCATGACATAATGCAATGTAAAATGTTTTTATAAAATAACCTTGTTCATCCTTCATCAATTTAAGAGGTCATTAATCATGATCAGGTGTCATGTAATACAAACTGATGATGAATCCATGCATGCGCATTTCATATTAATTATAGTTTTGGATGGTCTTTTCTTGCTGTTAAATCCATAGCTGTACATATGTTGCCTAAAAACGCTTTGTCAATACTCTGTCAAGTGCTCAGAGCATTCCACAAAGCATATTAAATTTGAAATACAATCGGCAACAGGGAGTGAGAGCGAACGTGAGAGAAAGAGAGAGGCCAGGGCGCCGTGTTCTCACACGCGGCCATCAATCAGTGCCTGTTTTACCCTTCGTCGCGGTGATAACGGCGGCCGCCGTGCGCGGTAATTATCGTTGCGGTCGGCGGGATGGAGCTCGCCGTGTCCAGAGGTGGGCACACAGGGGCCCCTACCTGCCATCGCTCAGAGGTGCGGCGAAACGAGGGCCCGCTAAATTTTTCATGATTTTATTCAATTTTGCTCTCCCTGCGTAATGGGCCTACGGAGTCCTCAATCACCAGAGGCGCTCTGTGGAGGAGGCCCCGGGAGCATTAATCAGATCCGCAGAGGGGGCTGCTCTCCGGCGCTTCATCATCCTGCTGAGAGGGTGTGGGGAGCGGGGCCGTCGTTCTGGGAGCGATGGTTCGGACTGGGGATATATTTCCGGTGTACTTCAGATCCCAAAATAGGGATGAACCTAAAAATATTCCCATGCCCCCCCCAAGAAAAGATGGATCAAAAGAGCAAGACTGGATAGTGTGGACGTTGGGCACACATGCAGCAAAACGTTCAGTTTAAAATGAACTCTGACAGAGTACTTTAGGCGCTACGCAGGTGAAAAAAGATGATACTTGAAATATACTCTTTCAAAGTATACTTTTAGTAGTTTTTGTACTAATTATGTACTTTGTGCTAAATTGGCAGTGCTTTAAGTAAACTAAGTGCACTAAAGTTGTTCAAAAGTAGAACTGAAGTTGTACTGAATCTTAAAATGGAACTATTTTTAGTATACTTAAGTGCACTATGTCTGTATGTTAAAATAGGACTATTTTAGAACACAAATATTTAAGTGCACAAACAAAAAGTATGGTTTGTTGGTATCTTAAATACACTTGCAGTAATATTTCATTATGTCAACAGTGCATTTGAAACAAACTTTAAAAGTATTACGGTGTGTTTGAGACTATATTTGAAGTACACTTTAAAAGTACATTTAAAACATACTTCAAATTAAGTGCAAAAAGGAAAAGTATACTTGTAATAACCTTTGTATACTTAAATTATATTTTTATTACACTAAAGTATACTACTTTTTCACCTGGATAATACAGTGCTGATTGTCCCTAGAGCTGGTGATACTAGGAATTTTGTTGTGTAGGATTGGGTTGTTGTCTGCTGAGGGAGGTCTACTCAGGTGGCGCAGGAGCGGATGTGGTGGTGGAGGTGGTGCTGTTGGGGGGGGAGGCGGGTGGGGTGGGGAGGGTTGTGATGCATGTCTGAGCAGTGGGTGGCCCAGCAGTCAGTTTCAATGAGGTGCTGAGATGCGTCACGTAACTATCATCTGTCTTTCATCTTTAACAACTGTCGGTAGAATTAATAGAGTGTCAACTGTACTGTGTGTTCTTCGTCTGTCATACGGCGTAAGGGGAAGGGGAGAGAAACGGGAGAGGGAGGGCGCTGGCTTCCGCTGGCTATTTTCAGTTTTTCATCTTTGTTGGGCACCCCTCGAGACCGATGGCGCCATAGGCTAGAACTGGCCCTGCCGGACGTTACTTTCATTGTTTTTGTATATTCGGTCAAATTTACAAACTGTAGCTAATGGCCCTGTCACACTATTGCGTATCGTACTAGCGTATGCCAGCATATGAAAAATATCACTCATACGCTGATATACGCTGACATACGCTAGGGGTACGTTAGGCATAGGTTGTATACGTTTCAAGCACGGTCGCATACGCTGGCATACGCTGGCATACGGCGAGGCACAAAAAGTTTTTTAAGCATGCTTAAAAATTGTGTGCATTTTCGGACCTATGGTTTATACGCTAAGCATACGCTAGGCATACGCTAAATATGCTATAATTACGCTAGAGGTACGTTACTCATAGGTCGAGTACGCTGGTCATACGCTGACATATGCTGACATGAAGGTGTACCGTACAGTTATTTTATGAATTTACATACGCAACTCATACGTTTCTCTCATACGCAATAGTGTGACAGGGCCATAAAGTGGGGAGTTAGGGGGAAAACTTGGTGAAGTAAAAAGGTTTTAGTGATTGCAACCTCAACAACGTATCATATTTTTTCTATTGTTTGAAAGTGTGGAAATTTTGAAATTAAAATGACACAGATACTGTAAAACCTAAATGACAATCTTACTAAATTAATTGAACGGTCTCAACCTCAAAAATGGAAAAAGGTCCTCAATTTACAAAAGTAAAAGGGTAGAAAAAAAGAGTTTAACTGAAAACACCAGCGAATACTTAGCCCAGATTAAGTTGCCTTGTCAAATGGTTCGAGGCATTTGATTTCCTCAATTAATTTGAGCAAACCGAATTTGTTGGGTTTTACAATGTGTAATGACTCATAAAATGTGAATCCCTCTCAATGCAATCCTACCAAAACAGAATAGTTTCTAATGTGTTTATGTCAAAGGTAGATACCAATGTTGGTATTATTGGCTTTGGAAAAAGTAAATACAAAAACATTGTAGGACAGCGCTCAATAGTAATACATCTTTTCTATTCATTAAAAGAGTGCAAAGACACATTTCAGCTGTAGCCAGCATGCATATTACTAAAGACAACAGACACAACTTAAAGAGTTAATTCTTGTTCTGTTTGATAGTTTTCCCTACATAGCATAAATTTAATAGGTTTTTAATAATTTAATTGTTATTCATGGCTTTTACAGTACCATAGGTTTTGGTTCCTTTTTTATAAAGTTAGCAAGGTGAGATGTTCTCTGCGGTCTCAATCCAGACATCCTTTGTAAGCCTATGTAATCCCTTTAATGATTAGTTCCTAAAACACATCATAGCTTCTTTTTCAAAGTCCTTGGGGTAAATTAGCGATGGAGCTGCATGACAAATGAGTGTATCTACATTTATGATAATGTCAAGAACCAAATCGATCGGTCTGCTACTGTCAGCAAGCTTGCTAGCTCAAGAAACATCTTTATGTGTCTGTCAATTAAAATGTTTCTAACTGCCCTTGATATCTTAGAAGATATAAATGACACTTTGAATATTTTAAGTTGAATTTGGTTCAAGTTTACGTCACACCAATCTGCTCTTTGATCTGATCTTTATCATTTTTCAGATGTTTTGCCCTTATCATGATTTCTGAGCCCCAGACTGCCAGTATATGAGGGAACTATATTTCATGTACAAGCTTTTACAACCATGTGATCAAATTTGATATGACAATGATAGGTCCTGTCATTTAAAGTATGGGCATGTATTTTGGCCACCCACAGGGCTTAAATGCCATCAGCTCATAAGGTTAGTAAAAGCACTGCATGTAATCTACTGTGTGTGACATTTTTACACATGACACATTCATATTCAAGTGAACGGAGACTTTTCCAATGAATAGGGTAACCTATTTCGCATATTTTATATAATGGCAAAACTTGCACAGTGTGAGGCCATCTGTTTCATGTAAAAGTTTTCTCACGTGAAAGTTTCTAGCAGTATCTTGGTGCGTGGTTTTGTATGAACTGTAGATAGTGGCGGGGAATAAAAGCATACTGCGTTGCGATTTGAGAACGTGTGAAAGATGTTGTTCCGATTCAAATTAGTTCACAAACGGCTATCTCTTCATTATCAGTTCTTACCCGTGAGAATATTTTTGCAACAGGATGGGAAATGGAAAGCGGTAGGATGCACAGTGACGTTTCATATTTCTCCCAATCGTACGTAATATCGCAAGACAGAAATATCAGTATATTATGCTGGAAGTAATTAAGCTTGATCTTTAACACAGTAGTAGCTGACTGTTTAATGCTGTGATGGTGATATCAAAGGTAACAGCAAAGCAGAGACGGGGCCTGTCGTAACAATGAGACTGACGCCTAATCCATAAAATTATCTGAAAAGCCATTTGACGTTATTATGAATAAGCATTCAGAGTGCCGTACAATGGGTAGTGCCTTATTCCTGTAATACAATGAAGCAATTGAACATAATGCATGTTCTTTTATGAATGCCACATTATATTACATCAATCATACATGTGGTATAATATATAAAGAAAAATGAATTAAACACCTGTCAGCACCTACTTTAAACCATCGTAATTATATGACGCATTATCCATCAATCCAGATATCAAAAGGTATTATGATAAAACAATAATACCAGTAGCAAGAATAGCTTTTATTAGCTGAATCAGTTTTCTTTGGGATTCAACTGGCAGCAGCTAAATGAACTTGACACAAAGGTCACCTGGGGAAGAATATTTTCTTGTAAGTAGCTCTTGTAATGTCTCATGATAAGGAAAAAATCAAAAGCTCAAAGTGGTTTCCATTTTTCCAGTTTTCAAGCCAGGTCTACATGATGAGTTGTTCATGGACCCTTGACGAATCTTCTCCATATAATTCCAATCATAGTTGACTGTTCAGTCTCCAAGGGTTGAAGGTTGTGCTGAATATTTACCATCAAAAATACTAAGCAAGTGTTTTGTTTTATAGTTTGGCATTCACTCAGAAAAAGATAATTTGGCAAATAGACAAATAAATGATTACTATTTGAGTATTGCCTCTTCAACTGATCCAGAACGCAGCTGCCCGGCTTGTGTTCAACCTCCCAAGGTTTTCCCATGTCACCCACCTGCTGAGGTCACTCCACTGGCTGCCAGTTGCATCCAGGATCAGGTTCAAAGTTCTGACCCTGGCCTACACTGCAGCCAATAGGACAGGCCCCGCCTACCTACAGGACTTAATCCAGAACTATGTTCCTGCTCGACCACTTCGCTCTTCTACAGCAGGGCGACTCGCACTCCCCCCCCTCCGTGTCAACGGCTCTCGCTCGTCTTGACTGCGGAGCTTTTCCACCCTAGCTTCTCAGTGGTGGAATTAACTCCCCATTCCCCTACATTCTACTCCAACCCTGCCTGCGTTCCGTCGTGAGCCTGAAGACACACCTCTTCAGACTCCACCTTGACTGATATACTTTAATCTAAGACCTCTCATGGTACTTGTTTTTAGTTTTTCTGTTTGTTGAAGTTTATAATGGTATTTAGAACAGAATTGTAGTATAGCTGATTTACCCTCAGCTTACTGTGAACTACATTCAATGTTCATTACTAAGGATAGCTGCTACATTATGAGAAGGATGCGCTTTCTTATCTGTTCTGTAGTTACTTCGATGACGTTTCTGTATGCACTTATTGTATGTCACTTTGGATAAGTGTCTGCTAAATGACTGCAATGTAATGTAATGTAACTATTCTGGGAAAAACTAATTGGATATTCAGAAAAATTAGCAAGAGGAGTATATTAATACATACTCTCTTTAACATTTCTTTAGAAAATAATTTGAACTTGAGAAACATTTGTAAGGAGACGCATTTTTATATTTAGATCGTAGTAAGTCCCCAGTTTCAGGAACTATAAGCATCTTTTGTTGAATTATTTATATTTCTTTATTTAAGAAAAAAGGTGAATGTTGAATCGTCAAGTGGATTTACCTCCCATTCTGGACTGGTACTGAATCTGTTAAAACAGCAGCACCCTCCTGCCAACCGTCGCCTGCCGCTCCCGCCCCATCGTCTCCAACTGGGGACCGCTCCATCTGCTTGCCGCTGGCTTGATTGACAGGCTCAGAGGTCAATCAGTAATTTCACACTTGAAGAGGAGCAGGAGTCAAAACAGAGTGAACTCATTTGAATGATGTTTCCTCTCCATTTGGAACGTGACCAGTGGCAGATCACTTGTCTCAGTGCAACCATTAGTTCCTGGTAGTTTGTTGAGGGCTGGTGAGTTCTCTGATGTAGGTGGGCCAGAAGAGGGGGGGGCGGCACAATGGGTGTAATGACCTGTCTCCAGGGGTTTCTCACAGGGGGTGGGGGCTGTCCTGGCAGGGGAGCCATATTCACCACTTCCTTGCATGCTTCATTTACCTGAGACCCACCCTCCATGCTGCCAAAAAGCCCCCCCCCCGGGGAGCTCACAGGCACAGAGAGACAGACAGCCCAGTAGGCTCCCACTCCCCACCCACAACAACACATCCAGGCACAAAGAACAACAAGGTTACAACTGGCCTTGTGTCAGCTATAAAGTCTGAATACTGAAAAAATACTGAAAAAATAATGTAACCTCCTTTACCAAAACTAAAATACTAAAATAAAAATAAAAAACATTCCCTGAATATTTTTTTAATTATATGTGTAAAGTTACCTACCTGAAAAGAGTCATTATTTACTGTATGTATGTATGTTGAAATGTAAGCCATAAAAACATATCACATATTACTTTTACATAAAGGATATTGGTCAGGATTTATCTGACATTTGTTGTATATTTAATTGAATACTTAATTAAAATACAGTTTGTACATTAAATCTATTTCTTCATAAATACATTGAACTCACACAAAAAAAAAATAATAATAATGCTACTTGCCTTTAATCATGAGTAAAAGTTAAGGACATGTTACTGGTCATTGAGTTTGAGCCATTTTTTCCCCCTTCTGGCTCTCGCAGAGTTACTATGACCTGTGCAGTAAGGTCTCACAGGTGAGAAGAGCAGCAAGAAAGCTTCCCTGTGTTTTCGGTAAATTCGGTGTTCTCTGAAATTTTCTGCTATTTCCTTTTTTCAGTACTAATGATTACTAATTTACTAACTTCATAGAATTGAGGTTTACTAATCTACTAATGACTAACTTCCTTGTAATGTTTGGAGATACTAATTTACTAATCTACTAATTATCTAACGTCATATTCTCTATTCACTACAGCAGTGTTTTTCAACCTTTTTTGAGCCAAGGCACATTTTTTACATTAAAAAAATCCTGAGTCACACCACCAACCAAAAGTGTTACTAATTAAGTGAAGTTGGATCATTTCCCACGGCACACCTGACGATCTCTCACGGCACACTAGTGTGCCGCGGCACAGTGGTTGAAAATCACTGCACTACAGCTGTCTCTTCTTTCCACCTTTGCCATCACTATCCCCTTTCCTGATTTCCTCGTTAAGTTTTCTACTCACTACAGCTGATTCTTGTTTGCGTTTCTTTAAGTGTTATGCCATTGTTTGAGTCCATGTTTTGACCATGTTTGTTTACGACCACGTCTTTTGACAGGTCTATTCCTGACCCTGTTTTGTTTTCTCGACGATGAGTTTGCCTAGTGTATATCTGTATCTTTGCCTTCGCGGATTGACTACCTGTTATGAACTCTGTTCTCCTACTTGTTACGAGCCTGCCTGCCGTTTTCAGTATCGTGCCTCCGCTGACAGATATTCTGGATCTCGACCCTTGCCTGGACTTTAACCACAAGCCCTGCTTTCTCATTTTTGTACTTTGCATTTACGGATTGCCTACTTGTGTTTTTGACCCTTGCATTGAACCTACTACGAACTGCCTAACGCTCTGTACTGTGCAACTGTGTGTAATAAAATCTCCTTCGGAAGTTTTATTTTACGTCTGGCTTCGAGTCCGCCTTTTTGGGTTCTACATCTGTGCCTGGTCGTCACAGTGATGTTGGAGACTAAGAAACGCAATCCCAATCTCGTACCCGAAGGTGTTCTTCTCCAGGCGCTTAAATTCCCACACATGCTGTACGTCTCTTAATCGTGAATAATTGAGCCCGGAAATCTCTGATCACAGACCCGGGAGTGAGCAGAAGTTTCTGGAAATACATGTGTCGACGCGGAAAACTACTGCTCACGACCGACACACCCCAAATTTTACTGCAATTTAACCGGTCGGATCTCTTCCAGATACTCCTCTTTTCATGCAGTGGATATGGGGTCAAATGGAATTTTCTCAACGGTGTTACAGGGAGCATTTATACTTTTTGAATCAAGTAAATCTCCAGAAACGCCACTCTGTATTCCCCGTGTGTGCCTCCTGAATATGTGTTGACTCAACTGTCTCTAAAAATGTCTTTACTTCAATGTGATTACACACTCTACAAATCATTTTCCTTTACAATTTCTTTTTAAAATTTGACACCCGTCTGCCTGCCAACTTGTTCTCCTCTGCAATTCTCAGAGCACGCATGCTTAAAGCCCGCTCCACACTGTCCGCCTCCCCATTCTCGCGTGCAACGGTTTTAAAGGGCAGCCAACAGCCTAGGGCCGGGTTGAACGCTGCCAGCGCGGGCCTTCATGAATGTGACCGGAGAATCATCTCCCTTGAAGGTGATGTGTAAGATAACCCGGGGGCTCCTTTCTCTAGCGCTGCACTGTTTCTGCTCAGCTGGCAAGCAATCCCGTTTCCCTTGGAAACCTGGAGCCTCCTGGCTCTGGCAGCGGGGGCCCGTGGGACTGGCCCTCCCAGCTGCTGCATCAGCACGCCTGGCTCCATTTCACAGGAAAGCCATCCTAGATGCAGATGAGTTAATTGCTTTTTCTGTTTCATTTCCTGCGCTTAGTTCCCCCTTTTGCCCTCCTGTAATTCCACTGTTAAAGAGGGTCATCTTGGAGGTTGCTTTTTTTTTTCAACGTTTTCCTTTCCCTGGGAAAACAAGACGCGTTGAATGCCAACCTCACACTGCTTCAGCAGGGTCAGCCATTTTGTTTGAAAACAAGTCATAGGTTTGCTAAGAGCCTTGTAGCATAGCTGTATTTACAGTATAAGGTCAAATGTTCAAGAAAACAAGGATTAAAAAACAGAAAACCACATGTTATAAAACACTTTGCCACAAAGCTAGCAAAGGCCTCAAAAAACCCTAACAATATTTTGATGCCAATGTTCATCATCATTCTAAATCAGAAGCCTGTTTGTCAGAGCGTTAAGTCATTCACAGCTGAGTAGTTTAAAAAAAACGCCTCCATGTTGTCATATCACTTATGGCGGTGTGATGGAAGTAGGATAATATATAATAGCAAGGTTCATGGGTGTAGGAGAATGGCCTGCTACATAGGAGATGACAATGTCCTTGCCCAGAGTCCAGCGTTTGTGTGGGAAGCAGATATCCACTGACATTTCACTTGGAGTGGGAGGGGATATGACCTCAAAGTTCACTGAGGCTGTGGCTATGTGAGTGACAGGAGACCTGCTACCAGGGGCAGTGAATAGCAAGGCAACTTTCACTGAAGGAACCCCTCACACGAGGGATAAAGCAATACTGTTAACAAACGTATTTGGCTGTGCATGCTAACAGTGAACTCCCAAATCTGAACAGTGGGCGGGAGGCTCTGATACCTGTGGGCGGAGAGTCCAGAGTGGGCGGGAAATGTGAGGGCACAAGGTGCAGAACCACTCCCAACTTTAGGTTTAGTAGGGGTGGAAGGAGTAACACTGTGTAGCCTACACAATATAACAGAGGCAGCAAAGCCTGTTGATTTTGATGAAAGCAACTGACAAGCAAATGCACAGGCAGAAGACTCAAATCAAATCAAAAATCAAATAGCAGCTTGGCAAACCACTGGCACCAAAAAGAAAAGTCATAACATCGAATCATAGACCATTTCTACCAAGACTGCAATTGCAACTTGCAATGTGCTGTCACACAGGTCAATGGTTCCTTCCTCCATTTTTGGAGAAAACAAAAACAAATACCTGTCTTCAGAACTTCAGTAAATAATATGTTAGCATAGCTGCAGTCTTCATCAGACTCATGAGAGGGCTGGCCAATATTGATTTGCAACCAATGTGTGCTTGATTCTCTATAACCTGTTCAGTGCTTGATTCTGTATAACCTGTTCAGTGCTTGATTCTGTATAACCTGTTCAGTGCTTGATTCTGTATAACCTGTTTAGTGCTTGATTCTGTATAACCTGTTCAGTGCTTGATTCTGTATAACCTGTTCAGTGCTTGATTCTGTATAACCTGTTCAGTGCTTGATTCTGTATAACCTGTTCAGTGCTTGATTCTGTATAACCTGTTCAGTGCTTGATTCTGTATAACCTGTTCAGTGCTTGATTCTGTATAACCTGTTCAGTGCTTGATTCTGTATAACCTGTTCAGTGCTTGATTCTGTATAACCTGTTCAGTGCTTGATTCTGTATAACCTGTTCAGTGCTTGATTTTAATAATAATAATAATACCTTGTATTTATATAGCGCCTTTCTCGACACTCAAAGCGCTTTACAGTGATGAGGGGGAAACTCGTCTCTACCACCACCAATGTGTAGCACCCACCTGGGTGATGCAACGGCAGCCATTTTGCGCCAGAATGCTCACCACACATCAGCTGAGGTGGAGAGGGAGAGAATGATTTTAGCCAATTAAACTGGGGGATGATTAGGTGGCAGATTGAAAGAGCCAGGTTGGGAATTTAGCCAGGACACCGGGGAAACCCCTACTCTTTACGATAAGTGTCATGGGATCTTTAATGACCACAGTGAGTCAGGACCTCGGTTTAACGTCTCATCCGAAAGACGGCATCTCCTACAGCACAGTGTCCCCATCACTGCACTGGGGCATTGGGATTTTGTATAACCCATTCAATTGCAACAGTGGGGTGATTAGCTGGTAATTTGTTAAGCAATGTTGGAGCACAACCAGATCCTTCCAACCACGTTTTCCTGAGAACAAAAAGGCCCTGTCTCTAGTGGCCAGTCGGGATGTGAATTGATGATGTACTCCTCTCTGTTCTATGATGTGGAAACAAAAATAAATAAACACAATTTAGATCTTTGCTTTTCTAACTAAATGTACTGTTTGTGTGGTCAGAAAATGTGCATGTGTAAATCCCAAAGCTTATTTGCCTTGATGATTAAGCTTTAATAGAAAATTTAATTACCGCTTCAACCACATAAACCCTACGTAGGCGCAAAGCTTAATCAAATTATATTTAATATGAAGTATTTCTACGGCAAACATATTTGTATGCAGGTCCATTAAGAACTCAATTGTTTATTTTCTCATTTTATTGGTACTTTTTATTGGTCTCATTTAACTGACAGGAGTAAAATGTTTAACTCACATGCACTTAATAGCTTAAAGTATTTATTTCTGGAGAGCAGCATGTGAGTAGCCATTGTTATCTGCAAAATATAATAAATTACATATAGTATGTGCAGTGTATCATCTTAATAGTAACCTTGTTTTGTAAATCTTAAAAATGCATTGTGAAGTTTTACTCTTTAAGTAAAATACAGAAATTGCTCTAGTAATTCAGTCCCTTTAAAGGGAATATTAATTTGTGGAAAAGTAAAAGGCAAAAAAAAACAAAAACAGTTTTACTTCAAATACTTATTGTAGTAGTAGTAGTAGTACACATGGTGATGATTTGATAACAGGGATAATAATATTTAATACTCAGTGTTGAATAGCAACTGATGAGTAATCTGGATTATGTAATCAGATTATAAAAATGAAATATTTGCAATCAGACCAGTATACTTTTACTTTTTTAAAAATGTATCTTAATTACAGTTACTTTGCCAAAAATGGCATGATTACATTTTGGATGGTTTTATTATACAATGTACACATGCACACACATCCAGTGACACATATATATAAACACACAAACACACCATATGTACACATGCTAACATCGCACATGCGCACGCACACACACATAAACACACACACACGTAAACCTACACATAAAGATGAGCAGGAAGTGAGTGTGTGTATTGTAGCTACACATTCAAATAAAAAAATAAGAAACCACGGCCTTATAAAATAAACATATAAATAAATAAACATATACAAAGATATGACAACAGTTTGTTTGACCCAGCAGTATTTGGTAATCAGTGAAAGTGCAAGAAACTCGGAACACAATTATCCTGGATTTCTAAAATACAAAAAAAAAATTTTTTACCGCAAAAATCTAAATGTCATAAAAACGGATTTTATGCGAACAATAAACCAACTCCAAAGTTGGACCAGCCGCAGCCTGTCATACTAGAGGTCAAAATATTCTCTATCAGTTTTCTGGCATGTCTGTTGGGAAAATAAGAGCTATAGAAAAAAAATTTGTCTTATTTGACTTCACACTGCAAGGAGGATGAAATGTTTTCCAATTTTCATTTGTATATGTTTTTTTTTCCTTTCCGCATTTCGCTCACTTCAGCACTTTTTTCAGTTCACATTAAAACGTCCGCTGTCGTATCCCGCCGGCGAAGTGCATTGAGTCTGCAAGGAAAAAGGTCAAAGCAATTTATATTTGACGTACAGAGCTGAAGCGCCTTGTCACCACCTCAGGGTGTGCGACAACCACCGCCCTCCCCGACGCCCCCCACCCCCTCCCTTGTTTTTCCCCATGATCTCCCCCCAGATCTCCCATCTAGACCGCTGCCTCAGGGGTGAGTGGGTGGTGCAGGCATGGGGGGGGGGGGCTGAAGGTTTTTGAAGGTAAGTCTGAGATGAAAACAATGAAAATGAGCTTCACATTTCTCACAAATCAACTAAGATGTCACAAGACATATTTGGGCCGGGGTAACTACATCCCCACAAACAATATAGCAGCCTCAGACTTAATGTGTTCAAATATGTCTCTTGTAACAAAAAAATAATAATTTAAAAATCAAAAGTCATAGTAATAATTCAAATTAAAATAATTTTCAGGCAATCTCTGCTTTTTCTACTAGACTTGGGGGACGCAGGGCAAGGCAGTCTTGAGCAGAAAACCTCCCGGATGCTCGTAGTGTAAATTATTCATTATGATTTTTCGTTAATGGAAGCCAGCAAAGACACAAAGGGCTTGGTTCAGTCCTCCTGGAAATTCTGTCTGTAATTTTCAAGAATTTAAAGAAGTCCCTTCATTTTTGCTACTCCCTCAGAGTTAAAGCCAAATTAAGTTGTACTTGTAATATGATTAGGGAACTCTTGTAAAGCTGAAATGTACTTTTTTGGCCGGAGCATCCTTTGAAGGCCTGAACAAAAATCAGATGACGAACCATACAGCACCTTGGTCAGATTGATTTTATGGCACCCACTTCGAGCCACTCATTTAAAAGAGAGATAAATCCTGTATATTGCCAACATGCTGGGCATTTACCACTTAAGTCTGTGCATAAATCATTTGACAAAACAAATTCAACTAATGTTGCCTGTGAGGAGAGCATTAAGTACTCTAAGAGCACTAAGATGTGCTGACCTTAGACAAGGGGTTTTCCCAGGAATAAAGGTCTGTTCTTTCCTTTGCTTTTCCGCATTACATTTAATTCATTTAGCAGAAGCTCCTACCAAGACCAACTTAAAAATGTATATAAAAACTATACGCTGCTTCTCTTCTGTGCTACTCAGAAACGCATGGTGGCATGGGGACCAGCCTATCAAGCCTACGAAGACACGTCAGTGTACTGACCAGGCTGTCATTGTGAGGTGACACATCGCCCTGACGAGCAGGCTGTCGAGACTCATATCGGTCTCATAGCTGCGGCGGGCATGAAGTTGGCGCAAAAGGGGGGGGGGGCATGTCACCGAGGCGCGTAGACGGCCTCCCAGGAAGCGGCGACGAAGGTGCGCCCCCCCCCGCCCGTTCGCGAGGATAACGGGAGGAGAGCGAAGTCTCCCGACACGAAGGAGGGATCAGCGCGTTAGCCGCGCGAGCAGACGCTCCGCGCGACAGAATGAAAAACTTAAATAAAGAGAAGGAGAGGGAGACAGAGCGAGGGCAAGGAGCTAGCGCGTGTACGCACGTAACGGATGAAATAGTCAGAGCGCGCGGGGTTATTTATCACGCGTATCTGTCCCCCCCAGCGGAGGAGACGGTGTGTGATGGCGAGAAAAATAACCGCTGGGGATAAGAGAAGTCCACCGCTGCAATAAATAGCCATCATGGGATCTCTGGGATGATTTACGAGATGTCCAGTCGAAGCGGGGGCAAACAACCTTCACATGGCATTATCTGGGAAGAGATATCTACAGGGGGGGGGTGCAGGGAGGGGGGGTTTGCGTGTCATGTCTCGCTGTCCCCAGAGGTGCCCCAAAGAAGGGACGAGCGAGCGGTGGGGGGTGGGGAGGCAGGGCGATGTGGGAGGCAGGGCGATGTGGGAGACAGCGGTGTGCGAGCAGCGGGGTAGCACGCTGTCCGGGGATGTGACAGTTACAGATGAGGATCTCGCCTCTTCATCTCAGACGGCCAGCGAACTGTTTCCACGGCTCATAGGAATGCAGGCCGTCCTCGCAGTGTCACGAGGACTCCACGCTCCCGTAAATAGGAAAACTGCTCTCCTGAACCCTCTCCCAAGAACATTGCTTTGTTTACAGCCATCACATATTTTCTTTAATTGCAAATGGCTGTCATTTTTATACATTATTTTATATCGCTTATTTAAAATAAGAATAGAGCAAATAAAAAATAACGTGTACCTTTCAAAAGCTCTACATGTGTGTCCTGTTTGTGCTTAATATTGTATTTTTAAGCATTTAAGAATCATTCCTTTGGTATTAACAGACAGGATAAAAAGCTTTTGGACATCTTCAAAGCGGGGAACAACAGTGCAGTTTCTTATATATTTCTTTCTGAAGAGAATAAACAGAATCAGAAAGTGTTTGAAAATGAACCCCAGGGAAAGTGGTTGCACATACCGTGCACACTCCAAATAAATGACCCTTGCAAGCTGGAATCGGAAATATTTTGTTCCTCCGGCACACCCTTTGGGTTTTTGTACTCCTCACAGAAAACCCCTTTGTGCAACCTTTGTAATAAATGGTATTATACACCACTGGACAAATATATTCTGTTTACTTTGCATGTTGTTTCTGCATTCATGATAATATGTATCGTATCATATAGAAAATAATGTGTTCTACATGTCATAAGTAAATCTGCATTTTCTGTTTTCATGACCTTTAAACTTTCATTTAACCAGGAAATTTCTGATTAAGTTATATTGGACTTCTTGTATGGAGTCAGTTTAACCAAGACATGCATTAGCTGCCCGACTTACGGAAATTGGCAATGGTGATGATCTTGGTTCAACGTCTCATCTGAATGACAATTCCTTCCACAACACAGAGCCCCATTGCAACAGAGGGATATTGGATTTACATGGTCAAGAGTGAGAAGCACCTCCTATTGATCCAGTGTCACTTCCAACAAAGGTTTCCTTGGAAGTCCTGCATCCGAGGACTAACGAAGCCCAGCCATACCTAGCTTTAGTTTTTCCGTATACAAAAACTAAAGGGTGGTATGGTGGCAGGCAGAAACTATACTCAAATGCTATTATTTATACGATAAGGCATGAGCCAGACACAAGCTGGGCCATTATGTCTGTAAGGCAAGGAAGAGATAGGCCTTGGCTTGGATACAAGGTCAGTGATGTATCGAGACACAGTGATATTCGGGGAAACCCGTGAGGTGCAACAAGGCAAGGCACCAGGTGAAAACCAACATATACCACCAGTCTGGGTGCGTCCTCCTTGGTCTCACCTCAGCGTCCTTCCCCGTGAGCTGGAACGCCCTTGTTCCAATTTCCCCGCACACCTGAGCCCTCATGATACCAGCAGCACCTCACACTTCGCCATCTGTTTCATCGCTCTCTCCTTCCCCGTTCTCGTCCATCGCTCCTCTCCATTAAGCGCGCAGGAACGATCGACAGTTTACATCTCGTCTTTTCGACAAATCTTTTTTTTTTTTTTTAAAAGCAGCAGACGCATTGACATGCTTGAAATCAGGACGGTGTTTCCGCACGTCCCGAGGCAAACGCGACAGACCATGCCGTGCGGGGAGGGACTCTGCGCGGAGGGCTGCGAAAGGGGCGTGTCGCGCGGTCGGGACGACAGCCTGCCCTACGCCGGGATGTTCCGGCCCGACTGGGCCACAGGAGACTCGCGAGAGGCTGCTCTGGCTGAGGTAAAATAGCGGGGAATGCGTAGCAAAGTGGGGGACTGTGCCTCGCTTCACAAGGGCGTGAGAAGGACAACTGGAACGACCGCAGGGAGGTTCAGGGAAGTTGACGGGCGGTAGGGGCTTTTTGGCAGAGGTGATTTATGATAGGCCCGTTTTTGGGCAGCAGAGCAAGGAGAGTGGGTGGGGGGTAGGGGCTGTGGGGGGTGGGGGTATGTTGTGGGTGGGAGGGATAGGTGTTTAAAATAAGTATTTTTCATGCACAGCACTCCTTTGTTTTCAGTTTTTGTTTTTCAGTGAGAAAAAAATGTAAGTGCCCTTGTATACTTTAAGCTTGACGCAAAAAAACTTCCATGAAGAAAATATTTATTAAACATGCTTCAAATTTACACAGTGCCCTCCACTATTATTGGCACCCCTGGTAAAGGGGTTATGGTGAATTAGCTTAATCTCACACTGAAAAAAAATAAAAATAATCCAACCTTTAATTGAAGTGAATTTATGAGAGAAAAATAAATTATTATTTTTAACAAAACCACGTCTGCCACAATTATTGGCACCCCTGTATTTATATATAAAATAAAGTAATCATTTTAAATATTTGGTCGCATGTCCTTTGCATGCCATGACTTCCTGATGACTAGAGCCAACAACATCAAAATACTCTTGATATCTTATTTTCTGGTACTCTTACAAGCGATTATAACGTCTCTGCATTTGAATGGTTCTCTATGGGAATTGGGGGGTGGGACTACATTTAGCTGTAAATTACACTGGAACAGTATGGAACACATGGTTGGCTAAATGGCTCTAAGTCATCAAGGGTCTGATGTATCAAACAAGCCTTAAATCATCACTCTGCTGCCAGGAATACGGTAGATATGGATGGATAACTTGAAGGGTTTCTTCTCCTGACTTATTTTTCCATAGAGTTCAATAGGAAAATTTGTCAGAAGAAACAACCCTTAAAGTGATCCATCCACAGTTACTGCATATCTGGCAGCAGAGTGATGGTTTGAGGCTCGTTTGATACCTCAGACCTTTGATGACTTATGCGGAGAGAAGTCCTTTACTCTCTCCTCATTAGGTTCAATTTGAGATGGGTTTTTTTCAGCCATTTTACCAACTATGTATTCCATACTGTTCCAGCATAATTTACAGCTAAATCGAGTCCCACCCCTCAATTCCCATAGAGATCCATTCAAATGCAGAGACGTTATAGTATCACTTCTAAGAGTACCGGAAAATAAGATATCAAGAGTCTTTTGATGTTGTTGGGTCACAGACATCAGGAATTCATGGCATGCAAAGGATATGCAACCAAATATAAAAAATTATTACTTTATTCTATATATAAATGCAGGGGTGCCAATAATTGTGGCACACATGATTTTGTTAAAAATAATTATTTTTTGATGAGGGATTTGTTTTTTTCTCATAATAACTCTTAATTTTCTCATTCACCTCATTCTCATTGACAATTCAACAGTGAATTTTTTTTAACCCTTTTTACTCATCTTTACCAGGGGTGCCAATACTAGTGGAGGGCACTGTATATATATATATATTGAAGCCAACACTGATTCAAAACACAAGTAGAAAATGTTATGACAAAGTCAGAGTTGTTCTATAAGAAACCTTTTGCTTGTTGTTCCAAGTGTTTGACTATTATTCTGCCTTGAAGCCATTATTGTAACGTGTGTGTTTTCTAATGCCAATGAAACACTTTGTATATTTTGACAAAATCAAATCACCTGAAGATTATTCTTTTACTTAATTTCACATTCATGATGTTTCCCTTCATGCTGTTTAAGTTGTGTTTATCCGCGGCATGTGTCCCCTGCTTTAATTATCCTAGTTTTCCAGTGTGGCCTTGGTTTACAGAAGATTATGCGGTGATACCCTATTTGACACAGAATGGTTCAGGTCTATTGCTCTGGAAGCTCCCTCAAGGCCTCTGATTGAGGGGACACATTCTGTCAAACTTCCCTTTTCTCCCAGAGGGATCAAAGCAGCAAAACCCCTCTAGACCAAAGGAAAGAAGAAATCATTCTCCTCCTTTAGTGACCTTGAACATTTCATATCATTTTAGGTGACTCGGTGACCACAGTGACTGCACTGATCCACAGGCAGCTCATAAGCCGGAAACATGCTACTGTGCCGGTGCAGATCGGTAGTCACATGTGTTTTGTGCCAAAGCACCATCCAAAATATAAACAAACACACACACACGTGCACGTGTGCACACACACCTACAGGACCTGAAGGAATTCTGTGATTGGTGAAGGTATGATGTTGGGTATTGGGCCTATGTTTTTAGCTCTGTGACATCGAGTCAGATCGGGTACGGGCCTATAATAGACCTCTCGCACTTAAGCGCTAAGAGCTTACAATTAGTTTTTGCTTCCATTTTTTGTGGTGCACTGTTATGCTCAACAAGCAAATTAAAACAATTAAAACAAAAATATATTTGACAGCACTGGAGCGACAAACTTATTAACGTCACATCTAACAGAAGGAAAAACAGCACTATAGCTAGGTGGCTAGCCTGTTCTATTCATAACAATCATAAAAATCTTAATTATTCCTCTATTTTACAAACATCAATAAAAATCCAAAGAAAAAATTAGAAAGTCGCACCTATGCTTATTGTTGGTGGCAAACTTTGTTAATGTCACGTTTAACAGAAGAAAAAAATGTCTTTTAAGAAAGTGTAAAAGCTCAAATACGGCTGTCTTAATTTGTTAGTTGAGCATAACAGAACACAATAAGAAGTTGTTGGCTTATTATTTTATCCTATTATTAAACTAATTACTAATTTACACATTTATATATTTATATATTATTAATAGCAAAATCAATATTGAACAAAAGAAATAGGCCTATTTAACAATAACTACACAAAATAGGCAATAAAGTTTATAACAAAGTTCTGAGAGCATGTTATCTTATACGTAAATACACAACCTACGAAGATTTGAACATTCACTTTTAAATAACACAATCGCAAACATTGCACTTTGAATGTTTAAGTGCTTTAAATGGAATCTTAATAAAACCTAGGCGATGTTTAGCTAATAAAATGTATAAAACTATAAAGCTTATTTACAACTAGCCTAACCTATAAATCGCTTCGTCAACATTTTGAGGCTTGCCTTTTTCCAATTGGAATAAAACTTATTTAGATTTAACATATTTTCTAGCAAAATTATTAGGCCATTTAAATTATACATATTTTAATAATTGGTGAATAGAAGGCTACTCGGCAACAACATTTATTCAATATTTTTAATGATTAAATAACTTATATCAGCACCAATCAAAACCTGCCACTTCTTCCCCATTCTTTCTGGTGCATTGTATGGTATTTCGATGACAAGCAGAAATTCAGCTTTAAAGAGACATGTGAGGCGAGAGTCTCAGTTTGTGTACGGCCCACTCGCTTCATCCTCTAATGTATCTGTCCAGTGCATTTGGGAGTGACTTATGGGAAAAAAAGTCTAATTCATATTATTTATTAATACTCATTAATAATCATATTACCCTGTTATTTCATTCATCACCCCAGTGTCAATTCATCACCGTGGTAACCATTAATACAGAATACTGGCACAGCCCTAGTTGCAAGTAGTAAAACTACTCCTCTTTGTTGTTTGGTTTAGCCTACTGATGGCCTCAGTACAGTTTCTTGCAATAAACTTTATGGCAGCAATTGTTTATGTTTTGGCCTGGTCAAAATGTTGATATTTTTGAAGATTTTCTTTTCCTTTTGATGTTTTGATGTCTCATCAATGGTAGGTTTATCAAAATTTAGATTATGGTATTAACATATTTTTTACACACACCAAATTAATTGACATAAATTATCGGTAATTATTGGATATTGGTCATGACAGGGAAATTATTATTGGCGTCGGCTAAAACTTTGATAATGCTGCATCCCTATTATGGACTGCTGTATTCACAAGAAAACTTCTCTATATGAGCATTACATCCATGCCATCACTGAACCTTTGGACTGCTCCTTTCATTTGAATGCTGTCTAGATGGACAGACTTCCTTTGCCAGTCAGCGCTCATTACAGGAGCTCATTTCAGACTCCCAAGGGTTAGCATCCCAGAGCCATTCATTCATCAAAGAAGAAATTGCTCTCTTCCACAAACATAAGAAAAACAACACATACAGCATGTCTACTGGTCGGTATCAAGTGGAAGCAATGAGGCCTGTGCACCATATTACTACACTAATACAGCATGTCTACTGGTCGGTATCAAGCGGAAGCAATGAGGCCTGTACACCATATTACTACACTAATACAGCATGTCTACTGGTCGGTATCAAGTGGAAGCAATGAGGCCTGTGCACCATATTACTACACTAATACAGCATGTCTACTGGTCGGTATCAAGTGGAAGCAATGAGGCCTGTGCACCATATTACTACACTAATACAGCATGTCTACTGGTCGGTATCAAGTGGAAGCAATGAGGCCTGTGCACCATAATACTAAACTAATACAGCATGTCTACTGGTCGGTATCAAGTGGAAGCAATGAGGGCTGTGCGCCATATTACTACACTAATACAGCATGTCTACTGGTCGGTATCAAGCGGAAGCAATGAGGCCTGTACACCATATTACTACACTAATACAGCATGTCTACTGGTCGGTATGAAGTGGAAGCAATGAGGGCTGTGCGCCATATTACTACACTAATACAGCATGTCTACTGGTCGGTATCAAGCGGAAGCAATGAGGCCTGTACACCATACTACTACACTAATACAGCATGTCTACTGGTCGGTATCAAGTGGAAGCAATGAGGGCTGTGCGCCATAATACTAAACTAATACAGCATGTCTACTGGTCGGTATCAAGTGGAAGCAAAGAGGCCTGTGCACCATATTACTACACTAATACAGCATGTCTACTGGTCGGTATCAAGCGGAAGCAATGAGGGCTGTGCGCCATATTACTACACTAATACAGCATGTCTACTGGTCGGTATCAAGCGGAAGCAATGAGGCCTGTACACCATATTACTACACTAATACAGCATGTCTACTGGTCGGTATCAAGTGGAAGCAATGAGGCCTGTGCACCATAATACTAAACTAATACAGCATGTCTACTGGTCGGTATCAAGTGGAAGCAATGAGGCCTGTGCACCATATTACTACACTAATACAGCATGTCTACTGGTCGGTATCAAGTGGAAGCAATGAGGCCTGTGCACCATATTACTACACTAATACAGCATGTCTACTGGTCGGTATCAAGTGGAAGCAATGAGGGCTGTGCACCCTATTACTACACTAATACAGCATGTCTACTGGTCGGTATCAAGCGGAAGCAATGAGGCCTGTACACCATATTACTACACTAATACAGCATGTCTACTGGTCGGTATCAAGTGGAAGCAATGAGGGCTGTGCGCCATATTACTACACTAATACAGCATGTCTACTGGTCGGTATCAAGTGGAAGCAATGAGGCCTGTGCACCATATTACTACACTAATACAGCATGTCTACTGGTCGGTATCAAGTGGAAGCAATGAGGGCTGTGCGCCATATTACTACACTAATACAGCATGTCTACTGGTCGGTATCAAGTGGAAGCAATGAGGCCTGTGCACCATATTACTACACTAATACAGCATGTCTACTGGTCGGTATCAAGTGGAAGCAATGAGGGCTGTGCGCCATATTACTACACTAATACAGCATGTCTACTGGTCGGTATCAAGTGGAAGCAATGAGGCCTGTACACCATATTACTACACTAATACAGCATGTCTACTGGTCGGTATCAAGTGGAAACAATGAGGGCTGTGCGCCATATTACTACACTAATACAGCATGTCTACTGGTCGGTATCAAGTGGAAGCAATGAGGCCTGTGCATCATATTACTACACTAATACAGCATGTCTACTGGTCGGTATCAAGTGGAAGCAATGAGGGCTGTGCGCCATATTACTACACTAATACAGCATGTCTACTGGTCGGTATCAAGTGGAAGCAATGAGGCCTGTGCACCATATTACTACACTAATACAGCATGTCTACTGGTCGGTATCAAGTGGAAGCAATGAGGGCTGTGCGCCATATTACTACACTAATACAGCATGTCTACTGGTCGGTATCAAGCGGAAGCAATGAGGGCTGTGCGCCATATTACTACACTAATACAGCATGTCTACTGGTCGGTATCAAGTGGAAGCAATGAGGCCTGTACACCATATTACTACACTAATACAGCATGTCTACTGGTCGGTATCAAGTGGAAGCAATGAGGCCTGTGCACCATAATACTAAACTAATACAGCATGTCTACTGGTCGGTATCAAGTGGAAGCAATGAGGCCTGTACACCATATTACTACACTAATACAGCATGTCTACTGGTCGGTATCAAGTGGAAGCAATGAGGGCTGTGCGCCATATTACTACACTAATACAGCATGTCTACTGGTCGGTATCAAGCGGAAGCAATGAGGGCTGTGCGCCATATTACTACACTAATACAGCATGTCTACTGGTCGGTATCAAGCGGAAGCAATGAGGGCTGTGCGCCATATTACAACACTAATACAGCATGTCTACTGGTCGGTATCAAGCGGAAGCAATGAGGCCTGTGCGCCATATTACAACACTAATACAGCATGTCTACTGGTCGGTATCAAGTGGAAGCAATGAGGGCTGTGCGCCATATTACTACACTAATACAGCATGTCTACTGGTCGGTATCAAGTGGAAGCAATGAGGCCTGTACACCATATTACTACACTAATACAGCATGTCTACTGGTCGGTATCAAGTGGAAGCAATGAGGGCTGTGCGCCATATTACTACACTAATACAGCATGTCTACTGGTCGGTATCAAGCGGAAGCAATGAGGGCTGTGCGCCATATTACTACACTAATACAGCATGTCTACTGGTCGGTATCAAGTGGAAGCAATGAGGCCTGTACACCATATTACTAAACTAATACAGCATGTCTACTGGTCGGTATCAAGTGGAAGCAATGAGGGCTGTACACCATATTACTACACTAATACAGCATGTCTACTGGTCGGTATCAAGTGGAAGCAATGAGGGCTGTGCGCCATATTACTACACTAATACAGCATGTCTACTGGTCGGTATCAAGTGGAAGCAATGAGGGCTGTGCGCCATATTACTACACTAATACAGCATGTCTACTGGTCGGTATCAAGTGGAAGCAATGAGGGCTGTACACCATATTACTACACTAATACAGCATGTCTACTGGTCGGTATCAAGTGGAAGCAATGAGGGCTGTGCGCCATATTACTACACTAATACAGCATGTCTACTGGTCGGTATCAAGTGGAAGCAATGAGGGCTGTGCGCCATATTACAACACTAATACAGCATGTCTACTGGTCGGTATCAAGTGGAAGCAATGAGGGCTGTGCGCCATATTACTACACTAATACAGCATGTCTACTGGTCGGTATCAAGTGGAAGCAATGAGGCCTGTACACCATATTACTACACTAATACAGCATGTCTACTGGTCGGTATCAAGTGGAAGCAATGAGGGCTGTGCGCCATATTACTACACTAATACAGCATGTCTACTGGTCGGTATCAAGCGGAAGCAATGAGGGCTGTGCGCCATATTACTACACTAATACAGCATGTCTACTGGTCGGTATCAAGTGGAAGCAATGAGGCCTGTACACCATATTACTAAACTAATACAGCATGTCTACTGGTCGGTATCAAGTGGAAGCAATGAGGGCTGTACACCATATTACTACACTAATACAGCATGTCTACTGGTCGGTATCAAGTGGAAGCAATGAGGGCTGTGCGCCATATTACTACACTAATACAGCATGTCTACTGGTCGGTATCAAGTGGAAACAATGAGGGCTGTGCGCCATATTACTACACTAATACAGCATGTCTACTGGTCGGTATCAAGTGGAAGCAATGAGGCCTGTGCATCATATTACTACACTAATACAGCATGTCTACTGGTCGGTATCAAGTGGAAGCAATGAGGGCTGTGCGCCATATTACTACACTAATACAGCATGTCTACTGGTCGGTATCAAGTGGAAGCAATGAGGCCTGTGCACCATATTACTACACTAATACAGCATGTCTACTGGTCGGTATCAAGTGGAAGCAATGAGGGCTGTGCGCCATATTACTACACTAATACAGCATGTCTACTGGTCGGTATCAAGCGGAAGCAATGAGGGCTGTGCGCCATATTACTACACTAATACAGCATGTCTACTGGTCGGTATCAAGTGGAAGCAATGAGGCCTGTACACCATATTACTACACTAATACAGCATGTCTACTGGTCGGTATCAAGTGGAAGCAATGAGGCCTGTGCACCATAATACTAAACTAATACAGCATGTCTACTGGTCGGTATCAAGTGGAAGCAATGAGGCCTGTACACCATATTACTACACTAATACAGCATGTCTACTGGTCGGTATCAAGTGGAAGCAATGAGGGCTGTGCGCCATATTACTACACTAATACAGCATGTCTACTGGTCGGTATCAAGCGGAAGCAATGAGGGCTGTGCGCCATATTACTACACTAATACAGCATGTCTACTGGTCGGTATCAAGCGGAAGCAATGAGGGCTGTGCGCCATATTACAACACTAATACAGCATGTCTACTGGTCTGTATCAAGCGGAAGCAATGAGGCCTGTGCGCCATATTACAACACTAATACAGCATGTCTACTGGTCGGTATCAAGTGGAAGCAATGAGGGCTGTGCGCCATATTACTACACTAATACAGCATGTCTACTGGTCGGTATCAAGTGGAAGCAATGAGGCCTGTACACCATATTACTACACTAATACAGCATGTCTACTGGTCGGTATCAAGTGGAAGCAATGAGGGCTGTGCGCCATATTACTACACTAATACAGCATGTCTACTGGTCGGTATCAAGCGGAAGCAATGAGGGCTGTGCGCCATATTACTACACTAATACAGCATGTCTACTGGTCGGTATCAAGTGGAAGCAATGAGGCCTGTACACCATATTACTAAACTAATACAGCATGTCTACTGGTCGGTATCAAGTGGAAGCAATGAGGGCTGTACACCATATTACTACACTAATACAGCATGTCTACTGGTCGGTATCAAGTGGAAGCAATGAGGGCTGTGCGCCATATTACTACACTAATACAGCATGTCTACTGGTCGGTATCAAGTGGAAGCAATGAGGGCTGTGCGCCATATTACTACACTAATACAGCATGTCTACTGGTCGGTATCAAGTGGAAGCAATGAGGCCTGTGCACCATATTACTACACTAATACAGCATGTCTACTGGTCGGTATCAAGTGGAAGCAATGAGGGCTGTGCGCCATATTACTACACTAATACAGCATGTCTACTGGTCGGTATCAAGTGGAAGCAATGAGGCCTGTGCACCATATTACTACACTAATACAGCATGTCTACTGGTCGGTATCAAGTGGAAGCAATGAGGGCTGTGCGCCATATTACTACACTAATACAGCATGTCTACTGGTCGGTATCAAGCGGAAGCAATGAGGGCTGTGCGCCATATTACTACACTAATACAGCATGTCTACTGGTCGGTATCAAGCGGAAGCAATGAGGGCTGTGCGCCATATTACAACACTAATACAGCATGTCTACTGGTCGGTATCAAGCGGAAGCAATGAGGCCTGTGCGCCATATTACAACACTAAAGGGCAAAAAGTCAACTTTGATGCTGCAACCCTCCTGACAAGCTGCAAAATCAAATATGAAATGACTGTCTTCCAGAATTAATAAATATTCAAAGTGGATGGCTTTTCTGAGTCGAATAGATAGGCAATTTCTAAATTAGCTCTAACTTTCACATGTAACTCTCTCTCTCTCGCTCTGTCTCTCTCTCTCTCTTTCTCTCTCTCACTCTCTTCCTCTCTCTCTCTCTCAAAAAAAGAACCAAAAACAAAAACATTTGACCTGGGTGTTTTAATCCCAGGATAATACTGTGGCATCTAATTCTGCCAACCGTGGCCAACTGTGTCGGGTGTGGAGGAACAGATGCAGTTATTGCTCTGGGATAATGAGCACATATTGATGGACGAGATGCCACACATGAAGTCTCTCCAACTCACTTTTCAACAGATGGAAGTAAGAAGTTTTTACAGGTTCAAGAAAATAATGAGGAACAATGAAAAAAAAAAAACCATGGTAACATTAACAGATTGTGAAAAAAACGCGGGTCAGCATTGTTGGAGTCTTCTTTAGTCATCACTCGTGGCTTTGGCGAATCTAACAAATCCACCGACTGACTGGCTGACCTTGCCAGCTAATTTATTCATCAATATCAACCAATCAGACAGATCTTACTTAAAATAGTGCCCTATGGAATGCATGGAATTCCATGCAGCAAAACAATTTACAGAGAGCACGTCAAAGAAAATGCGTGTAAGATAATGGCAAGGGGCTCATACGAACAGTAAATAAATAGTAACGGGCCCCATTTGTAAACCCTGTGTTACGAACAACGATGATGAAACTTCTCTCTGGAGATGTGCGACGTTAACCTGAGCTGCTGTTGGACGTTGGATGTGTAATGAAAGCAGATGCTGACAATGCGGAAGGAGGAACAGAGAGCATCGACCTCTGGCCTAACTGTTTCCCCAGCCCCCCACAAAAAAAGCCACGGCACATCTCAGCGGTTTCACAATAACAATAAAAAACTTCACCGGACCAGGAGAGCTGCCGGATTATGTCAAATGTTTTTCTTCTTATGAGCATTAAATCAGCTTTTAAAATTTGTTTTTATTTGTTGCTTGTTCCCTGGTGCAATGGTGCAAGTCACCTTCCACATAAACACTCACATAATAACAACAGACGCCCACAAACTGCAACTTTTGTTTTTGAAAGAAAGACAGTAAAAGAAGGAGGATGGAAAAGAGAGGGAATGCTTTAATATTTTCAATTGTGATAAAAATAAATAAATAAATATATATATTCACACCGGAGGGGCCGCCCTACCCACGCCGCCACCTCTGAGGTTTACCGCCGGGCTGCGGCCCCTTCTCTACCTGCTGCTAATGCGCGCAGACGCTTCTCACCTCCTCTACACTCCGCTTTTAAGTCCCATGCATTATTCATTCGTTTCAGAGGAAGAGGGCGTGAAAAAGGTCAACGCGCAGTCAAGTTCAGGCCTGTCTTCCCCCCTCTGCTCTTTATTGAAAGCTGCACTTCTGATGGGCTGTAATGGACTTCCTGGGTGATGGAGAGGGAGAGAGAGAGAGAGAGAGAGAGAGAGAGAGAACGCTTCACTGGTCTTCTCCCATTTACCACCCGTAAATTTACAAACCCGTCCCCCTGATCCCTCCGGTACTCGCTGATGTTGTCTTTTTTTATTCCTGCTCTGGGACAGATGAGACTGGCTCTCTGCCAATGAAATTAACTGTAACTAAAAACCCTGTCTCTGCTGGACTGTCACCAGGCCGTTTGTTCTTCAAGCACTTCTGCTCCGGCCTCAGTCTTACTGCTAGAGGTTATGAGGCAAAAGCTATCACAAAGAGCAACTGGACAGGACCGCTGTGCAATAATAGCCTGCTTTCAACTTCGTCAGGTCTCGCTACCCCCTCCCACCCACCCATCTCTCTCTTGCTCTTTCCCTCTCTCTCTCTCTTTTTCTCCCCTCCTCTCTCTTTCTTTTTCTTCCTGGTCTTTCCAGGGTTCTGTGCTTTTGTTATTATACAAATGAGTCAATTATTTTTTTTACACAATTAGCAACTAATTACGTTGGACAGGTGTGTCTGTGTGCCGAGTTAAATGGCTCCTTTTGACTGATTGCGGGAAGTCTAGCAGAGTCGTCCTTGCCCCAGGCATCCGATTATTTTTCTCCTCTCCCTCTTTTTAATTAAACCCGAGGATGGAGCGGAACATTTGAGTCGTCTGGTGCAGGATAGAGGAGGGAAACCGAGGATTTGCTCTCCGTCAGACCAAGTGTGCAGAGCAGCTGAGGGAGCCTAAGATCTGATGACAGAGTGTGCCAGCATTTAGAATTAAGAGGCTGATGATTATGTGTGCGTGTATGTTTGTGTGTGTGTGTGTGTGTGTGTGTGTGTTTGGGTGCATACATACATTATATGTGTACATATGTGTGTGTATATTGGTGTAATTTACATGAGTTACTTGATTAACAGACATTTACCCATTACTCAACAAATGAGGATAAACAGATTGGACAGGAACTTATAGAATTATTAACAACACCCCCATTTCTCATACATTCCCACTGTCAGAACAACCCAGAGTTCTGAATAAGCTTTTTTTGAGCAGTTAATGTGGCATACCCTAAGTCTGCGAAGATCTGTTCCTCCTGCTGGTCCAGTAGAGATGAGTGGACAGAATATAATCAAAAGATTATTAATGTCTTTGAAATTCTGTCAGGATATCAAAACTACAATCGGTAATAGCTGTTTGCTAATGTTAATGCTCATTAATTCTATTTTCAAAAGTTTAAAAAAAATTCTAAAATAGTTGATCAGTAAAACCTTTGGTACCCAGATTCTAAAAAAGTTCTATCATTTAGAAAATGTAATAATATACTTTTAGACCTTATAAATAATATAGATCAAGTTAATAATAGATGGTCATAAATGGCTATAAAAAAGGAAAAACATAGTGCTCTACATGTGCTCTAATTTGGGAAAATAATTGAGCAATTCAAATTTATGATCTCCCGGTAAAAAAAAATACAATTAAAGAATCATATGCTCCCTTGTATGATGGTTCTCATTTGAAAGCAGAAAAATGGACTATGCTTCAACCATCTCTAAATTTTTGGGGATAAATGTCGGTGGGGAAGTGGTAGGAGGGTCTAGACAATAACCAAGATGAGGGTTGGCAAGTTTTGACGGATGATGAGCAGTCTGGCCGTGGGGGATCCTGAACGCTAAAGAATTCTGGGTCGCGCTCCCAACGCCTCCAGCATTCATTTGGAGAGCTCCCTTTCGCTCTGCTCTTTCGATTGCCACGCTAATGGGTCTTTAGGAGCGCGCCGGCGAAGCAGCGGCCCTGCGTGACTGCCTGCGTACGGATATTCCCCCTTCAATTAGAAGGGAACGGTGCGACTGCGTGGCTGCGGAGCTGATGTGCTAAAGACGTTTTTAAAAAAAAAATAGCACGATAGCCAGAGGGCAGAGAAATGAGGGCCTCATTAATGATAATGGCTGTGATAACGAGAGACCCTCCTCACACCAGCTCGTCGATCCCGACCCGATTAACATCAAAAATAATAACAAGGGCTGAAATAACACAAAGCGGGGCAGAGAAGGGGGGCCTTCCATTAACGCAAATATTGGACAGGCTATTATTATTGAACCAATTAATACTGCGCTCTGTCTTCTGAGTAGTTTTCATTTTAGCGTATTGTACCCAGTGGACTATTTTGTTGCAGTTACTTCCAGCCCCTAAATGATTTTGGAAAATACTATCTTGGACATGCACATGCTATCCTCTGATGTCACCTACCTAGGGCTAAATATTGCTGACCTGCTAGAAGAACATAAAGTGTGTAAATTGACTGGGTGGGGAAGGGGGGATTTCCCTTGCCTCTGCTCACAGTGTCTCTCGTCTGCTTGACCAATTTCTCTCTTTTTAAATTTTTTTTTATACTATTTTCCACATTTTAGATTAATAGTAAAAATATAAAAAACGATGAAATAACAAAAATTAAATTATGCAGTGACCAAAAAAGTGTTAAACAACTCAAAACTATCTTATATTTTACATTGTTCAAAGTAGCCACCCATTTGTATGTCACTGGAAGCAATATAACCTAGTAATAATAATTCTTTGCAGGTATTGAATGATCGGGTGGAACGCTGTTCAAGAGATTTAACAAATGGTATATTGGTTGTCTGTGATATTCAAACCCTTTTTCCAAGATTTAATCAAGTGTGATAACCACAGTTATGAATCAATTTTTTTCATTCATAATTAATTCTGGTTCTTTCCAAATCAATCTCAATTTCAAAATGGTTGCTTTATGTTAATACAGCATGTGAAATCGGTATAAATTTAGCATTTCATTAAAGGCATGAGGTCAAGGCCAGGAAATCAACAACTCGAAAACAAGACTAAGAAACAAACAGAAACAAAAACCTAACTACAACACGAAACACTGACTCGGGAAAAAACACAGATAAAGCTTACTCGGGGGAAAACAGGCTACAGACTACGCTTAGCAATTTAGTGTGACGAACTCGCAACGAGGGACTAAGACTGCTGGTTTAAATGCATGTGTAGACAGGTGCAAACACTTAGCTTGAGAATAGCAGGAAATGGAAAACAGTTTGAGAGAACTGAGACACGTAACAAGGCGATTAGTAATTCGTTAGTAGTTATCCTATCCTAGCCCTGACGTTAGTAGTTAGTTAACAAGACAATGACTGGATACGTAAGGAAACATTAAACAGCTGTGGAAACGTGATGAGAACTAGATTGTTAGATTGTGTTAGTAATAATTCTATTAAACCCTGACGTTAGTAGATTAGTTAACCACACCCGTGTTTAGCCAGTTAGTAATCATGCAAGTCCTATATAAGAATTAGTAGTGCAGGGTAATACGAACGAAGCATACAGGAACGAAAGTAAAACTCTGTGAGAGGAAGCGAGAGAGACAGCACAAAACGCAAGGCTGCGGAAAACATGGAAAAATGTATGCTTCAGAAACCACAATTAATCAGAAAAATACCTAAATGACAATGAATACAACACACACAGACTCAGAACATAACAGAAATACACTTTAAATTTACATGTGGAAATACAGTTTATAGACATTGAGACACAGATGTTAGATATACTGTATAATGAAATATAAGAAAGTTACTTATGGATTATGCTGTCAAGCCACAGCCAATCCATAGAGGGCCTCTATATGTTGCTTTGAGGTTCACCTGAAATTAAAATATTAGAAGAACTGGTTCCATAATGCACTGAAGCAGTCAGACTGCAGTTTTTTTTCTTACCTAACCTTCGTATTTCAGGCAGCATATTCTGCAGGGGATATGAGTCATTCTGTACCATTCATATTGCATGCAAAACAATGAACAATCCCCAGTCAGCTTGGATAAAAATGTCTAAAAGATATCGGTCACACTTTAAATTAAGTCTCCATATGACAGCTTTATATAGCATATATAAAGCATTCATAAACATAACATAATGGCTTCATAAACCATGCATAAGCAAATGCCAGGCTTCATAAAGGGTGACATAACACCTTATTATGTAACATCTTATGCCAAATGTTTCACAGTTGGCCTAGCATCCTGTATACACATATTTTATGTCACCCTGTATAATGTTTAGCCATTAGCCAGGTGACATTGTTGGTTATGCCACATTTGGCATAACATGTTGCATAAGAATGCATTATGTCTGTTACGTCTCAGACACAGACCCAATAGCAGACAAGGATAGAGCAAGAACGAGGTTTATTTCAAAAGGGTGAGGTCAAAAAGCCAGGATATCAAATAGTACAGTACAAAATCGGAATGCAAAGAGTAGTGAGGAAGCTAAAGTCGAAAACCGGAAATCAGAGGCAGAGTACAAAATCGGCAGGCAAGGCAAAGTCAAAAACAATCAAAGGTCGAAACACTAGAAATCAAAGGCAGAGGTACAAAATCGGCAGGCAAGGCAAAGTCAAAAACAATCAAAGGTCGTAAACTAGAAATCAAAGGCAGAGGTACAAAAACGGTAGGCTATCTCAGGTCGTAAGGAAAAGGTTGTCTCAGGTTTGCAATAAGTCACTGGCTTTCTAATTCTCAGGCTCAGGAAATAAAGGTTACGTTCTGACAGGGAACAAAACGGATATGTGGGTCTATATATACGTATAGGAAAGGGAGGGGTAACAAACTACGTGAGGTTAACACATGAGGTAGAAATGAAACAATCACGTAAACATAACAAAGACATGGAAGGGACTCGGAAACATGCATAACAAACAACGGGCTCGAAGTGGAGCGGAGTGTGCTCAGTAATCACGAGAGGTGAAACTACATACAAACAGCTGGGGCGAATTACAGAGATCGCGGAAAAACTGGTTAATCTGTTAGTATCTAACTATAAGACAGACAGTTAGTCGTTAGTATACATTTATGTTAATTGGTTTAGTAAGTGCATTTAACTAATAAACCACCCGAGTGATTGTTAGCACGAGTTAGTAATCTATACAATACGCGTAAGGAAAACCAGGAAGTAGCAGAACACGAACCCCTTGAAAAATCCCGAAGTCACCTAAACAGTGCATACGCGAGACAGGGTAAACAAACACACGAATGCGACTCAGACAACCCACGAACAGAGGGGAATGCAATGATGAATGATAACAATACTATAACAGACATACATAATTACGGAACATCACAGTACCCCCCCCCTAAGAAGCACCTCTTGGTGCTTTAACAGGTGGCACAGGATGAGTCTTGTGGAAGTCCTTAATCAAAGTCTTATCAATTATAAAGCTTGTAGGGATCCAGCTTCTTTCCTCTGGGCCATAGCCCTCCCAGTCTACCAAGTACTGGAGGCCACGACCCCGACGACGGCAGTCCAACAGCTTACGCACTGTATAAGCGTCGCCTCCATCAATGAGACGGGGGGGAGGGGGGGTATCAGGGGCGGGACAAAGGGGGTGGGTGACAACAGGTTTCAGTCTCGAAACGTGGAAAGTCGGATGTATCCGACGCATGGTGGACGGCAACTTGAGTTTGACGGCTGTGGGGCTCAAAACCTTGGTGATGGTGTAGGGCCCAATGTAACGCGGTGCCAACTTGCGGGAGTCCACTTTGAGGGGAATGTCCCGTGTCGTGAGCCACACCCGTTGCCCCACCCGATACTGGGGTGCCTTGGACCGACGCCGATCGGCCGTTACCCTCATCCTGGCGCTGGCACGAAGCAGATTCTGACGGGTAGTTTTCCAGGTGCGGATGCAGCGCCGGATGAAGGCTTCGGCCGACGGAACTCCCACCTCCTCCTCCTGGCTCGGGAACAGAGGTGGCTGGTAGCCTAAACAACACTCGAAAGGGGATAGTTTAGAGGCAGAGGAGGTGTGAGAATTTATGGCATATTCGGCCCAAGGTAGTTGGTGACTCCAAGATGTGGGGTTTCTAGAACATAGGCACCGTAGAACTGTCTCGATGACCTGGTTAGCCCGCTCAGTCTGGCCATTACTCTGTGGGTGAAAACCTGATGACAGACTAACAGTGGTGCCTAAGAGAGTGCAAAAAGCTTTCCAAAACCTAGCTGTGAACTGTGGACCTCTATCTGAAACTATATCTGTGGGGATGCCGTGTAATCTAATAATGTGTTGGACTAAGATGGATGCCGTTTCCTTGGCGGAGGGGAGTTTAGTGAGGGGAATAAAGTGAACGGCTTTAGAGAATCTGTCGACTGTGGTGAGGATTGTGGTGTAATTATTAGAAGGAGGTAAACCAGTGATGAAATCTAGTGCGATATGTGACCAGGGGCGGTGAGGAATAGGGAGGGGTTGAAGTAATCCTGCAGGGTGTGTGTGTGGTACCTTATTCTGGGCACAGACTGAGCAGGCAGCGACAAAGTCCTTGATCTCCTCCTTCATATGGGGCCACCAGAACCGTCGCTGTATGAACGTGAGTGTCCTGGTGACCCCTGGGTGGCAGGACAGATTGGAGGAATGACCCCACTGCAGGACGTTGGTCCGGACTGCCTCAGGAACATAAAGTCTGTTAGTCGGGCAACCACTGGGACCTGATTCGCCATTGAGTGCGTTGAGAACAGTGGTTTCTACGTCAAACTCCATGGCGTGGATGAAGCAGCTAACCGGAAGGATGGTGTCAGGGTCCTCCTCCTTGGTAGGTGTGTCGAATCTGCGGGATAGTGCATCGGGCTTAACATTCTTGGATCCCGGTCTGTAGGCGAGCACAAAGTGGAAGCGGGTAAAGAATAATGCCCAGCGGGCTTGGCGAGAGTTAAGTCTCTTGGCTGTCTGCAGGTACTCCAAGTTCTTATGATCGGTCCAGACCAAGAAAGGTTCTTGAGCTCCCTCTAGCCAGTGCCTCCATTCCTCCAGAGCCATCTTGACTGCCAAGAGCTCCCGGTTGCCGATGTCATAGTTTGCCTCCGTAGGGGTGAGGCGATGAGAAAAGTATGCACAAGGGTGCACCTTGTTGTCCTTAGCGGACCGTTGGGACAGCACCGCCCCTACTCCGACATTGGAGGCGTCAACCTCCACGATGAACTGGGCCTTAGGGTCAGGGTGGATCAGGATGGGGGCGGTGGTGAAGCGATCTTTCAGCTCCTTAAACGCTGTCCCGGCTCGAGGATTCCATGCGAACGACGTCTTGGTAGAGGTGAGAGCAGTGAGTGGAGCCGCCAATGAACTGTATCCTCGGATGAAACGCCGATAGAAATTGGCGAATCCTAGGAAGCGTTGAAGGTCCTTCCGGGTCTCAGGCTGGGGCCATTCCATGACGGCTTTGACCTTCTCGGGGTCCATGCTCAGACTCCCTGCGGAGATGATGTACCCCAAGAAGGTCGTGGTGGAACAATGGAAGTCGCACTTCTCAGCCTTGACAAACAGTCTATTTTCCAGGAGGCGTCTCAACACCTGGCGGACATGGGTGATGTGCTCAGCCTTAGTCTTGGAAAATATCAGGATATCATCCAGATAAACAAAAACGACCCTGTTGAGTAGGTCGCCGAGCACGTCATTGACCAGTTTCTGGAAGACGCCAGGGGCGTTCGTGAGGCCGAATGGCATCACCAGATATTCCCAGTGGCCCGTGGGTGTGTTAAAGGCCGTCTTCCACTCATCCCCATCACGGATACGTACCAGGTGGTACGCGTTGCGGAGGTCCAATTTGGTGAATATGGACGCCCCCTGGAGTAGTTCGAACGCAGAAGCCATGAGAGGGAGCGGATAGCGGTTCTTGATGGTGAGGTCATTGAGACCCCGGTAATCGATGCAGGGCCTCAGGGAACCATCCTTCTTTCCCACGAAGAAGAACCCCGCTCCCGCGGGCGAGGAGGAAGGTCTAATTACTCCTGCCGCCAGAGACTCCCGCAGATACTTTTCCATGGCTTCGTGCTCGGGACGGGAGAGGGAGAAGACTCGCCCTCTCGGAGGGACTGCGCTAGGTTGCAGCTCAATGGCACAGTCATAGGGACGGTGAGGAGGCAGATTAACGGCTCGGGACTTGCTGAACACCTCCTTGAGGTCCAGGTACTCGGAAGGGATACGGGACAGGTCCTCGCACATCTCGGAAGAGGGGGGGCTCGGAAGGGGACTCGGAAGAGGAGAGTGGGCTTCTCGGAGACAATGAGATGAACAGAATGGGCTCCAGCCCAAAATCTCATGTGTCGACCACTCGAACGTGGGGTTGTGCTTGACCAGCCAGGGGTGTCCCAGGATAATGGGTGAGTTGGGAGAATCGATGATGTGGAGCTGAAGCTCCTCCCGATGGTTGCCTGAGATCCGCAGCTTGAGTGGGGCGGTGATGTGGTTTATGCTGGCGAATCTCTGGCCGCTGAGGGACTTGGCGGCTAGTGGGTGTGACAGCTTGAGGAGAGGAACTCCCCATCTGGACGCCATCCCAGCGTCCAGAAAGCTCTCCTCCGCTCCAGAATCGACGAGGGCGGATGTCCTCCTCGCTTGATCTGCCCACTCGAGCGTCACAGGAAGGCAGGTGCGGTTCCTAGAGGAGTGATCAATTGGAATAACGCCCACTAGTGCTCCTCTGGTCACTAGCGGGCGTTGGCTTTTACCGGGCACTTGGCAACAAAGTGACCCGGTTGGCCACAGTAGAGGCAGGCTCTGGAACTCATCCTCCGATCACGTTCCTCCTTCGACAGGCGAGTACGATCCACCTCCATGGCCTCCGTCTCAGGTGCCCGGGACGGCGGTTTCTTGGTGGCAATGGATGGATCGTTGAGGTGGGATCTCCAGGGAGCCCCCTGATTAGAAGTCGCCTGCTGACGGAACCTGCTGCGGTCCTGAAGGCGATGGTCAACGCGGATGGCGAGCGCGATGAGGTCCTCCAGGTTCTCCGGAAGATCCCGAGTCAGCAGCTCGTCCTTAATCCGTTCCGCCAGTCCCATGAGGAATGCGTCGTACAGCGCCCTGCTCTCCCATCTGCTGGACGTCGCCAACGTCTGGAATTCTATGGCGAAATCCGATACAGTGAGATTGCCCTGGCGCATCATCATCATCTCCCTTGCCGCCTCATGCCCATGTTTAGAACGGTCGAAGACCCTCTTCATCTCCTCCGCGAACCCGTATGCGGTCTGGATGCACGGAAGCCCCTCCTCCCAGGCCGCCGTTCCCCACTTCATGGCTCGACCAGATAGCTGCGTGATGATATAAGCCACCCGGGAGAGCTCAGTGGGGAAGGTGGTAGGCTGCAGCTGGAAGACGAGCTGGCACTGGGTGAGGAAGGGCCGACAACCGCCAGGTTCTCCGGAGTATCTCTGCGGCGGAGGAAGACGAGGTTCCCGGACCGGAACAGGAGGGGGTGCTGAGGGAGCAGGAGCAGGAGCAGGAGCAGCAACCGGAACAGGAACAGAAGGTTGCTGGGGAGCGTGGCCAGGCTGAATTGCCTGGATCGTAGCCGTCAGCTGCGAAACACAGAGGGTGAGGTTTTGCAGATGCTGCGAAACTGAATCCAACTGGTTCTGGTGGCGACCCAGTACGGCACCCTGCTGCTCGATGGCGTGGCTCATCCGGGAGCTGTCTGCTGGGTCCATCTCTGGTCAGAACGTACTGTTACGTCTCAGACACAGACCCAATAGCAGACAAGGATAGAGCAAGAACGAGGTTTATTTCAAAAGGGTGAGGTCAAAAAGCCAGGATATCAAATAGTACAGTACAAAATCGGAATGCAAAGAGTAGTGAGGAAGCTAAAGTCGAAAACCGGAAATCAGAGGCAGAGTACAAAATCGGCAGGCAAGGCAAAGTCAAAAACAATCAAAGGTCGAAACACTAGAAATCAAAGGCAGAGGTACAAAATCGGCAGGCAAGGCAAAGTCAAAAACAATCAAAGGTCGTAAACTAGAAATCAAAGGCAGAGGTACAAAAACGGTAGGCTATCTCAGGTCGTAAGGAAAAGGTTGTCTCAGGTTTGCAATAAGTCACTGGCTTTCTAATTCTCAGGCTCAGGAAATAAAGGTTACGTTCTGACAGGGAACAAAACGGATATGTGGGTCTATATATACGTATAGGAAAGGGAGGGGTAACAAACTACGTGAGGTTAACACATGAGGTAGAAATGAAACAATCACGTAAACATAACAAAGACATGGAAGGGACTCGGAAACATGCATAACAAACAACGGGCTCGAAGTGGAGCGGAGTGTGCTCAGTAATCACGAGAGGTGAAACTACATACAAACAGCTGGGGCGAATTACAGAGATCGCGGAAAAACTGGTTAATCTGTTAGTATCTAACTATAAGACAGACAGTTAGTCGTTAGTATACATTTATGTTAATTGGTTTAGTAAGTGCATTTAACTAATAAACCACCCGAGTGATTGTTAGCACGAGTTAGTAATCTATACAATACGCGTAAGGAAAACCAGGAAGTAGCAGAACACGAACCCCTTGAAAAATCCCGAAGTCACCTAAACAGTGCATACGCGAGACAGGGTAAACAAACACACGAATGCGACTCAGACAACCCACGAACAGAGGGGAATGCAATGATGAATGATAACAATACTATAACAGACATACATAATTACGGAACATCACAATGTCACCCTTTATGAACCATGGCATTTGCTTATGTATGATTTATGAAGCCATTATGTCACATTTTTAGGCTTTATACTGTATATGCTATATAAAGCCTTCATAAGGAGACTTTAAAGTGTGACCAAAATATAAATTAAGCATGTATTACCAAATAGGTTTGGATTTGGCGCTGAGGTGTAATGTGTCCCACAGAATATCTCCCTCAAAAACCCACAAAGTAATGCAGAAAATGTTAAACTATAAACAATAATAGTTCACTTAGCATTACTAATTGTAATAATAGTAGTAATGAGGGAAAAGACAAAAAGTTGCCATAATTACCACTGACAGGGAGAGGTCAAAAAGGATGCAGAATAAACACACAGATAGTCAGGTTTATATGAAGCTATACAAGTTTCACTCCTGTTTTACTGTTGTTATTTTCAAACTAGAGACACAAATACTCTCTTTCTCCATTCACTGACCCCCACTGTGACGTATCACCTTGTGAGATCCCCACAAATTACATGAACAAACAAAATAAACTAGCAAGAATTGTACCGTGAAGATGCTGTCACCACTACCCCTGGATTTTTCTCTTTCTCCATTGCCCTCCACCACCCAGCAGGTATTGCAGGGGAAACGTAGACCTGTTTCAAAGTTCCTGTCAGAAAAGGCTGTTCTTAATCCTCTCAGTACCAGCTTTCCCAGCTCCCTTTATAATTGCACTTTTAGTTATTTCTACTGGACAAGATAGTTTCAGCTCCTCAGCTCTCTAGTACAGCTGGCATTTTTCACTCTTGTTGATGGTGAAATGCCCCTACCTCATGCCATCTAATTACCCCCTAAGACTTCACTGTTTAATGGCTTTCAGGCTGGGCAGTCTGAGAAGCCCCTGCCCAACCCCCTCCCCCCACAGAGGACAGCGGGACTGATGCAAAGCGTTATCACTCCACTTCATTCCGTTCGCCACCAGCAGGGGACCGGCCTAATCGCTGTCAGCTCAGTGTGCCGCCTGCCGTCTGGGGGAAGCAGATAGACGTGGCACGCACAAAGAACGCGGGGACTCAACTCGCCGTGGCCACACGCCTGGACGCGCATACATCGTCCGCCCTCATTTCAGAAAGGGGAGGGACAAGGGAGGATGAGAGAGACAGAGAGAGCGAGAGATGGAATTGTAGGCTGGCTTTAAACTACTGGTTCCGGCCTTTAATTCGCCCCATGCCATGATCAAAGCTATTATTTGCTCTTTCAAAAACGGCCTTTTAATTGAGTGGACTGTTGCTATCTTTGTGGTTGAAAAAGTATGCCTTTTCTGGGGAAGAGATAGCTGGTATTTTCACAGGCAAAGGGGTTGCTTTATATGGAAATGGGATGAATGCAGCAGGGGGAAGGAGGGAGACAAAAGTTGAGAGAGTTCATGCTGAGCGGAAACTTCAAAGTGTGTAGAAATGTCACATTGATTTCTTGTCAAACTCCAAGTTGTACTTTTTTCCTCCCATTCTTCTTTTCATTCTTATCACTGCCTCCTCTTTCATCCCCAGTCTCTCAGGAGCACACACATCCCTTGTTTTTTTTCCAGAATAGTCTGTGTCATTCATTATTGTGTTTATTGTGCATTGTGACAGCTTTTTATGAGACTGGGCGACTTCGCTCGCTGATTCCGTTGTAAACGTTGAATCACATTACAAGGCACTTTGTCCAGGGTCACCTTCGAATTCTGTGGAAGCTGTGACATCATTGCTGAAGCTATGACATCACTCTTGGTCTTGTGGGAGTGGTAGGTTCAAATTTTACAAATAACCACACTATGTTTTAACAATTTTATGTATCCAGTGCTTTGGGTGTATGAAAAGCACATAATAAATAAAAGAATAACATTTTTTATTATTGATAATTAATTATTATTATTCTGATTATTAGTATTACTTTGTTCAGAAAATTGTGTTCACAAATAAGACCTTTTATTGTTTTAAATTAAAAAATAAATGATACTATTTTACTTATTTGGCTAAACTTTATCTGACCCACAAACAGTACATTGATGGGGCAAACATACATCTTGTTAGGGTTGTAGGATTCAATATATATTTAGTAGGCCTAAATATTTGTAATTTTCATCAGTATTTATTTATGATGAAAAATCATTTCTCTAGTGTAAATGATTGTGTGTTTCTTGGTATAAATGTGTTTGTAAATATGAATGTTATATGCTTCTAGTCTGTCTGCCTGCCTGTCTGTCTATAAAGTTACAATTTAAAACTGGAACATTTTGTAAAATTAAGTTGACAACCAAGCATAAACATATCCTTTTTGGAGTGTAATTTTTCCTCAGCTGTTTTCCTCAACATTCTGTATGATGTCTTCTTCCATAAGGCAATTTGTGTTATTTGACACTTTGATGTGACACGAAGTTTGAATGACCACATTGTCTTCAGATGGTAAGAGGAAAAAGCACAGGGCCAAGGTACATTAAATAATCTAGGAAACATTGCTTGGGGTAGCATTGCTTTGGAATAGAACTTGTTTAATTTCTGTGAGCAAAAATAGCCAATATTGTTTGTTGTAACTTGTTTGTCAATACTTTTTATGTCAGGCCTAGATTTAACTAGTTTTATTGTAGACAGTGCTTTGTATGTGTCAGTAACTTGGTATTTTTGTTAATTGAAAATGTTTTTTTGTTGAGATATAATTTATTTTTGTACTGTGTTTGTTATGAGTAACTGATAATGATAATGCATATACATTTATGAACCATAAGTTAATTAAATCTAGAGAGAAATGCATACACAGATCCATTCTAGCTCAAAGAAACACATAGGCCTGGATTCAGTCATATTCCCTTTACCATGAATTACAAAAAAAAATGAAGGTGTACGTTATATTTTTAAATGGATTACGGTATGTGTTTTTGATGAGTTATTGCAGCCTACGTGGCAAATCTACTAATGATTTGTACATTGGTAGATGATGTAGCTAACATTCATTTAAAAAAGGTAAATGCCATTTGCAAGGTAGCTTCAGTAGCCTAATTCTGTGGCGAGAAACGCCACAGCGGTCAATGACTGTTGTCGCTAAGAAAATCAGTAAATCTGCTGTCATGAAATCCATATAGCTCTCCCTTCGTGACTTTTCCTCAATGCATGCATTGAACATTCTTATATAATTTCAATATCAAAATTGCATAAGGTTGTTGCAAGGTTTGATCAGTAACGTTGTTGCAAAATGACATACGCACTTGTGTATTCTAGTAAATCTAATCATTATTACAGTTATTACTCTATGTCAGTATTTGAATCTGTATTTTGTCTGTTACTTAGTTTTGGGTTATATTCGTTTTTGTTCATGTGTTCTGTTTTCATTTTCCCTATTGTGTCAGCCCTGCCTTCCGTCTCAGTTCCTGATTTCCAATGTGTTTCACCTGCCCTGCTGTTCACCTGTTTCTCGTTTGCTTGTTAGTCCTGTGTATTTAAGTTCCACTCTGTCTTTTGTTCAGTGCGAGTTCGTCACAGTTGTCTGTCTACTCTGTTTCGCTACACGCCTTTTTCTGACCCCTGCTTTGCTAGTTTCCACGTGTGCCTGCTCTCTGTTTTCCCAACTTTTGTATTCTGTTTTTTTACTTTGTTTTCTGGATTGTGTTTTTGTACTTTTGCCGTGCCTGCCTGGTTTTGACCTCTGCCTGTTCCTGACTATGATTCTGCCTTTTCCTCGTGGCTTTTCCACTAATAAACTTTGGTTTATTTTACTTGCTGTCTGCGCCTGAATCCCTTCCGAATCCTGACACTGTATGAGTTATGCTAGCTATATACGGGGTGAGCTACATAAGCTACTGGGGAGAGTAACAGTGAGCCAGAAAAACTTTTCTTTGCCATAAAATTTTATTTTCTCTGCCTGATCATTTTTTTGTCAAAAATAATTTTATAAGTAAGACATTTTTTCCTGTAACTTACCGCATAACGTTACCTGTGGTAGGCTAAATCTTTCGGTGTTAGTGTGTACCGGACCATGTCAGCTTACTCTCACCTCTGTTAAAGTACAATCTAAACAGTTAACAGTAAATATAGCTCAATTTCTTTGCCTTTGCAATAAAAAAATATGTTCCTTAATGTGAAGAAAACATTCTTACATGTGAAAAGCATAACATGTGCACGTTGCAAACTCTCGGTGCTGTATAGGTATGGGGCATGTCATGCCAAGCCATAACCTGGCTGATGGCACACCTGTCATCCCAATAGAAAAGCTGTATGGTATAAAGTGGGAGGAGGATAATAATATTTTTTCCCCCAAGGGGTTAAATGCTGAGTACAACTCCTGACTCAAGAAGTTATACTGGTGTGCATATTTCAACCACAGGGCCTTCAGATAAAATGAAGAAAAACTACACTGTGATAAATGTTCCAAAATGAGTTTGTATGGAGGTTATTTTTTTTCCATTGTTGAATGGCCAGATAACACAGTTTGGTCATAAATATAACGTTTATAACTTTGAATTACCAGCAATAAAACTGTGACTTGCTGACATTTAAAATTAACTTTTTAAAAAAAAGTTAGGCTATTACTGAAATGCAACACAGCCTGGTAGAATTTGCATGGCATGAAACCAAACTAGTGATAATAAAAAAGAGAAAGCTAATGACAAACACACTCTGAGTGTGTTCAGACTCAGTGAACAAAGTAGATGTGAAAACAACCTTAGAATACCTTTAGTGCTGAACTGGGCCATGTAAGGTATTAGGCTGTTATTTTGGCTGACTTGTTAACAGGCAAGTCTCTGGATATACTATCACATTTGTGAGGGCCCCAATGTGAGAGCGGGAATGTTTGCCTCAATGTGTGGACCATTAGAGCTGTGGAAGTCACATGGCAGGTGCTGAAGCAAAGCCAGGAGGTGTCTAATCCATTAATCAGTTGGATCCATAAAAAAAAACCCACCGTGTCCAAAGGTCTTTCTCAAGTAATTCATCGGGCTGTATTTCCATCTCCTTGCGGTGACACCTTCAGTATTTTTTAATCTTGATAATAGCACTGACTGGCGATAAAAACATTTCCCTCCCATTCCTCACCTTTCTTTACTGCGTGTTCCCGACACTCTGGCCCCACAGATCTCGAACCCAATTAAAAAAGACAATGTGGTTTTAATTTATAGTAAATAAGGCCTGGACCCAGAGCCCACAGCCTCTCTTAGCCCATCCTGTTCAGGCAAAAAATTCTTATGAATATCTATTGCCTGGATTAGATCAACGTTTGCCCTCAACTTTAACATGCAAGCATTTGTTATCTTCTTCACGAGGTTTTGCAAGTTCAGCCATTCACAAAATTAACTTGGCAAGCTGTGGCTGCAAGGGGAAAACAAGACTTGCATTTACTGTACTTGTAAGTCCAAATCGAAAAGTACTGTTGGCCCATGTCAGAGAGGGGAAATTGCATATAGTGCATATGATTTTTGTCAGTATCAAATTCAACAGATTGTTATTTTGATGATTTCTGGCCAGCCTTTGTCAGCTCCATACTTCTTGAAGGCATTATACAGGCATTATATCAATGACACAGAAACAATATTCATAATTAATGCCTAAACCCAGGTGAAATTCAAAATATTGTCCCACAAAATGTGTCTGTTTACATGCAAATCCATCTGTTCTTCTCATCACAGATGCACTTTGTTTGCACTGGTTTACTCTGGCAGGGAAATATTTACCGTGGTTGCCGAGACCCATATCACAACAGAAGGGTGGGGAAGGGTGGGTGAGGATGTCATGGAAGCAAAGAGTTGATCAGTGCATTTCTACAGCTATCATGTTAAAAGGGAATTGTTCTCCTACCATATTAAACACTGAAAACAGGAAATCAAAGTGTACTTCAAAGTGTATCATATCTGAGAATCGGTGGGCTGGTGACAATGTCATCAAAGATTTCCACTGGTGGAAAGAAAAGTAATGGTCATTGTTACACTGTAAGATACCATGAAAATGTTATTTGAAGCTGAAAAATTAGAAGGAAGGAGTGCACACCCATAGACTTGACCTTTTTTGTGGTGTGGTTTGTTGATCTTAAAGTGTCTTGGCATCTTAAATCTTTTTTTCTTCCCACTCTTGCAGGGGCCATGTGAAGGTTTTCAGTCTGACTGCTCGGTGTAGACATGAGCCATGAAAGCCTCACATATTGGGGACATTTATTATTTTGTTTAACGTCATTTCATCTGTCTTCAGAGTTGTACCTCTCAGTCCAATGTCAAGCTCAAGGTCTTCTTGGGTTTTGTTGTCAGGAATTTTATATCGAGAAGGTGTTCTGTTAGATGAAAAAAAATAAAATATATATATATTTTTTTACAAATATCCCTCACCTGAGCTTGTGATAGATTGCAGAGATTAATACACTGTGACACATATAGCACAGACTTCAGAAGAATCAAATGCTAAGGAAATCTAGTTCTCCTCCAGGCCATAGGGCAGTTTCTCACAGATTAAAAGAAAGACCCCTGGATGTATTCCTCAGAGATGTAGCCAAGGGGAAATGCTAGAGATACTGTACGTGTAAAATATGTGGAAGTTGATTGTGAAGAACTCAGAAACCCTGATGAAATAGCAATACATGCGAAGGATTACCAGGAAAGTATTACTAACTGGAATCTTCCCACAACCAGTCTGGAATCTAACTGTAATATTCCCCCAAACAAATGGAATCTAAGTGAAATTCCTCCTGGAGATATTGGGTGTTTGACGGGTTGAGCCCATAAAATTAGGGGATTCTATATCCATTAGTTAAGCTTTAGTTCAGTTTAGCCATCAAAGCCATCAATGTGTATTTTTGATAGATATATCAAATAATATTTTGATACATGAAAAAATATAGTAGTTTTTTTGTTGCTGAAAGCCAAATTTGTTTCACAACTGATGCTATCCTAACCTTATTACTGAAACAAAAATTTACTTTGATATGACCTTTACCCACTGTCAGTTAACTAGCTCCTTCCCTAACTATCTAACCATTGTTATTATTAACTATTGTCCGTTTTTGAGAGGAAATTAAAAACAGACAATTTCTGATTTATTTAACTAGGATTCAGCAAAATTCTCACTCCCAATAATTGTTTTTTTTCAAGTGACAAAATTGGCCAAGTTTAAATCCAAGTCTTTGGTCTGAAAGTGGATAGTGTGCAGACTTCTGTACTTTTGCACCTTAAGTGATTCCTATGTACAGCTTATGTTTATGCAAGTATTTTTGTTGTTTGCTGTTATTTGAGCCTAAGCAGAACTGGTGTATTATGGGTAAATACATACAAATTGTAATATATTTTTTATTACAGTTAGTATTAGTAATAATGAATTTCCTTCTGCTTTATTTAGACAATTATAAACATGTGTTCCACTTTCTAGAAGTAATTATATTATGAATTCTATGCATTGCCCCTTGTTCATTTTATGAAGTGGTTTGAACTAAATCCCTCTTTTGCATTCAGCAAGAAACCTCTGCCAGGATGTACTCGTGCTTTGAAATGAGGTGTTTGTTCACAGATATCAATTCAGTGCAGGTGCTGGATAGATCGAATGAATGAGCTCATAAATGACACAGGTGATTAGTTTAACACATCCATTTAAGATAAAAATGAGTTTCTGAACCTTTCTGGAACCTTCTTTGAGCTGATACCTCAGACTGAGCAGAATATCAGTGTGAAAGCAGCTGTGGTTGCAAAATGCAATGCTGCCTGGAGGTGATGGATAAGGCAGCATTGCTCTCAACGATCCCTTCATTAAGTGTGTCCCAAAAGAGTGCACTTAGTACTCACTACCCCTCAAGCACTCAGCCACCCCAGTGGCCACTCGGGAACATGTCACCACATGGCCACTCCATTAGGTTTTAGGTCACAAGATTCCTTTGGGGAAAAGGTCATAGTTATAGATTTGATGTGTTGTCATTGCCTTAATGACATATTAGAAGCATATCTCATTTAAAGCCATTTATTTCATTTAACAGACACAGGGCAAAGTATTTTCTTGAAGGTTAAGAAAGAATTGGGTGTCAAATGAGCTTCTCGCAGACAAAAAAGGAGTAACTGACCTTAATTAGCATGCCAGCAGTTCTTGGCATATCCTTATGTAACTCTATCTCATGATGCCATCAGACGCCAAGCTAAGAAAGCCACTTATAGGCACGAAAAGTCTGCTAACCTTCCCCTAACTATCACATAATGCATTATGCATGGAGTCTCAAGAATTTCAATAACCTTAGCCGCAAATGGGTGCAAATCCAGCCTCAGGGTGCAAACCGCAACGTATTAAATCTAATACACCTACATATAAATAATTTAGATTGTACTTAGAATTTTATTTTGGAGCATTATAGCTTAATCAAGCTATGACCTCATTTTCATTGTCAGTCATTTAATGTTGGGCAAATACACCAAGATATTTAAAACAAGACAGTACACAACCGGTCGAATGCAAAACAACAATTATAGCAATTTAAAATATTCTTCTGATATACAATCTGGGGGTAACTTATCCAGTTCTACAAGACCTGGGCTGCACACCCCTGAGCTAGTTTCCTTTAATTTCTTTGGAAAAGCAGCATCCACCTCAAGTAATTCCTTTTATCACCCAGCATGTGTCATAACTTGTCCTCAGAGATTTAAGCTATATAACTGTGCGCATTATAACAGTGGCATACTATCTGAGGCTCTAGCATTAGATTCTTGCCATATACATTTTAAAGAGCATTTGTTTTGCTTTTGCCGCATGAATAATGCAAATCAGACCGCTTTTCGAGGAAATACACTTCTCACAGATCGGTTGTATGGATTAGTTATTCTTTAATACAAAAAAAATACAAAAACAAAAACAACTTGAAACAAACGGATGAATTAGTAAGTGGGAAAAGACATTAAGCACCTGGAAGCGGCAGACGGGTCCCTCAGAGCTCATAGAATCACAGCAGGGTGCCAGTCATTTTTCTCTCTCCCTGCGATGAGCACTCGACAGCTGGAAATGCAGTAAGTGGCCATTGTTTTGCGTATGCTAAAGTTACATACTGTAGCTAATTATGAGAAGTCACGCTGAACTGCCTAACTTATATCCAAACAAAGGCAAATCACAATGAGGATATTCAAACTCCAATCCGAAATAGCTGATTTGTTCAATTTTAGGGACCAAAATGAGTTAATGTCACTCATGACGATTTAATAAGCCTGTTGCTTTAACTGGAGGGGACGAATCACACGATTAATCAGACTGTGTGAGAAAATACAGAATTTACGAAGAAATGTTTGCAGCAGGTGGTAAACAACTGGCCCTCAACTGGCAAAGAGGCAAAATCCAGATGCATCCATTATTTATCCTTTCCTAATCAATCCCTCATTTTGATCAATTGCAGTATGCATGCGACTCGTGAAATGAAGTCAGACAAACTGGTATATCAATTAAGTTATTTTCCGAGTTTGTCATTAGCCCAACATCTGTGCTAAATGGAAGGAGGAAATCTTCCTTTGTTTATCTGCCTGGATGGGTTTGATTAAAATGTTCAAGTCCTCCAGGGCTGAAACAACATACAACTTTGCTCAAACTTTGGGAGAGGGTTTAGTGATGGCCTCCATAAGCTCTACTGGTCTGTACCCCCCAAACCCCAATCTCACTCAAATGTCAGTCCTGCAGAAGCATTTTGTTTTGCCAGAAAATTAAATAGCTTCAGGGAAATCGATGACAGATGAAATTATTCTGATGCACACAGATGTTTGTGCAATTGAAGCTGGGAGGCAATCGCACCGGCCAGGAGCAGAAAGAAAACACGAAGCCTTTGTTTTGCCGCCATTTTCATCAACACAACAAGTACAGTGGAGGGAGTGCTTTGCGCTTAAAGGATCGTGGGTTTCATAGCTCAAACATCAATATTTGACCTTTTCCGAGGTTGAGCGAGACGTCAATATCTGACATTTGGGGTTGTGTCACATGCCAATATTAGCCGCTGTCAAAAAATAAAATGAAAGGCTGAAAAAATGCTTAAATGCAATGATGCAACAAAATACCCCAACATGGAAAAATATCAAACATTGACATTTAGGAAATGATACCAGGTTGGCTTTAGAGGTCAAGAAGATAAGTGGAGTTGACCCTAAGCATTCTTTGCAAGCCATGACCGGTGATGCTGTTTGGAATCTATTTGCCGATTAACGTTATGGAAAGTAAACGTATTTCAGAAAGTATGTTTAAACCTATGCTCAAACCAAGTGTAATGCCAATCTTAACTTGGAGTGACTCATTCAATCAAGAGCTGTTTCCTACATTTTCTAGTAATCTTATGAGATTCATGATCACTAATGAAAAATGTGTAATAGGCAAAATCACATTGCAGTTTATTGGAATAGTGTCAAGTTTTGGTACCACCAACTGAAAATTGCATTACTTTACTAAGAGGATGGTTATTAAGGGTGGCTGAGCTCCTTGGGCCTCTTTTGTCATTCCTGTGTAGTTGCGTACGTTCAAACATGATTGTAAAAGTGTGCGTGTAACATTTTTCGCAACTTTCCGGATTCATCAAAATAAATTACATTACAGTCATTTAGTAGACGCTTTTATCCAAAGCGACATACAGTACGTGCGCACAGAAACGTCATCGAAGTAACTACAGAACAGATAAGATAAAGCACATCCTTCCCATAAAGTAGCAGCTATCCCTAGTAAGGAAAATTGAATGCAGTTCACAGTAAACTGGGTAAATCAGCTCTTCTACAATTCTATTCTAAATATTATAAACTTCAACACACATGAGAAGTACCATGAGAGGTCCTAGATAAGTATCAGTCCAGGTGGAGTCTGAAAAGGTGTGTTTTCAGGCCACGGTGGAACGCAGGCAGGGTTGAACTTATCCAAGGTATAAGGATTTATTGGAGTCAGCCAATCTCCAGTCATGTTATATGAAAAACAAAGATGTTAACTTTTTTCTAAGAATGGCTGATCTAGCTTCATTAGCCTAGAAGACCCAGCAAAAGCCGCAGCGTGATGCTTCTAGTGTAAGTGGGAAAAGATGCTGCCGGGGGCAAGTCCCTGTCGCCGTCTTAAATCACCCCTTCCAGAGCTACATTCCCAATGTTATCCCCCATTTTTTTGTCTTCAGATGAGAGGTCTGTGATACCCTTTCCGCAACTGTACCGCCAGAACTTGGTTTGTGAAGGGTTACTCTTTTTATCTCAGCTGTAGTTTGCTATTCTGAGGAAGCACTATTTACAGCCGTGGTTATCCTCTGCCACATAACGGCTTTTCAGCTAGGATGCACACCGCCACTAACACTCCCAAAAAGCACACATTTATTTTCATGTACTTCATTCAAAAGCATTTCAATTTCACCCTCACAGAAAAATTATTCTTCTTTGCTTTCCTGTTGCCCGTCATGACCTAGAATATTGAGAAAACAAATTTGTGTTTTAAAAAGAGGTGGCTTTACTAAAATATGGTAAGAAATGGGCGTGTGAGTATGGTAATTCTTAATGATGTGCACATGCTTCCTGATATACAATCAAGTCAGATTTTTCAACCTGCAAACACATTTAGATCAGTGGTTTTGCAAGTTTGATGAATCACACAAAATTTTCATACGCAAGTTGGTACGCACAAATATGTATAAATCTTTACAACCATATTGATAAATGAGGCCTCTTGTGTTTTTAAATTGTATTTGTTCTTGTCTCTGCAGCCACAGCATAACAGTACTTTCCCTCAACTTTCTGAGCAGGGCTGCGATTGGCCTTCCAGGCCATTGGAGGAGGGCAACATATCTGTGTATTTCTTATTGGCTGTGACGATGTTCAATCAACATTGATAGGCTTTATTTTATTGGTGGAAGAATTTGGCTGAAAGGTTTATGCATGCTATGCCTTTCACGCCCTAGTGCCTTCGACAACAACAAGGCCCCTGTCAAACTAGAATGATTTAAAATGATTCGACGAATCATGATAGTTTTTATTGAATTAATTTATTTTAAAATAATTTTTCTCCGGTTTCTTTCTGGCCAATTTTGAGTTGTCGGTTCTGCCTCTTGATTTACTGTCGTCTCCATGCACACCCACACAAAGAGCAATGGAGCTGAAGCGTGGGCACTCCACTGATGCACTCGCCTGCAAGCCAGTGATTATTCTCCACACTACAGGCCACAGACAAGAGCTATGGCCAATCGAAGGAGACACAAATCTCTCACTGATGACAAATGGCAGCCTGTGGGCACCTGCCATGTCGTCGGGAGGAACTTGCACATCCAGAACCCGAGGAACCCCGTCTGATTTAAATCTACCTTGCCATGGCTCATGGTCATTCTCAACCCATGATTATAAACAGCAAAATTCAGTTTTAACTAAACTCTAGCAAGTCCAAGAGAGATCAGATATACTATATCGGACTAAAATGTATTTTTTTTGCACTCATAATGAACACCTTTACTGACTGAGCCACTTGGAAGTGTGATCATACAAATTTGAGAACAGGCCCAAACAGTCATGTTAGCAATTTTTGAGGTCAATATACGGCCATTTAAAAGCAGTTATACAAGTTATAATTCAATGTTACAGTGTCTGGACTGTATGAGTATATATTTTTTTCATATAGATGGTCGGAACTGAAACGGAGGCAGAAACTGTACCCACACATTACTATTACTCCCAAAAGGGGCATTACATTGTGCAATCAAAAACCATATTTCAGCATTAGAGGTCACTGTCAGGGAAAGTATCATAGATCACTGTTTTGTTCCAAGTCCAAGTTCCTAACACACATTACCCTCTAGACATCAAGGTGACATAAGTGCTGATTTCAATACTGCTGTGTATGTGTTCACAGCATTATCATTCACATGCTTTCGGAGGTCCAAAACCCAGTGCATGTTCCCTCAGCTAGACTGTTCTAACTTGTTCTAACACTCACCATGTTCATACCTCATAGATTTTTAAGTTTTATTCCCTCGTTTTCATTGATTCGCATTACGTCGTTAACATTTAATCAATTGAAACGTGTCCTCGTTGAAAACCACACGCACATTTTGTTAAGGTTTTAATAGAACCAGAAAGATCATGTTGCCCGTACTGATTCCTAGGCCCAAGGAGCATTCTCTAAAAAAACAAAACAATATTAGTAATTTAACTTAAAATGACTGTATACCATGTACCGATGCATCAGCATGAATACAATTTAAAGTTCTTTAGATGCTGACAGTAAGCATTTGGAAAAAGAACTCTGTGGAGTTCAGTTGGGAGTACTGTGAAAATTAATTCAATGACTCTTACAAGGCTAATTAATGAATTCTCAGTGTGTCCAACAAATTAATTTCCTGTTTTTAATTTTCTTGTGAAGCCTTCTCGGATGACTTGTAAGTACCGCAGTTGTCTACGGGGTATGCCGCGGTACGGATTTAAATGTGGTCTTTGTAGGAGACAGGACGTTTCAGTCAATACGAGTCGCTCCACCTCTCAGCACAGGATAGAACGTAATGAAACATACTGTATCGTAGGGTGTGCTGCCTTACACTATCGCAATTATCAGACAGGCCATCCAAAGGCTCCCCCCGCCCCCCACGTCTCCCTCTTCTGCTGTCACTCACAGCGTGATAAATTACTCCACGCTTCTTGAATCCTTTTTTTCCCCTAGTCAGCCAGTACTGCCCTGTACATAATTGCGAAAGCTTGAGAAAATGTAATTTCTCACTCCAATGTCCCCATCAGTAATATTTTTCTTCCTTTCCGTGGATAATTCCTATTAAACGCGGGTGCAAATTTGCATATCGTCACCTTCAGGAGGCGGTGGGAAGGTGGTCCGCGTCCCCGGGTGTTTCCCCTGCACTACCCGGCCTCTGGCTCTGACTCTGCTCCGCTCAGACAGTTTAATTGCTAGACATCGAGGGGGTAATGATTTTATGAAGCGTTTACTGCCACATCTTTGTCCAGGCTCTCTTAGCAACTGACACCCCCGCACTGCACCCCCCCCCCCCAACCCCCCACCCCGACCCCGACCACTCAGATGATGAATTAGTTTGAGACGTGGGGAAGACATTGTTACTTTAACAAGCACAGTAAAACACTCCCCTTATCTCTCCTTTCCCCCTTTTTTGGTAAAAGCATTTCCATCCATCATACACAGTGTGCGATTTTTAACAAAGATCTTACACCACAGTGATCTGCTCATTATTGAGGTTAATTGGCACATTAGCGCAATGAATTACTGTTCACTGTTTTAGAAATGTTTTTTTCTCAGTTGGTGACAAAGGGGTGGAAATTTCTGGCACATAAGCACATGCGCACACACATGCGGGCACACACACGCACAAAATTTATGTGTCTGACATGACTGTCACCGGTCTGACAGGGTATTCATTAGAATGCACAATCACACCATGATAACAACAGTCCACTCAATCATCTTTAAGAAATTAATATTTAACAATGGTCCTGGACTCTTATTTGTAGGCATGACTTTTGTGCCATGTCTGGAACGTTCCAGAAATTATGTCTCATATTCAATCACATTTGTCCTTATCTCTGACTTACAAATGAATGCTGTTTTTTCTAAAACCTGATTTTTATGTAATTCAATACTAAGGACAAATTGTGCTTGAATCCAGGCTTCTTTCCCCACAGGGATGGACTGGGGCACAAATTCAGCCTGCGGGTTAAAGACGCAATAGAGTGTGCGGTCCACTGTTATAGCCTACAGATCATTGATTAATAAATAGACTAATATTTGCAAAACAAATAACATTTGTAGCAGTGCCCACATGACACAAAACTGAAGCATAAACACGCCCATCACAGCTCATCTAAACCTACCACTTGATCAGCACAGCATTTATCGGAAAGCATGGGCTCACTGAATCAAAATTAAACACTACTGTCCAATCAGTGGCGTAGCCAGAAATAGATATTCAGGTGGGCCTGGGCAAAAGTGGGTGGAATTCTTTTTTTTTTTTAATCAAATGTGCACTCAAACCGTAATGCAATGGTTTCCATGGGTATTGTCCCCATACAGAATAATCAAACACTAATAGTCTTTTCTATACAACAGAATAAACCAGGACACATGTAATTTGGCTCCCAATATGACCAGAGAAAGTTGTGAGATGTTCAACTATGGTGTGAATCTTGTGCCATCAGAAAACTGAATTTGAATTTAATAAATATGAATTTGTATTTCGTAATTTGAAATTGTATATAAAGCTTTGAAATTTAATTTGATTGTACTGAATCTGTATTTCATAATTTGATAAGGTTTTAAAACTGAATGAATTTCAGTATTCAGTTTCAGTTCATAGCAAGCTAGGATTTCAAATTCAATTCTCAAAAATGTCATTCTCAAAAGCAGTTGGCAGCATAGGAGTAGTTTTTCGTATGGACATGTCCCTACCAATCTCAAGGAAACACTTTGCATGCCAAAAAATTCTTTGCATGCCATGACTTCCTGATGTCTGAGACCCAAGAACATCAAAAGACTCTTGATATCTTATTTTCTGGTACTCTTAGAAGTGATACTATAACGTCTCTGCATTTGAATGGATCTCTATGGGAATTGGGTGGTGGGACTAGATTTATCTGTAAATTATGCTGGAACAGTATGGAATACATGGTTCATAAAATGGCTGTAAGTCATCAAGGGTCTGAGGTATCAAAGAAGCCTTAAACCATCACTCTGTTGCCAGATATGCAGTAGATATGGATGGGTCGTTTTAAGGGATGTTTCTCCTGACACATTTTATTGAACTCTATGAAAAAATAAGTCAGGAGAAGAAACCCTTCAAGTCAAATGCTTCCTTTTATTTTGAACAATTTTGCTGCGAATCTGCCACCTACGGTCGCTAATTTCACGGTACTGGTATCTATCTCCACTGATCCATCTTGCTTGCCACTGTAGATAGCCACTTGCCAGCTAGCTTGCTACAGTCTTAGTCAGGAGTCTGCAACCCTGGTCCTCGAGAGCCACATTATCTACTGGTTTTCGTTCTTACTCTGCACTTAATCAGTTAAAGCAGTTGACTACAGTTACCTCACTTCACCTTGTTACTTGGGTCTGAATTGGGTGCTGATTTTAATGTGAAACCAAACCCAGCAGAGTTTGTGGCTCTCCAGGACTAGAGTTGCAGACCCCCTGCCTACATGACTAGCTACTTTGTTAGGTAACATTACCTTCCTGCAGATAGCTACAATAACAACCCCCTGGTCTAGATGACTAGCTGGCTACATGGCTAGGTAACGTTAACTTACTGCAGATAGCTACAATAACAACCCCCTGGTCTAGATGACTAGCTGGCTACCTTGCTAGGTAACGTTAACTTACTGCAGATAGCTACAATAACAACCCCCTGGTCTAGATGACTAGCTGGCTACCTTGCTAGGTAACGTTAACTTACTGCAGATAGCTACAATAACAACCCCCTGGTCTAGATGACTAGCTGGCTACCTTGCTAGGTAACGTTAACTTACTGCAGATAGCTATGATAACAACCCACTGGTCTAGTAGACAGACAGTAGTCTGAGTAGTAGTTAAAATATCAACATTAGTTATGTCAGTATGGCAACAATTTGTCTCAATAACGTTTAAATATGTAAGTTAATTGCAACATTACACAGCTGACCCACAGAACAAAACTGACGCACTCGTTCCAACAGATTGATGATATCGGCCAACAACTGCTTTTCCTTACGCGCCTGGATGTTCAAACAGAATGTGAATTTTTGAGAATTGGATTTGAAATGCTAGCTTGCTATGAACTGAAACTGAATACTGAAATTTACATTCAAATCACAACATTCAGTTTTAAAATCAAACATACAAATTCAAATTTAAAACTTTATAGTCAATTTCAAATTACGAAATACAAATTCATATTTACTAAATTCTAATTCAGTTTTCTGGTGCCACAAGATTTACACCACACTCAATGCAAAGCACACAGCATCATTTAGGAAAGGAAAATGCCTAACAGGGATCGTGTATAGCACAGAATACAATGACTTAACCTCCAATGTAGAGGCAAGGAAAATTAGCATAAAAGCTCACGCTGATTAGCACGCACACACACACACACACCTACGAGATTATAGCAATATAACTTTCAATAGCCACTAGGCTATTCGAGAGTGGGCACAAAAAGAATAAAAACCACTATATAAACACAGTATTCAAACTTAGGCCTACCATTGATCGGTTTCAGTTGGTGTGTTTCAGTTTTCAGTTTTCTACAGCCTCCCTAAAATACTTCCATTTAAATCCTTCTCTAATGAACACAAACTTTGTATGTGCCTACACAAAGTGTCTGCAGACTTTACAGTGGCTACGCTGCATTCCTAGCTTGCTCTACTGTACTTTACTCGCCCAGGTAATATCTTACTTACATAGCCTTACGTACTCCGCTTTTACTTTCACTAAATTTGGGCCTGGTCTGATCCATTCCAAGCTGCTTGTCACAATCTCCTCCAAATGTGGCTTTTTTAAATAAAATGAAGTGTTTGATAGGCTATTTGTATAGCCATGTTAGCTAAGCCAATGAAAACTGACTACCTAGCTGATAGTTTACTTAGATTTACTACAACTACGAGCATTGATGCCATATAACCTGGCGCCTTTTTAGATAAATTTGAGTTTTTGACAGCGACGTGATAACTAATTACATCACATTCACCTCCCCTCTGTATTCATGAAACTTGTTGGTCAGAAATCTATTACGAAATGACTTAAACAGTAAGATCAGCGAAAGCTTTGGAGACTGTTGGAAGATAGTGAGTCTACGTTACTTCAATAGAGTGGTAACATACATATTCTTTTGACGCAGTGATTATTGAAAAAGTAAAGGCAAGTTATGTAGATAACATAGATTGCCATTACATTCACTATTCACCCATGGTGGTTCAAGATTAATGGGTGGGCAATAAATCATTGCATTGAAAAGACTCCTGGAAGGGTGTGCAATCTATGCATGGAACAGACTGCGGAAAATGAATGAATGGGCAACTTGTATTTTTTACCATGCGATGAGATCGTGTTTCTGTAGTCAACAAAACTCTGTATTAACTTGTGCAGCATATTTGTGGTGATGCTTTAAAATGCACAGAATGTTCACCAATAAATCAACTCTCATAGAGTACACTCCTGGACTTGCAAACTCTGTTAGATTTGAATTACGGCTGAATATTTTGCCGCGTGGGATTCTGGAGCTTCTCGACACGCTTCTGTTATTATTCATGTACACAGTGGGTAGATAATTTTTAAACGGCAAATAAGTTGTCATTAGAAATGTAGACCTCACTTGAGGAATGTACATTCGGGAAAAACAAATGGAATAAACTTTTATTGTTTTGAAATTGGTTGAATTCATCCAGATTTTGCAGATCGAGCACAAGCTGGATCTAGCTTCTGGTTGCTATGACCCCCGACTGAATGAGTCAGAGGTCATGTTTGAAGTTTTATTAGGAGGTCAATATGACCGGTATACTGTCCTGTGAGTCTTCCAAAAAATGACAGGATAGATTAGTAAGCCAATCGGATACTGAGGACTGGAGCCAGAAACACAGCTGGTTTGCAAATAGTGTTTGGAAGCTCACAGATGAGTGTTTGAGGCTGTTCTTATGTTCCAGTCAGCTCTTTATAATTGCATAGCTGATAAGGGCATGATATGTTTCATTGGATAGTACACAGCTGGTGCCATTTTAAGCCTACTGAACATACCTGCTCCTGTAACGTGGTATACTTTGGTTAAGTGCAGTATATGCTGTTATAGTTGAGTCTAGCCTGCCTGTAGAAATATCCTCCCCACTGTAGCCATGCTCTTCCCTCCAGTTGAAATCCTCTGCCCTTGAAAAAAAAAGGCAATCCATTTCTCATGACATTTTTGAGTCACTGCCTTGGGAAAACACCAAGAAAGAAAAAGAAAAACATCTAAAGGTGCAAAACACCTTTGAATAGCCTCAGATTTTGGGGGATTTTGTGTGTTGGAGCATCTGCCATCAGGAGAAGTGAAAGCAGAGTTGAGCTGACATCACCTGCTGCTCCCTGCTAGCTCCTGGAGATTAAGAGAACAGCGGGTAAACACAGCAGAGGAGGAAAAAAAAAACCTTTTCACCTGTCTGATAGCAACCACAAATAAAAAAGATTCCCTCGGAAAAACTTCAGCGGATCAGAAACTGGACCTTTTCTAATGCCGGCACTCCTCGCAATACAATTTCCAGTGTTGAATCAACTCTGACAGAGTATACCCTCGTAGAAGTGATCCCTGTTGGCTCCAGCCTTCATTTGAAAGGACACTGCCGCAGATGGGGGTAGGCTAAGTGTGACTGATTAATGTACCAGTACAGTCCACTCACCGGTGGGATGGTATTCTTGCAAATGTAGACACTACGCTAGACATTAACCTATATGTGTGATTAATATCAAAACACTGATGGGGCGATGAGCAGGACATTTACAGTATATGTTACTCCACTGATTTCCATGTTTAATGAATCAAGCCACTGGTTTACCGTGTTACCAGCTTTGATTCTACCACTAATATCCCTGTAAGCAGTAGCCCTCTCTCAAGTCTTACATGAACCTCCCTTTAAGCTTATAGTCCAGGGGGGGGGGGGACATTTCATCAAACATGCACTTCCATTACATTAAGCTGTTCTGCCAAACAGCCAATAGAAAGTGACTGTTTTTTTTTTTCTATTTCCCTCCATGTCGAAATATATTATTGCTCATTTGCATGCCTCTTTCACTACGGGCATTTCCTCACTTCATACGTGGGGAATTGCTGTTATGATCACAGGCGATTTGACTGTCGCCGCGGTAATGCAAAGCGGTGGCGTGTGAAGTCATTTTCCCTCCCGCTACTCCAGGAGTTCTCTTCTCCTCAGCAGCGCCCCTTTGCCTTTGTTGCTCGGGAAACAGGATAGTCGGAATACATTAATATTAGCGTCTACTACAGTCCCCACAGCAGGCCGAGTAAACACGGCCAGTTAAGCACACAAAAGGTGTCTCTGAAACTACGAGTAATGTATCATAATCATAAGCAGGAACAGACAGAATTGACAGTGTATGTGTAGCAATATATTCTGCTGATGGCAGAATATCACTTTTCCACAATACCTATGAGAATGCCTGTGAGAATCAGCATTAATATCAAAACAATATTTTAATCAAAGGCTTAAAACTCGGATCTGGGGAGTACGATTATTTGGAAGACTGCCACATCAAGACTGCTTAACCACTGATTTATTTTAAAAAGTCATACATATCCTTCTCTTTTTATGCATTCCGTACACCAGAGCACAGCTTGCCCTTAGCTGATGAGGTTGAGCTATTAATTCATTCAGTTATTCAGGAGACCTTGGCTTATATTCAATCAACATGTGTCCTGAAACACATAAAGTATTTTTTCTTAGCAGAAATTCAGCCGCAACCAAAATGAACCCTCCAAATGGTGTTTGTGAAAGATAAACTTGTGAATAAAACTGAACTATTTCTTGAATTCAGGCCCTTACTCTACATAGGGTGTTTTGAAATGGATTTATTGAAGATCTTGATGCAAGACATACATATAAAGTATACAAAAGTGCCGATAAACATTACACAATTCCTATAAATCACTGTAACGCTAATAGTCATGCATCTGAAGTTGTTAGCACATAGATTGGATAATGTGACCAAGGGATTACTTGAATCACCACTGGGCTACCCATACCCACACACAAACCACTGCAACTGGAGCATGTGAACTCCGCGGATGCAGTCACCTGCATGCCATTGACTATTTGCATTAACTCCACAGGCCACGTCTCACTGCACTACGCGAGGGTGCTAGAATGGATGAGAGGAGGTCTCCCTCACTCACAACAACAGGAAGTGACCTTTCCTATACTAGAAACGTATACAATTTCCACCCCTGTTGCGGAGAAGCCACCCGTTAATATGAGTAACTGGAACTGTTGCTTTAATTGTAGCTGTGAGCACCACCTAAGGCCAGGTACAATTATTTCATGCTTGAGACTACTTAGCCACTGCATTCAAACTAAAGTGGATGCAAGTCAGTTTCTGCCTTCTGACAGATTTCTGAATTAAACGGGCGTGGGAGGAATACGACAAAACTGCATGGATAGGAGGCATACTGAATGAAAAGTGTCTCTGAGAGAAATTTAAGAACTACCTGATCAATCTTAATTGTATAAACCAGTGTTACTGTACAGTAAAACGATGTTAGCATTGTGCAGATGAGCTGATTTAAAAAGGCACTGAAAGAATTCTACGCGGATAATTGGCCATTTTGAATTTTGATCCCTTCTATTAACACACACAGGCCTATTGAGAATTGCACAGTGACTGATACTGTAAATGACATACAGTAACCCCCGCACATGTATAATTACACAGCAGTTACACATCTCTGATTTGGCCCATTGAAGGCCGGTGATGTTGATTAAAGCTAGTCTTGGAACTCCCAGACCTCTTGTTGTCTGTTCGACTGCCTCGGTGTTCGCTGAAGTCTGAATGATCACAAGCTATCCAAATAAGCTAGTTCTTATTAAATGCTAACAAGCTTTCTTAGTCAGATGGCTAATTGGTCAGTGTCCATTCTAAATGATTTAACAATACTCTCAAAAAACCTAAAGTCTTATTTGCATTTTGACGGAGGAACCAGTGTGCGAGCGTATCTTAGCAACCGGTTAGAATGAACTGCAGTGTGCACTTGCAATTACAGCCTTTACTTGGAAAATGCAAGTGAAAAAGGGGCAAACTGTGACTAGAGAATCAAAGGCCAGCATGAACAGACATTAAATTATTTTAAAGATGTATTTCAATGCATTAGTCCTTCAGGCCTATTTTTATCATCGAGTGAAAAGACAAGGCTGATGTTCATAATCTATTCAAGGACAGAAAAAACAAAGATGTTTTGTGATAAATAAATACAGACCACTTCTCATGACATGCACAGACTATATCATACAGTAATATTTACCTATGTCATTACATGCATTTCAAGAACTACAGACTAGCAATGACTTTTGCAAAGACCTTGTTTCAGGACAACAAAGAAACCCATGAAATTGTAGCTGCTGCTTCACTTGAAACAGAAAATTCAGCGTGATGCGGAACTACAGTAGTTATCGAAAGTGATCATTTCACTGAGATGGGGGAAAAACAACCAATAAAATGCGTTTGTGATGTTACACATATCATAAACGCACCCAAAGATGCAAAACAACCTCATAATATACACTGTAGGTATGACGACCTTTACACAAGAATCCTTCTTTCGATGGCCAAACTACCACTGGTCAGCAAACTCAGTTTTGATCTCATGTAACCACAGCACACAGTTCCAATTGTAGTTTAGTTTTTTTCCAGTTCACTTTTTTTAGCCCCTGCTATTGAGATAGATGGTCACCACTGTAACCAATTTCTATGAAGGTGTAACTGTGGTCATTTCTATGAAAGTACATCTATTATTATTTCCATACATTTAACCCATAATTACAATGGACAAACACTATCAATGTTTTCACCCCCCCCCCCCCCCCCCAATATTATTTCACCAATTACTTCACCTCTTTCTCAATAAAGGCTTCGGGGTAGATTCAATAAAAAACACGTAAGGGCATATTATGCAATTCAATCAAATTGCCGTATGCCGAATTAAGAGTTGAAAATTAGTTTTCACTGAGTGATTGACTTAGTGGGTCTGATTGGTCATTGTATTGCGTTTGAATGTTCCAAAATAAAATTGATTCAATTATGCACTTTAAATGAACAATTTTTTTCAGGTGTCTATTATCCATTGTTGCTAAATTCTTCCGCAAACCAAAGCAAACGGACTATTCAGTGTAATCAGAATTAAACGGTGATGTTATTGGTGTGCGTAAACACCTGTTAAACGATAGCCAGTGAAAACGTATGCCATTTCCCATAAATATCGGGGTGCAGCAGCACCTATCTGCTTGCAACAGTCACGGACACCAAAGGTGAGTTAATGCTTCCATTAACCTTTGTGACTTCTGAATTAGCGAAACTGTTTATGCTGGGGGCACACAGTTCTGGCATCTCATTGTAAAAAAAAATTCACTACATAGCTATATAACATGAAACAATGCCTGGGGTTGTGTAGCCTGTTTATATGGAGCAACCTTTTTTGTAGGCAGGTTTCATATGTCTTAATTTTGTACAATGTCAGTGCCTCCGGGCGTTGCAGAATAACTGGCGAGGATGTAAAAAATGACAAAATATCAAGTCGCTTGTAAAAACTAAAGCTGGGGACACGTTACCTGATTTTTTTGTTGCCCAATTTGGCAACAATTTCAGATCAGGTCTAAGGTAGTCCAGGGTCGTCTCACACTATGGTCATAGCTTGTTACGTGTGTGGGTGTGAAAGACTCAAACTTCTCTCATATTATCCCAGTCTGCAACGCCACAATTTGATCAAACTTGTTTCATTTTATCGGGGCTGGTCTTTGCATAATCCTGTCATTTGCATTCGTCAAAGACTCGCAATGGGAATTTTAAATAGCCAATGAAAATTGAGTTTGCAACAGAAGGAAGAGGGGGAAAATACGGAAGTAAACACAAGACAAAACGTGCGCATTGGCTGAGCCGAATAAAAGTGTTTTCTGGAGTGCTTAAAATGTAGAGCGACTTGTGGATTTGTGGCAGACACATGAGTGTCTGTACAATGTCAACTCTTCAAGTTACCACAACAAAATTGACTAAGTGTGAGGGTTCTGGTCTGGGAGAATCAGATGCGACAGGACCATAGACTGTATAAAAATATGGACAAAGCCACTGTGACGTCACACATTGCCTTCCCACGGCCTCGTAAAAACCAAATTGAGTCTCCGGAAGTCTTTTTTTCCACCGGTTTGTGCAAACTGCATCTGCTCTCAACCTATCCCTCTGTCTAAACGACACAATATTTAAAAAATCTGCACATGCAGAGGCATTAGATGAAGGAAAGGCACCTATTGCAATTATATTTTTTTACATCTAGCCAAACAGAAAATGGGCGGGTGAAACTGAGTATAATAGCAAGATATCCCCCAAGCTCATAAAATAGAGCCAGCAAAAAGGGAGACAGAGACACAGAATAAGACACCTCCGGCACGTAACACCTCCGGCACGTAACACAACCGGCCGAAATAAGGAGGTGAACAGAATAACAGAAAGAGAGAGAACCTCTCGCACTCACTACCAAGAGAGTACTCAAACAGAGAGGTGAGGAATGGAAAGAAATAAGGTGACTGTCTCAGGGAGAACAGCACGGAAAAAGACAGAGGAAAGAAAAGTGCAAAAGAGACAAACAAAATCCTAACGCAACTAAAAGCAAGTCCCACGTGAAATGAAAGCAAAGCTTTAAAATAAGGTGGTCGCTTCTTTCCTATACCGGTACCTGGCTTAGTGTACAGGCAAGATTACAAAAAAAGCCCCGGAAGAAGGAAGAGAGGATCTTAAATACCCGGGGCAATCACCTGAAACAGGTGAGCAAATGAATAACCGGGCTGAAGATAAAACACGGGAGGGAACCGTCCCGGAGCCGCGAGAAACCCTAAGTGGAGAAAGGGTCGGCAACCAGAAAAACCGTGACATTAAGTTGCAAGCTGTATGGCAGTGGTCCCCAACCCTGTTACTACCGTAGTGTAGGTTTTCATTTCAACCCTAATTTGGCACACCTGATTATACTAATTAGCAACTCAACAAAATGTTGAATGAAGTGTGCTTTGTTAGGGTTGGAGTGATAGATCTTGAGGAACAGTGTTGGGGACCACTGCTGTATGGCCTCCAGTCTTTGTTTGGGTTTCAAAATATTGCGGAAAAAATACATTCTTACTGTGAGTGCAGGAGTACCACAAAAAAATCACATTCACGCGAGAGAACTGTTTCCGTCTTTAGATTTTTGCTCAAAGACAGCTGTTGTTATGTGTGCAACAGAAGAGACTGAAAATCTGCATATGACAGTTAAATGTGCACTGCTTTTCATTGTCGCTTATGATTGGAAGAATCTGGTAATGTGTCCTTAGCTTAAGGCTGCTGCACAGGCATTCTCTGTTCAGACTGGTGGTGGACCAAACATCTTTAGAACTTGCATCAGTGGAACAGCAAACATTTTCCAGGATGGGAAATGGGTGTCCCCGATTTGGGTTTTAGAATATAAAAACTGCTGTCTGGTAAATGCAGTGATATTGATATTGTTACGTTGGACTGAGAAATGAGATGCAAAATGCTGTTATCCCATTCCTGTGAATTTTCCTGAAATTTTTAAAAGTAAACATAATATAAATTGGCATTGTGACATTTTTTTTACTCTGTGGGTAGTTTGCAGATATTAAGTGGTAGCCTTCTAATGAATCTCATCATGATTAGACTCATGGTGTACTCATTAGAACTCATAGGCGTATCAGTACAGCAGAAAATATGCAACACAAGGCTAATGTAGTATGTAGATTGCTTTATTTTTACATAGGCCAATATGACATGACATTCCTTTCTGAATTCAATGTGTGCTTTCAGGGTCTGGCTCATCTCAGTGATGCTGGCACTGTGGAGGCCCCCAATCCATCACAGGATCATAACTTGTATTACATTTGTCTTTTTATGAGGGCATAATTTATAAATTGATTATATTTGGAGGGTCCCTTTAAGAGAGGTCCCGCCTCCATGTTGATTTGATTGCTTATCACAGGCCCTTAAACTCGAGCGTTTGATTGAATTTTGGCGTAAGAGTTCCGCTTGATTTAGTCTGTACCTGTCCAATCTCCATTGATGGTTCTAGTAAATTTACAACCATCAATCCTAGCCTTCTGGATGACACTTGATTAAATTGTCTTAGGCAACATCTAACTTTTATATGACAATTATCGTATTATTGAATACCATTCATGTACAGGCAAACACAATAATCATTGTGACTTTAGAATGTAATATGTGTGGGTCATGTATCAGATTTAAATCATAAGACTTGCTGTCATTAATGATTTCTTTCTTTTTCACTCAATCTAAATTTAGCTCCAGTTTTTGTTAACATCACTGACTATGATTAATGGTATAGGGAGAAAATAGGGTTATTCAACCTTGAATTTATTTAAAGAAATGTGGACACTTTCCAACATCAAATATGCATTTATGCAGTATATTTATCACAGGGGCATCTGACTGCACTCTTCTGCAACTTCTAAAATAAAAAAGTTTATTCTATAATGATTATGTTTTTTTACATTTCTGTTTATCCTCCTCTTAAATTGAATTGCAACAATTTTTTTGCTGTAAATATTGCAATCCTCACTTTATTTCTCTTATATATGTACCAATAGTGAAATACTATCTTCTCTCATCTTATAAACTACATGCCATTATATCTAATCAAGATATAATACATTGTATTTTTGTATCTGGTTTTAGTAAAACATACCTATTGTATATACGCATATGTGTGTACCACAAAGCTGTAGTAATGCCGAGCTGAAACATTGCAAAATGACATGTGATATGTGACGGCCTAATATTTTTCATTCCCTCCCCACATAATGACTTATATGCCCTCAAATCCCATTCCCGAGACTTGAAAGGTTAAGAAAAATGGATCAGTGGATAGATAGGAGAAAATAAATAGAAGTTGCTGATGCGTGATACTGATAGCATATCTGGTCAGGCATATGACAGCAGAGGATGCATTTGTAGTTTTAACTTGAGTGCAGTTCATCTAAATACAGTCATCATTATTCAAAACACAGGGGTCACACTTAGCTAGACATAAATCCACATTTCTGTTTTAATCCATAGGACTGCATACAGACATGCGTGTATGCTCACAAAATACTGAGCATCTCTACATTATAGGCAAAAGCTTATATTTATAGTTTTTATATTTAATATTTACTTCATACCACACACACACACACCATTATAGTACCATACATTTGAAGCAGTATGTGTTCACTAGAGCATCGTCCATCTTATCTGTTCTAAGCCTTCTAGATCAGAGTTGCCTAATCTTATCCGATTGTGGGTGCAGGTTTTTGTTTTAGTCCAGCACTATAACACCTGATTGGACTAATTAACAAATGGTCGTTGCCAATGAAGACCTTGATAAGTAGAATCAGCTGTTTTAGTGCTGGGGTAAAACAAAAACCTGTACCCACACTGGCCCTCTTCAGATAAAAAACCAAGCACCCTCTGGATCGAGGCACTGCTCGTAAGTGGATTGAATCCTGCATTTCTGGGCGGCCCAGGAAGGGTTTTGTCTCATGTCCATAACCTTCATACGGGTGTAACGGCGCAACCCCACAGAAATCGGCGTGGAGCGGATTTCTCGTGCGATGACATCGCCTCCGTTCATTTTCAACGAGAGGCGATTCCTCGTCTCTGCAACGATTGGTTGGGATTGCTCGCAATGCGAGGCATCCAGATGAGATGGGGAATGTGGCGCAATAACAGATCAGATTAAATATCTGACCCTTTTCAAATTTTATTCCCAAACTCCTAGTTGGATGGAGAATTATCGCTAATTATTGCTGTGGGGGGATTTCCCATAGAATACAATCGATATAATTTGACAAACACGGTGTTTTAAAAATAGAACACACACCCAGAAGTGACTAATTGTGAGAGGCGAGGGCAATGCCAGATTTCACAGCTTTCTGTGGGGCTTTACCGTAAGGCTCCATACTTGGACCCCTCCTATATTCTCTGTATATGTAGTCTCATGGGTCTGCGATCTCCTCCCATGATTTCTCAGGTCATTTCTATGCTGAGGTTTTTCCTCTCATTTCCTCCATCTGACCCTCAGTTCTCACTTTGCCTCTCAGCTGGCCTGAAGGACTACCTAACTATCCTTTTTCTCTCCAGAGAGTCAGATGCTTAGACTGCGCCCCTTCCTCACCACTTACTCTACACAGATCCGAGTGCAGGCCCTGGTACTCTCAAGCCTAGAAAATTGAAATTCCTTTCTCCCTGCTCGCCCTGGTTGCCTGCTTAACCCCTACAGCTAATACAGCTTGCAGCCACATGAGTTGTCTACAGTCTTCGCAAGTGTAATCATGTCACACCCCTCCTGGTCTCATTGGCTACCTTTTACAGTTTAGAAACCTTGTCACCATAGCCCACCATGCCTCCAATCAATCTTCAAACCCTACACCCTAGCCAGATCTCTCTGTCCCACAGCCTCAAGGCGACTGGCTGTCCCTTCCCTGTATGGTTGCTTCTGCCAGTCATGATACCTGTCTATACTAGCCACACAGTGATGAAGCAAACCTTCGCCATCTTCTGACGCTGGTTGAAGGCCTACTTCTTCAGGCTGCGTCTTGGTTCCCCTTCCATCCCCAAGTTGTGAGGTAATTCAGCTTATGGCATTTTCTGTTTAAATCATAAGTACTTTGTAATTTGTAATTTGGTTCTTGGTTAGTAGTTAACTTGTACTAGTGCTTTAGAGAAGTGGCATCTTTACTTGTGGGTCAAAGAATGTTGTTAGCCATGTCTGACACTATTGCTAATATTAATCAAATGAATGCATGTATGCTTTTCCTATATTGTACCTTGCTCTGTATAAATGCACGCATGCTTCTCCTATATTGTAAGTTACTAAATTAATAAAGTATAATGTGGCAGCTCTGCTTTGGCCAAAATCATGTTTCCAGGAGCTTTTACAGGATGCACATAATATTAAAATAATTAATTAATAACTTAATAGATTTTAAAATTGTGTTTCATACAAAAAGTACACTACCAAATATTGATTAACATTTGCAAAGGGAAATCAATAGCTTCTATGGACTGATAAAATATCTGTCCTTTGTCCTTTTTTTGTTATATTAGACACTACCTATTTGAAAGGAAACTAGTAAATGTTTATGATGTTTTATGGAGTTTCTACAAGGATACATAGTATAACTTCTTGACCAAAGGCTGATGGTCTAGCTGGGGTTCTCCATTTCAGGTACCTGCAGGAAAACAGGATCTAAGATGGCAGTGGGTCAGGAAGGTCCAACTGTAGCCAGGCCTGGAGGGGAAAAAAAAACTTCCAAAGTGACATGGATGATGAACCTTTCATTATGATGATGATTCTGAATTTGAGCATGAATAGCAACTAATGTCTCTCCTGGCAGTTCTGATGGGCTGCAATTGACAACCTGTCACAAATTGTTCCTCGCATTTCTGGCTGCTTTCACCATCCATTTTCATTTGAAACGAGAGAACGCTTCAAAGGAAGGTGGGTCACTTGCCATCAATACACACCCCTGCTTGCCACTATGAATATATTTATAATACGATGGTGGCTCATGGTCCTTTTTTGTGTGTTAAGAAAGCAATTTTTACTTCCTTGTCTATTTAGTCTTTTAAAACCTCAACACAGAGTTTTCCTCAATTGTCCTTTTTAGCGATCCACCTGTGTAACAGTTTTCAGCGTGAAGCAGAGCTCATCCCATAGCAGAAATGAATATCTGTGGAATTATTGAGTATTATTAGAATTACTTAGCAACACATTGGTCAAGAAACAATCAACATTTTGTCCTAATTTTTAAAAAAATTCACTGAAAGCATATTTTTTCATACATTTTGATGCCTGAACCAACAAAAATACTAGCTTGCATTTAACGTAGAGCCGGAAATTAAACAGTCTACTGGAATCATTCAAACCCTGAAAGAGAAAGAGAAAATATCTCAATTTATGAAAGGAATGATTTTTAAATAAATACTTGTAAACCACCTCTGTTTTGGGTGACTGATAATAATCATGTTATGTTTCTTAAAAATCTCTTCCAGTGTTAAGCTGATTGCAACAGGAAGCTATTCTATGTTGTATGCTTTGTATGTCTCTTACCATTTCCCTCAGACTTGAAGGAATTAAAACCTGAACGAGATGGCAATGTGCCTCTGAGAAACATACCATCATGCACCACACTCACCCTGTATTCATGGGTCATCTACATTAGGCCTGCCACCACAAAAGCTGCTTAGCAACTGAGGATGCGTGTGCCTCAAATAGGGATTATGGCTTCAGTGGGTTGCAGTGTAGAACAGCACCCTGGGGACAGGAAGTGACCTTGCAAGGGAAGGTGGGCTGGCTTGTGTTCCTGGCGCAATGGCAGCCAGGACTGGCGGTTATGAAGCCAGCTGGCTTGAGGCCCCCATGATCACTTTTCTACCCTCGACAGTAAAGTATAATCCATGGAACATGTAGAGAACGGGGTGTGTATCCTGGATGTCCCGAAATTTCAAGCCTGCTGAACTTTGAGACGATGACACAGTCACAGTCCTCTGTGCTTTCAGCTTTGAATTGAAATCTTACACAATATTTTTCTTGTGTTTGTGTGTGTATGTTTGTGTGACTGTGACATTTGTGCACAGCAAAATGACCATGTCAATGTTAAAGCAACGCATCCCAGAATGCATTCGGTAAACTCAGTCCAGATACACATACACAATGCTTACAGGTTTTCCATGAGATTCAATATGCTTCACCTTTCACTTTCTTTTTTCGATCTTCCATTTAGAATTTTTCTGTCTTGTCTCCAATACATGGAAAAACAGTAAGTTGGGAAACATACACACCTACTTACTTACCTGACATCACAACATCACTGACCTCTCATTATTTATTATTATTATTATTTTCTTATTTCCTCATTGTCATATTCTTTTACTGTACATCCAGGCCTTGGCTGATTGTAATTTATTTTCTATTTATCTCTCATCATTTTATTGTGGTGGCCTGACTTATCTCTCCAGCTTTAGAGTTCAAGTTAGGTATCACAAGTCACCTGCTCAACAGGGAATTCTGTTTTTTTCATGTTTTTTTATCCTCGTACTTCCGTAGATGTGCAGTCCACGAGAAACAGCTTGATTAGGTTCTCCGATCAATAAACTACTGAGAAACAAAATGAACCTGGCCAAATGGACTTGCATTTCTTCTGAGACCTAAACTCTGCCCAATTGGCTTTTTTGCCACTGGATTACCTGACAGGAAGTCAATGTGTCCTCATTTCCAAAATATTTGGTGACAATTTGTCCTCTGGGGCTGTCAGCAATTTTAAAGGGTGAGAGAATAAAACATTTCCTTCAAGGACATGTGTAAAAGACTTCATACATTATAAAATATTAATGCCATCCAATAATTCGCCCTGCTTATTCGATAACTCAATTACCCTGTACCTCAGATTGAATTGTAGAGTAGATTTAGAAACAGAAATGGTGGCCATGTTATCAGGAGCATAGAGGCATAATCTGCATGTATCATATCAAACAATTGTCTTCTTGAGTAATGCACAACCAATAGACAAACAAACACACACACATATGCGTTCACACAAGCACATGCACTTTAAACCTGCAATACATAATTAGGTAGTTTTCTCATGGTTTTGCAGGTTGCCGTCCCTCCTTTGCGGAGGTTTCTCTCTCAGCTCTGGGTCGATGCTTTTATTGATTCCGGAGCGGTAGAATGTTTTGCCAAATGGGCTAGGGAACTAAAGATTCCCGTACACCGCCTCGTTCGGCCCCGGTTGGTTGCAGCCCTCGACGGCCGCCTGTTGGGCACCGGGACCATTAAAGAAACCATGGGTACCTTGAATATGCACGCCTCCCATGAGGGTAATTTAGAATGTGTTCAGTTCTTTTTAGTCGATTCCCCTCGTTCTAGGGAATTCTGGTTCAGTACAGCCCGCATATTAATTGGGGTGGAGACAAGGCTGTCATCCTCCAATGAGGGGCCCAATGCAGGTCTCACTGCCGGCCATCGGTATCCTTCGCGTCTGGTGGGCGTGGTTACCATTCGGAGCTTAGTTTCGACAGTGACCTGGAGGAGGCTGATTCTCTGCCTGATCAAGATAGCGCTGTACCTCTCTCTGAGGACGGAATAGAGAGCTTAGCCTGGGACTCACAGGCTGACGGGAATGCCCCGTAGGGGCGAGGGCTCCCTAGAAGAGCTTTTTGATTCCGAGATTGCATGGGATTCCTCACCTGATTCACCTCCCTAGTTAGAGAGCACTGAAGTGGTGGGCGCGCTGGATTTTCCCTTACCAGCTAATATACCAGCTGAGTATGCAGATCTCGCAGAAGTTTTTAGCGAGCAACAAGCTACCACTTTGCCGCTTCATCGGCCCTATGACTGCGCCATAAATGTGTACACGGGCACGGTTTCTCCCAAGGGGTCCCTGTACTCCCTATCGGCCCCTGAGAGTGCGGCAATGAAGGAGTACATTGAGAAAGCCCTAGCTAATGGCGTCATTAGACCCTCCACTTCACCGGTGGGTGCTGGGTTCTTTTTTGTAAAAAAGAAAGATGGGGGTTTAAGGCCGTGCATTGATTATCGTGGGTTAAATGACATCACTATTAAGAACCGTTACCCGCTGCCTCTCATGAACATATTTGAGCGCCTTCAGGGGGCGTCAGTATTTACTAAACTCGACCTCCGGAAACGCTTACAACCTGGTGCGCATGCATGAGGGTGATGAGTAGAAGACAGCGTGCAACACACACAACGGGCACTACGAGTACCTCGTCATGCTGTTCAGGCTCACTAGCGCCCCCTCTGTCTTTCAGGCGCTAGTGAACAATGTACTTCGGGAGATGCTGGAGAAATTCGTCTTTGTCTACCTAGACGACATTTTAATTTTCTCCACTGACCTTCCTACTCACATCGGCCATGTCAGGCAGGTTCTGGAAGCACTTCTCAGAAGCGTACTTTCCATTCTGACACCGTTTCCTTCCTGGGGTTCATTGTAACTAAAGGAGAGGTCCAGATGGATCCTGAGAAGGTTTCGGCAGTTATGAACTGGTCCACCACGCAGTCTGTAAAACAGGTCCAGCGGTTCCTACGGTTCGCAAATTTTTATTTGAGGTTTAGCACATCACTGTTTTGACTAGGAAAACGTCTTCTTTGCAGTTTCAATGGAACCTGAAGGCGGAGGCTGCTTTTGCGGAGCTTAAGAAAAGGTTTAGTTCCGAGCCTATTCTCATTACTCCCAATCTCTCCCTCCCCTTTGTCGTAGAGGTGGATGCTTCCGAGTTGGGGTTTGGGGCCATTTTGTTCCAGCATTTGCCGCAAGACCGGAAGATGCACCCATGTGCTTATTTCTCTTGGGGTCTTACATCTGCCAAGAGAAATTATGACGTAGGAAACAGGGAGCTTTTAGCGGTGAAATTGACATTAGAGGAGTGACGCCATTGGTTGGAGGGGGCTGAGCATCCCTTTATAGTGTGGACAGATCATAATAATTTGGAATACGTCCAGCAAGCCAAGAGATGCAATTCACGTCAAGCCTGTTGGGCGTTGTTCTTCACTTGTTTAAATTTCTTGTTGACGTACCGCCCCGGGTCTAAGAACGTCAAGCCTGATGCTCTTTCCCGCATTTATGACTGGTCGGACAGGGATACTTCTCCTGAGCCCACTGTACCGGCTTCCCAAATTTTGGCCCCGGTTATGTGGGAAATCGAGGTCGTTGTGCAGAAGGCGTTGTGCCTGGATCCAGGGGGGTGTTCTCCTCACTGCCTCTTCATTCCTTCTAGGGTAAGATTCCAGGTTCTTCAATGGGGTCACGCCTCCCAGCTAGTGGCCCATCCTGGTTGGTCTCCATAGGTCTAAGGGATTCCTGTCCAGGCGGTTCTGGTGGCCTGGTATGGAGAGGGATGTACGGGAGTTTGTTTCAGCTTGTGCGGTCTGCGCTCGGAAAAATGGTTCACAGCTCCCACCCTCTGGGCTTCAGCGCCCTTTACCCATCCCTAAGCTTCCGTGGAGCCACGTCGCCTTGGATTCTGTTACTGGCTTGCCTACCTCTGACGGCAGACACTCTTACCCAGACTTACACAGTATACATTTCTTTATTCAATCAATGTATACAGCCAGATATGTGCTGAAGCAGTTTTGGTGAAGTGCCTTGCTCAATGGTACAAGAGCATTGCCCTCCCTTTACAAGCTCAGTTACAAGCCCAGTTCCCTACCCATTATACTACAATGCTGCCTGTATGTGAATTGCCATTACAATAAATACAGTTTGTATTTTATACCATGGCTACAACCAAAGTAAATGAAAAAAAAAAAAAACTTTCATAAAACTGTTAATAAAACGCAACACTATCGTTATATTTTAAAATGTATATATTTAAGCTATTTTTGAAATCTTGAAAAAAAAGATATTGTTGACTTTTGGATTTCCCCCCGCCCACCGCATACATTGTGTAGATCTTTTGAATTTGCTGTTGGCTTCACAATGGTTCCACAGCAGGTTTCATCCTTGAACAGCAGTTTTGAGGGTCAGCCTAATCCTGGCATTGTCGTGGTGCCATGATACGCCGACCCACTTCCTAATGATGTTCTTGCCTGTGCTCAACGGGATATTCAATTTTTAACACTATTCTTGTGATCTGTGCCTTTCTACAACTTTATCCAAAGTTGATTTTCAGAGTGCAGAATATTATTATTATTGTTGTTGTTGCTGTTGAACTACTAAGATTATTGAATGAACTAAAATAACCCTATGTGTCTGAAGACCTAATTCCATAAAAAAAATGTATTTAACAAATTTTATTTCTGAAAGTTTTGATATCTGCCACAGAAATCAAAGCAGTTAGATACAATTTGTTCCAATCAGCACACGCTTGCAATCTGCTTATTAAATTTACCATCATTAAAAATGTATCAATGCATGAAAATCTTAGCCACACTAGAATTTGTCCTACCCAAACAGGAAAACACAATAAATAGTGCAGACACATTATGGTAATCATTAGAAAGATATGGTAATGAATACGAAGATGGATTTTCAGAAATTCTGCAGGACGTTTATTTATGGGTTTGCTAGCGTCGTGGCTTGACCTGGTGGGGTGATCATTTGCCCTTTCGGCACAACAAAATGATACTGATGTATAAATTATTAGCAATCAGACAGCAGACAAAAACAGCTCTCAGAGGTCATGTTGGAACATCTCACTTCCAGCCATTAACGGCATGCTACCCGCAGAGACTGTGGAAGCCCTCATCCTCAGCATGGTGCTAAAACATCGCCGGCTGCCAGGGATATAACCTTTTATCTGTGGATGATAAATGGACGTCCTCCCTGGTTCTGCCTCCCAGATATTGTTGCCAATTTTCCCCCTCCTTGATTTCAAAGTGGAACAGATTCCTTTGGAACTTTTGATTCATCACGTCCGGGTGTGTCATTTTCTCAGGCAGCTGGGACTGTTCGGACGCTAAAATTCCCCAGCGCCTCGGCGACTTATTGCTTCTTGATCTGGATTGGTGGCTCTTCTTTTCATTTTTCTTTATTTTCTTTCACTGAAGTCCTCTTAACTCTCTCTCTTTTTTTCTCTCTCTCCATCCACCATTGCAGCTCTGATACCGATCTGAGATGTTTCACGATCACACCCGTCTCCGATCCATGTCTTTCTCGAATTGATATACATCCCATTGTATCAGCCGAGTAAAGCATTGGCCCCTTCCTCTCAGATTAATTTGACTTCATTCTCCATTCATGAGCGCATATTACTTTGACAGTTTAATTTACAGCCTTAAACAAGCAGAGACCTTTAGATGTGCACTGTAGGTTTATGTTCTCCGCCACCATTAAGCATTCATCGATACCGCACAGACCACGCACTGAAATAATCCTCACTATTTTACCATTCATTTGTCTTTCCATCGTATTTACTCCCACACTACATGTTTCTTAAGCGGAAAACTTGAACAGGCTGCCCATGGAGATAAAGCAAATTACATGAGGTAAAGTTTAAGTGTTGAGTAAGTCTCCATATTCAGGTATAGTGCTGCCTTTGGGTATATTTCACTGAACATTTCCCCCTTAACCTTTGAAATGGTTTTGCCTAGGTGACAATAGCTCACGTGAGCGGTAATATATTGAGTTATGCCATCCCCAAAGACGTACAAGGAGCAGATTCAATGCTAGTCACATTATTGATTGCTTCCTGGACATAGTCATATGGTAATCCACCATGCCATAATAATTTAAGTGTTGCTGATTACTTTTCCTCATCAATATGCTTTTCACTTCACTAGTAAACCACTGATCTGCAGTTAAAACTCAGATGCCTGGCTGGGGAATAGATACCTTGATAAGGAGAATTCAGGTTAATTTGCTATGTAGCACTGCAACAAGGTGCCAGGTGGATGCAATGTGCCAATGTGAGGATAATGTATAATATACAACATTAAAAAAGAATGTCAGTCAAGAATCATGGTCCCAGGACTGGGCTCAAAAAGGCTCGAAACATCAGCAGCAAATAGCAGGTGTGTGAGGAGCTTCCACAAACAGTAGATACCATACCCATCAGCATGGGCTATGTCTTTTATAATCTGGACTGATGACAGACATTCGCAACACCTTGGCTGATTTTAAATTAGCTTTAGCTGGGTGCACCACTAGGTGCGGCTACTGCTGTTCATGATCTCGAAGGCCTGTCGCAAGAACAGCAGCCAAGGTAGAACAGGCCTGTCTCCTCCAACTCCGCCCCACTAGGTATCAGATGCGCAGGTATGCACGCACGCACACACGCACACACACACATACGCACACACACACACACGTCTGTAGAGCCCCTGTTTTCCACTGAACTGCACTACTTGTGATGCAGCTTCACCTGAGGAAGCCTGGGAATAAAACAACATGACCTGCGTTCAAGTACATAATAACCTGCAAGATCCCAAAGGTATTTAAGAGACCGTATGGGTTCACTGTGTTTATTGGAAAGAAGGACCCCATTTCAACAACCCGGGCACATTGTTTATGAATAAATGAAAAAGCGTTAGTAGTTTCTGAGAGAGCCCCACACCCCCCCAACCCACCAAATATACACATGTCAATCAAATTCTTTCTGCTATAAACTCCCATGGATTAATATCCTATTCTATGCAATCAGACCATCATGTTTTTGGCTGACAATTTCTGTCAGGACAACTCACATATTTAAATGACATGTTTAATGAATGAATGTGCTGCATAATTATTTTGGTTTGGCGCTGAATGGATTTGCTTTAGTACTGTTCCGGAACATGGGCATCTCCCCCTGCTAAATAGATTATTGGCTTACAAAGGGCACTCCATTAGAGGTGTGTGCATGCGCTTGGTTGAGTATGGGACGCGTGGTTGCTAGCCGACCATGGCCGGCAACATCGAGAGGTTTTCCGACAGAACTTGCTCCGCGCACTAATCGTTCGCGACGCTCATGTGTCTTCTTTGATTTAACAATAACAACGAATGTTGAAAAACCTTCAACCTTCAAACGTCCTTTGAAGGGCACAACAGGATAAAGACGGCATTAACATAATACAATCTGTCGGGAGAAATTAAATAGACTTACTAAACACAAACAAATAAACATGTCCAGAAAGGCCTGAAGAACCAATGATTAAAAAATAAAATGATTAATAACCAAAAGTTTGAACATAAGCCATTTTACTTGAGAGGGGACAAGCAGAGTAATATTATAATTATAACAAAAAATGCATTTAAGTTGAAACTATATCTGAGCTCTTTGCTGTGATCAAAGATATTTAATGTAACCTGATGTATTTGCGACAATTAAAATGATGTAATGTGCACAGAGGTAATGTTAAGGGCACAGGGGTAATGCTATGCCGTTAAACACAATTAAGCAAAAACGAATCAGCTACACTTGAGTGAACCTTGCTGAAACCGGCATACTACAAGGTATATTGTGGTCCATCACTGTTTCTCACTCATGGGCCGTCGCTGGTAAATGTCTTTACGTTTGGAGGTGGTTAGGTCTCACCGCTTTCTGCTTCCCTGGATTCTGAAAAATGTCAAGGGCTGGGAAAAAAAGCCTATTGTTTTGATTCTTCAACAGTGACCTTCTCCTTCTGTCAGAGCTTCCTTTCACCTTGGCCACATGACAAAGACCAAAAGGGCAATGACAATAGGATTAGACCCACAAGAGTCTGAGTTGCTGCTACATCGCATACACAAATCCTCTGACAGTATGAGAAAGCGCCAAAAAATTCCCTTTTGTACAAAATCATCCCTCATTGTACCTTAGCAATGAGGTACATTTTGGGCGACATTTCCTCGTGATGTTGCCCTCTAGGGATTAAATTAGAAATGAGATCACTAAAAATACAAGTTTCTAAAAAACTATGTAAGGAGTAGTGTGACAATGTTGTAATTGAACTTTTGCTGTTGTTCATGTATAATAGCTTAACTCCCTGTGTTACAATGAAGTTGTGAAATTTTACTTGTTTGCTTGTACTGCTAACATCTTTTGATTTGGAATTTAAGTTGATAGTTGATGCTTTATAATGGACAAAAAGTATTTTATTCATTTTATGACAGGCTTTGGATAGGTTTTTGGAACCATCGATATCTATCCCTCTATACTGTTGAAAAGATGTAGTGATTCCCACTTGAAAATTATGCAAAAAAGTACAGTACCGGAAAAAGAATTTAAACTGGGCCAGACATAGGCAGGACACTGCCCTTCTCCCCCAAACCACAGAAATATTAAAAAACCAAACCGTTGTCACTTTTACCTCCCGACTTTCTCAACTAAACACGAAATGTCAATAATATACCCTCAGTTCAACAAACATTTCCGATTCATGGTTACTCACTAGCCTCCGAACATGCCATACTTCTGCAGACAATGTATTGCAAACACTATTAATTATAATAATGTTAATAATAATAATCGCTGGCAGGCTACTTCTTTGACAGTAGTATTGTCTTCTTTTCTGATATGCAGAGCATTCTGGGAAATATGCCTGTGTGGCCTATTGTCCAATGACAATGTCACGTGTCTATTTTCTATCATGTCATGAATGCAGAATGATATAAATACGCCTAATAGTTTTGGCGGTGAAATTTCACTAGTGTTAGCAGTGAAATTTGAACATCAGTCAGCAAGGTACGAGAAGCCGAATGGACTGGCTTCCTCGGGAGCTGAACTTGGAGATTGTCAATAAATTCTCACAATGCAAGGCTCCCTTTTATATTCAAGGGAACTGATGTGGAGTTTCTGATGGGCCGCCTTGCCAGCATTACTGTGCGTATCAAAAATGGTGTTTTTGATTTGTGTGAGCAAACCCGACATGTTAGCATTAATCATGATAAGAAATGGGATGTAGCTACATTACATTTTCATGATGCCTACATTATAGTCTTGAGGATTAAGTTATGCATTTTTCGTCTTCTTGGTGTCGTACAGTGCACTCCAAAATTGTTAGGACAGTGACACATTTTTTGTTCTTTAGGCTCTGTGCTCCAGCACATTGGATTTGAAATGGAACAGTGACTAACGAGGTTAAAGTGCAGACTTTTAATTTGAGGAGTTTTACCTCCATATCGAGTGAACCGCTTCTGCGTCTACAACCTGGGGGGTATTTCACAAAGTAGGATTACTTGAGTTAGCTGGATAACTGCACTGAGTAAAACCTGAAACCCTCCCAAATCTGGAACATGAACTGAAGTAAAAAGAGCTGTGCTGGGGTTTTACTCCATGTTATCCAGCTAATTCAGTAAATTAATCTAACGTTACATCCCAAATTCCAATCGTCAACGCCACTTAACAATAAGTATCAACAATAAGGACTTACCCTCGTCAATGTCAATTTTTTACTATAAATGGCAATGTTCAGTTTAATCCACTTCCTGGATGAGACACTGCATTATGTGCAACTTTCCTCTCATAAATAAAACCCCAATTTATAATAGAAATACATCTGCAATAAGAGTAGACATACAGTATATAAATTTCTATGCATAAAAGACCTCTGTGACATACCCAAAGGAAATGCTTTTATCTGTCACACTATGAAATTACCATAATATGTAGCAATAATATATTACAGTGGCAATTGTAGAATGTAAATGTAATGCTACATTGTTGATGTACAGTAGTTGATATATCTGCACTGACAGAACATATTTTTGATCTACTGGTGTAATGTCAAAGTTAATTCTGTCGGTAAATCACCACCCCATAACCCACCCCCCATGCTCCTTGACGCAGTTCTCCGAGAAAACATATTTGCATATTCACATTCATTTAAATCATAGCAACCAAGCTCTAAGAATGCATACATGAATACATATACGTATATTTTTTTGTACTGTATGCATAGCCGCGAAAAGCTCAGCCAATGATTAAGCGTGGTTATGCTCAGTAAATACCATAATGTCATATCAGTACTATATCAATACAGAGTCCTTTGACACATTTCAGAGCAGTACTGTCATTTTTAGTTACTGCATATTTGTTTTAAAAATTTTTATTCCTCTGTACTATTATGACAGGACATTCATATGTGTGTGAAATAAATGGTTTTGGTTTACCAGTTTATCAAGAACTAGTAACTGTGTTTAGACAATTGTGCCCCAAAAGCAAGAAAAAAAATCACTAAATAAACATGTATGTTTGTATCACATATTAGGTATCTTTCCCCATATTAATATTTCAAACATTAATTGCATCACATTTATGTAAATTTTCACTTTTAATAAACCTAATCTTTTAGATAGTAAAAGTTAAATTCCATAATGCTTCAACAACAATTTGCTGAAGATACTTTATTTAGTGAATGTGGTGGAGGTTTAAGCCACATCTGTCCTGTTTCATTTACAGCAGTTTAAATTTAGCTAATAGCAAATACCTGCTGACCTGATAGCAAAGTTTACAATGTTTTTTAACAGTAACACATTAGCTAGCTTTCAAGTGACATAAATATAGGGTTGTAGCTATCCCTTGCTAGCTATTTTTCCCTCACTACCAACAGATTCCAGTTTTTTTCCCCAAGAGGAGAGTAGTTTTAAAATCCCCTGTATTGAAAAGGATGTCAAAGAGGGCAGAAGGCTCCAAAAGAACATTTTTGTGAAACCATGAGCTCGACTCCAGTGGTGACTGAGGCTTGGCTCAGTGAAGGGGAGAGTCACGCTGGACAAGCATCTATATATATATGTATATATGTATACACATATGTAGTCGTACACATCATGCATTTATATCACCATGATGTCTGGGGAAACAAAACGCACACACTTCCCTTTGCTTCTTTGTTGAGTATATTCTCCTCTGTGATGATGCTGTGCTGAGCCCTCCTCTTGTGCTTTCCCCATTGACTCAGAAATGAACCATATCAGACGGCCCAATGAACCAATCCCACGCTCTGCAATGGGGCAGAATCTCTGCCGCGGCCCTCCTCGCCTCCTGGAGGAATTCCATTTCACACTGCCGGGACCTGGGGGATTGCATTGAAGATATTTTCTCTCTTTGTGGATGGTTCCCACCCCCAAAACTCCACAGAGAAATCAATGAATATATGAACATAATCAACTAACAGAAACATAAAATTACAGTCATGTCCACAAAAAACAGGTAAGAGGACAATGCATATAATCTTCTATAACAAGAATATTCATCCTCTTGATTAAAATGAATGACACAATGTATAGCAGATAATGGCCTTTTCATATGTAGACTGGGAATCAGAAAAACTTTTTATTTATATTGTACAAAGTGTCCTCAAAAAATATAATAATAAATCATACTTCATGTGGTTAGTAAACATGCACCATAAAAATAAATGTGTTTTACCATTGTCCTGAGAGATGTATGGACAAGTCAATATTTTATGACTAAAACATGTGTTAACATTAAACAAGTGCAGTGAAGGAGCACAGCATGAATTTCAGTAATGTTTTTAAAGCAGACAATATCTGTCAAGTCATTGTATTGGAATTCTTTGTTTGCAAATTGCCCTATATGCTAGCTTTTCTCTATCCGTCTCTCTTTCTCTTTCAAAAAGACACACACACACACGCACACACACACACACACACACACACACACACACACACACACACACACACACAAATTGGACATTCACATGTTTGTTTTTTTTGGATGAGCTGAGTCTATGATTCTGACACCATGACAACCAGATTCGTAAGTGCACTCCATTATCATATTTCCTGTATTTGAAATAAATCACAAAAAAACTACACAAATGCGGATTTAAAAAAATATTATATTCTGGGTAACATCGGCAGCCAATGGGTGCCCAGGTATCTTGCTAAGTGAAGTTTTGTACTTTCAGAAGAACACATGATATATAATTTCTCCAAGGCCATGTACTGAAAAATTGCTCAATAGGAGCATATTTTAGACATACAGGAACACAGTGCATTTGACAGTAAAGAATAGGACCTTATCTGATTGGTAAGATAGAGTGGGGTAGAGCGCTGGGGCTGTGGTGGAAGATGAAGAAGAATGTGCTTTTTCCTGCGACTACATTAGTGCACAAGCCATTAAGGCCAACACTGATTAATATCAAATTTGTTGCTAAAAGCCCAGGCTGGTGGCTAGAAGAAAGCTTAATTAAATCACTGTTTAACTTATGTCTCATATAACCAGCGAGAGTAGAGGAACTTGTTTATGCGCATGATTGACGGCTGACCTTGAAACCGGGGAGGTTTCTTTTGACAGATTCTACTTACTCAATATGTTGTTTTCTTTGTCTACTCTCCAGTCGATGATAGCTCACAAACTGCCCAATAATAACCTATAGGAGTTCTACATGGTGCGAAATGCAACATAAAATGCATATGTTTTCCAATGCATTTTTGCTCACATTCAACCAAAATATGGTTAAACACATCGTCCCACATTTATGATGTTACGGATGAAACAGATACAGATTAAACTAATTTGTAAAAGATTTAGTAAATTATTGGTTTCTTCCATCTATAAACAATGTAGCTCAATCATTTAGCTAAATGTACATACATTTAGCTAAATATATGAAAGAAAGAAATACAGGTCAGGTCTATAGGTATTTGGACAGTGACACAATTTTTGTTGTTTTGGTTCTGTGACTATGAGGTTAAAGTGCAGACTTTCAGCTTAAATTTGAGTGTTATTACGTCTATATCGGGTGATTGGTGTAGCAATTGTAGCCATTTCTATACATAGTCCCCCCCATTTTAGAGGACCAAAAGTTATTGTATAAATTAACATAAACTATAATACAGTTATCATATTTAATATTTGGTCGCATATCCTTTGCACATCATGACTTCCTGATGCCTGTGACCCAACAACAACAACAAAAAAACTAATATATATTTATTTTATTTTTTTTTTTTTTAGATAGATATCTCTCTCTCTCTCTGCTAAATGTTTTTTTTTTCAATGCAATTTGAAAGACTGACTGTTGTTCAATTCAATCGCAAAAAAAACCACCATGCACGGTACACCCCCTACCCCTACCACCAGGTAGGTTTACAGTAAAAAAAAAAAAAAATCCATCTTGCTGCTGCTGCATTATGGCCTTGTGCTTAGTGTGCCTGACTTTCATGCGGGAGTTGCCAGGTTCGAGCCTCGGCCAAGGTTTCTTTATCTCAACAAAAAAATAGTAAATTTTATCTCAAAGAAAAATGACAAGTTACTCACACATAGCCTACAAAGTACTGTCTGTAAGTCATTAATTTCAACTTGAAAAAACTAGGCCTGCCTTTAAAAGTATTGATATAAAAATGTGGCCAAGTTACAACAAACAGTATCTAAAGGCATGAATTAATAAATACAGATAAAAATTAGAAATATTTTGACCTAGAAAATAGCCTACATTTTACAAACCTATCCAGACATATGTTTGCTCCATTAATGTAGCCTATTGTATGTTTGTGGGTCAGATGATGCCAAATAAGTAATAGTACTAATTATTTTAACATATCAAATAATAGCAAATGTTATTTGTGAACACAATTTTGTGAACACATGGATGTCTAGGCTTTGTAGGACCACACATGTTTCTCTTCAAATACAAATATTCCAAATAAATATATAAAGAATAATAATGCATTTTATTCATGCTGTGCTTTTCATAGACCCAAAGCACTGGACGCAAACAATTGTTCAAACATACCATAGTCTAGTCATTTCTCTTTTCCATTTCTAAGTGCAACACATCTGAATCAGATGTGTTATACCTAGAAATGGTTATTTCCACTATATTATTTCCACTGTAAATTATGAGTGAAAATAATAGATTATTTCCACTATAAATAATTCTATGGAGGTAGATTTCTATCAAAAATAAACAAACACAAAAGTATAATCCACAATGGATTGTTTTTACCATCCACACACACACACCTCTCAATTTGTGTTTCGTAAAAATAATCCACAAATATGTGTTTGCCATCCACACACAAACACCTCTCAACTTGTGTTTCGTAAATCATCATTTGGATGAATGCAAAAATTATATTCACAAATGCAAATAACATTTATAGATATGTTTCCAATGTTCACATGTACAAATCAAAAGTTTGGCTTGCGAACTGGCAAATCTACATTTGCCGATCGAAAGACACGCTTGATCTTCTTGGATTTACGGACAGAATTCCAATATTCCGATGTTTTCCCCTGTGTCGATTCACACACGCTTAACTTGTGATTCGCAAGCAAAACTTCTTCTTCTTCGGTGCTACCTAACACGGCGGTGTGTGTGTGTTCGGCTCATCAGCGCCACTTTTACAACAAGTGGTCAAAATTGCACATTATCTTTAAGAAGTGGATTAATGGTAAATTAAAACAACCGAGTTTTGAGTTTATTTAGGTTGTAAAGTTAACCCCACGCTAATCTTGCAATGGGAAGTTTTTTAAACAGTCACTGCACAAAACTCCTATCAGATTCGGCTCATCAGCGCCACTTTTACATTCAAAGTAAAAAAAAAAAAGCCAACATTAGCTTGGTTTCCAAATCTTTCTCAAAGATAGAAACCACAGATGTAAAACCATTGATAGGAGTTTTCTGCAATGACTGTTTCGAGCGCTGGCAGGTGAAACAGGTTAGTCAGAAGCTCCCCCAATGATGTTATTCTCTGAGGTATTGGATGTGTCTGTTCAGGATGCCCTAGCCATTCTTGAGCAGTCCGATTCTCTAGATGCGTTAGTGTCTTCCGCTATTCGGAAAGACAATCGCCTACGGGACCGTTTACGCCGTGGAGAACACAGAAAGGACCACCGGAGAAGGTCCTCTTTTATCCCATTTACAGAGTCCTCTCCTCTTGCAGTAAAAACCCCTTTTGCCTAGTACAGAGGAGCCCATGCAGGTAGATGGGGCAGCGTGCCCACCTTCCGGAGACACTGCTTTTAAACCTGAGTGGTGTCGTTACTACAAAAGGAAGGGTCACACTCTCAACCAGTGCCCAAAACTTAAGGAAACTTAAGGAAAAAAGGGGGGTTTCGCTAGAGGAACCGGGGCTTCTAGCGGGACTTCAGGGTACTACACTTCGGACCTTACTACTGTTTAACCTTTCGTGGAGACAGCACTCTCTTCAGGTCGAGGCCTTTATAGACTCTGGGGCCGTGGAGTGTTTTATTGATACCCGGTGGGCTGGGAAGAATAAGATACCTGTCCAGCGCCTCGATCAGTCCCGATTAGTTACCGCCCTCAACGGTCGCCTGTTGGGTTCAGGTACTATTAAGGAAGCTACTATTCTCCTTACCATGTTGACTCTTCAGCTGACTCACACTGAGAAGATTCAATTTCTGTTAGTAGACTCCCCTGCTTATCCTCTTGTTTTGAGTCACACTTAGCTGGTTAAGCACAATCCCCATATTAGGTGGGGAGGGGATAAGCTTGTCATTCATCAATGGGGTCCTTTATGTACCTCTCAGGGTCACCTCACTTCTTCCTGTTTGGCCGAGGAATGAGTTAACAATTCCGATTCCGATTCTGAACTGGAGGAGGTTGCCTCTCTGCCCAATCAGGAGGAGTCCGTCTCAGGTTCTGAGGCTGGTGCCGAGAGTTTGGAATGGGACTCTCTGGCTGACGCATGTTTCAATTGGAGAGAACTGTCCAACTCTGAGATTCAGTGGTCTCCCTCTCCTGGTTCGCCCACTCAGTGGGGAGAGGCTAAAATTGTAGGAACGCTTGAATTTCCCTTGCCGTTCAACGTCCCAACCGAATATACTGAACTAGCAGAGGTTTTTAGTAAGCAGAGGGCAACCACCCTCCCTCTCCACCGTTCATACGATTGTGCCGCAGAATTTTAACCGGGCACCACCACTACCAGAAGGAATCTAGATTCTTTATCTGCCCCAGAAAGTTTGGCCATGAAGGAGTATATTGAGGAGGCGTTTGTGAATGGCTTCATAAGGCCATCTACCTCACCTGCTGGTGCAGGCTTCTTCTTTGTAAAGAAGAAAGATGGAGGGTTAAGGCCTTGCATCGACTATCGTTCCCTCAATGCCATAATGGGTAAGAACCATTACCCGCTTCTCCTGATAAATTCCGCTTTTAAAAACGCCTTCAGGGGGCGGTTATTTTTTCCAAACTCGACCTCCGCAATGCCTATAATTTGGTGCGCCTGCGTGAAGGCGATGAATGGAAAACCGCCTTCAATATGCATAGCGGCCACTATGAGTACCAGGTCATACCGTTCGGGTTCGCTATCGCCCCCTTGGTGTTTCAGGCATTAGTGAACGATGTTCTGCGGGAGATGCTGGAGAGGTTTGTAGATGATATTGAAATTTTCTCTTCCAACCTGAAAACGCATATCGGTCACGTTAAGCTGGTTTTAAAAGCTCTCCTTGAGGCAAAGCTGTTTGTCAAGGCGGATAAATGCTCATTTCACGCGAGTACTGTCTCCTTTTTAGGGTTTCAGAGGGTAAAGTCCGCATGGATCCTGACAAGGTTTCTGCCGTACTTGACTGGCCCACGCCTTGTTCTTGGTTTTGTTAAATTTTATTGGGGATTTATTCCAAATTTTAGAGCAGTTGCAGCTCCTCTTACTGTCCTTACTAAGAATACGTTGGCAGCTCATTTTCAATGGAACCCTAAAGCTGATTCCGCCTTTGCTGAACTTAAAAGGAGGTTCAGTTCAGAACCCATCCTGATAACTCCCAATCTCTCCCTCCCTTTTATTGTGGAGGTGGACACCTCTGAATTGGGAGCAGGTGCCATTTTATCACAGCATTCTCTCATCGATCGCAAGATGCACCCTTGTAAATACTAACATTTTATTGACTGTAATTTTAACACTGACATTACAGTGACATTTCATTGACTGTCATTTAACACTGGCAGTCACCTTAACATTGACTGTTTTTTTTTGACAGTAGCATTAAAATATGCTAACATTGGCTGTCACTTTAACATAGTGAGTCGCCCAATACTTCAAACTGTCCACAACCCAATACAGGCTGTAGGCTATTTTGTTATTAAGGCTAAGGCTGTGTCCGAATACAACCCCTGTTCTCTGTCCACTGTCTCCTGTCTACTCAGACCCCTGTCTATTTTGTGCCCTGTCCCTTCACTTTGCAAGCAGTGTGTGAAAGAAATCAAAACTGTTTAGTAGTTCGTAATTTTTATAGATTTTTTTATTGAGAATATCAATCAGTTGACATATGACAATTGTTACAAAGTGTAGATTATGAATGAAGATAGAAGTAACTAAAATAATTTGTAATATGAACCACTCTTGTACCATAGATATGCATATACGCTCTATGTTTTTTACGTTTTTACTTCCGGGTTACTTACTGAAATTGTCGGATGAGTGCACCATTAAGCAGATGTGTGCTCCTGAATCCCCTCAACAAAACCCCGGAAATAAGGGGTTCATCCTGGTATTTTAAATGCCCCCATTTCTGAGAAAAAGCCGCGCACTCAAAAGCTTTTTTGACGAAGTGGACTCAAATATGCGCCATCAAAAAGGTGTAGGGGTCGTATTCGAACATGGCCTAAGTGATTTTGCGCCCATAGCAAGTGAACTGGGTGGGTTGGTCTTAAAATGAGGAGTGGCCAGGATTATTTTTGGCATATTGCCATCTTCAGCCAGCAGAAAGTGCTTGTGCTAAAACCACCACAAACCTGGTGTAAAGTCATGTCGCAGTTGTTTACATGTTATTTTAACAGAGCATATAAGCGCGTCTACATAGGCGTATGCATAACGTGCGTACACCCTCCTGTCTGTTACACACAGGGGCACGCACAAGCGTGACTAAAAATATCAAGATTACAATGTGAAATATTATTATTGTGTAGGCTATATAAAAAAATGAATAATAATAATAAAAGGGTCCATAGGTAAAAAAACAAAACAAACACATAGCCTACCTGTCCCTCAGCGAAGGGGAATGCTGCGTTAAATTGCTTTCAGCCCACTCCATCAACATCCAGGCGATATGTGATGGTACGTGTGACGTTACATGTATAGACTATTCGCAATTATCCTGGATCAAGCTATATTTGCCAATAGTTCCTGGCTGTAGCCTAATCTTTCGGGGGGACAATCTTTTGTTACGGGACAATGGCTATCCATTTAAAACTTTGCTGATAACACCTATATTAAGCTTAATACGCAAATTGTCATTTACACCTAATGCGTGAATTGTCATTCAATAGAAAACTCACACAATAGATGAACATTTGAGTTCTGAAAATGCGTTTACAATACAGATGTCATTACAATACAGCTCCCTACGCCTACAGCCTGTGTCAGGTTTAGGTTTAGAAAATAGAGAACCAAACGTGAAAGATAAGGATAGAGAAAGCGTATCTATATATAGATACGCCACAGAAGCGGAATGAAACCGCACTAGTAGAAGGTAAACGGAAAATCGGAAACAAAACTTCCCTAGCACAAGGCTAACACAAAACAACCTCAAACGGAGGCGGAAATTCGCTTAAACAGCGAGAAACTAACAAAAAAAAGAAATGGCCTCACGCACTAATTGATCTGCGTGTATCAGAGGTCGAGAACTGAAAAGAAACGAACAAAATAGCAAGCCTGTAACTACAGCTCTCTTTGTTTTTCTTTTTTATAAAACCATATACCGGCTTTCTAGTCCTACTGCAACGTCAATCTAGAAGCACCGGAAAGCGGAAGTCAAGCTCTATTTATAGCCGACGGAAACCAAACACAGGTGTAGGAGATAATGACCTGGAGAGATCCAAACACCGGGACGGAGGAAGAAAAAATCCGATAGAGCTTCAGACGACGCCAAACGGAAAACAGTGGTAGAAAACAAAAGGAGACAGCCACTACCCATGACAGCCTGTAAGTAAATAGAATGGTTTTGACTGAAAAAAGTTCAAAACCTTGTCCAGTGAATATTGCATTTCTTGTTTTTCAAATAGCCTAGGCTACAGTGGATTCGCTGTGCATAAGGTTTTTTCAATAGCCTACACTTAAAAAATTGAGATAAAATTAAAAACCTGAATTTGAACCTTATTCTTCATCCTTCATATTTTTTTAATTACAGTGACAAGGTTTCCATACTCTCAGCTTATTAAAACCCCCCTGATTTCACCTGAACAAAATGATTTTAGAGAACTAAGCATCTAATTAGAAACAAACACAAATTTTCAGCACATTACACAATTAATTCACAATTAATTTGAATGCCATTCTCTGCATGTGTGCTTTAACTTCATGCAGGAGCAGGTCTGTTTCCCCTGCTGTAAATCACACTTCACAGTCTTCCTGGGAAAGTGGATTGTTTTAAAGCATTACGCTACCAGTAAAACAAGTTGGTCACATTTCCATAAGCAGGACATTATAAAACTTATAACATTATAATATATTATAATATAGACATTATAAAAAAGTGAAAATATGCATGAACCTATGGGTTACCAACCTGACAGCTTTATTTTATTTAGTGTTATCATTAAGGCAAAATAACAACATTTAAGAATGCAGTTCTATGAAGTTCGGATGAAGCTTGAACTTCGAGAACTCCTCAACAGCCTCATCAAATTGATGTTTGACAATGCTTCATTGCATAATCAAACAAAATTTGTTAAACAAGCAGGCTAATTGGCATTTTTTATGGTGAGATGGAAGACATTGGTAGCTTATTCTCAGCTGTTGCAGGTGCTTTTAACAAAATCTAACCGCATATATTTTGTAAAATAACAGCACTGTTGGAAATTACCGGGAACTCATAATGGTTAGTCCGAATAATATTGATCATACTATTGATCCATATAACCTATTCCTTGACACGAGCATGTCTGTTTCGCCATCATATAAGCAATCCGCCAAGGCTTTTAAAGGGAATGGGATATGACATTTTGATTGGTTTATTGCATGTCATGCCCAAGACACACTTAATGAAGAGATTGGGTTCAGCATAATTCAGACATAATTAATGAAGAGACTGGGTTCAGCCCACATTGCACCCTGCTTAGAAAAAACACACCGTAAAACTAGCAAAAGTGGACTTGGACATGCCCTAAATGCACTTTACGCCATGCATTTAGACAAAGCGCTAAGATTGCCAAGATAGAGCCCATAATGATAATTTCACGTGGAAATAAAATGAGTGTTTGAATTTTTATTGAACAACGTATTTAACCATAATACTTTTTTTCATAATTCCAACGGACCTCCTACAATAAAGTCAAAGTTGAGAAACGCTCATGTCTGCATGCACATCATTATTCAGATTTTGTTCTAATCGATTCATTGGGTGGGGTATTGGGTGACAGGAGTGCTGAGCCTGAAGCTGATGATCAATCTGTTGGGCCTGGCGGAGGCTGTCTGGGTGGTCACTTTTTGCCAAAAACAAGAAAAGAAAAAGGCTAGTTTCATTAGTACATTGTAAACAAAATATTTTATTAATGGCAATTTCAATAACAGACAAAAATTATTAAACCTATGTCCTAATATTTTTGAGGTCCCTTGGAATCGTCCCCTAAATAACCCCCCTTATGGCGACCTTGTACACTGTCCCACAGTGTCATGCATAATCACCCTATTGCCTCACACTGGAGTTTGGACCTGCTCACCTTAAAGATGTCTCTTGTGCAAATACTTGTAATTGAATATGGTGTAATCTCTGAATCAAGGGCAACATTTACACGTAGTTATAATTGCATGCAATAAATGGGAAAACGCTTAAATTTACAGAATATGTTCAGTAAGGTAAACAATGTCCCCAGATGACAGGTTTTCTCATCAGTGGTTCTGACTGAAAAGTGATGATTAGCAAGTGGATGTGATTCCCTAAATTAAAATTATACAAGGGTGTTTTGCATTTTCATATTCCTTACAGAAAGAAAATACGAGGGAGATCGATCTGAGTCAGAGTGTAGTGTGTAGAGATTAGAAATTTAGTTTGAACATGGGAGAACAAAAAACAAAACTTGAATCGCATCAATAAAAGCGAGTCTTGTGGAAAAATAATCAATATCTTACAATACAAATATCTACTTGCATTGATATCTCTAATAAACTCAATATTGTCAGTAATTGAATCTGTCTTGTGTGTCTCTATTTAATTTTCGGTTGTATTCGGGTTGTATTTCGTGTGTCTTTTTTTTTGTTCGCCGTCTCCTCGTCTATGTGCTTTTGTTTTAACTTCCTCATTGTGTCTGCCCCGCCTTCTGTATCTCACCTGATTACCTAGTTGGGTAACACTTTATTTTGAGTGTCGCATGTTGACACTCAACTTGATATCAAATGATATCAATTGAATATCAGTTCAGTGTTAATTTAAAGTCAATTGCATGGCAGTTGATTGTCCACAAACTCCACAAACAAGTGAGTGTTAAAAAACATTGTATTGACACTCAACAATCTTGTCAAGAAACACTCTATTGACAGTCAGCAAAGTATAAACTGACTGTTTGCTGTATCTCAACATTCAGTTGATATCAAGTTGAGATCAACATGGGACACTCAAAATAAAGTGTCACCCCTAGGGGTTTTCACCTGTCCCGCTACTCACCTGTTTCTAGTTTGCGTGTTAGTTCTGTATATTTAAACCCCACTCTGTTTGAAATCCCAGTCTTTTGTTCAGTGCGAGTTCAACACAGTTGCCTCCTTTGCACTGTTTCGCTACAAGCCTTTCCTGACCTGTGTTTTGCTAGTTTCTTTGTGTGCCTGACTTTTTGATTTTGTTTCTTGACTTCGCCTTTTGGATTGTGTTTTTGTACTTTTGCCGTGATCGCCTGGTTTTGACTACTGCCTGTTTCTGACTTCGATTCTGCCTTCTCCTCATGGCTTTTGCCACTAATAAACCTCGGTTTATTTTTGACGTACTGTCTGCGCCTGAGTCCCTACAGCACCCTGACAAATATGGACAGCTGAGCCCCCATTTAAACCATAATAGATCAATCCTTAAATATCAATCATTAAATAATAATAAAAACTGTCCTTGCTGTAGTCACAAATGTCTTAAATATATAACTTGTTCAAGTCACATTTTGACATTGTTATTCATGTCATAATCTTTTTTTAAAATTCATGTCAGACATTAATATAGCAGCTGTGTGGACATGCACCATGATTTGAAGTGGCCAATGGTTAAAGTGCAGATTCTTAGCTTTTATTTAAAGGGTATTTCTACATTTTATTTTCACCATGTACAAATTAAAACACGGTATACATAAATACCCCCACCCCCATTTAAGGGCACTATAATGTTTGGGACAAATAGCTTCACATGTGTCTCTGATTAGTCAGGTGTGTTCAATTGCTTCCTTAGCGCAGGTATAACAGAGCATGATTCTTGACTTTTGATTGCCTTTGGAGTCCGTTATTTGCGCTTGTCAATATGAGGACCTGAGTTGTGCCAATAAACGTCAAGGAAGCTATTATGAGGCTGAGAAATAAGAAAAATACATAGAGAGGCATAGGCCAAACCTTAGGTTTCCCAAAATAAACTGTTTGGAACATCATTAAGAAGAAAGAGCGCACTGGTGAGCTCAGTAATCGCAAAGGGCCTGCCTAAGCCAAGAAAGACTTCTGTTGATGACCGAAGATTTCTCACCATAATGAAAAAAAACAAGCCTGTCCGACAGATCAGAAACGAAGGGCACTTTATCCAACAAACATATTCGATGCTATTTAAAGCAGTAGGACACCAACGTCAACCTGGCTAGCTCTAGAGAATGAGAAAATGAAAGGGGTACTTGCATTTCGCATTATTTTACAGGGGAATAGGTAGCACAGGCTTATTGACTTGTAATTCTACTTGAAAACGTGTTTGTTTTTAAATTCTACAATAGCCAATTCAGGAAAGCTGCATCTAAATGCTATCGACCTAAATAAAGTATATTGTAAAAATTATTCATGGGGGGTATTCCACAAAACAGGATTATGAAGTTATCCAGATAACTCAGAGAACAAAGGCTGAATCGTCATAGTATCATTAATGAGATTTCAGTCAATGAAAATGCACTCGGGAGTGTGATTTAGTCATGTTGTTAGTTGCTGATATTGGAGAAAGTTTCTGAGGTTATTTCATGGTATTATTTTAGTCATCTGGATAACTTACTTATCCTGCTTTGTGGAACTCCCCCCTGTACTTTATTAGGTTTTATAGACTAACTTTAGTATACAATTTTCTTTGAAATACACAAATGCCTTGCAAATCAACGTGAAGTCCTGCATATTCAACGAGTGTACACGCACTCGATTTAGCTGTAAATTATGCTGGAACAGTATGGAATACATGGTTGTTAAAATGGCTGTAAGTCATCAAGGGTCATCAAACGAGCCTCAAACCATCACTCTGCTGCCAGATATGCAGTAGGGTTGTTTCTCCTGACACGTGTTCTTATTGAACTTATTGAATGGAAAAATAAGTCCTTAAAGTAATCCAGTTCAAGTTATCCATCCATATCTACTGTATTTCTGGGAGCAGAGTGATGGTTTGAGGCTTGTTTGATACGTCAGACCCTTGATGACTGAGAGCCATTTCGCCAACCATGTATTTCATACTGTTCCAGTGTAATTTACAGCTAAATCTAGTCCCACCCCCCAATTCCCATAGAGATCCAGTCAAATGCAGAGACGTTATAATATCGCTTGTAAGAGTACCAGAAAATAAGATATCAAGAGTATTTTGATGTTGTTGGGTCACAGACATCAGGAAGTCATGGCATGCAAAGGATATGCGACCAAATGTTAAAAAAGATTACTTTATTCGATATATAAATGGCGCACATGGTTTTGTTATTTCTTGATGAGGGATGTTTTTTCTCATAATAAATGTACTTCAATTAAAGGTTGGATTTTTTCAGTGTGAGATTAAGCTAATTCACCAAACGGTGAATCTTTTTATAACCTTTTTACTCATCTTTACCAAGGGTGCCAATAATAGTGGAGGGCACTGTATATACTTCAGAGCACACAGACACAACTGTTTTCACTGCACCAGGAGACAAAGTCAAAACCCTATGCTTTGATCAGCCTCAGTTTTTTTTTCACTCTCTTACTTTACCCAAACAGAGAAATGCATACAGTAGCAGGCATCCTGTCAGTCTACAGCTCGATTTGTTTAAGGAATGTGCTTCTGTTCGCATCAGATGTGTTTACCAGCTGCCTTCAGCCCGGCAGATCCTGTCCCCCCAAATAAAAGCTTGTGACAGCTGGGTAAAATTGCACCCATAAATCATCTGTCAGGGGCAGTTAAATTTTATCTGCCAACCTACCCGTGCTAAGCTCCTGACAGCTAATCAAAGGCTGACAATCACAAACGTCTAAATGAAAAACCTTTTTTTTTGTGCGTTGAGGATATCATCTAAGTTTCTAGTTTCATTTTGTGCAGCATCACCACGGAAACGGGACGACGCACGCGTTTTTCTTTTCGAAAAGCAGGTTTTAATTTAAGAATAAACGGGCCCGCGCCGTCCATCTCGTGTGTGACATTTTTAGCGGAGGCATCGCATTTGGTCACAGCTTGGCTCCGGGGCAGTGTCATCCATCACAGGCACTCTGTGGTAAATGGCTTATGTAATGCTGTTTTGTTTTAGATGAATTGCTGTGGGAGAGGTGTCACTGGAATCTGCACCATGAACTATACACTCTTCGTGGGAGAAATTCATAAAACTTTGACGGCTTCGTTCAAACCTTTTAGTCGTTTTTGTTTTACGGCCTGCAAATTGAAATTATGAAAAATGTGTAAAATATCTTTCTGTATTGATTTGCATTTGCAACTAAAATGTAATAAAAAATGGCCGAAAAGTCTCGGGGAGGGGGGGGAAATAAACATTTTCCTGCATTGATTTTTGAGTGAAGCTAGCTCTCTGTATGAAGGCCATAAGCACTACTTATTATGGCTCTATCAAAGCTGACACACCCAGTGATGAAGGACTGCTTCATTCCCCTGTTTCGCTGTACCCTTTGCCTCTTTGCAATGCTGAATATAAATAGAGCTTAAATGAAGTCCGCAATGAAATAAATCAGGAGTCTTTTTCTTGGATCACATTTGTTTTCTTGTAAAGACAGTGTCAAAATCTCTCAGGTTATTACTTCACTGGAGTTTCTTCAGCACTAAGAGCAGAGGCATGGTTCAATCAAACACGTCTACCAATAGATTCAATCAGAAATCAAACCTGGCCACTTTAAGGGCATATGAAGTTCACTAATACAAGTTTTCTAGGACTCAATCAAACCAAGCCTACACTCATAAAGGTCAGCTTTCTGCTCAAATGTATTGGCCTTATGTGCATAAGAACTGACCTTATGTTCATAAGAACTGAAAATCCATTCAATTTGTAGTGCAGACTGGAGGTTTGAGCTTTTTCAAAGTGAGCTTATATCCAGAATTTCTGCTTGTCTTCTTTATAATCTCCACTTTTGTCAATATCTAGGGAATATGATGCGTCAGAAATAATTAATTTTTAAAAAAAATAATTAACAGAAGAAAAAACTGGAAATGGAAAAAAATGATTTTCATAATAAAAACAATTGTGACTAGAATACGCTATTGTTAATGTATTATTCCACACAATTAATACATTAATATTTCAGGATGTTGGTGGAAATCTAGTGCATATTCTGATGTGTTTGATGATAATTAAAAAGTTACAACATTCATGTATTCTACCATTCATTAATTGCATCAGCATCGGCCATCGGTCGGTTTTAGCACGGCTCCAAAATTTTATACCAGTGCTTGAAGTACCTACAGATTTCAGGCCACACTTTTCCCTGCATTCTTGATTTAGTCTTTATGAGCATAAGGCTGAGTCTTGTCAGGATAAGAAAAAATCTGAAGGTTGCTTTTATTGCTTTTAAAATGGCTAAGTTCATTTGAGTATAAGGGATGTGTTTGTGTGGAAAGATTACTTCAGTATTTTGAAGACATAATGGTATTGTCTCTGGCAATTAATAAATGTATTTGCTGCTATTTAAAAAATGTACTCAATCTGCTAAACTAATTTTATGGTTATTTTTCTGTATCAATCCCAAAGACTATTATTTAAAAATGTTTCCTCAAAGCTATACCCTTGAGTGTTTCTATGAATTACTAAGTCATCTTTAGTGAATCTACATTTCATTGACAAACTAGGAAATGGAAACAGAAATTTTTTATCATTATAAGGGGGAGTGCCAGGTTCAGAGAACCAGATGCGACAGCCAAGGAATCTCAAAGTGTACCCCCCGTAGTACAACACACAAAAAAGGGACACATCCACACAGGGGGGGGGGGAATAAAGAATGGGGAAAAAACTCCCGGCATATATGCCAAATCAGAACAACCCAAAAAAGAGGGTGAACTCGAGACTCGAGTAGAAAAAATTTATAGGAAATGACACCTCACGCTCGACACATGAGCGAACACACAATAATGAGGTGTAAAAAAAAAAGGTAACAGAAAAACATCTGTCTCCGAAGAAACAGAGGAAACCAAATGAGGAACAGAAATAGCCGATGAGAAAACAAAGCCTATAAAGGAACTCTAAAGCTACAAAAGCAAAGGGGTTGCTTTGATCCTATACCTTACCAGCTCGAAAGTGAAATCGCACAATGACAATACTGAAGCACCGGAAAGCGGAAACTCTGAGCTTATAAAGCCAGCAAGAAACTCAAAACAGATGCGAGGGATAATAACTGAGCGATATCAAAATACCAGAATGTAAGACGGAAAATCAGATAGAGTGCCCTGATGCCGCTAAAAGAAAGAACGACCACAGAAATGCCAAAAACCATGACAATCATTTTATGCACAAATAAATGCACTGCACCTTTGGAAGAATCATTTATAAATACTGTGTCTACTCATCAATTAACAGCCATGCACTTTCTTGGTTTTTTTTTCAGGAAAAATTAAGATCTCTAAGCAGCCTTTAATGTTGTGCCTGTTATTTATCAACATAAGTCAAGTGGAGACATGGTGAGGCTTCAGAGAAGAGCAGAATTTCCTCAACACAGTAAAATGTTCAGTGTTAAATCAACTCGTACAGGGTTAATATGAGTCGACTATGGCCAGAGTTCTTAGAGTTGAATTAACACTGGACATTTTACTGCGAAGAGTAGCACTCAGCATTTTGTGTGGTATTTATCATGAACCTGACCTAAATATGTCTCTTTTTCCTTTCCCTCTCTTCTTCAACCTTTACTTCACTACTCACACCAGTTATGTACTATGGTCCAGCAAGGCTCTGAGTTGTTGTTGGACCAGTCCGGTTTCGCGCAATATCAAAACCAAGCTGCTTGCGTCGCACAGTGGAATTGATTGGATCAATAATTTGAGGTTTGACATATTTTTTCAGGTATTGTTTCAGCAGTTCTACATGTGCAGTATATTTGTGCAGCATTTTAAGAAAATTTAGGGTGCAAAAAGTCAATGGTATATAAGGATATTTTACAGAATGCAAATACAAAATGGCAGCATTATGTTTACACCATTATGCAAGTTTTGTCTTACAGAAGAAGGTCATGTTATTTTTATTTTTTAAAAAAATTTTTAAAAATAATTAAAAAAATTTTAAAAAAAACCTGTTTAAATGTAACTAAAAAACAGCCTACAAAAGAGGCTTTTAAAGTCATTAATTAAATTTTTGTGCAATTTGTTAAATGTGCACTGTTTTGGACTGTTCTGTTTAAAAGCATTAATAATACCAATACATGCTTCAATTAAAAAACACAATAAAACCTTAAATTTAAAATTGCCTTGCCTTAAATTTTATATTTATTATTATCATTCATATATATTTATATTTAGTTTTATTATAACCCTAGATTTTCCCCGATAAAACCTTTTTTTTCACTTTTTTCACTTTGGCTTTAAGTCATCAAGTCCATCTGTATCAAACTAGCAATCATCATCTGCTGCCATGCTGCAGCAGAGATATTGATGATATTGGATGAAATGAAAAATTTGAAAAAAAGAAAAGAAAAAAAAGAAGATCTTCCTTATCTTCTATCATATCTTCTGCTATATTATATGGGCAAAAATTTTGATTTTTTTTTGAACAAAAAAAATGGGGGTCTACAAAAGGTAAAAAGGTTCTCTAAATTAATAAATAATCCGATAAAAAATAAAATAAAAAAAAAAAGCAACAAACTCATTCAACCTACCCTTCATTCATTGTCTTTTTCAAACTCAAACAAAAAAAAAAAGTACAAAAAAAATTAAAAGAGAAAAAAAAAAAAAAAAATGTCATATGAATATGAATTATCACTGCTACTATATATATTACACAAGTCCCATGAGACAATTGGAAAAAAAAAACCAAAAAAAAAAAAAAAAAATCAATAAAATAATCAAATTTCTTTTTTCTTTTTTTCAATTTTTTTTTTTTTTTTTAATTATTTTACACATTTTTTAACATATTTGCATATTTATCATTTTAGAATTTTAGAATTTTTATCTTTTTGCAAAGATTAGGAAAAAACCACCAAAAAAAAAAAAAAAACCCCAAAAAAAAAAAAAACCTATGAAAAACCTATCCAAAAATGAACATGATGTTGCTTGCTTTTTGCTTATTAGCTAGCTAGCTTAACTTTAACCTAATAACTCTGAGAATAACGTTAGATATTGAATTAATAAACATCTAACTAAAACTATAAATAATAATAATGCTGGCTGTGGTTAGTTTGCGTTGGCTTGACTTTTTTAGAAATTTTTTTACCAGATAATTATTATCAAGCAAACGGAAACATGCGCTAGCGGCTGCTGCTGGCTATTACATTCAAGCCCACAGTAGTCAGTAGGAGAAGATTTTCAGATTCAGTTTACATATAGCCTCTTTAAACCTTAACACAAACTAGACATTTTAACCTCTCATAATCCAGTGACTTCTGGACTCTTGCATGACGTTAGAACATTTGACAGCTACCAGGCAATATCAAAACTGTCATGGTTATTGGCTGGCTCTGCGGTTCCTCTTTTTTGTTTCCCTTTTGGGCGTCGTCTCGAAGCTCTATCGGATTCTTTCCGCCTCCATTCCGGTGTTTGCTTCTCGCCCGACAATTATTTCCCACACCTGTGCTGTGTTTCCCCCGGCTATTTCCGGCTTCCGCATTTCTTCACTTAGATATTGTCATTTGTTATGTTGACAACGAAGTCGGTAAAGGTTTAGGAATTTCGGTCATTGCATTCTTGGTTTGTCAAAATAGAGAACGCAGCAAGTCTGGTTAGAGATTTAACAAATATAGGGTTAGATAGGTTCTTTCTTTTTCTACCTATCAGTTTCTCCTTCTTTGCTTTGGCCGCCTGGTATCATGTGGTTTCAAACTATTTTTCACCAGAGTTTAAAGATACAGGTTCGCGTTTTCTTTCTTTCCTTTTTCCGTTTTCTTTGGGTCGTTATTTTTTCGTTGTATTTACCTCTTGTCTAAGCTTACTCGTTAGTGCATGAGGTTTTTTTTTTGTTGGTTTATTATTCTCGCTGTTTATTTGAGATTCGCCTCCTTTTGAGGTTGTTTATGATTTTGGCTCATACCAGGGAGGTTTTGTTCCAGATCTTTTGTTTAACTCCTTCCCTTGCGGTTAGTTTCAGTTTCTGTGGTGAGTCTGTATTAAATTCGCTTTCTGATTCCCTGTCAGTCGCATTTGGCTCTCCGAACCTACACTCCAATCATTACACAAACTAGTTGGAATCAAGATCATATTTCTATGACTGAATAAAGGAACTTCTCAGCTAGAAGTACATGTAATTGGTTTAAATATATGAATTGGGCCTTTTTATAACAAGGTCTAGTTTACTGAGTACGCTGTATGAAACCCGGTCTTGACTCAGTTTCATCCTCATTTGGTCTCGGTCTTGACTTGGTCTCAACCCCCTTTAGACTCGGTCTTGACTCGATCTCGACTGTTCCTAGTCTCGGACCTATCTTGGACTCGACTAAAGTGCCTCGAACACAGGCCTCCAGTGTGAAGGTCCGTGGCTCTAACCACAAGGCTAAGGTCACCTCTTGGCAACATAAGCTTTTTGCCTGTGCATCCTGTGATTCTGTACTTTTATCTGATGTTGTTATCAAATGGGGAGAATTATTGTTTCAGAGAATGGAGGATTTTTTATAACAAAATCTGCAGGAACAAGAAAAAAGAAGAAGCAGTATACAAATACAAAAAACTCCTAGTTTTGTTTTGAGCTTTATTGTCTGGATGTGTGAAGTTGTAATTGAATTCTGGGTTTTCATGAGGTCAGAAGGTACATAAGTTTATGTTTTTAAGGGCTAAGAGTATGTGGTCATTAGTTATTTCTGTAGGAAACCATGAAAAGTGGATATTTTGGCTATTTCCAGAGGTGAATAAAGTATGATGTTCAGTTGTAAAACTGCAACATCCCACACTTACAGTGGCCATATTAAAATATTTTCATCCTTCAAACATTTTGGCATCATAATTTCTGTTCTTGTGTGCCTTTGGGCCTCATCCTCCTCCCTAAACTCTTTGGCTTACAGCCATCTACACTTGCTTGCTTTGGGCATCAGGCAATCAGCCATATTGAATATCTTGTGGATGCTTCTTGCTGAAACATTCAAAGGACTAAGAATGTTGTGCTATGAACACCAAACAGTCTGAACTTGAAAGTGTATCTGTATTCACAAAATGTTGCCTGTCAATTACAATGAAGACACGTTTCATAACATTTAATTTACCTTATATATTCTAGCTTATGTCTCATTTCAGTCCCAATTATTGTTATCTGCCTAGAGACAGTTTAGGGTTATGGTAGAATACGAGTCTCAAAAGAACCCAGTCTGGGAATCTATTTGGGACATACTACAATTCAACTAATTAAGTCATTGTACTCTCTGGGTCATTTCAGGGAGAAAGTATACACAATCTACCCTTGGCTCTGTAGTATCAATGAATAACTCAATTAATAAATTAAAAATTGTTTCACGGATTTTTTTAGTGCAATTTTGCATGCTTTCATTCTATAATACTGTACTTATTTTTTTAAATCTACGAAGGTTTGAACTTTGAGAGTGTTTAAACAAGAGAGAAATGTGAGAAAATGTTAATGCCTGTCTGAGAAAAGTGTATAATTAAAACATATATAATAATTGTAAAAAATAAAGCTGCACTGTATATCTGTATTTCAATTAGTGCGTATCTATGATCACAAGGCACATTACCATAAGTTATTATTTGAAGAAACTGTTTCAATGATAAATAAAGTAATATTTAATATAATAATCTGTGACAATGAGTAAATGACAAAAGCGTATGGAATTAGAATATTAATTTCATTAAAGGATTGTGCAATTATTCAAGGTATATTTACAAAATAAATAGGTAACACTTTACAATAAAGATGCACTAATTAACATGGATTAATACTAATGAACCGTTAAATAATGTGCTCATCAAGGTTTATGGATATTAACTGAGAGTTTAGTATTTGTTGCTATTCTCTGTTGTGTATGCCTTTAATATGTGGAGTATTGTCTCTTATTGGTTCCTTGTACACACCTAACTCACCTGTTTCCTTTATGTACGATGGCCTCCCATATAGCCTTGCACTGCCTGAAGAAGACTCTGGGCCCTATCTTACAACCGGCAGTAAGCGGCGCAAACCCAAACACAAGTGTTTTTGCTATTTTACACCTGGCGCAGAGTTCATTATAGTGCCTAGCGCTAACATTGTTGAAATACAAAGCATTCTTGCACCCACTGCAAGTGAACTGGGCGGGTCGGTCTTAAGATGAGGTGTGGCCAGGATAATTTTTGGCTTATTGCTATCTTGAGCCAGCAGAAATCGCTTTCGCTAAAACCACCACAAAGCTAATCTCACAGTTGTTTACATGTTATTGTAATGCCGCATATACGTGTTTCTACATAGGCATGTGCACAATGCGCGTACACCCTCCTGTCTGTTGCACACCCTCCTGTCTGTTCCACACAGGGGCGCGCACAAGCATGACACAAAATATCAAGATTACAATGTTAAATATTATTATTGTTATAATATAATAATAATAATATATAATATAATATTATTAATGCATAATAATAGGACAAAGACCACATACCTGTCCCTCAGCGAAGGGGAATGCCTCATTAAGTTTTTTTCAGCCGACTCCATCATCCAGGCTATGTGTGACGGTACGTGTAAGGTTACATGTATATACACTATTCACAATTATCCTGGTTCAAGCTATAGCCTATATTTGACAATAATTCCTGTAATCTTCTGGAGGGACAGTTTTCTGTTACGGGGCAATGACTATTCATTAAAAACTTTGCTGATAACACCTATATCAAGCCTAATGCGTGAATTATCATTCAATGGAAAACTTGTGCACTGCAATAGACGGACATTTCAGTTCTGAAAATGTGCTTCAGATGTCATTACAATACAGCTTTCTTCATCTAGGCCTACAGCCTGTAAGTAAATAGAATTGTTTTGACTGAAAAAAGTTCAAAACCTTCTCCAGTGTATTGTTTTTCAAATAGCCTAGGCTACAGTCCCGGGACTCGCTGTGCATAAGGTTTTTTCGATAGCCTACAGTCAGATTTCACCTGTTAGCCTATTCTATAATTGAACAAAATGATTTTAAAGAGAACTAAGCATCGAATTAAAAACGAAAACAAATTTGCAGCACATTACACAATTAATTCACAATTAATTGTAATGCCATTTTCTGCATATGCGCTTTAACTTTATGCAGGAGCAGGTCTGTTTCCCCTGCTGTAAATCACACTTTTCACGGTCTTGGGAAAGTGGACTGTTATAAAGCATTACGCTACCAGTAAAACAGGTTGGTCACATTTCTATAAGCAGGACATTATAAAACAAGGGAAACTATGCATGAACCTATGGGGTCCCAACCTGACAGCTTTAGTGTATTTACTAGTGTCATCATTAAGGCAAAATATTATTTGTTATTAATATTATTTGGTTATTAATCAATATTAGAATGTACATAATGAACTTTGGATGACGCTTGAACTTCGAGAACCGCCTCATGGAATTGATGTTTGACAATGCTTCATTGTATAATCAAACGAAATTCGTTAAACAAGCAGGCGAATTTGCCGTTTTCTAAGGTGAGATGGAAGCCATTCTGGTAGCTTATTCTCAGCTGTTGCAGGTGCTTTTAACAAAATTTAACTGCATAGGCTATATTTTCTAAAATAACAGCACTGTCGGGAATTACCGGGAACCCGTGCCGGTGTTAAACCATAATGTTAAAGATTATTATTGTGTATATCAAAATGCGTCATAATGGTTAGTCCAAATAATATTGATCCTATTGATCCGATCCATATAGCCTATTACTTGCTCACACTACACATGCACAAGCATGTCTGTTTCGCCATCATATAAGCAATCCACCAAGGTGGAAAAGCAGGCTTTTAAAGGAAATGGGATATGACATTTTGATTGGTTTATTGCATGTTACGCCCAAGGCACAACTATAATTAATGAAAAGACTAAGTTCAGCCCATTTGCACGTTGCGCTGTGCTTAGCGCTAAAAAAACACACCATCTAACTAGCAAAAATGGTCTTGGACATGCCCTAAATGCACTTTGCACCATGCGTTTAGACCAAGTGCTAAGATTGTAAAGATAGAGCCCTCTATGTCGAAATGTGTTTGCGTGCTCCAGTGCTCTTTAGCCATGTGTTTCTGACTCGTTTGAACGCTATTAATTTGTTTGTGTACACTTTTCAACTTTGCGGTGTCTTATTAATATTGATATACAGCGGTTATTTATATTTTTAAAGAATACATGTATAGTAGAAAGTAAGTCATACACCTAAAAAAGTCCACAAACGGTTTGTAAACAAAAGAGTTGCCATATTGTAGGCTATTAAGACATATTAAAGCTATTAGTGTCATGGACTCCATCTCTTCTCTCGTTTTCTACGGCTTTCCTTTTTTCAGTCTATCGAATTTTCCGAATTCTGCTGCGGAGTTAAGTTTCTACCCGCTAATCATTTGTTTCACCTGTCTTAGCTTCCGCCAGATATTTAAGCACTTGAGTTCTGCTTCCTGGCACTTCGTTATCATTTCATGCCTTCAGAAAGTCAGTGTTAGTTGGGTTTTGTCTCTCTGCAGTTTAAAGAAAGATTATTTTTTTGGTTTCGCAGTTTTCGGCCTAGAAGCCTAGGGAATTCGTTTTTCTGTTCCCTTATTTCTCCTTCCCTCTTCTTCGCTCCCACTCTCTCATTTCTGAGGATGTGAGTTTTATTTTTATTTTGTTTATTTCACCAGTTATCGGGCGTTATAATCACGTTCCGAAGGTGCTTTGTTTTGCATCCTTTTCTCGCTATTTATTTAGTGTTCGCTATTCAGAGTCTTCTGAATAGGGGTGTGTTATTGTTTGGCTACTGCCAGGGACTTTCTATCCCTTTATTCCTTTGTCACGTTTGGCTCATCGTTATTCTGCACAAACCCTCACAATTAGTTAACATTCATAAACCTTAATACACACATTATTTAACTGTTAGTTTATGTTTACTTTTGTATGAATTAATGTTAATTAGTGTACATGTATTGCATGGTGTTACCAATAAAGTAATACATTTCATTACAGTTATTTGGCAGACGCTTTTATCCAAAGCGATGTACAATAAGGTACAATAATACGGTAACTTATATGACACATACACAGACACTTCAAAGAACAATGCTACATCATGCAGTAATGGTACCTCTGGAACTTAAATTTAGTATTTTAACGATAGATATTCAAAATTATTTATGAATTTAAAATATCAATTCAATACAAATATGTATAGCTCTGTAAAGGTATCAATTTGTAACCCATCATACATATACATGTGTATATGTATATGTATATATATATATACATATATATATACATATACACATGTATATGTATGATAGGTTACAAATTTATACATATACATGTGTACATATATTATAGTTCAGTGCTACATGCTGCATCCCCCATTTACATTATAGCACATAATTGTGTGCATCTCAAGGAAGAACAAGTGATGATGACCCTTCTGTCCTTTGCCCCTGCTGGGATGAATATCTGCCAGTGAGTTTTAAAGCTGTTTGCTACACCTGACCTTACTGCTGCACAATATTGGGAGATATGGGTCCTGACAGCAGATCTGAATAAAAATAAATAGCCGGTTTTGACCTTAGCACCCCAGAATGGATAATAGCAGCATTTTTACTGCAACATCCCAATAAGTCTTCCGGCTCTTGTTTCTTGAGAATTTTCTTTCCCACAACTGCTGGAGAGGCGCTGGCAGTACTAGATGGTTCACATTAATTCTGATATTTCACAGACTTAGAAAAAGTCAGAGTGGCGGTTATTCGCCGGGACAATGCTCTGGCCTCGCACGTCGATTAACCCACCAAGTCCATTTCATCCTCCTGTGCGTTTCATAGGCCTCTGGGCTTAATGGCGCTGAACTGAACAATAAGATGTGTCTGCATGAAACTTTTCAATGGATGGTGCAAAAAAAAAAAGGGGGGGGGGGTGAGAGAGACAGAGAAATGCATAACGACAGAAGCATGTGGAGATGATCTGCTTCGCTCTCATTTCCCCCATCAATTAGTCCATTAAGAAATCAATAAAGCAAACATAAAAGACACTGCAGGTTGAGCAGAAAAAGAGACGCCATCTGTTTCCCTTGGACGGAACGGACCTGGCCGTCCTCCGAACATTTCTTTACGATTCATAAAGGAGATTTACAGCCGTGCGCTTCGGTTATCATGATGGGGGAATGGAAACGTCATTGTCATTGCTTCCTCTCATCTGAATGCTCAATAAGTACGGCATAAATCCTCGAGCTCGCTGTAAATAGCTTCAGTTGCAGTATGAAAACAAACAAACAGAGAACTCAGAACCGCTTTAGCATGTTTCAAACGTGTCCAATTCGGTATCTAGTGTGGTGTAATGTTACGGAATACAACGTGTCTCAATGTTTGATGTAGCCAGGAATTATTTTATATTGTATTTATTTATTTAATGTTTATAATTTATTTTGGCGGGCGGCGGGGGGGGGGTTGGGTTTCACAAGAGCACAATTAGCCAAATAACAACCCCCACCCTAATTATTAGCGTTTTAAAATGGCCTTATTTTTAAACACATATCTCATAAAAATGTTTTTCTTACATCAGCTTTTTCTAAAGATGCCGAATAAATAAACACAGAACAATAATTGCCTGTCTCTAGTTTATGGGCTGCCGTTTAGTGTAAGTATATATTGGTTTGCTTGATATATTGGTTTTTTCATTGACACATCTATTGGTATGTCATTTACGTATACATTGGTTTGTCATTGATGTATCTATTGGTTTGATTGTCATGTATATTGGTATGCTTCACACATATAGGTTTGATACGCATGTATTAGTTTGTCATTCCCACGTATATTGGTTATTAATTTACATTTGTATTGTTTTGTTTTTGATTATTATACTGTATATCGGTTTGTTATTTAGGCATCGATTGGTCTGGTTGTACAGAGATGGGTAGTAACTAGTTACAATTACTCCGTTATCTGTACTTGATTAGATTTACATAGTGTTACATAGTCTAAAACAATGTTTTTCTTCAATTAAAATTTTATTCAATTTTATTAAATTTTTCGTCGACTCTATCATAGTTTCGTTGAAGGCTACTTTTAATTGTACTTGAGAGTGCATTTTTCATAAAGTAATCGTACTTTTACTTGAGTACAGTTTATGGGTACTCTACCCATCTCTGGTCATGTATATTGGTTTGCTTCACATATATATTGGTTTGCTATACATGCTTAAAAACAAATCAATAAGCAACAATGACAAACCAATATATGCATGAATGACTAACCAACACTTGCGCATTTCAAACCAATATATACAGTGCCCTCCACTATTATTGGCATCCCTGGTAAAGATGAGTAAAAAGGGTCTCACACTGAAAATAATTATTTCTTGATGAGGGATTCTTTTTTCTCATAATAAATTTACATTAATTAAAGGTTGGACTTTTTAAATTTTTTCAGTGTGAGATTAAGCTCATTCACCAAACAGTGAATTTTGTATAACCCTTTTTACTTATCTTTACCAGGGGTGCTAATAATAGTGGAGGGCACTGTATGTGAAGCAAACCAATGTACATGACAATCAAACCAATACAGGCGTAAACAGCAAACCAATATATGCGCAAATGACCAACCAATATATGCATATATCAAACCAATATATATGTGAAGCAAACCAATATACATGACAATCAAACCAATAGATGCAGCAATAACAAACCAATGTATGCGCAAATAACAAACCAATATATGGGTAAGTGACATACCGATAGATGTGTCAATAACAAACCAATACATATGCATATGACGTCATGTGGCGCTGTAATTGCGACATGTAGTCCAGCTGTCTCTCATGTTCGTGTTTGTTAATTTGAATGTATTTTGTTGTGTCTGGCTTTTGTCTTTAGTTTTTTTTCATGTGCTGTGTGTCTATTGTGGGATGGGGAAGCGGGCTGAAGATTTGTCGGGGCACTCCTGCTGCTAGTTTTTATAATATTGACGAATTGTATATTCGGGATAATTTTGTTTGTGATAGTCACCATGGAGACGCATTCACAATATATGCTCGGGAATGTTGAATCTGCAGCCAAAAAGTTTACTATCGTTCTTCACCAGAGTTGAACATGTCGGGACTCGGGACTGACTGCAGGCAATCTTCAAAAAGCCACCAGGGAAGAAAAAGGAGAAGATAATGTGGGAGGAGTGAGGCGACGACTGGGAAGGCTGATGCAGTTCGGTGCTCCATTTCGACAGTGTACAGAGACCGCAACACTGCGTGTATGGAGGAAAGTTGTAAAGGCGTAAAGTTTGTGTGTTGGACTCGGGACAGCGGGGGCTATTTTTAATCATGGCTGTATTCCTTTAATTCACTTAATTAGTTTGATTAATGCAATGATTATGTGTTATGTGTGTTGTGGGTCTGCCCCACTTTCTATGTCTTTTTTTGTTTGTTGCTGGGGCAACAACTGACGTTCCCTAGCGGGAAAATAAAAGTTATTCTATATATAAAACCAATATACAGTATATGCCAAGCAAAACAATATATTTGTACACTAAGGGGTCAATTGACTACAGGATTCTGTGTGTAAAATCTGTTACCACCCGCAAAAAAATCATCCAAGGTTATCAACCAATGACGCAAAAAGAGGACTGGGTGTTAAAATTGAAATATACATAGATTTTTCATTTTTTATGGGTTAGCCAGAATGAATATGCAAAATTCGGCATCCCTACATTATTCTGCAAAATAGTGGGAGGAGGTCATGCAAATAGATTACGTTAGCACGTGTAATGTGATTTACTAAGCCCAAAAGCAATTTTGGGAAAGGTAATTGCTTGTGCATTTTAGTACGAATGGGAAGCAGCTATTAAAAAACATGCAATCAATAAGATGACGGCTGTCATTGTAGCAAGAAGGATACGTCGTAACAAAGCTCACAAGGTAGAGAGCAGGTATTTATTTAACAGTAAGAATAAATACATTTTTAATCATCAAGCAAATCGTGTTACAGAATACAAGAGTAACTGGTATTTATTATAACACACAATGAATAACAAAGTGAATAAAAACTTTATCAAAAAATATATATATATAAAACTCATCATCAGATGGAAATGTGATTTTATGTGACATTCTAATTAAGAACAATTAGTAGCAAATCACAAAACATAGCTTGTTAGTATGGCTGGAACAAACACCAGCATACATAGTGGATCCCCACGACCAGAGTTGAGTGACACTGCCATAAAAGATGCTCCATCAGTGAGGGTATAGGTGAGGAGCAGTCTGTGGTCAGAAAGGTCCAGACGTTTCTGACATCCGAGCTGAATTTAAACTGAAATTGCTGTTGCTTTTCATTGCACTGCTCCTGCACAAGTGCGTGCACATCATTATGAATGAGTATACCCACACGCCCATTTACTACCATATTTGGCAAGGCCACCTCCTTTAAAATGCACATGCCAACACGGTTTTTTCCAGTATTATAGGCCATGGCGGGCAACAGGAAAGCAAATAATTTTTCTGTGAGGGTCAAATTTAAATGCTTCTGAATTAACATGAAAATAGACGTGTGCTTATTGCGAGCGTTAGTAGTGGTGTGCAGCCTAGCTGAAAAGCCGTCATGTGGCAGAGGATAAGGTCTTCTAGGCTCATAATTTATGGAAAATCTTTTAAAAGGTTACATTTCTGCATACAACATGACTTGATGATGCATAGGCCTAACTATTTCCATATGGCTGTCTCCAATAAATCCTTATACAGAGGCTATTTCCTGATTGAATTTTAACCGGCTTATGATTCCATTTAGGCTGCATGTAATGAGAAACTAATAGCAGTGTCAAATAAAAAATCAACTTATTAAAAAATCAACAGATATTATTTTTGCCAATTAGGCTACATAATTTGCGTAACACTATATTGTTATATAATGGATACAATCAATTTTTGACTGAAAGTGATACCTCCTTAATGCTCTTATTAAATTAATTAATATATTAAATATTACGATTGTCGTAATTTAAGGCACAAAATGACCTAGTGCTCGGCCACTACTGACACAGACTTTCCTACACCCATAGGTCCACTTGAATTTAATTATTTATAAATAAACTCACATATTTGCTTTACTGATAATAATGTAATTACTCTGTAGCTGAATCTTTTAAACAATTTAATAGTGTAACTATTTTATTTTTTCGATTAACTATTTATTTAAATGCATTCAAATAATTGGGTTGGCTCTATATGCTTAGCATTGATTTTCTCCTGAAGGTGTCCTGGTTGAAATTAATGATTTTGGAGGTGGTCAGTAGGTGTGGGAATAACAAGATAACCGTATACATATTTATGTCCATGTAACTATCATCCATTAATTCACATTTCTGTGTGAAATCTGATAGTGAGTATACAATGACAAAATGTAACAAATCAAACTCGCTAGGAATTTCATTACCTGCCAACAGCAAAAATTAAATCCAAGGGCAATTCTCAGGGTCGCAAAATTACCATCTCTTGGGATGTGTCTGTGTACATGTATACACTTGTGGGTACAAAATGTTTGTATGAATGTGTATGAATCAACTACTCTCATCTAATTCAAAGAAAGTCACATTTGAGGCATACATATTGTATGATTCTTTGAAGACATAGCTGTATAAATGTGTTTGACATTGTAATTGTGACTTCCAAACATAAAGTCAGAATCTTTGTTGAAAATGAATTCCAATCTGAATAAATGATTGCCCTATTTAATCTCTTGACAACACTGTACTGTAAAGTAAATACCAGCCTCATTATTTGCAAGAAATGACAGAAGCGTTTTTATTTTTTATGTTTATATAAAAAAATATGAATGCCTGGCATTTCTTCTTGGACCAGAGCAACCTAAAGACGTTTGCAAGCTGTTGTCTTTTATTAAACATCATTAGCGCTGATAAATCAGTCCCTGACACTATCTACTCTTCTCACTGAAATACTCTCTAGGGTGATAGAAATGTAATATGAAGGTGCTCTTTGAATCTGACTTATTAAATTGGTTCTAGGTTGGAAGAGAGGGATGAATGGAGTTGGAATTGCCATCCCCACATCTCTGAATCACCCATGTACCCAGAACGATTCAATTTAAAGGTAACCCCAGGTTTCTCTCTAACGAATTATCAGGACTACAGTTGTGTGTAGAGGCAGTTAAATACTGTCCGTGGACATTTTTATTTTGTGGATAAAACTGGCTCAGACAGTTTTTTTATGTGATAAAGGATATTTTAGATATTTAGAGAAGTCTGACAATCTGCTGGCTTTACAATGGCAGGTATAGGGCATTAGGGGTGGTATAAAACAAGAAAATACAATTCAGGCAACTCGAAAGCAGCATGTATGGTGACTCCAGAGGTTGCATGCATGTATATTACACAATTATTCTTTAAAAAGTTACAACCTGAGACTGCTGCACTCAAGAAAAGTAGTATGTGATATAAATATAAATTTTTATTTAAAATAGTGAATAAGCGGTATAAAATGAACAGCATATGTACAATATTTGGAAAGATAACATCACTGTAAAAGTTGGTTTGGAGTTATTCAAAATGTATTTCTTGCTGTAGACCGTGAGCTTGCTTTCAGAGCCAGCCATAGGGTTTTCATGGACCTTAACAAGAATGTTATCGTGGCGCCAAAGTGCTCCAACATAAATCACACCCACCACTTAAACTTGAACTGTGTGGCCCAGGGATGGTTGTGGCCCTAAATGACTGCGGAGAGTATTTATGCCAGCAGCCGACTCTGCTTAGACCAAGTGCCCCATACCTGCCATTTTAAAGCAGGCAGGTTGCCAGAAATTTCTTTAAACATCTGAAACCTTCATCACATACACAAATTGAAACTAAAACGAACACTGATTTCTATGATATTAAAAAACCAAGTGAACATTCCCTTTAATTGCCCCTCTAGAATCATTCCCATTAAAAGTCCCAAAGATTTCTCTGTTTAAAAGTGTGCTTCTGCCTTACAGCTAGCAGTCTTGGCCATGACATTGTTCATTTGATGCAGTCATACTGTGTATATTAGCTCATTACATTACCAGCCATGTCGCCAGTGGATGTGGGTGGATTGGCTCTACCTCACCTATGACAGTCAGGAAATAGGCTCCACCAAGCAATCAATTGCATTATCTCCAATCTAGTCAGCTGCATGCAACGTGATGAACTGACAGTGGATAATTATTGAGTCATTGAGTCATTATTATATTGTCAGTTTCCACACTGTAAACTATAATGAAATATAATTACTTTTTATCATGTATATTTTCAATCGACATACAGTATATTACAGGTTAAGTAATATATTCCATTTTCTTCACCAAAATAGTTTTCAAAATAAGCTGTGCATGTTTTATATACAAGTAATGCTATTATTCTTAATATTTAAGAAATACACAATCATCTCCACTCAAAAAAATGTCCCTGCTTGACAAAGATTTGCTATAAACAGCTATAAAAGGAATAGGACAGGTAATGTGCTGTATATATAAAACAATATTTTATTTTGAAAAAAATGGGAAAACTATATTTTTTCATTTAAATTAAATTCATATAAAATTAATTAATATACTGTGGTCTAACCATAATTCTCTCACTCTCAGCTGCTTCCTGTACAGTACACACAATTGGGCCAGACAGGGCAGGAAGTCTACAAGGATGTATTGTTGAGTTGAGTTATAAGAACTGCGTGCACGTTAATTAAAACCAACGGTATCAATGGATTTTAGCTTTCAAAGCCGACACAGTAGGTATATTTTAATTGAAGCAACCATGCCAATACACTCTTTTCCTCTTTTTTTGCCTTAAATTTTGACAGTATTATTAAATATGACATAACCAACATAGTCACCTGGCTAATGGCTAAACATTATACCGGGTGATGTAAAACATTCTTATGTAGGATGCTAGGCTAACTGTGACACATTTGGCATAACATTTAGTATAAGACGGTGTTATGTCACCCTTTATGAAGCATGACATTTGCTTATGTATGAGTTATGAAACCATTATGTCACAATTATGAAGGCTTTATATATGCTATAAAAAAGCCTTTGTATGAGAAACTTTGTTTAAAGTGTCATTAAATATTGTTCAAAGTCCTTATATACAATCTAAACAAGATGCATGGGCAACTTATTTCAAGAAATAATTTTCCTGTATGGCTGTTAAAGTCCAATGAAACAAGGGGGCTGAATACTTAAGAAATTGATTGTTTTCTGTTGTATAATTGTAAATAATTTTGTCACATTGACATTGTAGATTTGTTTGTGTTGAATAGCAGAAAAAAGCCTGATTAAATACATTTTTATCAAATGTTTAAGTCTAAGGGGGGATGAATACTTTTTCAACCCATTATATACATATTATAACATTATTGTGTTATTTTACACATCATTGTGTTCTTCGACATTTGGTTCCTGAAATTGAGATCTTGAAGAAAAGGAAAGGGGAGGGAGCGACTATTTCAAGTGTATGGCATCCTAAACCTTTAGGTGCATATTGTGTGTCTGCTGAAGAGTACAGAGATTTGAAAATGGGTGAGGACGTGTCTGTCTGATATGGTGTCTGAAATGGAGAGATTATGGGCCAAATTATGTTCATATTACATATAGTCAAGAAATGTCAATACTGGAGCATACTGTATTATCAACAGTAATAAAATAAGAGCAGGAAATTTGAGAGGCACCTTTTCTTGTTGACTTGAAAAGCAATTTTTTTCCATCCACTCTTTGTTGTTGTTTGTTGGTGCATATAAAGCGGCGTTCAATCAATCAGTCGGCTTCTACAGTTATTTTGTGTAGTGCACTTCATAATTAGATTGTCACAGGGTGTTTAAAGAAAACATCAAAGGAGAAGAAAAAACAACCGTCTCCCGTCAATGGCGCTTTTCAAGTAAACACTGCACTCCTCCGTGTTATTTAAACAGAATAAACATAGACTGAACCACTTCATGATCATCAAAATTTGGAAAAAATAAGTCAAAATTGGCTGCAAAAAAATGCTCATTCATGCTATGGTGGTGCCTCATGACGAAAGATCAAATCCAGATTGTGCCAGTGGGGACTGTGGCCAGTAGCCCTGTAGGGTGAGGTGCAATTAGCGTAGTGACCACTGATGAGAAATCTATTTGTTTGTACAATGGCGAAGCGACAAAAAGATTTTCCGTGCTTGAGGCTGCTCAATTTTGTAGTCGTCCTCTGTATTCAGATGAGGAGATTGACATCCATGATTTTTCATCTAAACCAGAAAGCATTGATTCCATCGCTAAATGTTGCAGTGTGTGTGCGTGTGTGTTTAATAGTGTTGTATTGATAGTGGTATAGCTAGCTAGCCATAGAAAGGCTAGCTAGGTTGTGTTATATTGTTTATGATGTCAGAGAGTTTTACAGTAGTGGCGCCTAGTTCAGAATTAAAGGACATGTAGGGCTCTATCTTGGCGATCTTAGCGCTTGGTCTAAACGCATTAAACGGCGTTATAAGTGCATTTAGGGCGTGTCCAAGTCCACTTTTAATATTTAGACGGTGTGTTTTTTGAGCGCTAAGCACAGCACAATGTGCAAATGGGCTGAACTTAGTCTCTTCATTAATAATAGGTGTGCCTTGGGCGTAACATACAATAAACCAATCAAAATGTCATATTCCATTTCCTTTAAAAGCCTGCGTCATTGCGCCGGCTCAGCACTCGCGCAGATTCTTTTGTATTTGTAAATTGGTTTTATACAGGTTTTCTCCTGTTGTTATATTTGCATTACGTGCAGGTATGATATTTTTCTTCACTACTTTTTCTATCTTAATATAGTGTGGAGTTTTATTGTAAAATTTATTTTCATTCTTAATACCATGCCACATTCCGGCTCTCATCCACAGACTGTCTTTGCAGCGTGTTCCTGTAAAATTAGCCTTGTTTAACAAATTTTGTTTTATTATACAATGAAGCATTGTCAAACATCAATTCCATGAGGCTGTTCTCATGGATTTCTCGAAGTTCAAGCTTCATCCGAAGTTCATTACGTGCATTATAATATTGATTAATAACATAAATACCATTATTTTTCCTTAATGGTGACACTATAAATACACTAAAGCTGTCAGGTTGGGAACCCATTGGTTGACGCATATTTCCCCTGCTTATGAAAATATGACCAACCTGTTTTACTGGTAGCGTAATATAACAGTTTATAACAGTCCACTTTCCCAAGACCGTGAAAAGTGCGATTTACAGCAGGGGAAACAGACCTGCTCTTGCATGAAGTTAAAGCACACATATAGAAAATTGCATTAAAATGTATTCTGAATTAAATGTTTAATGTTCAGCAAATTTGTTTTAGTTTCTAATTAGACTCCTAGTTCTCTTTAAAATAGTTTTAATAAAATGAGAGTATGGAAATCTGTAATTAAAAAAATATGAAGGACGAAGAATAAGGGTACTCAGTTAACATGGTGAAATTGACATGAATTTCCGTTTTTTTAACCGTAGGCGATCAAAAAACCTTATGCACATCACCTGTCATCACTTTACAGAAGAATTTGACTTTTTGTTGCTTATTCCATAACATTGTCCGATGTCCGACAACCCAGAGAAAGCTGCCTGGTGCCACGAAGCGCAGAGCTGTCACTATTTGAAGGGAGATGGGTAGGGGCATGCTCGGTTACATGTTAGTGTATGGCCAAAGATCAAGAAGGTTGCATAAGCGTAATATTCCATACCTTACAAAAAATAAGTTTACACTTTTTCTGAACTAAATCCCAGACAGTGTAGGCTAAAGTGCACTTTCATTTTACTTTGCAAAAGTAAATTCATATCACGGTTTCAAGTAGCTTACACGTTTAGAAGTACAGGTGCAGCTCAAAAAATTTGAATATCGTGAAAAAGTTTTATATTTTTTGTCACTCATTTCAGAAAGTGAAACTCATATATTATATAGATAATTTTTTTAGCTGCACCTGTAGTTAATAAATGGTAGTAGTCTATACTTAACGTTTACTTCCAGGAAATACATAAATACAGGAAATACTTTAAATACATAGGTCTATCTATTTTTATAAAGTTGTCTACTTAAAATATAGTCTATTTTAAAATAAACTTGATGTACTTAAGTATACTTTTAAAAATAAACTTTTCTGTAGGCTACTACGGTTTTGTAAGTGATATAATTCTAGCAACTAATCTCCGTAGTTATCTAAATGGTGGAAGCGATCACAAAGAAGATTATTTCTGGAGCGTGCCTCTGTCTCCGCACAATCAAAGGAAACGCCATGTTTGCGAGGAAATAATTTTATGTGCGAGTGGCCTGTAGTCGTGACACTTTTATTTGAGTTTTTCGGAGCGATGCATTTTCGTGAAACCCGTTTTGACAAGAAATTGCGATCTGCGAGTGGAAAGTCGGGTGTAAAATAGTCTGTCATATTCAGGTTTAGCTTAATTTATAGTTAGATAGCTACCCATTAGGTATCAGCTATAAGCAGTGGTGGAAATCGCCAGGTTTTACTGGAGCCAGCTTTACCCTGCTACTTCTAGGGGGGTCTGGGGGCATGCCTGCCCCCCTCCCGGAATTCATTTTTTGCTAAAACACCTCTAAATCCTTGTTTCTGGTGCATTTCTACCCTTGAACTGACCTTAGAATAATCACTAAAAATGCTTTTACATACATTGATCAATGGTTGAGTGTAGCCTAGTGCATTTTGTGGATTATTGTTTTATCTGGGTGGCTTTTTTTGGTTAAAATTGCAGATGAATGCTCAACTATCTTCCTTTTAAGCTCAATTTCAAGATGTTGTGAGGACTGAGCACACAAGACACTCACTAGCAGTCTCTTAGCTGAACAAAGTTGTTTTGGTTTGTGTCTCTGGCCTTTTTTTAACAGAAAAAAATTGAGTGTTCCTTTAAATGGTGCTGAATTTAGTCTGGCCCCTCACCTGACACCCAACTGGATATGGTTAAACCTGCCAAGGCAGAAACCCTTCCAACAGAGCATGCAGGATCTCAGAGGCGCACAAGCTTCCCCACCAAAGACAAGGTAACGGCACATGGGGAAGACCTATCTTGCCCTACACTTTGTATTGACGGTACACTTTGTCCTCTGTCCTCTTCATTGGACCCTATAATGCCTTGCCCTATGCTTTCCCTAATCTAAACAGCCACAGCAGTAGCTCAACAGGGACTCACCAGTAATTCACCCACAAAACATTGTTTCATTGCAATTTTTATAAACCTCAGTCATTTTTCATAAAAAAGATCATACAAACCTCAATTTCAAAAAAGTTGGGGCAGTATGTAAAATGCACATAAAAGCAGAAAGCAGTGATTAGTAATTTTTTTTTTAACATATATTTAATTGAAAACAGTACAAATAAAAGATATTTCATGTTTTACCTTACGTTTTATTTTGTAAATATACGCTCATTTCAAATTTGATGCTTGCAACACATTCCAAAAAATGTGGAACAAGGACAAAAAAAAAATACTGGGAACATTCCACAGGTAAACAGGTGATGCTATCATGACTGGGTATAAAACGATATCAAAAGACTCTTGATTTTTTATTTTCAGGTACTCTTACAAGCGATACTATAACCTCTCTGCATTTGAATGGATATCTATGGGAATTGGCGGGTGGGACTAGATTAAGCTGTAAATTACACAGGTCATGGTTTCTCAGCCTGCTCTTCTCTTGTTGGCCACTTCCCTGGGGAGCGCTCTTGTCTCTTCCTTTTGTTTTCGTTATCCGTTTCGTGTTTAGGTTTTTTTTTCTGCTCAGTGTGTTCACCTGCTCAGCATTTCCTTTCATTATTTAAACCTCGCGTTTGGTTATTTAAACCATTATTTAAACCTTGAGTTTGGTAGCGGAAATGGCCTCATGGGACTTGAGCAGTAATATATGCGTTTCATATTGTCAACACATGCAGACAGCAGGTTTGACTCTCAGGGGCTCACTGTAAACTAGAGTTTTCAAACATTGTTTTTCACAGGGGATTGTGTAGTCATTGCCCATAATTTACATATGAATTATGAAAATAAATTAGTTTAAGGCATGATAATATGGCACAAGGGTTCTTTTTTAATCTAAGCCATTATTGGTGTTTGTGTAAAGTTTACATCTGGAGTTATATAAAGCTTTAAACAGAACAGGTAAAAATGGGCAACATTAGGGGGTTAACTCAATAACCTCATTTGATCAAATTGAGCAGCGCTCTGTGTGGATGTCTTAGTTGTAGAACAGTTGTATTGTGCAGAAACTGGACAGTGAGGTGTTGTCAGCAATTTAACTGTGCTGTTCCAAGTGCCACTGAATACTCCACATCTCAGAACAAGAGGATATTTAAGGGCATGGTCTCTATGGGCTCAGACCTGATACAAACAATAGCACTTTAACCTTGATCTTTATAGCAGCCATTTGCGTAAGCTACCCTTGTTAAATGCATTTTTTCAGGCTAAATATGTTGTCCTCCAAAATTGGAACAGAAAAAATAAAAAGCTGAAGTAATATACTTACATCATTGTGAAATATATGCCTTCATGAAGAATTTTTTTTTTTTTTTAAATCCTTTCGTCACAGCCATTTGAAAGATCAGTGCAGGCCTGTCTGGCAGTTTACAGTGCTTGCATATACAGGCCTGTCTGGCAGTTTACAGTGCTTGCGTATACAGGCTTGTCGTAAAACAATTTCTGCAAATAAAGCAGGAATGTGAATGGCGGCATTGTAGTTTCCAGGGAAACGAGGTTTCATCCATTAAGGAAGCAGTATCCAGTCCATATTGTGTTCTTTCACCCAAAAATTATTGAAGTCAAGGGATGATTAGACTGCTCAAGGGGGATGTTGTCCCTATGCTTCCAAGTGAAGCTAGCCCATTGCCTGCCCCTAGAGGCCACTGTTGGGATATTTTAGTTGATGCCCATTTAATAAAGATTCATCTGAGGTGTGTTGTGAATTAGGATATATATATAAAATATATATATATATAAAACTTTTTAATTAAAATGACTGAGGAGGCATTGCCTACCTTACCTACTAGAAGAAAATGGAAGATGGCTTCATGGATAGGTCAGGTAATGAGGTGCATCAATAATGAAGAAAACTTTGTTCAGGAAAGCTTGATTTTCATAAAAGCTTGTTTTGTTTCATTTTGTGAACTGTTTTTCACTTCATTAATTTGAATAGCCATTTATCATATTTCCATAAAAAAAATAATCAGAATTTTTTTTTTTCATCTGTTCATCGTGTATGTATAGCAATGTTAATGGTTGTTTCTCTGCCTCTCTTCAAAACATATTACAAAACCCAATTACAGTCCAAAATAGCCTTACATGCGCAATTATCCTTATATCCATCCTGGAGTTATATATTTGATTACATAATGGAACGCACATATAGAGCTCTGGGTTGTTGTTTAGGTTTAGGTATGTGGGTAGCGTTGTGTGTACGTGGTAAGAGTTTCACTGTAGCGTCCCCTGTCCCATCGCCACGGCAACAGTACAGGCGAGACGGCAGCAGCCATGCAGCGAACAGTAAATTAAAGCGACAGCCGTGGTGGACGACACCCTGCAACGGCGTGTCTGTGTCCAGGTGTCATGACAGCCAGGCTGGGGTTCAAAGCGGGCCCACCCCCTCGGTAACGCGGTGCCGGACAGCTTGTTTCACTTCCTCCGGCGCCGGGGAAGCCGGGGGACGGATCGCTGAGCATTGACACGGCCCCTCGAGCGTGTGGGCCACTGCGCTGTGATCAAGCGGCCCTCCATGCAGATGCCCTGCCGCTCCCCCATCTGCCCCTCCCCGAAGCTGTCGGGCATAGAGACTTCAACGCGCTCGCCCGTCCCTCACCTCAAGGAGAGCCCCACGGGCCTCTTCTGCCCCCGTACGTGGAGACGACGCCAAGCTCGCTTGCCCAGATATGCCAAGAAGAACTGCAATGATGAAAGGGGAGCCTCCTGTCCATCTGTGTATGGAAATTATTTTCTGATAAACCTAACCTTCAGTTAAACTCTCCTTGTATCTACAAACCCCAATTCCAAAAAAGTTGGTACAGTATGTAAAATGCACATAAAAGCACAAAGCAGTGATTTGTAAATTATCTTTTACATACTGTGTATTTAATTGAAAACAGAAAGAAAAGATATGTAATGTTATGCCTTATCAACTTTATTGATTTTTGTAAATATACGCTAATTCCGAATTTGATGCCTGCAACACGTTCCAAAAAAGACTGGGAAGTTCAAAAAACACTTTGGTGACTTTTTTCTATTGAACCTTATGGAAAAATAAGTCAGGAGAAACAACCCTTTCAGTGATCCATTCATATCTACTGTATATCTGGCAGCAGAGTGATAGTATGAGGCTTTGATACCTCAGACCCTTTATAATGACTTACAGCCATTTAGCCAACCATGGATTCCATACTATTCTCGTGTAATTTACAGCTTAATCTAGTCCCACCCCCCAATTCCCATAGAGATCCATTCAAATGCAGAGAGGTTATAGTATCACTTGTAAGAGTACCTGAAAATAAGATATCAAGAGTCTTTTGATATGCTTTTATACCCAGTCATGATAGCATCACCTGTTTACCAGTGGAATGTTCCAAACAGGTGTTTTTTGAACTTCTCAGTCTTTTTTTTCTGCCCCTGTCCCAACTTTATTGGAACGTGTTGCAGGCATCAAATTCAGAATTAACATATATTTATAAAAATCAATAAAGTTGATAAGGTAAAACATTAAATATCTTTTTTTGTACTGTTTTCAATTAAATATATGTTAAAAAATTATTTACAAACCACTGCTTTCTGCTTTTATGTGTATTTTACATACCGTCCGAACTTTTTTGGAATTGGGGTTTGTATATTAAAAGTTAAAGTGCACAGTTAAGGGTGAACACTGATGTACACCAGAAAGGTCTATAATCAAGAGACAAAGTAAACACTTGACCCAATGAATATGTTCTGTGAATTATGCATTCCTCAGAAATACATAGAAGGGTTCAATGAATACATTTGAATTTCCGTTGAATACATTTGAGCTTCCTGTCCATGGTGTCATTTTATAATAATATTAAGCACAGGCTCCCTGAAAATCATAAGGGGCATTAAGAGACTTAGGGTGAGTTGCACCAACAAGTTTTAAATGCATCTAAGATTAGAGATAATCAATGTTTCGTAAATCCAGGTTTCAAATGAATTAATCAAAGTTTAAAACTAGCCAAAGATGTGTTGCACCACTTAAATGTAATGGTAGATTAGTAATGATTAATGACTTAAACCTAGATTTGAATGTAGTTGCTTGGCAACTGTGACAGTTTAACAACAGAAAATAGTGGGGAATCAACAAGTAGGCTACATGTGTAGCTAGCAAGCTACATGTGTAGCTAGTGGTTTGTATTTATCAAACAATATAGCAAACTGTTTGGCTAACAAAGTAACCAATTATTGGACATGCTGGCAACAATTCTAAATTATCATTTTTAATAAAAAACATTTCAATTTATACAAAATTAATTTAATACAAATTGAAAATGCTGAAATCATAAATGATGTTCTGAAGCAGAAAAAGGAAGTTTGCTGTTGAATGTGAATACTAAATTTCTATTCAAGACATTCTTTAATGTTTTGACAAACAATTAATCATGAAGAAAGGAATGCAGGCATTAAATAGAACACAATTAAGAAAAATGATGAGAGTAACTGCAAGGAACTTGGCCATTTCACTCCATCCATCTAACAAAATGCTGCTATTTCTATTAATTAAACTACCTCAGCTGCCAGTTTAAAGTTAATCCCTAATCAAAAGTTTAAATCTGAGTTTAAAATGTTGGAGCAATAGGAATACATTTAATCTAGGTTTAAACAAAAAATCTAAACCAAGATTAAATTCAAATCATAATAAAATTTAGATGACTTTTGAACTAGGATTAGGAATTAGTGCAACAGGATTAACAGATAAGACTTGATTTAATCCAGTTTAAGAATTAACAATAAGGCTCTCCTCTTAAAGTTAGAATGGCAATGGGGGGTTTGACTTGCAGCATCCTTTTATTTGCATTCAGCAGATGCACGTGGAGAGAATTCAGCGCCTCATTTGTTTTACGGGGAAGAAGCTGCAAATCTGGATCCCTGGACTCTTGAGACCAGTGGTTATAAAGTGCAGTCATACATAGACTTGGCAGCTTGTAGTCACAATGAGGGTGTTCCCAAAACAGTTCGGGGACACAATGACCTTCATACAAATTAAGTCCTCATGGACTGAGGTTAGTGGGCTGGAGTCCACGAGAGCTGCTACTACCTGCTGTTAGGACTGGTGTTACATCACCGCTATACGTATGATACATTAGGTCTCTGTTATGCTAATTTGGCTTTTTCATTGTTTCAGCAAAACACTTCAGTTTAAAAACACTCAAGGCTACATGAGTAATTAATGCTGTTTAAGGATAATGGCCGACCAAGGACTGACACAAGCTCTGGTCCAGGCGACCTGAGAAACTGCAACTTGACGCATTACAGCTTGTTAACTTAATCACTAAATGACAGTCATCTCCTGACTTCTTATCACCCACTTTAAAATCACCCCTCCCAATAAAAAAAGACCATAGAAATGTCTGGATTGGGGATTAAAAAAAACAAATTGAACAATAAAAGCTCCCCTTATTTTTTTGTTTCCTGTTACCGAAAAGCACTGCGTTGATTGGTTGGAAGTTATGACCTTTGCGGTGTTTCTGGAAAGCTGGTCTTAAGAGCTACCGCCGTGTTGCCAGAGCTCTGCTGAAAAGGCAGGGCGGTCTGAGAGCAATATCGCACAGCGGGAGCGATCCGCGCTCACGGAACAGGAAGTTCATGGGTAGCAGCGGTGACAGAGCGGTCAGCGGAGGAGGTGAGAGCCAGGCGGCGTGCTGTGGCGGCAACTCTGCGAGCTGCTCTGAGAACGTGGCACGAGTTGCTCCATCAACAAATACTGTGTACAGTACCATTTTCCGGCTCAGAGGGGGAACGATAGAAAAACGATAGAAAATAACAGAGGGCAGGAAAAAATTTAAAAAGTGGAGAGAAAGAGACATGAGGAAAGAGAGGGCGTACTTGTTTCCATGTGAGGAAAAGAAAGGGAGAGAGGGCAAGAAATCTGGAGAAAAACAAAGGAATGGGTTGAGTGAAGGAGAGAAAGGACTGTTTTTCATCTCTGTGTCAGTAAGCTGGTTGGCTCTGTTGCTTATCTTTTTGATGAATCAGATGGAGGCTCAGATTCTAATGTCAAGATGGAGTCTGACAGCACTTTTCATTAAACCCCTGCCCCAACCCACCCCCCACCCATCCTCCTCATGATGGCGAACAATTTCTTTAATTACTCATAGATTTCCTCTAAATATGGCGACCGTTGGAATCCTTAATGACACCGCAGAGCATTAGAGGTTCCATTAAGGGGAAATTGTTTTCTCTTCACTCAAGGCGCGTGTGCCAGTATTAAGAGGAGAAATCTCGCTGTCTCGTGTCTCTGTCATCATACTCCATCAATCGCAGCGGCGAATCACTGCGCAACAACCGAAATGGCATCAAGGCGTATCTGAGTGCTCATTTGTCGCTGGAGTTCCTTCTGTCTTTGTCGTTTGTTTTTTCAGCTAATGAACACGTAAGGTTTTATCCCGGTTGTTTCACTCCTGATTCTGGAATGGCAAGCAAGGCCTGTTTGCATTACGGAGGCCACATGCACTTGTGCTGGTAGGGACCGGGAAGGTTACATTATACAATACATCATGGGTAGTGGAACCTTTCCGTACCCTGGAGTGATTTTTTGTTAATTTGTCACTCATTGGGATGAAAAGGTCCTCCTGTCTCTCCACCTCCCTAACCTTCCTTAAGACCTTTTCCTCTTTTCTTAATCTACCTTTACCTTTTCTGGCCTTTATCAAGTTCATTCCTGTCATTTTGGACTTACAATTAGGGGATGCAAATTGAGGCTAGAGGACCAACATACATTATACCAGTTCATTTTTAATAACTATTTATACATGAGTGTGAATTGTCTGATGCTCATGGATAATTTTTTCTTCCATTGAAAATGTACTGAAATCCATTGAAAAACGCAGAGCCAGTTATCATATATCATAATCACATAATCACTGGTTCAGACACATTTCTCTGCTTTATATATTTTCCTGTAAAGGCATTCACATTACATTCACTTAGCAAAAACAATATTATATATCCATATGTTTACTGTAGTTGTGCAGCAGCTTCAGGTAGCCTATAATTCTGAATGAAAGCATTTTAGTACTTGTTGGAAAAAGTATAGGTGAACATATAGCCTGTCAAGTCATCCATGTGGCCCAGTGTGAAATTTGGTTGTGAACAGATGTAGCCTGGAGGCACCTCCCACAGTTCTACATGCAGAATCATTGTCAGCCATTGGAAAGGTCTCTTTCACTGCCAAACCAAAAGCAAGAGGGTGTGACTTACAGACCACTACCATTTCCACTTCAAAAAGCAGTACAGACAGCATTTTCAGCATTCACTGAAGAAAAGGGACACACTAAAAATCAACTGAAGCGACTGGAAGTTTCCAGGGCTTCCACGTAGTTGCTCAAACACAAGAATGTAGTCAGGCTAGTGGTATGGTTAATCAGACCAAAATTTGAAAATGCATTTCAAGCACCACTCTCAGACTTTAGATTTTAGAATGCGGGCATTATAGCATAAAGGCTGCTTTACGAATAGTTATGTTTATTTTATTACATGGCTTTGTTGAATGCTCAATTCAGATTGGTCACTTCAGGCATTCTGCGGGCAAATATTTTTGAATAATGACCACTGTTATGGGTAGCAGACCGCTTTAACTTAGAACGCTTGTCATATCACTCTGCGGAAAGAAGCGTGGTTAATTTCCTCATTTTCTTGAGACTTGAGAGATAATATCTGTGACTAGGCACAGATGTGCGAACAGCCTGAGGAGTGATTGGTTTCCAACCAGTACAGAGAGGAAAAAGTGGAGCAAGATAGCTTACTGTCCTCTAATCCAGGCCATGGCAGCAAATCTGATGAGCGTCTTTCCTGCGTGTCACTACATGCTAACAACATCATGCTATTTGTAATTAAAAGTAACAATGTTGCCACTAACATTAGTAACATTGGGCCTAATTCACCAATCACTCTATGAACAAATTTGATTTTAAGACTTTCTTTAAAACGTTTTTACAAACATTTCGGGATTAACTGATGCTTGTGTGTGAGCTTGTGTTCTACCCAAGGAAAAAAATCCCAATTAAAAAAACATTGGTGAATGCCACAATGTTCATAAAAACGCTTTAAAGAAAGTCTTAAGAGCAAATTTGTTTGTAGAATGGTTGATGAATGAGGCCCATTGTGCTTTCAGGTGCGCCAACTGAGCAGCCTTGGCTAGACGCAAAAGTAGTGGCAAGAAACGTCGACATCCCCAAAGTTCCATTCTTCTTGTCTCACTTCACGAGCTAAACGGAAATGTTCAATTTAACAATTATAATACAAAGCCTTAATGACCAATCATGTGCTTTTTATGTGAGCAACCAATAGCCATTTGTTTTGCAAACTAAAAGCCTTTATATTATGATGATAGGGTTTTCGTTTTTTTAATGTATTTATTTGTCTTGCTAATCATTTTTACAAGAGCTTGCATAGCCTTTGTTGCTATGGAAGCAGCTCTAAATAGAATCAAACATACTTTTTTGGCGGAAGCTTGTAGACTAATAAAATCACTTTAAATGAATAATTTGTGTCAAAATATTGATTTCTTTCTTTTGTAAGGTGACTGGCCATGTAATAAGTGGTGTAATACTCTCCTAGGTGGTCAGCTATTGAAAAATAATGACCTTCAGAGAAGCAACCCTTGAGCTTTGTTGCCTCCGCGTCGGTCATTATTTTTCAATAGCTGACCATCTTGTATATTATCCCTTACTTAGTTCTCCCAATTCAGGGTCTGAGGAAAGGTTCAGGGGAATGATGTATCCATTCTATAATACTGTCATTACATTTAATTAGTCATGTATTCATACTGTGTGTGGGAATTGCTGTATGTAGTCTGCTTACATCAAATATTTACAGAAGAAATTCCACTGGTTTTGTATGCAGTATTTCATTTCTCACTTTAATGTACAGTGCATTGGATTAATGCTTATGAATATTAACTTTCCCTTTCAAAAAAGAAGAAAAAACAATAATAGCGTTCACTAAAAAAGTAATTAGTCCTGAATAACGGCCTATAATAGAAGCCTATTGAGGAAATTGAGTTCCGCCTCTGGGACTACCTCAGCTGTGTTGTTAATCAGTCTTACAGCTTTTTTTCTGGCAAAATTGTACATTTTATGTACATTTGGTTTACCTTAAAAACTCGCTGTAGCTAATTCTCCTCTGCCATGGTGGTTTTAGACTGTTGAATTGAAAACATGGCGAGGCAAAACAAAGCAAGCTAGTTGATTGCAAAGCAGAGAGAAAGCTACTTTGCAAAAGGATGTTGTGCAGAGGACATTTGATTATAATGGCGTGTAAGTACTTTAAAAAATATGCTTGGTATGAAGTGCACCAAGTATGAAAAAGAGCTAGATTTCTCATTGTTTAAATTCACTCCCATTTTCTGATTTGTGTTCCTGCCACAATAATTAAATCACAAATAAAATGTTATATTGCGTCATAAAGCAGAATTTGCTGCTAATCATTCAGAAGGCAATTACCGTAGGGTATACAATTCATATTCTATCTGGCAGTGAAAGAGCATTCAGCTGTTCAGATGGTTTTTTGACAGCCACATACAGCGTGGAGCCAAAATGGTGACACAAATCTAATCTAGTAATGTGAGATTGGATTTAATCAGCTAAAGCATGTTGTCAAATTAAATATAGTTAACATCGGAGACAGATGCCAGTGATGTGCTGTGCCCTTTCCATTCCTGGTAAAATAGTCCCTTGGTAGTATTACAAATTGGATCTAAACTGTAGAAGTATAACTGGTGTAGGATACAAATATTTAGATAATGAGGGGAGAACTAGTGACAAACTTTACAAACTACATATAATTTATGATAATGCTTCCATAAATAAAATATGCATTGCACACTGATGTATATTTGCTTTTATGAGACTATGACACACACACACACACACACATATATATATATATATATATATATATATATAAAACATTGTTTGTATAGATAATGTATGCATGACATACACTGCCAGGCCAAAAAAAAAGTTGCACACTCTAATATTTTGTTGGACCGCCTTTAGCTTTGATTACGGCTCGCATTCGTCGTGGCATTGTTTCGACAACCTTATGCAACGTCACAACATTTATTTCCATACAGAGTTGCATTCATTTTTGGTGGAGATCTTGTATTGACAACGAGAGAGTCAAACCACAAGGCTTCTCCAGCACATCCCAAAGACTTTCAATGGGGTTAAGGTCAGGACTCTTGTGGCCAATTTATGTGTGAAAATGATTCCTCATGCTCCCTGAACCACTCTTTCACAATTTGAACCCGATGAATCTTGGCATTGTCATCCTGGAATATGCCCATTGATGGGATAACCTGGTCATTCAGTACATTCAGGTACTCAGCTGACTTCATTTTATTGCTGCATAACGTTGCTGAGCCTAGACCTGACCAATTGAAACAACCCCAGATGATAAGACTGCCTCCAGAGGCTTGTACAGTGGGCACTATGCATTTGAAGAAGTCTGAAACTTGTTTAACTCAATTTAACTTTATCTAATGGCTTATTTGGATAAAACACCGTAAAAACACCCCCGGAAAGATGAATGGTATGTTCTGTAATTGTTTCTCAAGAAATTAGATAGATTGATTTGCTGTCCTGTATTAAAGTGCATCTATTTAAACAGGCTTATTCCAGTGTAAACATAAGTGACTGATAGTATTAGTATTGAGCTAGTTTTAGCATATATTGACCATTTAATTAGAAATCTCAGTATGTTTTTAACCCCCCCCCCCGCCCGCCCACACACACCCACACACACACACACACACACCACCTTTTCATTAAATCAGTTTGTGAAATTAGAAGCACGTTCTTTCTTTGCTTATTATCCACCCAGTTGAAAATGGAAAAGCACTGTATGTCTTGCGTATACACTCACACCAAGGAGGAGATTGAGCCAAGCACCTTTAAGCCAAAACAATTCTCTTTGAAACTCACTTGTTCTTTTTGACTTGAAGCGAAACATAAACTGAGTAATTGTTGAGAAAATCTGTAATATTACATCTTAAAGATGTGATTAAAAAGAAATATCACTCAAATGACCGAACCCTGGATATAAAGTGATGCTCTAAATTCCTTTGAGCTCCTCATAAGTGCATTTCAATTGTGTATGCACGCTCCTTAGCGGTGCTTTAGAGGTTATCTTTTCTATAAAGAAGGGTAGTTTCAGTGACGCTCTTATCTCCAAATCTCGGGTGCGTCAGCACATCATAAGAACAGGCCCCTTGCCGTGGCTGTCTGCCTTTGTATATTACTGCTGGCTGGAGGGGATAGGGCTTTGTCCATATGGCAACTGCCAAGACCTTTTCCTTGCGGACCCCGAAAGTTATCTTGTTTTGGCTGCCTGCCTCTCCTACCAGGACTATAACGAGATGTGATGTTCTGCTTGTGACTCCTTTGCCCGTGCATGAGGGATTCCCTTTCAGAGTGGCTCCACTGGCTTGTTTCCTTGACAGAGTTTCTGTGCATGCGTAATTTGTGTCGTCTGGTATCCAGTTTCTCTTTCTCCGATAACGGAGAAGCGCTACCTTTTCTCTGTGATCACAAGTAAATAATAATAATAATACCTTGTATTTATATAGCGCCTTTCTCGACACTCAAAGCGCTTTACAGTGATGAGGGGGAAACTCGTCTCTACCACCACCAATGTGTAGCACCCACCTGGGTGATGCAACGGCAGCCATTTTGCGCCAGAATGCTCACCACACATCAGCTGAGGTGGAGAGGGAGAGAATGATTTTTGCCAATTAAACTGGGGGATGATTAGGTGGCAGATTGAAAGAGCCAGGTTGGGAATTTGGCCAGGACACCGGGGAAACCCCTACTCTTTACGATAAGTGTCATGGGATCTTTAATGACCACAGTGAGTCAGGACCTCGGTTTAACGTCTCATCCGAAAGACGGCATCTCCTACAGCACAGTGTCCCCATCACTGCACTGGGGCATTGGGATTTTTATTTGACCAGAGGGAAGATTGCCCCCTACTGGTCCACCAACACCACTTCCAGCAGCAACTTGGTTTTCCCCAGGAGGTCTCCTATCCAAGTACTAACCAAGCCCACACCTGCTTAGCTTCAGCCATTCAGCAGGAGCAGAGTGCACGGTGGTATGGCTGCTGGCAAAGTGTCAAGTGTCAAGTGTCACCTACAACTGTAGACTCCTGTAATTTTGTGAACTGGAAACTTCTCACATGATATATTGTGTTTGCTTTGCCCTGTGTCAAGAATAACCATTATCAGGATCGTATTTAAGTTTCATTCAAATGCCTTCAAATCGAAGTGGGTATCAGCAGGTTTGACGGTCGCGGTGGGAGAATGATACATTGTTCATGTAGAAACGTAACAATAATCACACACGGCACGTCCAGTCGGGCTGACACTTGCCAGACAATTGCATTCATTATCTCAATAGAAAGAGAGAGAAAGAGAGAGAGAGAGAGAGAGAGAGAGAGAGAGAGAGAGAGAGAGAGAGAGCGAGAGAGAGAGAGAAACCTGTGCACCACTCACTCCAGGCAAATGGCTCACAAGGGAAGAAATTAGACCTGGTGCCAGACAGTGACCAGAGTCAATATCATTAGTCAGCTATTTCAGTGGGGCGAAGGCATCATAGAAGAGAAAACCGGAAGCACTCAGGAGCACATTAACCTCCATCATCAATTCAGACGTCCATTTAACGGCTTTGTACATTATAAATGTTGGTCCCTGGCAGATGGCACTCGAATGATACTGCCTTTTTGTGCCGAGGAAAATGTTCTGAAAAACTGTAAATTGAACAACAAATGCCTCCGAAAAGTAGCCTCAGCAGCAGACAATTTCACCGTGATATATAATGGCAGAGCTGTGAAGGTGCGAACGACTTCCTCTCCTTCAGAAGTTTCAGTTTTTTCCTCTGTCAGCTCTATTTGCCGAATTTGTACTTCAGAACAGAAGCTAAAACACAATGAAGCATATAACTGCTTTTTTCTCAGGCTCCATCGACATCTGCAATGCAATACATTCAAAACTATTTACCTTGTTTATTTCACGCATCATACTTTACTTCAAATGCAAACAAAAATCATGCAAAATACAAAAAGTCACATTCTACGCACGCGCGCGCACTCATACATACACACACACACACACACACACACACACACACACACACACACACACACACACACACACACACACAAAATACTTTCCCTTTTTGGTTTCTTTTTTTTTGGGAAAAAAATAAGAAACAGGTCACGGGGTTTTCGGAGCAACCGTTGGAGAATCTTTTCGTTTTCACACCCTGCGGTGACCTGGGCAGAGTGAAGCTTGTTCTTCACAGTCTTTCTTTTTTCACAGATGGAGGAGAGAGTCGGCCGACATCTCAGAAGGGGCACGGCAGCCACAGGGATTCGGACCCGGTCCAACTCCGAAAGGAAACACCCAAGGAACAACTACCCTCACTATGTGAGATGGAGAGAATTACTCGGGGTGAAGGCATCGTTACTGCCAAGCTAAACTGAAAGAGCAATGCTGAGCCAGAATGAGGAAAGTTTGCTTGAGAAAATAGTATAGAATTGGATCCGGAACACATTTAAAACACTTACAAAGTAGTTGAAATTGTTCTGAGAACAGAAAGAGCTTGAGGAAATAAATAACTTAGAATACTGTACGTACCAACATAGCAGAAAAGCTTGAGGGGAAAAGCCGATGTTTGTATTATGCTGAGTGGCCCAATATTTTAGGCATGAAATGTCATTTTGTGGATTTTTAGAAGACAACAGGGAGAGCTTTAATACATAATTCCATAATGCAAAAAAAATTATATATATTTAGATTATATAATTATAATAGTAATTTACTATTTGTTTTCAGGTCTCATTCTCTCCAGCAGATGAGAGCAGGTCTGAATCAGATGAACCCTGGTGCCGTCTGATGTGTTGAATCTTTAGAATGGGACCAAAGGCAAAGAATGGCTCCTTTCCTGCTATATGTTGGTACCCCGTTCCACCACTAGGGGGCCAAAAATAAAAGCGAGCCAGCACTTGACATGGAGCCTCAGAGGAGAGGGACAGACAGACAGAAGACCAGCTGTGACACAAACTGGCCTATTGAGAGAGATGAGAGACTGCCAACTGTTAACAGTGGTTGTTTCAAGGTCAGATATTCTGGGACAAGGGTTTTGAAGGAGACACAAGCAGCATTTGGCAACAAAGTGGCTGGAAATAAGATAATGTTGTGATTCAAGAGTACATGAAGAACAGGGAGAAGGGTCTAGCAGCAGAGGTCTAGATGAGTTTGAGAGGCCAGGCGGTATTGATAGGACAGGACTGAGACCAGCATGGAGTAGGAAGAGATATATGGATGCCCGCAAGTAGGTGGATGCTGGGTTAGTACTTATATGGGCGATCTCCTGGGAGACATAACTAGCTGTTGAAAGTGTTATTGGTGGGCCAGTATAGGGAGATCTCCCCTCTAGGCCAAATTATACTCAATGCCCCAGTGCAGTGATAGGGTCACTGTGCTGTCGGAGACCATCTTTTCAGATTAACCTAAGATTACCTCTGACCGTGGCCATTAAAGATGAATTTAATATTAATTATATTTTATCATCTTAATTTTGTAATCAATCAGTTGATTATTACACTACATTGTTTGTTGAATTGAAGGTGCAAATGAAAACCGCCAGTCCTTGTAGCTGCCCAGGACCAGGGCTGCTGACCGTTGCTATAAAGAACTTCCAGACCATGAGATGAAAGGTTATTGCATATTAATGCAAGCCATTATTATTATTATTATTATTATTATTATTATTATTATTATTAGCTCCTCATAGAAGTTATCTTGCTCTTCATAAAAAGACTAAAATTGACACCACGCAAGTGAAATTTCACACCACAATTATAAAATGTTTTCCTAGCACCAGATAAAACAGAATAAAGAAAGTTCAACAGCAATGTGTTTCCACCTACACTACTGACAGGAGTGACTACTGATTCAGGCAAGCGGTGATGAGGACTGACTCACACACATCATTGTCAATGTTTCAGTAATGATAAGGGCTGACTGTGTCCTGTTAAGAGCATTATTGATCCCCTGTACATTGGATTTTAGTGTAACTGTGACCACTGGCATTACTGTCAGGTCTGCCTCCATTTTTTATTGGCATGTCATTACATGAAATCCATAACATGAAACTATGCTGTTAGAAATCACCTGTCAAAATGTATATACAAATTTCTCTATTTGTAAAGAATGTTAACGGGACATACTTGCAGTAATCATTTGATTCTTACCATTGATTTAGTAGGAAATTATACTGAAAATGTGCAATATCTTTAGATAATGGTCTGTCTGTGAAAATTATTGTAGCATCTAAGCAACAAGAAGAAAAGTATTTTTCTATAAATGGCACACAGCATTCTTATCAATTTCACTTGACCAAATATTTAAACAGTGAACCCAATCTGTCAGGCTTGTAATTAAAAGATAAAACACATAAATGATGACTATAATACTGACACCTTTGTTGCTTAGTCTTTCAGCTGTGTGTAGATGGCTCTCTAATCTAATGACATTTGAAAAATGGGCTTTAAATGTTGACTGGGTATCCAGTTTATCAGATCTGTCAGGTATATTGTTTAAAAATGTGCGCCCAGCTGGAAGCTACAATGCTTGCAAATAAGATCATTGTGTGTTACTGAATAGAAATGCACTGTCTACCACATACCTATTGTAGCAACACTAATTTTCCCTGAACATGACAGATTGTTACTAGTGTTCAGACAGACAGTGGAGAGGTGCCAGTCTGTCAAAAAAATTCAGGGTTAACATCATTTTGTTTGCATCTGGGACTGCCTTTAAAAGAGGTGAACCTGAGGTAATAAAGAATTTTGTTTGTTTTTCTGGCAATCATTAAAATGTTGCTAATTCTTAGATTTTATAATGTACATGGTAATTGATTGTATTATATTATATATGTGACTTTCTGAGGGGGAGACTTTGGCAAAAGACCACAAAGTAGCCAATAAGGCAATGCACAGAACATTTATTAATGCATTGCACTGGTGAACATATATTCCTAACACTTATTTTTCGAATACTGGACCTAAATGCTCTATTCAAAATACCCACTTGCATTCACCTTTTCATTTTTACTTTCAGTTCAATGCCTGCTTTTAGCAGTGCTGCTGGCCTTGGAATGTCTGTATCAAAGAGCAGAACAGGTGACATGTTTGATACAGACTCATAACAGTTTTTTTTCCCTCCCTACTTTCATCCAGAGATGTTTTGAACCACAGCCGTCCAACTTCCAGTCACAAAGGTCTCCTGGAGACAGTGTCACATGATGTGCATAGTAAAAACCTGATTGGATGAGAGAACCTGTGCCTGCTCGTGGTCACTACTTATCTGGACATACAGTGTGCAGCCAATGAACAACAGATGAAAATGGACAGGCAAAAGATAAGATACAAACCGATCAATACTTCAAATACTCGTCTCATGCATTAAATTGACAGCAGTATCTTTCAGGCCATATCAAAATATTTTACACATGTGCAAACAAGTTTTTTGAAAATAGAAATAACCTGTGCACTGACATTAAGGGTATGCAGTATATAGTTAAGAGGTATGTCCTCTTTCCCCTCAAAATGCTGTTTAATTCCTCTACCCTCAACATACTACTTTCAATGCACTGTTTAGACAATTAAAACTGTTGGTGTTGAGGAGGTCAAGGCACAAAATGGGGACTCTACTAATGAAGTGTTCACTTAAAGAACATTAATTAACTTGATTAGACAGTGTAGAACTTGAAGCTGGATCTCTGAATATATGTCAAGGAACCGTTTGATGAAAAAAGCACCAGATTGCAAGGTTACAAATGTGATATGGAGAAATAACTTGTTTCTCTGAAATATGTGAAGCTACCTGGGACTGACATCAGGAAAATGCAAGTTATCATTAGAACCGCAGCACATCTTTTTGGCATTTGTGAATATTGAATACCTATGGTGTCATTATACCACGCATTTCTACATTTTTGACTTTTCTGAAATATGTGACTTACAAATCTGCCACTGTTAAATAATTGGTGAAAAAAAATAATAATAACGAATGTAACCATTCCCAGCAAACCAGTTGAGCTAGACACCACCCAGTGGCACTGGATTGTTTTGACTGGGGGGCATGAAGTCAATCAGAACTATTATATAAAGGCTTTTTGATCACAGCACATGGAATCAAGCTATAATCAATAGCCTGCTAATTACAGAATAATTATGAGAGGTAAAATGCAATAATTCACATGGACTTATTGTAAAAAGTGACTGACTCTGTTGCAGGTAGAGATAACTTCATATTAATAGCTAAATAGATTGTTTTCTGCAGAGTGAACTTCCACATTTGGATGAAATTGAGTCATATATGTACACTTTAAATGAAATGTAATTGTTCTTATGATCATGCATACAGTTTTCATTATGCTGTTTTCAGAATGAACATGCATTGTTTTTGTTCATTAGTTGTTAAAAATCCAACTGTTGTACAACTGATGCACATTAACACTGTTTAACATGCCAACGCTTAATTGTATCACTTCTAATGTTAGACGTGGGGTAAAAAAACAGAGAGAGCATTAGAGAGGTGTCTCTGTGTGTCTATGAAAAGTTGTGAACTACATAATTGATTATAGATAATTAGGAAAGGTTCAATTTGACATAAATGTATTATTATCTAAAACTATTAGGGTAACTTAAACAAATTTGCTCATCATGTCCCAAAACTCCTACAGACACAATTTAATAATAGTTTTGAATTTCTAATTTTTGCTTGAATTCAAACCTCTGAAACAGGTTCCAGCATACAATAATTAAAACCCTCATTGTGCTACAGAACTGTGATTCATATTATTTTCCTATCCAGAAGCCCCTGCCTTGACCACTCTGACATTGAAGTCCTCGGGGTGGGTCATAGAGTTTTATTTAAATTGTAAAAACTCTGAAAAGATGAGAAATCCAATCTACAAGATCACTTCAGGAAAACAAATCAACTTTATTGGATGCTCACACCTTTGACAGATGCTATTAAAGAAGATTAATTAGTATGTGCATTACATGAGCTGGATTTGTGTGGGCGTGTTTTGAAGGGCGGCACAAAGGATGAGAATGAAGCTTTCACCGCATGTTTTCAAGGGCTAGAGCCAAATAAACTGAGATTTGGAAACTTGTTCCTCTACTTGATTGCTTCCTCTGTTAAAATTAACTTTCTATCTAAATATGCAATACCATTTGCTACAGTATGGAAGCATGTAGTGCTCAGCGAAGTAGTTCTGCAGTTATCGTACAATGACCGTAGGGCAGTGGCCCCTAACCCAGTTCCTGGAGATCTACCGTCCTGTAGGTTTTCACTCCAACCCTAACGAAGCACACCTGATTGTTCACCTGCTAGAGATATCATTTAGCTGCTAATAATTAGAATAAGGTGTGCCAAATTAGAGTTGAAATGAAAACCCACAGGATAGTAGACCTCCAGGAACAGGGTTGGGGACCACTGCTGTAGGGGATGTGACTTTCATTTATACACCGATGGATGAGTCAAGCTTCTCAAACACCCTAATAGATGGTGCCCGCATACACTTTCAATGAGCCATTGATTTGAGCCAGGAGCGAAACATTTCGCATCATTCATATCAGTCATTGATTGACAGAACATGGCAGCTTCTCCAGTTGTCTTCTTGAAGTGATCTATTATTATGGTGTCATGTACTATAGAAATCCATCCTCTTCTGAAATGCAGTGGGTAAAGCAAAATGTCTAGCCGCTTTCTTATTTCTTTGTATGAACTATAATAATGCTGTCTCTGTAACTAGGTTGGTCTCAAATCACAGAAATCACTTTTGATTTTGCAATCTCCATTTCAAGACTCTTATAGTGATTATAGGCATTAGTGACCTACATGTTCACATGAAGCATGCTGGCAGCTTATTAATACTCTTATTTTGATCTCTTAATCCCTGCTGAATGATATTTGAGGTTGATATGTGCATATGCTGTCGCTTATTTCTTATGAAAAAAAAAACATATAGAATGCCCTGCTAAAGCAAATTCAATGCACAGCATTAAGAACATCTCAGATACTATCAGACCAATGATAACATGCTTGGAATGCAGTATAGTCTATTTTTGATATTGATATGATCCATGAGCACTGGGAACGTACTGCGCCGATGAAGGAAAATCCCTGAGACTAAAAACTCTTTGTTTCAGGGAGACGTTTTTGTGATGTTTTGACTCGCAGTATTTACATTTTGCCTTGCATAACACAAAGGAATATTAGTATAAAATTAAGTGGGAGGAGACAAAGATGGTCAAAATGAGCCAAACCCATGGTCACTTTCGCCTGAAAACTATGAAGAACCTCCAACTGAGTTGTGTTTAAATGCGCTAGGAAAAGTAATCCTTCCTTTAGTCAATCCTCCGCAAGCCTGCTTATCTGACTCTGAATATCATATTGTGTTGGACATTACCGATATTACGGAGATGTAAAATTGCTTGGTGCAATTTCAAACAGTTCTGATGCGATGTTTTCTCTGAGAAAGGCGAATATCATCAAATAGATTTTCTTTTTTTTTCTTTTTCCCAGAGGCTTCTGGACTGAAACGTCTCTGACAGAGCAGGAGAAACAAGTAGCCTACATATGGAGTTTTATTTGAAGCGCTATAAAACAAAACCGCATTTAATAATGGGGAGAGGAGATGAAAAGCTCAGATTAGTATCTCATTCTGTATCTCATTCTGACCCATCGCAGTCAAACGGCCCCCCGGTATTAACCAGCATTTATGAACCGTGATTGAGAATGAGCATGCCTTTACAACCTCTTCTATATTCCATCCACCCCCCGCTCAGCTGGTCAGAGTTGAGAGGGGGGGTTAGGTAGGAGGGAGCGATCGGAGAAATTGAATTGCGCTCCAGAAGCGACATGCATCAACAAAGACAATCGAGTTATGTCCTGCAGCCACGCATCAGACAGCACATCTCATACTAGGATTGGACTGCGATTAGCCAGCAAACTCCACCCGCCATCATTCTACTGGGTGGATTGACTTTTTTGTGCAGTTATAAGGAGAATGATCCATGCATTCTTTTGCTTTGGGCAGAAACGGAGACGGGGGAGACGTTCTGTGCACACAGACACACCTCTCTAATGCTCTCTCTGCAAGTGAACAGCCACGGTGACCATTTATCTTTATTGTGGCCATTAGTACAAATAACGGCTCTAAGTTTGTCCCTGTTTCCCGCCTTTGATTGATCAGGTTTATTTTTGCATGTTCTCATATGCACCTGTATGCAGTCTAAAGGAGGGTTGTTATTGTTTTCGAATTAATGCACACCCCACATTATGAATTGATTGATTCCTGATTTAATTTGGCTATTTTGTTTCATTTCATTATTTCATATTGATCTGCTGTGGTTTAACTGTAGCCTCGACGAGTGCGAGCTTCACATCTCATCAGCGGACGGGACTCCAGGGGGCTCAGAGACGTGGCCCTAAAGCGATGTCACTCACTCCCTCATACCTCCCCATGGTCAAAGTCCAGACTAATGGATGCGATCTCCAAGACAGCATGGCACATCAATCTATCTTCCTGGGAGACAGGTCCCGTTTGTCACACATGGATACAAGCCAAGGACATGCCTCAAAAAAACAGGCTTTCTACTCTCACAAATCATTACTCCAAAAATGCCATTAACTGTTTAACAAGCTGGACCAATTGATGGTGCTTATCGTTGTACTCTATTTGATCACCATTTACGTGGCTGTCTACAGATCTAGGGCTGGCATAAACATAGCCTGAGGTCTAGGAATTAGTCGTGCAGTACGCCACAGACTTAGGTTAGTCCTCTAATTTAATCTGGTCCATAAAGCTGTCTTACTTTAGTGCTAACAAAAGTCTGACTTAGATAGTTGAATTTTCACTGAATAATGGGTCAATTAAGACATTGAACAAACAGTAGAGCATATTAAAACTCGGTCAGTTAGTGTCCGAAACTCCCTCGGTACACCACTCTCTGTAGTTTAGAGCATTTACATTCAGAGGAAAATTATTTTACCATAATATTGTCCATCTTATGAGTCATTTGATAGAGCGAGCACAGTAACATGAGTTATTAGCTCTTAGCTGCATATTTTCAGTCTGCAGCAGCTAGTAACATTATACAGCAACCTACATTAAAAATGGAGTCAGCAAATGCTCGATAATTTATCTTCTGAACTGCTTAAGCTTGCATCATGTTGAATCGAAATTATATTTCAGCACCTAAAATGACTGTGGCATTTGGAATTTGTGGCATTTGAAACAAAACTTCTCCCTGAGTACATTCTCCGTGCTGTGTCTTTTTGCAGCTGTGGTTCAATGTAATTGCCAGACATCAGCATGAACATGGCAGGGGGAATCAAGCGGATGCGCTATAAACTCAGGAATTAAAAGGCTCTGTCTTCAGTTCCACGTGGCAACTCTGATTTTCCTTCGCCTCCCTTTAATGAGGATGTCAGAGTGGCCGTCTCCTCCGACCTCTCTCAGCCCGAATTCAATAAGCGCTCTATTAAGGTGGCGAGAGTAAATATTGATGTTCCTGAGGCATGTCTGAGGCTCGGAGGGAGAGGGGAAGGGCGGACGTCGCCGAAGAGGATATTTGCAGCCTCTCTCCTCCAACAGGTCAATTACAATTTGAGCAAAGCACGGAGGCTGTCGCGGCGGAGCAGCTGATCGTCCGCCGCGGAGGTTAATTGCCATGGCGGGAGGGTGATTGCCTTTCTCAGATGACCATTGTACACTTTATATAATGCGCTGATGTAAATGACATCCAGAAACTGCCCTTGAAGTATATGCATTACAGAGACATGCTGACGCTCGCAAATGCATTTCAGCGTAGGAGTGCAGTACACAAATTTGTCCTCGGAATTACAGCTGGAGCAATGCATAATGCTCACGTCCGGACCAATGAATTATGCTCAAAAAAAGTCTCAGCTAATACTGATTTATGGAAATATGTATTCATGATGGATCCCTTTCCTTGAGTTCCATGTCAGGGCACGAAAATTATATTGCTTATGAGTTTTCGAGTTACAGAAACTCTTTAGGCTGCAAACAGTATATTCAGACATTTTTCAAGGGTTGAATTCATGTCTTCATCCTATTCTACCAGTTCAGTCAAGATGCTATCCTAGTTTCTTGACTTTGGCTCACAAGGAGTCGGATATTCTCTCAATTCACTGAATTCATAACCTGTGTGATCTTTAGTTTGTGCTGCACAGATAAGACGGCCGCGTATGAACCTGATTGAACCTGTCTGGCAATTTCCCACCAGTGGTATCAGCAGGGCCACAATGACATTTGCAGATTGGTGAATGAGGGTGGGGGTAGCACATTCCTCTGAAGAGAAGGCTAACTATGGTCGTAACCCTGGCATGTCAAAAAAGTAAGATAATTGAGAGGGAAATAAACCACAAGACACTGAACAAGCAATTTGTCTTAAGAATGTTGACACAAAGAGTGCCAGTGCTCATCCTGCTGAACACTCCATCTTAAACAAGCCTAAACTGGCTTAAGCTGTGTTTTCGGCAATTCTACCTGCTGGGCGACCAGCTGTTTACCAGCTGACCAGACTATAGTCAGCCGGTCCACCAGTTTGGCCACCAGTTTACTCTACCAAATTAACCAGCTTTCACCAGTCACAAACCAGCTTTGACCAGCCACAGACCAGCTTTGACCAGTTACAAACTAGCTTTGACCAGCCACAGACCAGCTTTGATCAGTCACAAACTAGCTTTGACCAGCCACAAACCAGCTTTGACCAGTCTCAGACCAGTTTTGACCAGTCACAGACCAGCTTTGACCAGTCACAGAGCAGCTTTGACCAGTCACAGAGCAGTTTTGACCAGTCACAAACCAGCTTTGACCAGTCACAGAGCAGTTTTGACAAGTCACAGACCAGCTTTGACCAGTCACAGAACAGCTTTGACCAGCCATAGACCAGCTTTGACCAGCCACAGACCAGCTTTCACCCGCCACAGAACAGCTTTGACCAGTCACAAAACAGCTTTGACCAGCCACAGACCAGCTTTGACCAGCCAAAGACCAGCTTTGACCAGTCACAGACCAGCTTTAACCAGCCACAAACCAGCCACAGACCAGCTTTGACCAGCCACAAACCAGCTTTGACCAGTCACAGACCAGCTTAGACCAGCCACAAACCAGCTTTGACCAGTCACAGACCAGCTTTGACCAGTCACAGAGCAGTTTTGACCAGCCACAGACCAGCTTTGACCAGCCACAGACCAGCTTTGACCAGCCACAGACCAGCTTTGACCAGTCACAGACCAGTTTTGACCAGTCACAGACCAGCTAGAAATGTTGAAAACACAGCTGAAAGCTATGAATCCCAGCGGGTCTTCTTTTTCAGCAGGGTGTTGTACCATCAGGCTTGAATTCAGGTTTTTCCGCTACCATTTAGATTAAGACTGCTAGCCCTAGTCCCGGAGAGCCACAGTGTCTGCAGGCATGTGGTCCAGCACAACAGCTCATCTTAACTCATCTTGATTGAATCAATATAAATTCCCCAATGTAAACCCCCCCTCCCCCTGGTTGTCACAGTGGCCATGCTATTTTTATTATTTTTTTAAAAGGCGCTGTAAAATCTATTAGACTGTAACCCTCCAGGACAATAACTGCAAACCCGTACCCCGAACTGTACACTGGCATAAAGAGACACGTTTTTTCGGCTTCCACATCAAAAATGTGGCTACCTCAGCAAAATATCAGCTCTCTAATAACGATCAGCCTGTGTTGCTGAATTTGCTCTGGGAGACGGAGGTCCTACTTCATAAGGTGATGTTATGCCTCGCGACCCTCTGTTGAAATGTGACACACATTGCCGAAGACAAAAAAAGGCTCTGACACAGTTCTCCCGCAGGTGAGCTCTGACACCCCAGCTGCACCAAGGCCGATTCATCATTCTCCCCCCCTCGACACCTCTGTGCAAGGTATAAAATGATATAAACTGGGGGAAGGTGCAATGATATATACAGATTACTCGAACAGTAAGGTTTATATCTGATATAAAGTTGGAGTGTCACACCTTCAGAGCCGGGGCCAGGTCCATTCCAGGTCCTCAACTTTATTTGTCGCACTACTCTGAACATTGAAGTTTAAAAAGGATCTATATCTAGATGCCAGCTTAATGCATTTATTTGCATACATTCAATAAATTTAATAAAGAAATATCTGCACAATTTGTGCGCCTTACATGTCAGTTGAATTAACATCGGCAGTCCTGTTGACTAGTAACTAATAAGTCAATAACTAATATTCATAATATATGAAATGCAAATGATAGCAGAGAAAAGTGAGATGCATAAATCAGACGGGTGCTTTGACAGAAGAACCCTTCTATGATGATGATAGATCAATGTAATACCCCTCTTTGTTGGAGAATTGTTCTTGAAATTATCTTTTTAAAAGCAATATATATTTTCTGATTCCATACCTTTTATCAGCATATATTAAGTTATCCCTTATCTCTACAAATGATAATCCCAGCATATAATATAGGTGTAACCTGGATCTCACAGTGCATATAATATTGTCATAATACTCCCCTCTTCATCCTTCAATGCTGGATAAGGTAAGTTCCTTATAGTACCTTAGATGTTTAATAGTTTTAATTTGCATACATTTCGCTCAGTTCAGCCTCAGACTTGGCAGTATGAGCATATCTAATCCAACTGGTTTGCGGACGTTTTTATGACAAAAGTTTTTAGAAAACAGATCAGAGAGCCAGATCGTCTAAATGTACCCTTTGGACTGCTCTATACTTTGTTGCAGAGAAAGAAAAAGCCATAGCCCTATTATATTATTTTCTTATAATTTCAATTATATATTTTCCATGCGTCTGTGAAGAAATACAGTTTTTCAGCAATGTTTGAACTATGCCATACAGTCTACATAACACTGCCATAATCATGACATAAAACGTTATTAATAGACATAACAGCATATTACAGCTCTAGATGTCATATTGCTGTCATAATGTATGCAGTAAATTCTAAAGCACATTAAAAAAAACTGTTACTAGGCGATTGCTATATAGCCTACATTGTCAGCTGTCGCTGTCATGGGCAGTTATAACAGGTCTGTACAAAGAATAATTCTGTACATAAGTAATTTTTTGCACACTTCACAGCATCACAGCAATAACACACTGGTATAGAAAAAAATAATTAAGAAAACAAGAGCCATTGGAGTTTGGGTGCCAGGCCCTGTGTCTCTTCTCTTTGATGGATTTATTGAAGGGTTGCAACTGTAACTCAGTGCCACCTACTGTAAGTAGTGTAGACTATTTCCTGCCAAGACTACAGAATTACTGCAAAATTCACTTGCAAAATCCACCACCTCAAGTGAGGACTGACAATCAAAAAATCTCTGATTAGCTCAGTCATATTGCTCCCAGGTTTTGCATATTGAGTGCAAATGGACGTGCGATAGAATTGCTGTAGGGATAAAGGGAATCGGCCTTATTTTGATATGACGCCCCTCCGGGACGCATCAGTCAGTAGTCAGTCATAAACATCACCGTCTGAATATTGTGCAAATTCTTTATACAAAAAAAAAAAAATGAAATGCGAAGTAAACAGAAAAAATAGAACGAGCAGAACGCATTGAAATGCACAAAGCTCTGCTGTTTAACTGTAGCCTCAGAGGGCTCTCACAAAGCACTTTGAATATTAGAAGAGCAGCATGGTGTCTACCACATGGGTCACCTTGGCGCAGTGATAAACACTATATTCATTGTTAACCAGTCTCTAGTGGGTACCGCTCTGTTAATGGTGAAATGTGAAACCAGTATTTCCCACTATTCAAGACCTGCAGGCCACCCTCTCCATTCCTCAGATCTCTTCTGCCAAGAAGCTCTATCTCTATCTCTAGCTCTATCAGACTGGAGTATGTTATGAGAAAGGCCCGCTTAAGTATGCCACGGAAAGCATGCTTTCACATCCCTTATTGTAAATTAGCGATACGCCGCTGACCCACTTAAACGCAGACAGCTCCTTGCAGAAAAATCAATTACCAGAACAACAAGACACATAGATGTCAATGTGAAAATGCAACCCCAGGGCAATTAAATGAGTGCTTGGAGAAAAAAAAAAAAAAAACTAATGTGGCAAAGCTAAAATATATTTCTTAGGCGGACGTTTTTTATGGATGTGGACCGGACGATGTTAGTGAGCATGTCCTCCCCCTGTTTTTGACCCCGGGACAGATACAAAAAACATTGGTGAAGCCATGACATGACAGAGCACATGCTCAACTGAATGATTGACTAAAAGAAAAGACGAGAGAAGGCAGAGCGGCATTCAATATAATTATCCTTCTGTTTGAATGATGGATTCCTTTGAAACAAAACAACAACAAAAAATACATTTGTACATATCCAATAGACAGTGTGCGAGTAGTGAAGAAAACAAAAGGGAGGGGGACATTTCTCAAAGTCTTGCACTAGCATGCACAAGCACGTGTACGTGCATACTGTACAACACGTGCACACACACGCTTTACCTGAATATGCAGGACTCCACGTTGATTTTCAAGGCATTTTTGGGAATTGTTTGCTAACGGTAGCCTATAATAAAGTGCAGGAATCATCTTTACCATACACTTTATTTAGGTCTGTAGCATTTGGATGCAGCTCTCCTGAATTCGGCTGTTCCTGAATTCAGGAAAATTGCAAATATTGCAAGCAAAATTATGAGGAGTGAAAAACCCTTTCATTAGTCTGGAGCTAGCTGTGTTGACGTTGTTATCTTGATGTTATGAATAGCATAGACTATGTGTGTTGGCTAAGAGAGCTAATTAGAAGGCTACAAATTCCTCACCTTGGGCTACTACCTAGCTGCCGCAGGTTTAATTCTGGCATGAGACTACGGTTACCTAATTAGGACATAATTAATAAAAACACATTATTAGCAATAAATGGCAAGAACAATGGCATCTTAAAAACGAACATCTAAAAGGTAACATTTGGTTACACTGAGCAGTGTAGATGGCCATGAATATCCTAACATTTAAACTATAGCCTAGATTATAATTGTGACTAAGCAATAAACTTTTATTTGTTGTTTGTCAGTTATTATAATTCACATTCAGAATGAGAAACAAGTATCAGAGGGGGGAATAATAGCATCCCAGCCTAATGACAATTGGTCAAGCAGAAGAGGGAAGACATAAGCAGTGGATTTAGTTGTTTAAAATTACAATGACTTAGTTTTGGAATCTTGCACTAGAATAAGTTATTCTTTTTACAATAACATCTTTTGCAATTACACCTTTAAATAAATTCTAAGGAAAAATACAGCACACTGTTGATTTAATAGTTAATTAACAAAGACTTGTAAATTAGATGTTTGGAAGGTGGCCAGGGTGTCCGCATTGCGAAAATCCAAAATCCATAAACGGCTGATTAGTTCTGTAATCATCAAATCATATTTTTATGATTCCGCATTTTAAAGTGAGAATTACTGTTAAAAAATATTATAATTCACCTGTTTGTCATGTTGATCCACTTGAACTGCACTAAAAACAACCCCCAACAGCATGAATAATACAGAATAAAACTTTTGTTTGAACAACTTAAATCAGCATCAGTTTCACTCAAAAAACGACACATACCTTAGGACCCGCCTTAGAATCATGAAGCAACTGCAAACAAACACTAACATAATTGTAAAAGTAATACAGCATTGTTGGTTCTCTAGAGTAGCAGTTGTTAATATAAAAAGAAAAAAAGATAAAAACCAGAAGAGCCATGCTCAAAAGATACCTCATCTTTTTTGTTTAATTGTTCAGAAATGTAAAAACTCTGCCAGATGGCCTATCTATGAGATCTTTATCAGACCTTGGAATCATTTTAACAGCTAGATAAATAAGATGTTGAGAAAGAAATTCTAACCTTTGACTACGTGAATACAAGGATTGCATTCTAATACTTGTTTTCAACATCTCTTAAAAACCTTATTTTTTTCATCTTGACACTAAATACACAATAAACATAATGCTATATTTTGAAAGGTCCTGTACCACCTTGTATACAAAGGTGTTGTGTGGGGTCATTTGAAAATTAAAAGAAAATCCTGATATTACCAGCTGAAAGTCTGCTCACAATAGGAAAAATAAACAACAGAGCATTGGGCAGACTGGTATCTCGTCTTGGGTTATGGTATAATAAATCATATTGTTCTTATATTAAAACATAAACTCACTGATTTTATGGTTCAGTTAGAAATTATGGAAATGTTGCACCCAAATCCCAGGAAAAGAGTTGGAACAGGTAACTTAGTTTGACACCATTCTTACAACAAAGTGTGTTGTAATAATAAAATGAGTTAATCAATAAAGTTATATTTTCCCTCCTACATTACACATTGTTGTTTTTAGCTGATAAATGTACTGCTAAGTCAGGTTGCTTTTATTTTGCCTGCTATAGAATATTGTGTGATATAAACAATACAAAATTGTGTTTTTTAGTTGAATCTGAGTTGGTACACTAACCAAAACAAGGTTTGATTATTTACTTTCTAATAATCAAGTCTGATCTGGTGTATGCTAGTCTATTTGAAGTACAGTCTGGCACCCCTGGGCCAAACATGGTCCAGTGAAGGCTAGTTTTACCTTAGATCAGAAAATACTATATTTTGTGTTGGCTCTAAACCAGTTTTAGCCCTGCATCTGTGGTGTTGGCTGAGTTTTGGGCCAGTGTCAGCTGGGCTGCCCAGGGTTTGGGTGTTTGCAGGATGGCTTTTGGTTTCTATCCGGCAACCAGATTTTGGTCACATCTGGGCCAAAAGCCTTGGAGGAAACTGGGCAGTATCTCAATGCCGGAATCAGGCACAAACCAGGCCAAATTAAATTTGTTATCTGGATAGCTAAGTTGGGGTCAGCTGTTTGGTAGCAAAGAAAGTCAAGCAATTAATTTGATACAGCAGCTTGCAGATCATTGCTTAGTTGCTAGATGGTTGGTTAACACAGTAAATTATTTGGGAGTAGGTTACATAGCTACAGATTAACGAAGTAAATTGTTCAGACTGACAGCTTGCTAGCTAGCTTTATTTCAGCCATTATGGCCTGGATATCTGCTAATAATGTACCGGTAGAGAGTATCTCAAAGCTCTGTGCTGGCTCACTGATACGTGGGCCCATGCACAGACTTTTGGAAGGGCAGAGGCTCAAGCTGAAAAAGGGCACCACCTGCGTTCGCACGCAATGCCGTCTTTTCAAATTGCATTTCGCCACAGACCCCCTGAATGTGCACACTATAATTTAATTCACACAGACAACTTGGTCTTCAATATATATTTATCTTTGTTCTAGGAATGAACATTAAATAAATATTAAACAGGCAACATATAGAATCAATAAAATAAAGAAACGTGATAATAATGATAGAGAGTTATTCTCAGTAAGGCTATTACCCAAATAATAAAAATAATAAATACATTTTTGCATCACAAGATTGTGCACATTTTATTGACATTTTTAAAAATTGTGGATACATTCATTCATGATATTCATGGAAAAGATGTGCAATCCGCAGATTTAGTAATTTAAACGATTTTGAATCACAGGCTTTGTTAGATAGCCCTTATTGCAGGTTGTGCTGAAAGCTAACACGGTACAAAGTGCTGTATCTTTTTTCGTTAGGTATATTTAGTAATTAAGTAAGTTGAATTCATTGTTTAATCTCCCTAACAAGATGTGAAGAAGCTGTGTTTACCTGCCGATTGATTATTCAGATCATTGGCACACTTGTTAATCAAGAAAAATTAATGGAAACTGGTTGAGCCCAATGATCAGTTTAAAGGAAAGTTTTCTGTCATATTTTCAGCTCACCAGCCACCTACTTCAAACCCCCTGTCTACCTCACTGCCCATGTCCTGTCAATATTATTAAAATGTATTAAATATAGTGCGCCAACCTCGCGGTCACGTACTATAGGCCTAGGCTACAAAAGTGGGCTGGTGATATTTAGCTAGCTTGCCTGAAGGTAACTAACTTAGATGAATTAAATGAATTAGAACTTATAATTAAAGCTGCTAATGTATTTGTTTGGCTGAAATAGTAGGATATTGAGGGCATTGCTTTTACTAGTGGTTTCATCATGCTTACCACTTTCTCTACTGGTCAGGAAAGGCAAGGCGAACACAGAGCAAGGCATCGTTCACCACGAGCCGTGCACACAGGAGGATTGTCAGCCTCGGAAACGAGGGATGTCGAGATGCAACATTTTATGTCGGTGGAGTCTGTTCTGAGGTGCGCCCTGAACAATGCTTCTCAAGGTGCAACCATTTAGGAAATGGAGACAGGGCCGCAGCTATGAATTCTTGGGCCCAGAACAAAACATATTTAAAAATATTTAAACATATATATTATTTTTTTTACAAAATATATATCTTATAACATATAAAATATCCCACAATATATTTTGTAACAAGAAACTTTGTGAACACTCTGTGACTGAAGGCAAAAGAGACAGAGGCGCAAGCCTCACCTCAGGTCTATCTGTGCATGTGTCTGGCAATATACTTGTAATATTTTACATATTGGATAGAAATATGTTTGTTGTCCGGACGATCAGCTGTAGTCACATGATTAGCTGTTTGCAAGGCTACACCTTATAGCCTTAAAGCAAACAAAACACCTTTTAACCCTTGTGTTCTGTTTACTTATTAGCACCTGTGAAACTGCTAGTCTGGATCAAATATACCCAGGACATTACAGGGATTTCAAGCCAATACAGAAATAAAACATATGTAATGCAAATACTCAATATATATTATCTTTATCTCACTTCAAAACAATATACACTACAGTGACCATGTGTATTTATTACGTACATTTATTTTTTTGTGATGAAGATGTGATTTATATACGTACACTATAATGAAGGTAATTGGGGGATGAGGTAAAACAAATACACACGATGAACAATACAAAACAAAACAAGACAAATATACACTGGTTATGAAATACATCTCTCAAAAGTGTCATTCTTCTTTTACTAAATTTGGCCCAAACCGAACACAAGGGTTAAATAAGTTATCAGCTACTTATCATCAATGTTGTACTTTCTGCTGTATTAAAGATAGAACCCGATAAAAGTTTATTTATGAAGTCAATGCCACACTGATCCACCCAAAAACTGCAATGTGAGTCGAATGTTTCCTTTATCCATATAAAATGTCTTTCCACTGTAGCAGTTATTTTGTGAGGTTAAATCCAGGCACAAACTTTCAGCCATTTTTAAAGGGGACACCACGCATAGAAAAGTATACTGTTTTTAGGAACCAAACAAAAATACATTTTGCATTTGTCAAAAAATATATAATTTTTGTCATTTGTATAGTGTAGTATTTGAATATCCACATTAATATTCAATTAAATACTTGGAGACCTAAATATTTTATAGGTGCAGCATTATATCCCACAATACACTGCTAATAATTTTCAGTGTTTCAGTCCTTGCAGAGAGAAGGTTCTTCTTTTGGAACTATCTAGCAAGTATCCGATGTCATAAAACTGTTTTATGAAGAAAATGGAATTTGAAAATGTGTAAATGCCCTGTTTATAGGCCTACCACACAATGAAATAAATATATAATATATTTATATATAAATACATATTTTGTATTTGAAATATAAAAACAGTCTGCTTCCTTTCATCACACAATGTCCTCAGAAAAACAATCAAGCAAAACATTACAAAAATGTAACAATTATTGTAATACCCTTCATTTCAATGAACACAAAGCATAAATATTTTTCCTTATCTCTGCCTCATCATGTAGTGCAGTCCTTACTTCTGCTTTGAAAATTCAGTAATGGATATTGATCCTTATGAATGAACTAAGAGAAGATGATTGTCCAAGTGGGAGTTAGGCCGTGTGTGATTGTAATTATGAACCTGAGAATGCATAACTTGCCGCTTTTTCAGATGTATAACATGGCGGTTCATTTGGTGGGTGGTAGTCAAAGAATGGCATAGCTACATTAAAATCGCCCCCCCCCCCTATATGTTTTACATTAATCCTCCAATTGGTTTCTCCCATCCATTCACCCATGAAATTGTACACTCTATTTTCTCCCCTCTTCATCTTGGACTTGCCCCATAAGTGAGAGATTTACCTCCATCTGCCAACTCGAAGTAGAAGGGAGATTTCTGGTCAAACCATTTGTGTGGAAGTAATAGGGATTTTTTTTTGCTTTTAGAGTCTCCACAGCCCCCCGATCCCAGACTATACGGTAGGAAGATAAGACAGTCACTAATTCAGTTGGAGGATCTCAGTGCCTTTGGAGGGATCCATAACAATGATAACCCAATTGTATGAGGTAGCCATCCCCATGTCAATTATAAATAGAGCCAATATCTGTGGGTCTGAAATTACAGGCTACCATTTAGCCATTGACTGCTTCCTCTCTATACATTAGTGAAGACAGAGCGTGTACAAGGTTGGCGGTGAGATGGAGAGACAGAAAAAGAGAGAGAGAGAGATGGAGAGAAACGTGCACAGCCAAAGAAGCCCCTTTGGCCCCCTTACTAATGTTATAATCCACAAAACAATTTTGACAATCAGCCCTGGGGGGTGATCACAGGGCTCTATTTACGCTGCTTGACACCTTCCTGCTCTTCAACAGCACCGATCTAATTAATAGATGTTAAATGGGCGTCTGGCAAATGGCGCATGCAAATGATGTGTTTCCAGCTATCTGAATTAAGTACTTATGCATCCTGCTGCAGGCTCTAGCACATAAATTGGCCCTCTCCTTCTCACCCATCCATCCCCCTGTTCTGCCTTCTTCCCCCTTTGCTCTGTTGAGGTGAATCCAGTCTGATTAATGAAGTCTCATTTAGGTTCTTTAGCCGTGGAGCACAGAGTAGTAAAGCACAGGAGACCAGTGTGTATTCAAATATATATGACAGAAAAAAACGGAAAAAAAACATCAAAGCTATTTTCCCGTTTTGGAAGAAGAAAATCCATAGCTTAGTGAACCTTTTTTGTAAAATGTAAACGTCACCATCACTTTAAGTTCTAAGAGATGGCATCAATATATGTAATTGAATATTATCGTGTAGCCTATTTTATCAACATTTTTACTGTGTCAGTACAGATTGGCAAGATGATGAATTTAGAAAGAGTTGAAATAGTCAAATAGAAATGTGATCTTCATAAGCACTACATAAACATTCATAATGCTTATGTTGTTAACCGCAAATAGAAATAAGATGTTTCATGTCACCCTTGATGTAAGGGTTTAGACTGAAGGATAGGTAAAATGATATTGTATGCAGGCTATTAACTGTAATTTAATCATTTGTTTATGTTGGAAAATAATATCACCTGGCAAAAAATAAATACATAGAAATGAAATAGCTTTGGTAGTTTTTTGTTTGATTATCATGTTTTATTAAATTGAAAATACAGTATACATAATGTAATAATTAGAATGATGCCGTGCTGAATTGAGCACTGCCACGCTTTTCATCGTCATGTTAGCTCTTATTTTGTGACTTACATGTGCCATCTGAGCAGATGGTTATATGCAAACAGGCTCTGTTTTTTATGTTATTACATACACAAAACCATTAATGAATAAATGAATACTCATTATATAGGGCATGTTTTAAGCAGCTGGTAAACAGATAATATGGAGTAAACAAATGAAATTCATTTACATTTTGATATCTTACATTTTTAAAACTATACTAGGCTACTTGGGTTTTATTTCTGTGATTGGACCTGTTTTGGCTGTGGACATTTCATCTGGGCCTTACACAGACAATCAGTGGTAGGCAAGTATCTTCAGCCATGGCAGGGTGCTGTACATTAGCCTACATTACCATTTGTGATGCTTGTAGGTATGATTTTTAAGGGGTTAGCCTACATTAGCCTACATTACCATTTGTGATGCTTGTAGGTATGATTTTTAAGTGGTTAGCCTACATTACCATTTGTGATGCTTGTAGGTATGATTTTTAAGGGGTTAGCCTACATTAGCCTACATTACCATTTGTGATGCTTGTAGGTATGATTTTTAAGGGGTTAGCCTACATTACCATTTGTGATGCTTGTAGGTGTGATTTTTAAGGGGTTAGCCTACATTAGCCTACATTACCATTTGTGATGCTTGTAGGTATGATTTTTAAGGGGTTAGCCTACATTACCATTTGTGATGCTTGTAGGTGTGATTTTTAAGGGGTTAGTCTACATTAGCCTACATTACCATTTGTGATGCTTGTAGGTGTGATTTTTAAGGGGTTAGTTTACATTAGCCTACATTACCATTTGTGATGCTTGTAGGTGTGATTTTTAAGGGGTTAGCCTACATTACCATTTGTGATGCTTGTAGGTGTGATTTTTAAGGGGTTAGCCTACATTACCATTTGTGATGCTTGTAGGTGTGATTTTTAAGGGGTTAGTCTACATTAGCCTACATTACCATTTGTGATGCTTGTAGGTATGATTTTTAAGGGGTTGCTGGGCAGCTCGTGTAGTCTTGACTGTGGCTAGCAAACCATTAATTGGCTGGCACCTAATTGGCTATTCGCCTGGGGACAGAGCTTTTCTGTCGGCAGGATTCTCCACACCTCATCACTTGACTATGTTTATATGTGCCGGTAGGTTGCACTTGAAGGTTGCTTTTCCGATGCAATGACTGCATGGCTCACAGCTGAGCACATAGTGAAAAACAAGTGACAGCTGGCAGCACACACCTATAGGAAGAGAACAATTTTCTATGTGTGCTCTCTTAAATTGATGGAGGATGTTGCAATGACGAGACAGGCCGAGAATATGACTGCATATTAGGCGTTCAACAGTGGGTGAAAAGAAATAGCCAATAATATATTTTATATTTCTATAAAAAAACATTTATTGTTAGACAGAAATTGAGTTTTCTATTCTCTGTGAGAGAATATGAGAAAATGAGAACAAAAGAACAAACATGGGCATATGAAAATATGAGTAATTAATGAAGCTTAATGATGGTGCCGAATGTAGGCTATAAGACATATTTGAGGTAATGCGCTGACAGTACAACAAGTCACATTCAGCCGATATTTTTATCCAGAGCAAATTGCAGACTACTTACAGTCCAATTGCACAGCTGCACTGTAAAAAAAAGTTGAGAATACTCAAATTTTCAAGGCAACTTTTTTCAATGCACTAAACTATTATTCTTTTTTAAATTTTATTTAGATTTTTAAGTTATGCCAACCAATAGTTAATTGTTAAGAAAGATTACATTTCATTGTTAGGATAATGTAATACAAAATACAATTTTTGTGTAATTCAAGTTTTTATAACAATTAAATGTAAGTTTTATGACAAAACAAATGAATGTTAGTTGGCATAACTTGACATAAAAATCTATTACAAGCTCAAAACTCTGAGAATTCTCAACTTTTTTTTGCAATGTTGATATTAGGCTATTGAAGCAATTCAGGCTAAGTAAATTACTCAAAGATAACAGCAGCAGCACCCCAGCTATTTAACAATCATAGCACACTGAAACCCTATGAAACGCCTTCCCCTTCATATAAAGGAAGTTTATAGATGATAGGACCTAAATGTCCACATTTGCCATTTGTGAATACTGAAAGCACTTTAAACTTCATCGCACTCTAATAATAAACATGTTATTTACCAGCTTTTGGTTGGTATGTATTTAGAAGTTCTTTGCTGTCTGTTTTACATGCCAACTTTAACCCTGGAATCCATAAGCATGATTGACATCTTGGGTAAGTTTTTTTTTCCTGTGCACATATACAATGGTAATTATATCAGGGAAAGTGCCCCCTCTGGCTCTGACAAATAGATAGAATTTCCAAATTAGGCCTTCACTGTTTTTACTGAGCTCGATACACCATTAAATTAATCTGCATACCAATCCCATTATAGGTGTTGCTAAACACTTCATCACACGCAATCAATCTGCTAAACTGCATTTTATCCACTGCCTGCTATCATTCATCACATGTGCTAAACCTTATTCAGAAGGTGTAACACATGCAAATAAATTGCACATTCAAATGACATGCTGAATACAACTGTGTAATTAAACTTTCCATGCAAGTGCATTTCAACATTAACCTGTATCAGCCATGTTCAAATCCATATTCAATCAGCAAATGTATATATTTTACTGCCGTGCAGTTATAAATTCCATGTAATTAAACTGGAGACAGGCAGCATTAAACATCATTGTAATCGCTATCTTTGAAAACACAATAAGTATTGTTATTTACCAGGCAGTGAACAATATAATCATTTGTCTTTGCTTTCTTATTTGAGCACCAGGTTTAGTAAAGAAACCAACGGTGCTTTCTGCAGTAATTCCCCCATAATGGTCTTACAAGCTGTCATTTAAATGCTGCCTCATGCAGCAATCACCAGCTCAAATATATAGATGATATTTGCACCATTCTTTTTTATTCAACATTACACGCAGAAGATTTCTCCATTCCTCAGACTCAGTACTTTTATTTCAGGTGAATACCACCGTTATGAAGTCTAGTAAATAAAGTTTTTGTAACATATTGCAATTAAATTATAGTGTATGTGCATAGTGCATGTACATTTCTCCTTTTCTGTAGCTCAGAGAACAGGAACAAAAAAAAAAGTGATACTAAATTAAAAAATGTCCCTGTGTTTATTTCAATTTATAGTTGTATGCTTTTTTTCCTATTCATTTTAATGTGTACTATACTGACTTGTTGACTACTTGTCTGAACTATGTGGCTGGCGTAAAAATGGATTCAATTAAATGTCTGGAATAGGGTGTTGAATACTGGGTGAGTCACAAACAGCCAAAAAGCAACTGCTACAAGAGAGCAGCGGGTAAATGAATCAATGGAGCTACTCTGTCATTGGCAAATCACAGTCCTGCTGGAACCACAGCAATGACCTTTCCTTAAATAATTTTCAATCATATATTATAAAGTGCACATTTACAGATTTACGAGTTAAGTGAATGCCAGCGCACTGCCATCCTCTCCTCTGCAGTACGAGCCGCGTTTAAATGTTATGAGAGAGATGATATTCATCATTAGAGCACCATTATGCAAGACTCAAAGAACACCTCTGATGCAGATTCTATTTTAAAAGCACTAGCTTTTAAAAAGTTTTTAGTATGGACGCTAGGGACATGTCCCTACCAATGTCAAGAATACACGAATTGTCCCTACCAAAAATTGCAGAGTGAAAACTGTAGTTATAGCATTATAATTCAAAAACTCATTGCGGTTTATTATATATATATATACAGTGCCCTCCACTGTTATTGGCACCCCTAGTAAAGATGAGTAAAAAGGGTTATAAAAAATTAACCATTTGGTGAATTAGCTTAATCTCACACTGAGAAAATGAGAAAAATCCAACCTTCAATTGAAGTAAATTTATTATGAGAAAAAAAATTCCTCATCAAGAAATAATTATTTTTAACAAAACCACGTGTGCCACAATTATTGGCACCCCTGAATTTATATATGGAATAAAGTAATAATTTTTATTATTTGGTCGTATATCCTTTGCATGCCATGACTTCCTGATGTCTGTGACCCGACAACATCTTTCTATGTATCATCAACATCAACAACCCTTCTATGTATTTCTGAGGAATGCGTAATCCACAGAACATATTCATTGGGTCAAGTGTTTACTTTCCCTCTTGATTCTAAACCTTTCTGGTGTACATCAGTGTTCACCCTTCTTAAGCCTCTGTTCATGTGTTCTGTATCTTCTGCATTTAACTTTTAATATACAAACCCCAATTCCCAAAAAGTTTGGACGGTATGTAAAATGCACACAAAAGCAGAAAGCAGTGATTTGTAAATTCTCTTTTACATACTGTGTATTTAATTGAAAACAGAAAGAAAAGATATTTAATGTTTTGTCTTATTAACTTTATTGATTTTTATAAATACAGGTGCAGCTCAAAAAATTTGAATATCGTGTAAAAGTTCAATATTTTTTGTCACTCGTGTCAGAAAGTGAAACTCATATATTATATAGATTCATTACACATAGAGTGAAATATTTCAAGCCTTTATTTCTTGTAATTTTGATGATTATGGCTTACAGCTAATGAAAACCCAAATTCAGTGTCTCAGAAAATTAGAATATTATATAAGATCAATAGAAAAGGATATTTTAAACAGAAATGTCAGCCTTCTGAAAAGTATGTTCATTTCTATGCACTCAATACTTGGTTGGGGCTCCTTTTGCATGAATTACTGCATCAATGCGGCGTGGAATGGAGGCGATCAGCTTGTGGCACTGCTGAGGTGTAATGGAAGCCCAGGTTGCTTTCATAGCGGCCTTCAGGTCATCTGCATTGTTGGGTCTGGTGTCTCTCATCTTCCTCTTGACAAGGAAGATCAGGCGAGTTTGCTGGCCAATCAAGCACAGTAATACCATGGTCATTGAACCAGCTTTTGGTACTTTTGGCAGTGTGGGCAGGTGCCAAGTCCTGCTGGAAAATGAAATCAGCATCTCCATAAAGCTTGTTAGCAGAAGGAAGCATGAAGTGCTCTAAAATTTCCTGGTAGATGGCTGCGTTGACTGTGGACTTCAGAAAACACAGTGGACCAACACTAGCAGATGACATGGCACCCCAAATCATCACTGACTGTGGAAACTTCACACTGGACTTCAAGCAACGTGGATTCTGTGCCTCTCCACTCTTCCTCCAGACTCTGGGACCTTGATTTCCAAATGAAATGCAAAATTTACTTTCATCTGAAAAGAGGACTTTGGACCACTGAGCAACAGTCCAGTTCTTTTTCTCCTTAGCCCAGGTAAGACGCTTGTGACATTGTCTCTGGTTCAGGAGTGGCTTGACACGAGGAATGCAACATTTGTAGCCCATGTCCTGGATTCGTCTGTGCGTGGTGGCTCTTGATGCACTGACTCCAGCCTCAGTCCACTCCTTGTGAAGCTCCCCCAAATTCTTGAATGGATTTTGCTTGACAATCCTCTCAAGGCTGCGGTTATCCTTGTTGCTTGTGCACCTTTTCCTACCACACTTTTTCCTTCCACTCAACTTTCTATGAATATGCTTGGATACAGCACTCTGTGAACAACCAGCTTCTTTAGCAATGACCTTTTGTGGCTTACCCTCCTTGTGGAGGGTGTCAATGACTGTCTTCTGGACATCTGTCAAGTCAGCAGTCTTCCCCATGATTATGTAGCCCACTGAACCAGACTGAGAGACCATTTAAAGGCTCAGGAAACCTTTGCAGGTGTTTTGAGTTAATTAGGTGATTAGAGTGTGACACCATGAGTTTCCAATATTGAACTTTTTCACAATATTCTAATTTTCTGAGACACTGAATTTGGGTTTTCATTAGCTGTAAGCCATAATCATCAAAATTACAAGAAATAAAGGCTTGAAATATTTCACTCTATGTGTAATGAATCTATATAATATATGAGTTTCACTTTCTGAAATGAGTGACAAAAAATATTTAACTTTTTCACGATATTCTAATTTTTTTAGCTGCACCTGTATATGTTAATTCCGAATTTGATGCCTGCAACATGTTCCAATAAAGTTGGGACAGGGGCAAAAAAAAAAGACTGGGAAGTTAAAAAAAACACCTGTTTGGAACTTTCCACAGGTAAACGGGTGATGCTATCATGACTGGGTATAAAAGCATATCAAAAGACTCTTGATATCTTATTTTCAGGTACTCATACAAGTGATACTATAACGTCTCTGCATTTGAATGGATCTCGATGACTATGGGAATTTCGGGGTGGGACTAGATTTAGCTGTAAATTACAGTGGAACAGTATGGAACACATGGTTGCCTAACTTTAAGGGTTTCTTCTCAAGAAGAAAATTGGTCAGGAGAAACAACCCTTAAAGTGATCCATCCATATCTACTGCATCTGGCAGCAGAGTGATGGTTTGAGGCTCGTTTGATACCTCAGACCCTAGATGACTTACAGCTATTTTACCAAACATGTATTCCATACTGTTCCAGCATAATTTACAGCTAAATCTAGTCCCAGCCCCCCAATTCCCAAAGAGATCCATTCAAATGCAGAGACGTTATAGTATTGCTTGTAAGAGTACCAGAAAATAAGATATTAAGACTCTTTTGATGTTGTTGGGTCACAGACAAAAGCCGGTAGAGTGTAAAACCAAAACGAAAGTACAAAAAAAAACTGTCTCCTAGAAAACAGCAAAGTATAAAATAGATAGCACCAAACGCTACCAGGCGGAAAACAATCCTATACCCGATTAATTAAGTAGCTATAGCAAGTCCCCCCTGAACATAAACAAAGTTTAATATCAGGAGGTCGCTAGTACCTGGCTAAACTTGGCTTGAATACAATGTCGCAAAACAATCAAGCACCGGAGAAGCGGAAGTAAAGAACTTAAATACCCTGCAGGTAGAAGCACAGGTGGAAACAATAATGAGGCTGGCAAACCAGGAAACGGATCATGATTCACAATTGTGAAAGCAGGAGGAGAGCCGCAAAAGAAAATAAAACAAACAGTCGTGAACCACTACAATTGTAGGCTATGAAGCTGTTTACTTAGACCCATAACATAATGAATGCTCCCAGTAGCCTATTGTTTTTTCTAAATTGATAAAACCTGAAATGCTATATGATGTTAAATATGCAAATTAAAACACAGTGAACGAAACTAGTGAACGAAATTTGTTTTAAAGTGGCTTACAGGTCTGTAGCCAGCATTGCAATGGTGTGTTCAGCTATGCCAGCGTACATCCAGTTCTCCTACGAGATGCAAAGCTAGGTGGAGGTAAAGCATGGGTTCGTATGAAATTGCCAACCTGCCCAATGTTATTGGTGCCATAGACTACACATCCCAGTGAAAAATTTTTGAAAAGTCGGTGAAATGCCGTATCTTGTTCAGGTGAAAAACCGGCTAAATTTGGTTGAAAAGCAATGTTTTTAAACTGGTCAGAATGTAGCCAGGCTATATCTGAGTAAAACCTGTACTAAATTATGGCTACATTGAGCTAACCCAGGTGAAAAAGTAGTATACTATAGTGTTATAAAAATATAATTGAAGCATACAAAAGTTATTACAAGTACTTTTAAATAGTGCACTTCAAAATAGTTGTCATTAAGTGGAACTTTAATGTACTAAAAATAAGTCTACTAATTCTACACTTGTAGTGGTATTTAGGTATACTTTTAAAAAGTACATTTTATTTTAAGTGTATTATAAGCTGTATTTTAGTGTACTCTATAAAAGTGTACTAAATTGAAAAACTATATAGTTATATTTTATTGTACTTATAAAAAAATTATATATCTTCAAGTCATGAATATTAGTAAGCTTTATGAAAGTGTACTTTTATTTCACTTCATTAAAAGTGTATTTCAGAACACTTACAAATAGTACTGTTACGATCCGCTCCGCTCCCCGTTCCTTCCTTGGTGTTTTCCTCTGTTTTCCCTGAACCTGATTGTGTCATGTCCGCGTTCATTGCCTAATTGTGTCTACATTGCACAGTTACTTCTCGCACCACATCTTAATTACACTATTCACACTTAATTGCCTTCACCGCATTCCTCATGCATTTCCTAATTGTTCAATCAATTCGCTGATTTCGCACGCATTTCCCGCAAGCTGCTGATTATCAGCTCTAATGACACTAGTTATATTTACCGTGCTGTTCCTGTGATTTGTCAAGTATACCGTTTGTCAGAGTATACGGTCCTTGTCGCGTTGTACTTGTTTCCCTATGTGCTAGCTTGCTGACTCTAGCTGACTACCCCGGTCTGGATTTGCCACACCTGCTTCCCAGTGTGGATCCTGACTCTACCTCCGCCTGACCCTTCAATACTACCCAGGCTAAGACCACTCCTGGCCACTTCGCTGGATCCTGTTCACCAGCTCTCTGCGGGTTCCACAGTTTATTGTTTATTGTTAAGACCTGATTTCCCGGTGTGGATCCGACCCGGAATTACAAAAATAAAAACCCTTCTTTTCAAAAGAACGACTGTCTCGTTGTGCATTTGGGTCCCTACCTGCTGGACGTCACAAGTACACTTTATTGTAAGTATATTTTAAGTTGTACTCTAGTGTACCTCCAAAAAAGTATACTCCAACTGAAATACTGAGAGTTGTCTTTTAGTACACTTATGAGAAGTATATATTTTTTCAAGTTCTACATAGCACACTATTTGTAAGCTTTATTAAAGTGTACTTTATGGTCACTTCATTTCAAGGTTTTTTTAGTGTACTTACAACAAGTGCACTTTCTTCTAAGTATATTTCAAGTTGTAATGTAATGTACTTCAAAAAAGTATACTGAATCTGAAATACTTTTAGTGGTAATTTATTGTATTTATAAAAAGTGTACTTTTTTCTAGTCCTAAATAAGACACTATTAGTGAGCTTTATAAAAGTGTACTTTAAATTCACTGCATTAGAAGTGTATTTCAGTACACTTACAAAAAGTGTGCTTTATAAAAGTGTACATTTACAAAACATGCACTTTATTGTAAGCAAGTTGTACTGTAGTGCACTGCAAAAAAGTACAAACCCCAATTCCAAAAAACGATGGGACAGTATGTAAAATGCACTTCAGAGCAGAAAGCAGTGATTTGTAAATTCTCTTTTACATATATTTAATTGAAAACAGTACAAATAAAAAATATTTAAAGTTTTAGCTTATCAACTTTATTTAATAGATTAAGCTGTAAATTACACGGGAATAGTATAGAACCCATGGTTGGCTAAATGGTTGTAAGTCATCAAGGGTCTGATGTATCAAACGAGCCTCAAACCATCTGCTGCCAGATATGCAGTAGATATGGATGGATCACTTTAAGGGTTGTTTCTCCTGACTAATTTTCCTATTGAACTCTATGGAAAAATAAGTTGGGATAGGGTTATGGTGAATGGTAAATGGACTGCACTTATATAGCGCCTTTATCCAAAGTGCTTTACAATGGCCTCTCACTCACCCGTTCACACACACATTCACACACCAATGGCGGCAGCCACCATGCAAGGCGCTAGCCGGCTCATTGGGAGCAATTTGGGGTTCAGTGTCTTGCCCAAGGACACTTCGACATGTGGACAGGAGGAGCCGGGGATCGAACGGCCAGCCCTGCAATCAGCGGACGACCCGCTCTACCTCCTGAGGCACAGACGTTATCCAAATTGGGTTATTTTTTATTAAGATTGGGCAGGTTTATAAAATCTGGCAACCTTGTATGTGTTCAGAGCATATACTGTAGAAAAATGGTTCAGAGCTGCAGATAGCAAATACATTAATGGAGAAGTCAATTTCTCACATATTGAGAGAAACGACGGATAGAGAAAGCTAGCTAGCTAGCACAAACTTGCTTTGGTCCACCCACGCCAAGTTCCAAGTCAACAAGGTTCCAACCCTCCATGTAGGCTATTCCGAGTTACTGACAGCGTTTCTTATGAGCAAGTGGAAAAGTCAGTTTCTGAAATATTGAAAGAAACGCCAGGTGGATAGATTGTATTTCTGTGAACAATATAGCGATCTTGTATCCGAGAAAGCTAGCTACATAAGCTAATTATGTTCAATGTAGCCTACAATGTTCGCTGGCATCCGATGCAAATCTAGAACAGATAGCTAGCTAGCTTTCTCTATCTGTTGTTTTTCTGAATATGTGAGGAATTGACTTCCCAATGAATGTATTTGCTGCTCACATTGAGAAACGCTGTCTGCAGCTCTGAACCACTTGTCTACAGTCAACAGTGGGAAAGAGGCAAACTTAGTGGGTGGAGCAAAGCAATTTCATTGACAGATTATGCTTGTTGGAAAATCTGTAAATATGAAATAAATAACTAAATAGGGAAATAAATTGGGAAATATATATGAAAGTAAACAAATGAATATATTCAAATAAATATCAGAAAATACATTTTAAAATAAATTTTATAACTTAAATTCATCGCACATACATTTACATTTCTATATTAATTCCCAAATGTATTTATTTACAAATAATTTTATTTATTAATTTTTATATTTCCACATTCATTTATTTATTATTTTATTTATCATTGTGGCACTCTGTGTTCCATACAGAAGAGCAGTGTTTTATGTTATTAAGAATTCCAGGCTTGCTAATACAATTTAGTGAAAGGCTTTGACATGTAAGGTTTACACTCCATGTAGAGCATTGCATTGTGGGATTCCCTTCTTGCTGGAAGCTTTCATTTTATACCCTTGGTGGAAGGGAGGATAAACGACGGAGCGAGGGAATATAATTACTCCCTCCCCTTTCTTAAATTGGATCCGAATCACACTTGGTGTGGTTGCCATATTTCATCCTGGCATTTTGGGGATTCCCCCTTGAAGCAAGGGAAGAGAACGACAGGAAGAAAGGATACATTTTGGATCCGAACGCAGCCTCTGTTTCTCCTCATGGTGCACAAATTGGGACTCATTCATGAAATGTGAGCAGAACGAATTTGTACTTAAATCGTTCGTATTTGCATTTTTGCCCATATTTTGGCATTAATCAATATTATCGTATCTGAGATTTAGTACCTCCGAACAAAGTTTACACCTGCTCCGAAGCACACGTACCTCGTTCGTAAATTCAGAATGCCGGTAAATGTAGCTTCTGAGTGATAATTAGAATATGCATTTATTTTTATTGTACAGTATGTTAAATTCACAAGACTAAATGTAGCTTTTGAAATACACATCGCACATGTAATAAATTATGATTGTAAAAAGCAAACACCTATTAATCAATTGTAGGCTATGAAGCTGTTTAATTAGACCCATAACATAGTCTAATGAACGCTCCCAGTAGCCTCCAATTTTTTCTAAATTGCTAAAAAGTTTAATTCTACATGACCTTACCTAGGCTATGCTATAACACACATTTAACCAATGCATGAAATGTGCTTTAAAGTGGCTTACATGTCTGTAGCCAGGGTTGCAATCGTGGTCAACATTTTAATCCAGTTAATGCCAGCGTACATCCAGTTCCCCTACAAGATGCAAAGATAGGTGGAGGTAAAGCAGGGCTTTTATGAAATTGCCAACCTGTCCAATGTTATGGGTGCCATAGACTGCACACCCCAGTGCACGTTTTTGTTGAAACGCCACCTTAAGTTGAGGGAGAAAACCGGATAAACTTTATTTAAAAGTGAAAGTTTATTAACTGGTTAGAATGTAGCCAGCAGGCTATATCCCGGTAAAACCTGAGCTGTGTGGGACACGCGTATCAATGTGACCACAATTAGAACGCGCCAGAGATTTTAAAATAAGGTAGCCCATGTGATTACCCGATTTCAAACCACAACTCACATGCACAGAACCCCAATTACAAAATGAATAACGTTTAATTTATTTCCAGGCTGCGATAAAGCAATGCGCTCGTATGGTTATCTCCAACTAGGCCTTTACTTTATGTTACGGCCACTCCCTGAATGACCGCAACATAAAAGGCACAGAGACGTTGAGTTGCGATACAAAAATAGATTTATTAAACAAGGGGGAAAGGAATAGGGAGCATATGGATGCGTGAATGCAGGTTTCTATGCGTGTATGTGCGTCTGTGAATGCCGATATGTGTTTACTATATAGTAAAGGAAACAGGTCAGTAGATGAAGAAAATAGGGAAAAACTTTAGGTTACTGTCGTAACCCCGGTTCTCTGAAACATCGAGTGGAGAGATCCACCTATGGGAATGACGTCCGGTCATGACCACCACAGAAGCATCCAATTGCACCAAGTCTGGCCCTGACAGACAGTAGCGTGTCAAATGCGAAGGAGGCTCCGCCCTCCTTGTACGAGCATATATGACACTGTAACGCTACTACTCCTCAGTGAACATATTCGCTTCTCGCGGGAGGGTGGTGCCTAGCGCATCCCCTGTAGGCAAGTACAAAACACAATCCACTGTCCAGTGTAGTAACTGGGGTCCGGGAACAGTGTGAAGTACTACACCCATAGTGAGATGTGTGTGGCTCACACAGAGCTCACCCCCAATACTGAGTGGGCTACCGGTGTCCTGGTAACATCCAGACGGTAAAACCTCACAAAAGTATGTGGAGAAGCCCAGCCTGCGGCTGAACAAATTTCCTGCATGGAGACCCCACGAAATAGGGCCCATGATGCAGCCACGCCCCTCGTAGAATGAGCCCTCAGACCCGAGGGAGGCGATACCCCCTTTGAACCATATGCCATAACAATAGCTTCCACAAGCCAATGGGACAGCCGCTGCTTAGAGATGGCTTTCCCTTTGCAGGCGGGGGCCCAGGCCACAAAGAGCTGGTTGCTCTTTCTGAAAGCCCTAGTCCTTGTTATATACGTGTGGAGAACACGCACAGGACACAGCATATGTAGCCTTTGCTCTTCCTCAGAAGAGAACGGCGGTGGGTGAAAAGCGGAAAGCTCCAACACCTCACATGTGAAAGCTGGGAAGCTTTTAGGCATAAAGGCAGGATTAGGTTTGAGGAAAACCTTATCCATATTAGGGGAGAATATTGTGCACGAGGGATGCACTGAGAGCGCATGGAGATCGCTGACCCGCTTAGCAGAGGCTAATGCGAGCAGCAGTACTGTCTTCAGAGACAGTAATTTTAACTCTATTCCGTGTATAGGCTCGAATGGCCGTTGGGACAGAGCCTCCAGCACCAGTGATAAATCCCATGAGGGAATGAGCTTTTTAACAACAGGCAGAGAACGGCGAGCCCCCTTCATGAACCTGCGCATGAGGGGATGCTGCCCCACTGTATTGTCATTGAAAGCCATATGACAAGCATTGATAGCTGCCAGGTAAACCTTAATGGTAGAAAAGGATTTCCCTTCATCCATCAGGTTTTGTAAAAAACTCAGCACGTCAGAAACAGAGCACTGATAGGGCACTGACTGACGGGAGGCACACCACTTTTCAAATACCTGCCACTTATTGTCATAAAGTGATCTGGTAGAAGACGCTCTCGCGCTCTGAATGGTTGCCACCACGCGAGGGGGGAGCCCTAAAGCGTCGAGGTTGTGCCTTTCACGGGCCAAGCCCAAAGAGCTATTCGCTCTGGGCAAGGGTGATATATTTCCCCGTTCGCCTGAGACAGCAGGTCCGTGCGTAACGGGAGCGTGCACGGCTGTGCATAAAGGAGAGAAATTATCTCCGCCAGCCACGGCGATTTCGCACACCTGGGCGCTATTAGGATCAGTGTCAAACTCTGCTCTCTCACTCTGGCTAGAGTGGGAGAGATGAGAGCGAGGGGGGGAAACGCATATAGAAGCACATTGGGCCAAGGGTGGGCTAGTGCGTCTACGCTCTGGTGAGCTCTGTGTGATAAGGGGAGGCCTTATGTGATAAGAAGGGGTTTTCCTTAACACATTTTTTGTTTTTTGGCCTTTCAGGGCGGGAGCCTTTATTAGGAATGGCCTGGAGTTCGCTTGTACCCTGAATGTGGGTAACACAGCAGCGAACAGAGGAGGGCTGTCCTCCTGAATTGGGAGTCTCCTTCTCTTCATGGGGGGGAAGAGAGGAGATGAGCCTGTGTCCAAGGGGCTGACTGCCCCAGAACATGGACTTAGCCCCCCAATAGCGGTAGTGTCAGGTTGGCCGCTTCCGCTTCTGGTCAGCGGGGGTGGGAGAGGGTTTCTTTGCCGCGGCTGCGGCAAAGGACATATTCCTCCAAGGCTTAGCAGGGGGGTTGCCCTGCTGGCCTGGGGCTGTGCCCTGGGGCTTGCCCCTGCCCTGTCCTGGCTGGACACGGCGGTTCACCGCTGGGGGCTGTGGAGGCCGCATGGGTGGCGGCAAGTGAGGCGTCACTCTGCGGGGGAGGCAGAGTTTGAAAGCTTCATCCTCCTTCCTTTTGTCGTCGCACCGCTGCTGCATGAGGCTCAGCGCGGGGCCGAAAAGAGCCTGGCCTGGCTCAACAGGGGCGCCGGCTATGCGCCTTCTCTCACTGTCGGGCAGACCAGAGAGATTAAGCCAGAGCGCCCGCTCGCCGGCTACGGAGAGAGCCATGGAGCGGCCGCAGGCTTGGACACACTGGCGAGAGTTGCGCAGGACCAAGTCGTTCACAGTGACAATCTCTTGCCACAGTATAGGGGAAGGGGTCCCCTTTTGTAATTGTTTCCCCATCTCCTCTGTGAGCTCAGCTTGGTAAGCTGAGAGGAGGGAGGAAACATTGAGGGCTCTAACCGCGAGGGCTGAGGCCCTGTAGGAAGCCTGGTGGATGGAGGCTGTGAAGCGTTCCATCTTAGTAGGGAGGGTAGGCCTGGGCGGCGCCAGGAGACCTCCCTGCGTGGGGTTAAGGTGTCGAGCTATGGAGGGCTCAACAGCTGGGGGTTCCCCCATGGCGTGGGCGGCCATGTCCTTAACCTCCAGACCGGAGAAACCGTGCTTGAAATCAAGCGGGTCCTTCCAGTGGTGTTTCAAGTGTTTAGCGCAGGCGGGGAGAACTGGGAAAAGCTGTTTTCTGGGGCCTGGGGGGGGGGGCCCAGGAATTTCCCGTCATAAACATCCCTCTCCTCGTCGGCCGGGTTCTGTAGGGCTGGCCATTCGATATTGAGACGGGCTGCGGCCCGCTCACATACCTCCAGAAGCACGGCATGGGGTTGGGCGTTAGCTGTACCCATAGCCGGTGCTAACTGGGCCGGTGGAATGGCGTCCTCCTCACCCGAATAATCAGACGCAACCGCCATGTCGTCGTTATCCGCTGTCTCTCCTTCCAGTATGGGGGTACCGGAGAGCGAGAGGGGGAACGCCGACATGTCTGGGTCGGAGCAGTCAGCCCAACTCAGAGAAGGAAGGTCTTGAGGCGGCCGAGAGGCCGTAGTGCTATCGTCCTCTTTGTCAGAGTCCTCGGGACACAGGTCGTTGCCGTGGGTAGCAGCAACTCTCTGCCTCCGTCGCCTGAGCTTTTTGGGCAGCGCGAGGCAGTGGCTGCAGCTCTCTGGGGAGTCGATAGCCTCCTGGGCATGTTTTAAGCCCAAGCACATGACACAGAGAGGGTGAGTGTCCCTGGCCGCGATGAGGGCATCGCATGCGGCCGGGCAGGCACGCGAGCGTAGCTCCTCAGACGGGCAGAGAGGAACGGGCTTAGAAAGAGCCATTAGCGGGGAGCTAGGCAGCTAAGCCGAGAAACAGGCAGCGTGGGTGGCTGGCTAGAGAGCAAAGAGACAAACTAGCGTGGGTGGCTAGTTGTGAGACAGCACTGTCCTGTTCCACGTTAGCAGATGCAGGAAAAAATCGTGTCTTGGGCGGGTAGCCTGCACGATACAAGGGCTAGCGCGCGGGGTAGCAGGCTAACACCGAGTGGAGCTACTCAGCACTGACGCACGTTCCCGAACCTTTCACGCCCGGCGGAGGCTGATCCGGAGATATATCCTCCTGTGGACAGTTAAGTGACAAGGCTCGTGTGGGATACACGGTCGAAGCTGTGAGTGGGGTACTCCGAAATTCGCGAGAAGCGAATGTCAACTGAGGAGTAGTAGCGTTACAGTGTCATATATGCTCGTACAAGGAGGGCGGAGCCTCCTTCGCATTTGACACACTACTGTCTGTCAGGGCCAGACTTGGTGCAATTGGATGCTTCTGTGGTGGTCATGACCGGACGTCATTCCCATAGGTGGATCTCGAAACGAGATGATGAAAGAGAACCACGGTCCAAAAGACACTCGGGGTCGTAGGCCATGAGGGAGAAGAAAAACGTCTCACTCGGAAGCAGGAACAAAAGTAAAGGAGCAACTCCCGATTACTGGGCAAGCCAGTCTTTTAAAGGTGTGGGCCAGGTGACTCCAATTAGTCAATCAGGCCAATTCTCTGGATGGGGAAACACAAGACAGACAGAGGGAGAGACAGGCACACGTAACACTTTACCAGTTCATTTTTTTCCCTTGATTGAACATCTGCTAATAAACTTCGATTTCAACGTCAGAATAATTATTTACTTTGCTTTTTCTGGGCCATTCTGACTAGGCATGGACCTTTAAATGGAAGTGACAGCCTCCATATAAGCCAATTAATGGGCGTGGGTTTATGTTAATCACAAAATAATCTACCTTTTCCACACAGTTTGATGAATCCGGCGTAAATCTTTCGTAGCAACTCCCTTCGGACATAAATGTACGTGTATATTTAGGAACGCTTCATGAATGAGGCCCAATGTGTGGGATTTCAACAATATCTGACTTTGTCTTTATACTTTTAATAACACAATGCCTGTAAGTACATTCGTTTTTAACTTTTATATCTTCATATATTGAGCATTATTTGGATATTGTGAGAGAATTGACATATTGTGATTTGAGGGGTGTTATTTACCTTGTTGTAATCAGAGTTCTTTGTTTCTGGCCAACTCAAGGATTCAAGATCCAAGATCCAATAGTTCAACAGGATTGGTAGCAGGAGTCACTCTGTTACTCAGTCAGGACGTTGCTACTTTTGTGTTTGAAAAAGACACACATTTGACCCTCACCAGGAAGGGAAAGAACAGCGAGGTCAAAGAGCAACTGGACCCAGAGACCCTAGGCCCTGTAATTGGTACAGATATTCTGTATTGATCTCATCATTATGAATGCATTTAATTTATCTATTTTTAACCGTTTTAAGTCTCAAGCTTCCTTTCTGTTTTCACAAATGCGGTGAATGACATTCCCTGGCCCGAGGTCAGTGAGATCCGGAACCTTCTACGCTGCAATTGTAAAAACGATGGCTTGATGGCGGCAAGGTGGTGCAGTGGTTAGCACTGTTGCTTCGCAAGAAAGAGGTTCTGGGTTTGAATCCTGGTCCTGGACCTCTCTGTGTGGAGTTTGCGTGTTCTCCCCGTTTTCGCCTGGGTTTCCTCCGGGCACTCCGGTTTCCTCCCACCACAAAGACATGTATGTCAGGTTAGGTAAACTCCTGCCATTGCCCTTGACCAAGGCACTGGCCCCGGGCGCTGCACTGTGATTGCCCACTGCTCCTAAGTAGTTAGGATGGGTCAAATGCAGAGGACAATTTACCCCATAGGGTCAATAAAGTAACTTAACTTAACTAACTTCTCTCCGAATGTTGCCGGAAGCCAAAACTAGCACCCGTTTGTGTAACCGTATGGTTTTTGTAAGATTTTATTATCATTATTATTTGTCTTCTCCATTTGATGCGACTGAAATGCTAGAAATGCGGTCTTGATCATTGAGTAGTATTTGGTCCTAATAAAGTTGCATTATTTTCTCCTACTTAAAGCGTATTTGTGTATGGAGCAGAATAACACACTTAGACTGTATAGAATGGTACCAGAAAATAGTTTTAAATGCATGTGAAATGTGATGGTGACATATTGGATGCGCACTTCTATAATGCAAAATACATTATAACAGGATTCAACTTAAAGTAAATTTTCACTATTTAATATGAATTGCCATATAACCACTAAAAATGCACTTATATAGAACAGTGTTATACTTAAATGCATATCTGTACGTTGTATGAATTGTCCTGTAATTACACTGTAAGTACACTTATAGATTACAATCAACCTAACCATAAGACTTTCAAGTTTGTTTCCAACACACTGGTGAAATAATACAATTGTACTAGAAGTGTATTTCAAATACCCACAAATCATACTATTTATTAGTGTACTTAAATACACTAAAAGTAGTCCCAATTTAGCATACAAACTGCTCTTGAAGTACACTTAAGTACAACGTACTACCTTTTAGTGCGTTTAGTATACTTAAAGCGCTGCTGATTTAGCACAAAGTGCATAAGTGCTAAAAGTACACTTTTTAAAAGTGTACTTCAAGTATAGTCTCAAAAACACCTTAATACTTTTAGTTTGTTTCAAACACACTGGTGATATAATTTGTACTGCAAGTGTATTTAAGATACCAACAAATCATACTTTTTATTAGTGCACTTAAATATACTTAAGTACACAAAAAAATAGTCAAATTTTAACATCCACACTGCACTTGAAGTACACTTAAGTACGGCTTAAGTTCCACTTTTTAACAACTTTAGTGCACTTAGTATACTTAAAGCGCTGCCAATTTAGCACAAAGTACATAAGTACACTTTAAAAAGCATATTTCAGGTATAATCTTTTTTCACCCGGGAAATCAATGTTAAATTATATCAAAATGTGTTAAAACATCTGTCAACCTAGATGTTCACCCCTCTGGATGTCTAGATTCTGGCTTTTGCTGACTGGGACACGCACATTAAGGCTCCAGCCAATGATGTGTTTGCATATACAAATAGAAAGGGCTCCCATCAATGTGCAGCTAATATGTGATATGAAATGTGTGTTGCTCAACATTGTGGCCTGGTGAGATCCACGACAGTTTCATTAGGTGAGGCAGCTATTTCAGTTCTCGCATGGAGAATGGTGCTGTGAGAGACGGCTGGCATATTAAGAATATATTTGTTAAATTGCTCGTCCTTGCCCGCCTACTGTAACTGCTAATACAACTTAGATTTCAGTGTTGGAATAATTCTTTCTTGAGATTTTTCTGGGCCATTTTGAATGTGTATGCACTTGTAACTTAAATGTGCAACTTCCATATATGGCAATTCATGGGCATTGATTTATGCTAATCATGGAATAAGGTGCACGCGCCTGTCATTGAATACAATGAATCGGAATGTATGAACATACGCATGTGAATACGAAGAAATCTGCCTTTCCACACAATTTGATGAATCAGGCGTATATCTTTTGTACAAAACACATTCCCACATAAATATATTGACATTTCATACCAAATTGCATACTCTTTCTTTACAGCGATACTGCTATTAAATACTATTTATTTGAAAGCATCTTACTGTTTAAAACAGGCTTCTTAACAAACACTTTCTCTTGTGCTGATTTCACACAACATTTTAATGCATTGGCTCAATTAACGGTCTTTGTACCACTGCACTTTATTTATGTATGCAAACTAAACATTAATGGCATGCAGGAATACCATTCTTGTTTGAATATCGCCTAAATGATTTTCATATTGATTTTGCTTTAAAACAACCAAACTGATTTACTTTACCCATTTGTATACACATTATCCTCTTCCAATATTCCAACAGATTGTGAAAATGTTTCTCAAGCCTGAAATTCAGCTACTCAGCTACAAGGAACAGCTTGTACACATGGTCTGGGTCCTGTGTGGAGGTGAGTGCATTTTCACATCATATTCAAGGTTCATAAATCACTGTTTTGGTATATTTGGCCATTAACAATCAAATCTGTCCATACGAACACTTTATAAATGAGGTATATCTGAGCAAAATAAAACATGTTCTTTTGAACGTTGGATTGCCATGAAGTGTTGACATACGAAAACATTATAATGAAGCTGCCGCGCTTCTTTGTTTAATATTTTCTGTGTTCCTGTATCCATGTACTTTTATAGTGAAAGCAGACAGGAAAAACTTACTGAACTTGCACCGTCTACATTTTCACATAGTAATGGGATGCCATCCATCAGTGAACAATATCACATGTGCTGTATTTGAGTATTGTGATGTAATATCCGTTGTACTCCCTAATATCCCATCTAAAAGCCCTTGCCTTTAATACCAAGATAGACAGTATTAACACACAATTTAAAAGAAAATATTGTTCAAAGTCGTTAAATACAATCTAAACATGATGCCGGGATAACTTATGACATGCAATTTTGAACAAAGTCTAGCTTTTACGGCTATTAAATTATAAGGAAGCAAGAGGGATGAATACTTAAAGACTTAGTAAACTTTGTTAGAGCATAATGTTGTACCTGGCCCCGATATGAGTAGTTACTATTCAAGCTCACCTTCATGACTTGCTCCAGTGGTCTGGCCAATGAAGAATGTCTTGACACCTGGCCAACAAATAATTAAATTTTTTCTCTCTCCATTCACTCCCATTGCATGGCGAAACTAGTCTCAAAAGCACACTTTTAGCACATAAACGAATGCAAACAATGTGGTTGCTGACCACTGGAGCAAGTAATGAAGGTGAGCTTGAATATTACGACTCATATCGGGGCCAGGTAGCTATACAAAATGACGTTCTAACAAAGTTTACTATGCTTTTAAGGAATTGATTGTTTTCTGTTTTATATTTTCAAATAATATGCGAATATTATGTATGTAAGTGTAGAATGTATAGATGTGAGAAAAAGTATACTGGAAAAGGAAGGAGTTTCATGGAAACAAAAGGCACATAGTTTATCGAATTGTGATTGGCTCAGAAGCTGGCTGGTACACGCACCATGGAGGGGCGAGGCCAGAGACATGTATTACAATTTAACCCCTTCGCGGGGCAAATTTGGTCAATTCTTATCTATTTAGGGGGTGCTCTGTTTAAGGCTTTATAACTCCAGGTGTGAGCATCACATAAACTTGGTAAATGGCTTAAATGAAACAAGACAAGTGTACCATTTACAGTATGATTTTAGATTTGCTTATTTTCATAATTTAAGTCAAAATAAAGTTGTTTTTTTTTAGTTTGCAACAAAATACATAAGGTAAATATATACATTTCCTGGATCATAAACTCCATGTCAACAAGTGTGCAAAATCTGAGGATGATATGCAGAACTACTAAAGAGCTATGATGCAAAATATAGGCAGTATACCCTGTTGTCCATTAGTGTCTCCAAATCTCCAAACTCCATATCTGGCCGCAGAGTGATGGTTTGGGGCTCGTTTGATACCTTAGACCCTTGATGAAGTACAGCCATTTCGCCAGTCATGTGTTCCATACTGTACCAGCGTAATTTACAACTGAATCTTGTCTCACCCCCCAATTCTCATAGAGATCAGTTCAAATGCAGAGAGGTCATAGTACCGCTTGTAACAGTACCTGAAAATATGATATCGAGAGTCTTTTGATGTTGATTGGTCACAGACTTCAGGAAGTAACAGCATGCAAAGAATATGCGACCAAATATTAAATATGATACTTTAAAAATATGTTAAAGCAAAGGGTATGAATACTTATGTAAATGAGAGAAAAAAAATTCTAAAAACATGTTTTCACTTTGTCATTATGGGCTATTTTGTGTAGAATTTTACAACAAAAAATGAACTCAATCTATTGTAGAATATGTCTGTAATGTAATAAAACGTGGAGAAGGTGAAAGGGGTGGGCAGACTTTCCGGCTTGACTGTATATGGCCAGCTAACAAGAATGACTTTAAGGAAGTCGAATAACTGTTAAATTAAAAGGGCTTGCCATAATCTATCGTTAACTTGCTAGCTAAATGTTAAAACGACTTGCCCTGAGCTAGCTAACCCAGCATTGCTAAGCGGGAGTACATCGATTGCGTATGGGAGGGGGTAGAATAGCTAAATTAATATCTAAATTCATAAGGTTATACAGGTATGAAGCAATTGATTTCATATACTTAACCCACAGTTTGTTTGGCTGCTTGCTCTGAGACACTGGACATGTAATGTAGCTGCAACATCCCCTGCTGTCTCTCAGCTCACAAAACAGTATTTTTTTTCATAGTTCACACATCATAGCTCGCTCCTAAATGAATATGTGGAATGAGATGTATATGGGCATTAATATGGATTTGGTCCCCATTTGCTGCTTTCCACTAGATGCTGGAACATTGCTGTGTGGATTTGTTTCCATTCAGTCAGACGAGTATTAGTGAGGTCGGGCACTGATGTGGGGCTAATAGGCCTGGCTCGCAGTCGCCTTTCCAATTGATCCCAATAGTGTTTGATGGTGTTGAGGTCAGGGCTCTGTGCAGGCCAGTCAAGTTCTTCCATACCGATCTTGACAAACCATTTCTGTATGGACCTCTATTTGTGCACGGGGGAATTCTCATTCTGAAACAGGAAAAGGCCTTCCCCAAACTGTTGCCACAAAGTTAAAAAAACACAGAATCGTCTAGAATGCCATTGTATGCAGTGGTGTTTTGCCTTCCCTGGAACTAAGGAGAACCATAAAAAACAACCCCAGACCAAGGGGTGTCCATATACTTTTGGCCATAAAGTGTATGCGTGTGAGAAAATATGTTTGTGAGAGTGAGAACATATATGTGTGAGAGTAAGAATATATGTATATGAGAGAGAATATATGTATGTGAGAGTGATAAAATACAGTATGTGAGTTCAGATACATGTCTCGCACAGGACGATTTCACAGGAGACGCATTAAACTTAAGAAAATCACTATCCGGTCAAAATTGAGTTAATACCAGAATCGCAATCCTGACTATCAAATCTACCATTCACCTAAATTTCTAAATACTAATTGTTGTGTTTGTATGTGAAATCTTGTTAGTTAGACACACATATGAAATAACTTTGTCTCACAGAAAATGTTCGAGTCCCAAACAAAACTTTTGCGTGTTCAAACATGTCCGTCATTGAAATGGTTTGAAAATAGAGATCATACTTTATCGGTCTCTGTGATGACATGTTGCAATATAACGTAATACTGGTGCTCTAGTATTAAAAAGTATTCCTCTTTAATGACAGAAAATACTGTTTGTTGTCTGAAACAAGTTATTTTTCTTCTTCTACAGAGTAGAAACTTGGAGCAAGTGCTGAGCCTCATGGATATTGTATTAAAAAATAAAATAAATGATTTATGCTAAACAAAGTTGTAACATTCATAACTGAGGGTCATAACATCAGTCATAACATTTCACAAACCAGGAGACTTCTAGGATTCTCTGTTGCATAATATTGTGGTTATTGCTTAGATTAATAAAAATGTATGAATGGGAAAATCAATAGATACAAAACCTTGATGCTTCTCATTCACGCTGTTCAGATCTTTTTTCGACAATCAATGGTTCAGATACGTCTGCACAGCCATGTATAAACAAACGAATACAAGCATCCCCTGATAAGATCTATGATAACTTGTTTAATTCTCAACTCATTTTGTGAAATTCAGTTTGTTATAAATGCAAGAACTTTTTGTATAACACAGGTTACTTGATTTCCGATTTTCTCAGAACAGCTAGGCTATTAAACACCATTTTAACAAATTTGCCTACTTTTAATCGCTTACAGGATATGCTAACTTCAGGTTTTTTTTTAATTGGAACTGTTCTTACTATTTCCACAATGCTGATTGATAGGTTAATAATAATAATTTTGTCACATCTTTCTTTGTGCACCAAACGAACCTGCTTTAATCAGTGACTGGTTGAAGTTCACTGATTTAGATTTTTTAATTAATTGCACTTAATGTTATATGGCACTGATCTGACTTCTCACAATGCCTGACGCCCGGAACCCACCAGACGCGCGAGCGCACGCACACGCGCACGCACAGGCGCTCTCTTCCCATGTTTGTATGTGTGAGAGAGAATATATGTAAGTGAAAGTGAGAACATATGTATGTGTGAGAGAGAATATACGTAGCGATGTGAAAGTGAGAACATAATGTGAGAATATACTATGTATGTGAGAGAGAGAATATACTGTATGTATGTGAGAGAGAGAATATACTGTATGTATGTGAGAGTGAGAATATATGTAAGTGAAAGTGAGAACATATGTATGTGTGAGAGAGAATATACGTAGCTATGTGAAAGTGAGAACATAATGTGAGAATATACTATGTATGTGAGAGAGAGAATATACTGTATGTATGTGAGAGTGAGAATATACTATGTATGTGAGAGAGAGAATATACTGTATGTATGTGAGAGAGAGCATATACTGTATGTATGTGAGAGAGAGAATATACTGTATGTATGTGAGAGAGAGAATATACTGTATGTGAGAGTGAGAATATATGTATGTGAAAGGGAGAACATATGTATGTGAGAGAGAGAATATACTGTATGTATGTGAGAGAGAGAATATATGTAAGTGAAAGGGAGAACATATGTATGTGAGAGAGAGAATATATGTATGTATGTGAGAGAGAGAATATATGTAAGTGAAAGGGAGAACATATGTATGTGAGAGAGAGAATATACTGTATGTGAAAGGGAGAACATATGTATGTGAGAGAGAGAATATATGTATGTATGTGAGAGAGAGAATATATGTATGTGAAAGGGAGAACATATGTATGTGAGAGAGAGAATATATGTATGTATGTGAGAGAGAGAATATATGTAAGTGAAAGGGAGAACATATGTATGTGAGAGAGAGAATATACTGTATGTGAAAGGGAGAACATATGTATGTGAGAGAGAGAATATACTGTATGTATGTGAGAGAGAGAATATACTTTATGTATGTGAGAGAGAGAATATACTGTATGTATGTGAGAGAGAGAATATACTGTATGTATGTGAGAGTGAGAATATATGTATGTGAAAGGGAGAACATATGTATGTGAGAGAGAGAATATACTGTATGTATGTGAGAGAGAATATACTGTATGTATGTGAGAGAGCGAATATACTGTATGTATGTGAGAGTGAGAATATATGTATGTGAAAGGGAGAACATATGTATGTGAGAATATACTGTATGTATGTGAGAGAGAGAATATACTGTATGTATGTGAGAGTGAGAATATACTGTATGTATGTGAGAGAGAGAATATACTGTATGTATGTATGTGAGAGTGAGAATATATGTATGTGAAAGGGAGAACATATGTATGTGAGAGAGAGAATATACTGTATGTATGTGAGAGAGAGAATATACTGTATGTATGTGAGAGAGAGAATATACTGTATGTATGTGAGAGAGAGAATATACTGTATGTGAAAGGGAGAACATATGTATGTGAGAGTGAGAATATATGTATGTGAAAGGGAGAACATATGTATGTGAGAGTGAGAATATATGTATGTGAAAGGGAGAACATATGTATGTGAGAGTGAGAATATACTGTATGTATGTGAGAGAGAGAATATATTGTATGTATGTGAGAGAGAGAATATACTGTATGTATGTGAGAGTGAGAATATATGTATGTGAAAGGGAGAACATATGTATGTGAGAGTGAGAATATATGTATGTGAAAGGGAGAACATATGTATGTGAGAGTGAGAATATATGTATGTGAAAGGGAGAACATATGTATGTGAGAGTGAGAATATACTGTATGTATGTGAGAGAGAGAATATATTGTATGTATGTGAGAGAGAGAATATACTGTATGTATGTGAGAGTGAGAATATATGTATGTGAAAGGGAGAACATATGTATGTGAGAGTGAGAATATATGTATGTGAAAGGGAGAACATATGTATGTGAGAGAGAGAATATATTGTATGTATGTGAGAGAGAGAATATACTGTATGTATGTGAGAGTGAGAATATACTGTATGTATGTGAGAGAGAGAATATATTGTATGTATGTGAGAGAGAGAATATACTGTATGTATGTGAGAGTGAGAATATATGTATGTGAAAGGGAGAACATATGTATGTGAGAGTGAGAATATATGTATGTGAAAGGGAGAACATATGTATGTGAGAGTGAGAATATATGTATGTGAAAGGGAGAACATATGTATGTGAGAGTGAGAATATACTGTATGTATGTGAGAGAGAGAATATATTGTATGTATGTGAGAGAGAGAATATACTGTATGTATGTGAGAGTGAGAATATATGTATGTGAAAGGGAGAACATATGTATGTGAGAGTGAGAATATATGTATGTGAAAGGGAGAACATATGTATGTGAGAGAGAGAATATATTGTATGTATGTGAGAGAGAGAATATACTGTATGTATGTGAGAGTGAGAATATACTGTATGTATGTGAGAGAGAGAATATACTGTATGTATGTGAGAGTGAGAATATATGTATGTGAAAGGGAGAACATATGTATGTGAGAGTGAGAATATATGTATGTGAAAGGGAGAACATATGTATGTGAGAGTGAGAATATACTGTATGTATGTGAGAGAGAGAATATATTGTATGTATGTGAGAGAGAGAATATACTGTATGTATGTGAGAGTGAGAATATACTGTATGTGAAAGGGAGAACATATGTATGTGAGAGTGAGAATATATGTATGTGAAAGGGAGAACATATGTATGTGAGAGTGAGAATATATGTATGTGAAAGGGAGAACATATGTATGTGAGAGTGAGAATATACTGTATGTATGTGAGAGAGAGAATATATTGTATGTATGTGAGAGAGAGAATATACTGTATGTATGTGAGAGTGAGAATATACTGTATGTATGTGAGAGAGAGAATATACTGTATGTATGTGAGAGTGAGAATATATGTATGTGAAAGGGAGAACATATGTATGTGAGAGAGAGAATATACTGTATGTATGTGAGAGAGAGAATATACTGTATGTATGTGAGAGAGAGAATATACTGTATGTATGTGAGAGTGAGAATATGTGTAAGTGAAAGGGAGAACATATGTATGTGAGAGAGAGAATATACTGTATGTATGTGAGAGAGAGAATATACTGTATGTATGTGAGAGAGAGAATATACTGTATGTATGTGAGAGTGAGAATATATGTATGTATGTGAGAGAGAGAATATACTGTATGTATGTGAGAGTGAGAATATATGTATGTATGTGAGAGAGAGAATATACTGTATGTATGTGAGAGTGAGAATATATGTATGTGAAAGGGAGAACATATGTATGTGAGAGAGAGAATATACTGTATGTATGTGAGAGAGAGAATATACTGTATGTATGTGAGAGAGAGAATATATGTAAGTGAAAGGGAGAACATATGTATGTGAGAGAGAGAATATACTGTATGTATGTGAGAGTGAGAATATATGTATGTATGTGAGAGAGAGAATATATGTATGTATGTGAGAGAGAGAATATATGTAAGTGAAAGGGAGAACATATGTATGTGAGAGAGAGAATATACTGTATGTGAAAGGGAGAACATATGTATGTGAGAGAGAGAATATACTGTATGTATGTGAGAGTGAGAATATATGTATGTATGTGAGAGAGAGAATATACTGTATGTATGTGAGAGAGATAATATACTGTATGTATGTGAGAGTGAGAATATATGTATGTGAAAGGGAGAACATATGTATATGAGAGAGAGAATATACTGTATGTATGTGAGAGTGAGAATATATGTATGTATGTGAGAGAGAGAATATACTGTATGTATGTGAGAGAGAGAATATACTGTATGTATGTGAGAGTGAGAATATATGTATGTGAAAGGGAGAACATATGTATGTGAGAGAGAGAATATACTTTATGTATGTGAGAGAGAGAATATACTGTATGTATGTGAGAGTGAGAATATATGTATGTGAAAGGGAGAACATATGTATGTGAGAGTGAGAATATACTGTATGTATGTGAGAGAGAATATACTGTATGTATGTGAGAGTGAGAATATATGTATGTATGTGAGAGAGAGAATATACTGTATGTATGTGAGAGAGAGAATATACTGTATGTATGTGAGAGTGAGAATATATGTATGTGAAAGGGAGAACATATGTATGTGAGAGAGAGAATATACTGTATGTATGTGAGAGAGAGAATATACTGTATGTATGTGAGAGTGAGAATATATGTATGTGAAAGGGAGAACATATGTATGTGAGAGAGAGAATATACTGTATGTATGTGTGAGAGAGAATATACTGTATGTATGTGAGAGTGAGAATATATGTATGTGAGAGTGAGAATATACTGTATGTATGTGTGAGAGAGAATATACTGTATGTATGTGAGAGTGAGAATATATGTATGTGAGAGAGAGAATATACTGTATGTATGTGAGAGTGAGAATATATGTATGTGAGAGTGAGAATATACTGTATGTATGTGAGAGAGAGAATATACTGTATGTATGTGAGAGTGAGAATATACTGTATGTATGTGAGAGTGAGAATATATGTATGTGAGAGTGAGAATATATGTAAGTGAAAGGGAGAACATATGTACGTGTGAGAGAGAATATCCTAGTTCGGAAATGCACTATGTACGTCACTCTGGATAAGAGCGTCTGCTAAATGACTATAATGTAATGTCATGTAATGAGAAAACTAATGTATGTGAGATGTCCAAAATGAATTATGGCCCCTCATACATTTCCTTATCCAAAAGTGAACATATTATAACATATACTATATTGCAGCATATTCCATGTGCTGTGCTGAGTCTGAGATTCCTAGCTTTTAAAAGGTTGACATGAATTGGCAATTTGTGATTTAACTGGTGAAAATGTGCCAGACTTGTTGAGGTGCAGGATATTTTTCAGGGAAGAAGTAAAAATGCCTTTTCTCTTCAAGGAATCACAGAAGGATCATTTGCATGTATGTCTGTTTCTTCCTATGTGTACTGTATCCATACATACACAACACACACACACACACACACACACACACACACACACACACACACACACACACACACACACACACACAAACACATACACACACACACAAACACACACACAAACACACACACAAACACACACACCTGTGATATCTCATCTATCCTCTTCCACATCTCACCTGCCCAGTATAATTCAAAAACAGAGAATACAATTGATGTAAAGATATGAAAAAATTGATATACCAGAAATCAGTGAGAAAAAATGTATATCGTGTAACCCACTTTCAAGCATATTAAACGTATTCATGAAAAACAGCAGGACGACTCATTCAAGTGTTGTGTAAATCCCCTGCATGTGCAAATAAAGACAGCTTTTTGGCTGTCAAAAGATGAAATATATCTAGAATGCAAATATTCTGAAAATATACGTACGTTCACAAAAGATGCGTAATTATGTATTGTAACTTTGCTGTTCAGTATAGTAGACCAGCTAATAAAAAGTATTTTCATTTGGAATCTTTGCTTCGTGATTGCTGCCAAATAACAAAATGCTATGGGGAATGGATCACTTTTGTTTTAAGTTCAGTCAATAGCAGTCGCATTTTAGACTTTACATTTATAGTAACTTGGCATTGCAGAAGCACAACTTCCATTTTCATAAACAACTGAGCTTGAAACAAGATTGTTCATTGTTTCAGTTGTCTGGACTACATTGTCATGTGGGCAAAAATAATATGAGCAGTATTACTGCTGTATTTTGTTAAAAAGCCGCCGCAAAACCAAGCATGGCTTTGTTCACAGATATTAGGTATAAAAATATGCCAGTAATTCTGGAATAATTGTATTTCTTCTCTACACATATTCTCGAATGCATTCCATTCATTTGAATACACTATGCTTCTAATAATATATCACAAGAATAAAATCATCTGATGTGAACACTATCTTTACACAGGGCGGCAGTGTAGTATAATGCTTAAGGAACTGGACTTGTAACCGAAAGGTTGCAGGTTCGATTCCCAGGTAGGACACTGCCGTTGTACCCTTGAGCAAGGTACTTAACCTGAATTGCTTCAGTATATATCCAGATGTATAGGAATGTATAAATGTAAGAAGTTGTGTAAGTCGCTCTGGATAAGAGCGTCTGCTAAATGCCTGTAATGTCATGTCAAGTGGGTTGTATTGTTATTTCAAATATGAAACAAATGTGTATTCAATATTATTGTATTGCAGAAATTTTCTGTATCACAGAAAAAACATATCTCCAAGAAATCACCACCGTTATACGTCAAAACTGCATGTAAGACCATAGTCAAACATTGTAAATCATCATTGGCCAGAATCAGTTCAATTCGAGGTAATATGCTCAACTTCAGAGGGAGAGCTAGTTCTAGGTACAAAGATAGGGTATACGTTAGATGTACTGCGTGGGATCAGTGGATTTAAGCAGCAAAGAAAGTAACTGGTGTGTGCATAAGTCGCAACAGATGGATTGTGGGAAAGGGACAGAGGATTTGACAGTAGGGGGTTTGGGGGAGAAAATTGACCTTTTCTTCTCGTTTTAATGAAATAACAGTCAGAGGTGGATGGAAGGGAGGCAGGGTAGTATGACTAATGATCAACACCAATGATTTTCTGTGGCAAAGTGACACGGAAAGCATCGAATATGTTTATGGGCGATTGGAATTATTTTCTCCGTATCCAACCGTATAATCTCTCCTGATTTGTGGCCTATTTCTCCCACTGAATTTCTACTGCCCTGATTCCACAGCCCCGGGATTGTATCTCTCCTAGACAGGAGAGTGAAAGTGCGAGCGAGAAAGGAAATGAGAGCGATGTCATCATCGATGCATTTGCGGCTTTAGCACACTTGTCATGCAAATAGAGCATATTTGAATTTGAATTTGAAATTCGAGAGCGCTGCATCGCTCTTTGAGTATGAGAAGAACATTTTGTGTTGCCAAAGAGAGACGGCTGAATGGATCTGCGATGAAAAGATTACTTTATTATTAGCGTGACTCTGACCTTTCCGTGCCTCCTAGTCTAGTCTGAACTCCTCCACAAAATTAAGGGATCTGTTTCATCTATCCAACCCTAACCCCCTCTTTCTTTCTTTCCATTCCAAAAATGTTTTAACAGACCATTATAACAAATCAGTATAATTTAACATAATTCCATTAACCCAGTTTCACCAAGGATTAACTATTTGTAAGATAACCGAAACCACATTCTTAAAAATGCTTCTCTGAATGTATTTCTATATAATTTAATTTTCTCCTGACCTTTACTCTGAAGAGTAAACATGTGTGAATTTCAAAAGGGTCTTTGTTTGTTCACATTTCTTTTCCCCTTGATTGGATGAGAAAATCAAAGTAAGAAAAACTGAGATCAGTGAAATTATAGTGGGGCACACATATTTTTACATTTCAGGCTTATGCTGGTGCACTTATCCACAGAGACTTACAATAAACACAGACACACACACACACAGTCAGTGACAAACACCCACAGTACAGCACAAAAGACTAAATAGCCAAACTATACCCACGTCAAATGTACAAAGTTTAATCTTGAGTTTTTCCAACAACATGATTCATTCTTGTCACGTTATTGAGTTATCTAGCTAGCTTGCTATCCTCTGAGGCTGCAAATTCGATTTTTTCTGCACATGTGAATGAATAGCTGGAAATACTTTTTTTATTGCGTTTTTAATCACCAGTTTCTAGGCAAAGTCGCCACTAGTTCTTTCATTTATGGTGCACAATGGCTTTTGGCGCAAGCGCAACATTGATTTTCATAAGCATGTGAGGGAGGATTTTTTTTGCTGGCACTTATAGGCAGTTCTGCTCCATGGGGCTGGAAAAATACCGGCCCAATGACACACAACACAGAGAGACAGGCTCCAAGCTCCTGTAAACACACACACGCATGCACACACACAAGCATGCATGCACACACACACATACACACACAACTATGTTTTTTTTCAAGGAAAATTATTACCAGAAGCATCATTATGATTGTGACAGTTAAGTTTACTTCATTGAATAAGTTTTATTTTTTAATTAAATCGCAATTTGATTAATCAAAGATGTGTGTTGCCATGCATCTTGCACCACAGCCCCATCTACTGGTGGGGCAAGGCCCCACAGGCCCCCAATGTAAAATTGCCACTGGCTGAGATACTGTCAGCAAGGTTGCTAGCCCTGCTAGTCTTTGTCCTCAAACTCCTAAGGTACCTAGTATGATGCATATTTAATTTATCTTCACTGGGGGAAAAAATTATTCACTGCCTGGGCAGTGGTGGGCAGTATTGTGTAGCAGTACCTGAAATTGATAAAGCAGGTACACTGTAAAAAAGAATTGGCTTCCCTAACTTTAACTTACTTAAGTTAAATGAACTTAAAGATGCAAGTTTGTACAACTGGCATTGTTAAAGCCAAGTTCGTGCAACTTATTATTAAGATTTTAACCAAAATTTTAGCCAACAAGCCAGCTTGTCTTGTTATTGTATTCAACATGTTTCCCAAAAGTTGAGTTTACTCAAAAAGGTGGTGGAAAACATTACCTAATTTTTTAAAGTTAGGGGAGCCAATTTCTTTTTACAGTGTATATAAAGCTAATGTATCACTGCCTTTCTACATCAGCTGTCTGACATAGGCTCTGAGGACCCTACAGTTTTGGGACTGTGTCCCGTTGTGGAGGAGAACGTATAGGGCTGGCAATTGTAGATCCAACCCCTGAATAAAATATATGTGAAGGTCAGGATAAACCAATACTGTTGGAGTACCCTATGGACCGTGTAGTACTTGGGCCCAGATGGAACTGTCTCAGTGTGGTTCAGAGCTATTGTTAAACTAGAAGGGTTCAGCGATTGAGCATTTAGTCCAGTAACCAATAACACAATTGTTTGCTGTTTCCTTAGGAATAATATTGATATTGTAATCCTGGACAAGAACCTCATTTTATAATCTTAGAGCCTTAGCATTATAGTCTTAATTGATCATACACTTGCAATTGTTCAATGCTAGCTTGGGAGTTAGGCTGCCTCTTTAATCTGTCTATTGGAGGTATTAAGAACTGCGGTTGTAGTCATCACATGCTTCAGATTTCTACTAACATGATGCAGAATTTGGTCAGTCTGTTGATAAATTACATTAGCTAACAAAGACAAATGATGGCCAATGGGCCAATTACTCAATTTAAGATTTGCCAATGGTGTAAGATAATTTCACTTGTCACGCAAAACGTAACTTAAAGCAAGCTGGTCTGACCTGTCTCATTACAAGACTAAAACAATTGTTAAGATAGACATTTTTTTGTTGAAATATACACTTGTAAAGTGCATCAAAATAAATGTTAAAGTGTTACATTGTACAGGCAATTGTTGCGCTTTGATATTTAATTTACAATGTTTTACCATATTGTTGGATGTTTTATGTAATAAGCCCCAGAACCAAAGCTCAGTGTCATAGTCTTGCTGCCATTCCCAACTAAAATAAAATAATAAGCAATCCAATAATCAATTTATTTTGACATGGTAGTTTGATTTATTTTTAAATTGGCTGACCATACATAAATCAATTAATTGCATGATGCTCTTCATTCCTGTCATAGAGTCCCTGGCTGATCTAATCATTAACTTCTCTGTCTTCCATATTTAACGGAAACTATGAACCTGCTATATCCATTTCTCTCCAAACTCACAGCTCTCTAAATCTACTCACAAGTCATTTGTAGTCCGAAACGGTACTCCAAATCATCTTGTGAAGGATTCTTAGCCCAATGTTTCTTTTTATTCTTGTTGCATTCTATGCTATGTTAATTACCATAAGGTCATTTTAATATTCACAAAAACAAATATTTTTCCTTATCCTAAGCTGTAATCTCCAATTCTATTTATTTTAATGAAGTTGTGTTAATTTTGTGTTCAAATTAATTTTGAAGCCAAATCACATATGCAAAGCATCAAGCATATAAAGTGTGTAAATAAATAAATAGATCAACGGATATTTATTCAGTTTTAGAAGATTTTTTGGACAGTTTAATCATGTCTTCATAATGTCTGTAATGTTCAAGCCTTGTTCCGATTTGTTCAAAGGAACCAGTTTCTCTAAACTCTCTGACTCTCAAGGTGAAAAACAAGCCAAGGAAATAAAAGTGGATCGCACTCTTGCAAAGGTGTCTTTCTGTTTACATAAAAAAAAATGTTTGTTGCCAGTGAGGAAAAATGCTGACTGATTCCGCGGGCAATTGATATGTGCCTCGACAAAACCCATAACCTTGATTAATAGATAACCTTGATTAATTGCTGACATAAACTACAATTACATGCTTATTGACTCAATGGCTTCTACATCAGGCGCACTTTAGAAACTCAAATTAAACATCATTAATAGCAATTAATTTAGAAGGGGGAAAGTTAGGAGAAGAATTAAAGAAGCGGTTTCAAGGTCACTCATTAATTTTGTGACCTTTGAATAAAAATTTCACTCTGCTAATTTGCATCGACAGAATAGCATTAATCTAGAGTGTTCGTGATATTAAGTCAGCGAAAGTAATTTTAGCCTTCTCGAGACAAAAATGATACTCTTATCTCTACACAAATAATGAGTTCAGTATTTTAAGATTCTGAGGTCATGTGCTACTGTATTCACATTCTTAGATCACATTTTTTTTTAAATCTCAGAGGAGAAGGACCTGTAGCTGTGCTGAAATTGCATTAGGGAGAAAAGACTAGCAAAATCTGGCTTCACCTCAGCTGAAAGACTTCTGTTGGTGGAAGTGAAGAAACCCATAAAAACACCAAACACCAATATGAGCCTCATCACTACTCATGTAATATAAAGCTAGTTTTGTTATCAAATCCTACCCAAGAAGGGGTAAAGGTTTCTCTGGAGAATATGTGCTCTCACTCCTTGTTCCTACATTGAGGTAATCCTAGTTTACCGCAGTGCTTGAAGTGGGCCAGAACTGACTGGGACTTCAAGGTTTTGGTCATATGGGACTTTTTCAAGTGTTCCGCTATGTCTCATAACATAAACCCCCACACCCCTCTTTTCTTCCCCGCTCGCAATTCCTTTCTCCCTCCCCCCGTCCGTCCGTGATCACAATCTCTTCCCTCTCTCCTTCGGTCCATGATCACAACCCCTACCGCCCACACCCCCCCACACCCTGGTCCGAGATTGCAATCTCCAACCCCATGACATGTTTGTCTTCATTTTATTCCCTTCTCAAGTGGTCACCATAGTGCCTCTACTTTTTTCCACTTCCACTCAAGCACTGCTTAATGGAAAAGAAAGGATTTGAAATGGAACCGTGATTATGAGGTTAAAGTGCAGACTTGCAGCTTTAATTTGAGGCTATTTACATCCATATCAGGTGAACTTTGTAGTGATTGTAGCCCTTTATATATATAGTCTCCCCATTTTAGGGCACCAAAGGTAAATTGGTCAAATTAACATAAACTTAAAGTCATCATATTTAATATTTGGTTGCATATCCTTTGCATGCCATGACTTCCTGATGTCTGTAACCCAACAACATCAAAGGACTCTTGATATCTTATTTTGTCCAATTACTTTTGGTCCCCTAACCTGGGGGGAGGGCTATGTATAAACTACAATATACAATGTCTACATGGTTCATCCGATATGGATGTAAACACCCTCAAATTAACACTAAAAGTCTGCACTTTAACCTCATAGTCACTGTTCCATTTCAAATCCAATGTACTGGAATACAGAGCAAAAACAACAAAGAAACGTGTCAGTGTTTGCGCATGTGAATACAGGACAAAGAGAAGAGACTGAAGAGTGAAAGAGACAAGTTCTTGATCGTCAAACTATTTAAACTCTATGTGACTGAAGTGCTTGATATTTAGGTGAATGGCCGTCCCTTTCTGTGGCAAATGCTCTTATGTGTGAAATAAAGCAATTATCATGTGTCCCTTATTAACAATGCGAATACTGAACACGGTTTTGAAACTATTTCACAATTTTTAATCATCACAGGCATGAAAGAGTGAGCTTTTGTCTAACTGTGATGGTGCTGTGTGTTTATCTTTGAGCTTAAGACTACATTCTGCAAATCCTACACATTATTTTTCATTGTTGTGAACTTGTGATGATGAGTAATTGTTACGTACTCGTGAGGGGACGGGACCCAAGTACAAGACTCAGAGACGGCTCAGGGGAAAACTCCGCCGGGGAGTACATTTAATGCGACACAAAAACAGGCGTGACAGATACAGACATGGGTCAGGCACTGGGAGGGTCAGGAACTTGGAGGGTAGCTGGCTCTGCAGCTCAGGACAGGCGGGTAGCTGGCTCTGCAGCTCAGGACAAGCGGGTAGCTGGCTCTGCAGCTCAGGACAGGTGGGTAGCTGGCTTTGCAGCTCAGGACAGGCAGGTAGCTGGCTCTGCAGCCTAGGACAGACGGGTAGCTGGTTCTGCAGCTCAGGACAGGTGCGGGCGACCAGGGTCAGGAATGGACGGGAATAGGCGCAGGGCCATCACAGAGGCCGCAGGGGGGCCATAGACAGTGCGGGGATCTGCGGACAGGAACAGGTGGGAACAGACACCGGGGACCGAGGTCAGGGTCAGGCGCTTCGGCCTGGGGGATCAGGCGCTTCAGCCTGGGGGATCAGCAGGGGAGCCTAGGGATGGACAGGGCAGCCTGGGAAGGGACAGGGGAGCCTGGGTAGGAAGAGGGGACCAGGGCAGGAACTGAAGGTCAAGGCAGGAATGGAGAGGACAAGAAGATAACACACGAGAGACACAAGGTACATAAGACGATTCAGCCCCAAACACAGAATCGGGGCAGACTAAATGCACAAACTGATGAGGACAGAATAAGCAACAAGTGGAGGAAGGCTAACAAGGACATGAGAGGGAAACACAATGCAAGTGCAGGGAGTGAGAAACACAAGAGGAAGGAAAGAGGGAAAACACAGGGTGGACTGTAAGACGAGGGGAAAACCAGGGACGGAACAGTAATTAAAGCATGAATGTAAGACTAGCTTTAATTCAAACGAAATTATTCAAATCAGGGCTGTTGTCCTGTGCCCTTAATACACTTTATCACTACTTTAATTCAAAATAACATATACCTTTCTCTGTAATGATTTGTTTAACACTTTCATGCATGTCCACTACAGTGGACAGGCTTTTCAAAGTCTATTTTAACATAGTCAAAAACATTTGTGATCTCAGAGCAGATTCCTTGCACCTTTGCCTACACCTTTGCCTTTGATATGCTCCATCTTGTTACATTTTATTGGCTTTTCTAGTTTTGATAAAGTGAAGGTCAAAATGGCAGGTGGAGGTGGAAACATACAAACTCCCTCTGGTGTAGCTGTGAAAACCTTCTATTCCTAGAGAACAGAGCATGTTAAAAAATATATTCTTATGATGCAAGGAGCAGAATTTGTTATATTTGTAACAAAAAATTACCGTAGTTCTTGTATTGTATAAGAAAAACCTTCTGCCCACTGAAGTGGACATCATGCATTAAGAGTTGCAATCTGCATGTGTGGTCTATGTTTTCAAGGGGCCATTTGGGGCACATTTATGTGACTTAGGCGGGTGAAACACATGCAGAGTTTGATGTGGAAAATATTGCTTTGTTTTCTAAGAATTCATGCATGAAAGGGTAAACATTTATTTTATGTGGGATTTTCAATCAAATAGCTTGTCAACAGAACTCTACAGCTGTCACAAGCATATACAGTCAAGCCGGAAAGTCTGCACACCCCTTTCACCTTCTCCACATTTTATTACGTTACAGACTTATACTACAATAGATTGAGTTAATTTTTTGCCTCAAACATCTACACACAATAGCCAACAATGACAAAGTGAAAACAGGTTTTTAGAAAATATGCAATTTTATTTTACTGACAAAAATAAGTTATTTAGGGGTTACATATCTGTACACACCCTTAGCCTAATACTTGGTTGTTGCACCTTTGGCAGCGATTACAGCTTCAAGGCGTCTTGGGAAAGAAGCTACGAGCTTGGCACACTTGTTTCTGGACATTTTTGCCCATTCCTCTTGGCATATCTTTGCAAGCTCCGTCAGGTTGGATGGGGAGCGTCGGTACACAGCCATTTTCAGCTCTTTCCACAAATGTTCAATTGGATTTAGGTCTGGGCTCTGGCTGGGCCACTCAAAGACATGCACAGACTTTCTCCGAAGCCACTCCTTTGTTTTCTTGGCTGTGTGCTTTGGGTCGTTGTCATGTTGGAAGGTAAACCTTCGCCCCAGTCTGAGGTCCAGAGCGCTCTGGAGCAGGTTTTCTTGAAGGATCTCGGTGTACTTAGCTGCATTCATCTTTCCCTCTATCAGGACTAGTCACCCCGTTCCCACTGCTGAAAAACATCCCCACATCATGATGCTGCCACCGCCATGCTTCACTGTAGGGATGGTATTAGCTATGTGATGAGCGGTGCCTGGTTTCCTCCAGACGTGACACTTGGTATTCAGGCCATAAAGTTCAATTTTGGTTTCATCAGACCAGAGAATCTTGATTTCCATGGTTTGAGAGTCCTCTAGGTGCCTTTTGGCAAACTCCAAGCGGGCTGTGATGTGCCTTTTACTAAGAAGGGGCTTCCGTCTGGCCACTCTACCATAAAGGCCTGATTGGTGGAGTGCTGCCTGGATGGTTGATCTTCTGAAAGGTTCTTCCATCTCCACAAGGATACGCTGGAGCTCTGTCAGAGTGACCCTCGGGTTCCTGCTCACCTCCCTGGCTAAGGCCCGTCTTCCCCGATTGCTCAGTTTGGCCGAGCGGCCAGGTCTAGGAAGATTCTTGGTGGTTTTAATCTTCTTCCATTTATGAATGATGGTGGCCACTGTGCTTTTTGGGACCTGTAAAGCTGCAGAGATTTTTCTGTACCCTTCTCCAGATCTATGCCTTGACACAATCCTGTTTCTGAGGTCTGGAGATAATTCCTTTGACCCCATGGCTTGGAGTTTGCTCTGACATGCACTCTCAACTGTGGGACCTTATATAGGCAGGTGTTGGCAATCCCCAATCATGTCCAATCAATTGAATTTATCACAGATGGACTGAAATTAAGTTGTAGAAACATCTCCAGCAGTATCAGTGGAAACAAAATGCACCTCAGCTCACTTTTGGGTGTCATATCAAAGGGTGTGCACACTTGTGTACATATGATATTTTACATTTAGATTTTTAATAAATTAGCACAAATGTCTAAAAACCTGTTTTCACTTCATCATTATGGGTTATTTTGTGTAGAATTCTGAGACAAAAAATGAACTCAATCTATTGTAGAATATGTCCGTAACGTAATAAAACGTGGAGAAGGTGAAAGGGGGGTGCAGACTTTCCAGCTTGACACAAGCACAATATATTACATAGTTAATTGGAAGAGGTCAACCACATGTAACATTAGAGCTAGATAATAGAATAAGCAAAATTATGCTTCACATCTCTCTTCCGTTGTTTAATTTTTACTTTTTCAGAATGATTCAATGTTTTACTTGTTTATTTTTATTAAAAGAGTATCTAGGAATAAAGTAGGCCTAATAGAGTTTTGCAGTGTCCAGTGTCATATGTGCTTAGAAAGGGCAAGAGAGGAAGAGGGAGGTGTTTGGATTGGAGAGGGCAAAGTAATGGTCCAAGCCAGAGAGCAGACAGTGAAGGAGAGAGTTGTCTGGTTCTGAGCTTTTCGCTATTTATTCAGCAGGACTCTCTGTGGACGCAATGATTAATCATCTGTCCTAATTACTGAGCACAAACAACAACAACCGATCAGGAAGGAACCTCCCGATTGGCCAGACCGTATCGGGTCTCCGAGCGGATCAGGACAGGACGCGCCAGACCGATATGGCACACTTGAGTGGATCGGCTCCCCGGTGACATCCGACACGTTCTGTTATTAAGATGCACCGAAGGTCGGAGCCAAAGCAGGGTGCCGGAGAGAGACAGAAGGAAGGGGGGGGCTCTCCGCATACCCCTCACCCCCCACCCCTCCAGGCATCCCATCCAATACAACACAAGCGCTACCAACCGCCTCCCTCCCCACGTCTCCACCCACCCTCTTTATTACCCGTCCATTAGTAACAGATCCTTTGAGTGTGCTGCGGTTGTGTGTCTCTCTCCCGTGAGGTCCGGTTCTGTCCCGATTGAGCTGGGGCGGCAGATTCAGATTGGACCCCGTCCTGCCTAGAATGGCACAGATGCTGCCCCCTGAGGTGCTGACGGGTACAGATTATAATATTCTAGGGTGCTGTGAAGGCTGGCAGGAGGTACCCTCTGGCTTTCTTGTGACTGTAAACCAGCATGTTGATGAGCGCCCAAAATAAACAGGACTGTTTTTGGAAGACAATTTTGATTCAATTTTTGGACTATAGCCACTACCTCCAAGTTAAAAGGCATCTTCAGCATTACTGTAAAATGTGAAAACATAAATTTTCACCCCCTTTTACTGTAGTGGGTGTTGACACTGAAAAACTGTTCAAATACTGTTTGTTGCAGTATCTATGAAACACAAGCAAATTGAATCACTTTCATAATTATTTTAACCTACTTAAAGCTTTGTAAGAGTGCTAACCTACTTGATCCATTACTCCACCTTTTCTCAGTGGATTGGCACATATTTCATTTGTAAATACTGTTATTTATTGCCACCAGTTTGGGCCAATAATGCCTCTTCATAAATCTGGTGTGGGTGGTACACCAGACATCACCAGGGTACTTCTCATACCGACATGAGAAACATCAACTCATCCAACATACTAAGGCTGTGTCCGAATCAGAGCCCTATCTACTGCGCCCTGTCTTCTGCGTACAGTGCACTGGCAGAAGTGTGCTGTTTAATGTGCACTGTTTAGCAGTCCGCAAAAAATATCTGCCATACTATTTTCCTTACTGCACTGTGGAAGTGTCGTAAGCAGGTCATAAGACGTCCCACCAGTGTTGCCATGTCCGCGGTTTTACAACTAAATTGGGATACTTTCAACATGCAGTCACAGGTAAAAAAGAAATGTCGCAAAACATGCACTTATTTTAAAAAGTAAAAATATCATAATTTCTATTTCAAATACGTTGGTTTCTGTTAAAAACATTTTTGGGCTAGTTTTGAGTCGCCATTTGGCTGGAAAGTCTGGCAAGATCTGGCAACCCTGTGCCCCACCCTTGCGCTGCTGTTATTTTTTAAGGAAAACGTCAGCTTTTTTGTTAATTTGAAAAAATGTTCGTGCTTTTGTTAAAATGTGCTTACTTCTTGAAAAGTGTCATCTCAGCAAAAAAGTAAATGTGTCATCCGGGTGTTTCAAGTATACTGCAAAAATGTTCGCCTACTCAACGACTTTCTCATCCTATCTACTCACCAAGGCAACTCAATAGTGTGGAAGAGTGCTGATTCGGACACGGCCTTACCTTACCACAGACCGCACAATACAATGGAAGACTTAAAGGGATATTTCACCTCTTTGTGACATAAGTCATTTTGTGGAGCCGACCCCATTATATTTGCATAGCGTTAATACTAGCAACATCAGCTGTCCCTGCTGATGTTAATCGCATCGCCGTTAGTCCCGGTGTCAGAGTCCCTATTCACTCCCATTCATTTTTGGGACCTCACCAAAATTAATTGTTTTAAAGCACAAACTAACTACAGCGGATAATACAAAAATAAAAGAGAACACGAAGGTGAAAAAGTACATGTTTGTTTTGAGCTTATAAGCTGTTTTCAAGTTTAAATTAGCTATAATAGTGGAACAATTTTCGGATATGCTACTGAGTAGAAATACAACAACCCGTAGTTAGATATTTTGTTTTATTATGATGTAAACCTACAACTAATGGTAGCCTACTACAGTGAGTGAATTGACTCTGAATTGATTCATCACTGAATTAAAATAACAATTTTTCCAAGATCTTATAAACCATTGAAAATAAATTAAATGTCATAACAAATATGTACCTTTTGACCCTAGTGTGTGATGATCTCAATCCCGTCCTGTTGTTTCCCGTGTTTTCCTTCTCCCCCTGTCTCGTGTTCGTCTCTCCATTGTCCGTTTTCCCTAGCTGCAGGTTGGGTGTGGTTTTTCTTTTCGTGTCACTCTCTGTTTCACTACTCTTCTCTCAGCCTATCCCATTCCATTTTGCATGCATTCCACACTCTCCGCTCTTTTAATCACCCTCGCATACATTCGCACACGGCACCTAATTGATATCAATTCATGTTTGTGTTCTCTGTCCTGTGCCAGTTCGTTAATGCTCTTTGTCTGAAACCTCTGGTCATGTTTTAATGTCCTAGAATCTAGTTTAAGTTGTAGTAACTAAAGTAACTTAACTCGCCCTGCTACTCTGACTAAGTCAAAGTCTGCTCTTTTCAGGAACGGCATATCCCGCTGTTCATTTGCCTGTCTCGCTGTACTAACTTTGTCTGCTTCTGTTTGCCAACCTGCAGTAGTTTTCTATCCCTGCCTGTGTTGCGATTCCTGCTGATGTGCTGTCGCTCTGCTGATTGCTGTGCCGCTACTGCCGCTGCCCTGCTGCCACGCCTGCGTCCTGCCTGGGCTCCGCTCCACTGTCCTGCCTGGTTCCGTCCAGCCCGTTCCTGTCCTGCCTGGTTGTGAAGTCCAGTTCCGGCTTGGAACATTGAGTGCGTTTACATGCACTCAATAATCCGATCATATTCGGAATATGGCTGTTATCGGATTATTCAAATTGTCATGTAAACGCAACATTCCGAAAAGCTTTTTTGGAAAAAAGCAGTTATCGGAATATGAGAAATCCGATAACTACACCTGGATTTCTGCCGTGTTTTTAGTTTTATTGGTTGCATGTAAACGGTAATTCCGATGTCTGTCTTTTTTTTAAATCTGCGCATGTGCGTGTTTGACAGCAACAGCCATGGCAACAGCTACTCTGGATATTGTTAGTAACGTAATGCTAACGTCAAAACAGTTGAGAGGTCAGAGAGAGATGTCAACCAACGGGAGAAGTAATTTCTGGAGCGAGGAGGAAACCCTCCTGATGTTATCCGAAATAAGAAAGAGGAATATACTTCATCTCATAGATGGGAAAAAAGCTAGAAACGCGGAAATAATGAGCACGTTTACATGCACTCAATAATGCTCTTATGGGTTTCATCGTCATATGGTAAATTAATTCACCGATTCAGAATGGAGAGGCAACTTCAGTATGGCTTGGAGATCATTTATGAAACTTTGTGGTTTGGTACAGAACATAATGAGCCCTGACGAAGTGACCGTGCGTCCAGCTGTACCTCTTCAAATGCGAGTCGCAATAGCGCTGTACAAACTCGGTAGCTGCGGGGAGTACAGGCTGATAGCGAACCAGTTTGGTGTCCACAAGTCTACGGTCTGAATCGGTGAATTCATTTAGCACCACTCTCCCACCAGTCCTTGCTCTTAACGCGCATCCAGCACGACTGGGTCCATAACAGTGCTGGAGGAAGGCCTATTCTGGGTCCAATAATTAGCGCTTGTTGTAACGTTAAAGCTCTTCGTCGTCTTCTGCTCATAACACAGAACGCTTGAAGGACAGTGTTAGTTGCCACCCGCAACCATAACATCTGCCATATGACGACGAAACCCATAAGAGCATTCCTGTCTAACGTTACCATGTTTAACGTTACTTTCTTATACGTTATAGGCTACTGTTCTTTCTTATGTAACTAACGTTAGGCTATAGTTAACGTGTTTACTATCTTACACCCGCGTGCTGTTTCTAGCAACCCAACAGGAAGTATAGTCACGTTATGTATAAACGTTCAAATATGTAAGTTATAATATATAACATTAGGCTAATATATGTTTCTAATTTACGTTTGAGTTGCACGTCGCGTTCAGGGAAAGAAATCGGAAAATATTGACTGAATCATGTAAACCTGGATTTTTCCCATTATCGAATTACTTCAGTGCATGTAAACGCATTTATCGAATTATTGCCATGTTCGGATTACTCCCAGTTATCGGATTATTGAGTGCATGTAAACGTGCTCATTGTCTGCAAGTCCAGTTCTGGCTTGGAACTATAACTGCTTGCCTTTTCCCCCATGCTTCAGCAATACTCCCTGGTCAAGCAATAAAATATCTGAGTATTGGCATTTCTGTGTCTGAGTCGTGCGTTGAGTCCAGTCCATATTCGGAGTCGTAACATAGTGTTCTCTTTTGTCGATGTATTATCCTCCGTATTTAATTTGTGCTTTAAAACGATTCATTTTGATGAGGTCCCGAAAATGAATGGGAGTGAATGGGTAGCCTGACAACCGGGAATGCCGTTAACGGTCAGCAGGGTCAGCTGATGTTGCAAGTATTCACGCTATGCAAATATAATGGGGTAAACTCCACAAAATTACTTATGTCACACAAAGGTGAACTATTCCTTTAACACCAATATCTCTCACCAGATTGACATAAACCCACCCATACCCTGGCAGACCGAAGCCATTTAATTTTGGGCAATGTAATTACTTTATCACACCCATGATCATTTAATTCAGAAAGACTGCCATATTGCAGTGGAGTTTGGTGAATATTAGCAGCATGGTGAATTCACGCAAAAGGTCAGAGAAGGGGAGGCCACCACTGAAGGGCATTCTTGGAAACGCAGGCAGACAACTACATAGTAAGATGGAGTGCACTTGTTTTCAAATAGCATTTTATGGGGGGAAAAAATCAATTAACAAAATTTTTTCAGAACAGCCACCTGAACATTTGAAGGCTCATTTGAAGATCGGGGGGAAAAAAACATTGACTAGTTACAGGGAGTTATAAATCAATTGTCCATTCTCCATTCATTGCTCATACATTCCAGACAAATGTCATGGGCTGACAACAGAGTATGAAAAATGCTTTTAAACATGCATATCTACAGTTCTAACATGTTATGTAAGGCAAATGACTAAGTCTGAGATTTCCAGTGAAGTCCCCCTTTGCATATTGTTCCCTCCACGATTCATATTAATATACCTATTACCATATTTAAAACATGAATCTGATGACCAGTGATTGAGTGAAATGGTATGAGTGTATATAAATCATAAGTAGTGAGTACTTTAATTAAGAACTGGCAGTGACCAACGTCTCGATCCTCTCTCTCAATTAATTTTGATCACTGCTTTTAAATGAACATCTGCTACTTTGTAAATTAGAAAAATTACCCCTTTATTAAATAGAGAAAGAGAGAAGAATGATCTATCACATATTAATATAATACTTTGACACTGATAAATATAAAACATATCTATGGAACCAAGTTAATATATGGGTTTTCACATTTCTCCTGCATTCATTAGTGCTTCTCACCTCAGAATTCAAAATATCATCTTCTTGCACCGAACTCCTTAAATAATAGATAAAGCAGTCTGTGATGAGAATCTCATCACTCTTTAAGCCTTTATGAAAAGTGCAAATGTGTAAAACATGAGCTTAAACGGTCTCTGTTATATTGTGTGGTGGAGGATTGTGGGTAATGGCGCTCTCCTGCTCCTTTATAGAGATGAGGACAATGTGTTGCCAGCAAGAGAACTATAGAGCGGTGATTCTAAAAGACCTACTAAAATGAAACCAAGCCAGTGAGACTGCGCTCCCATTGCACATAAAGAAGAATAATCATGAGTTGTGTCTCATGGGACAGTGCTTCCCCGAGTCGCACTATTGAGAAGTCACGGAGCAAAAAAAAAACGATTGGATTGTTATATCAGTTGAAGTGAAAGCTATTGCAGAAGAGTTAAGCATGAAGGCGAGCAAGAAACCATCTATGGTAGCATTTTACCACAGGTTTCGTAACGCTAATTAATGCATCAATCAGGAGTCTGCAAAGAAAGTCCTGTGGACAAAGCATTTCAACCGTTGTTTTACTCCGTTTCGTGGTGATTCAAAACCGTGAATGCAACTGCGCAGAACAAGGAGAGAACACTCGTCCAGGAAGCGCTGGGAGGACAGGGCCTGCATCGCGCGCCTCAAGGTCACGGAGATCCATCGCAGATGCATCATCCAAACAAGCAAAATAAGTTGTCATGGATTCCTGTTCCGTCTCCCGGGAGAGCGCGCACATTGAATAAGGAACATGTAGATCTGTGAAGGTCACGGTGACAGCTCCGCCCGGTCGAACCTGGACCGCGTGGGGAGAACGGAGCATCCATCACGTGCCATCGCCATGGTAACAGCTCTTGTTTTTTGGTGTAGTTCTCCCTCCAAATTGTCAAAACGGACTCCCGGAAAAGGTCGGCGCGGTCAACAGCCATGAGGATGGCTCTGTCGCAATACCCACAATCCACAGAGAGAGGGGATTTTTCACACCGCATGCGCAGCTCTCCCAGGGTTCAAAAGGAAGGTGAAAGTAATGAGGACAGAAATGAGGAAACAACCTTGACTGAATAATTGCATTGGCTGGGTGGCCAAGCAAGAGGGTTCAAAGCAATACAGAACCATTTTGCATATCTAAATAAACCTGCAACATTTTGTCATGGCAAAACACCCTATGACAGATTACATGGTGCCAGCAAATGTGTTGAGCAACTGAAAAATTAAAGTACTATTTTGACTATTTAGATATTTTGGTAGGTTGTGTTCTGATTGAAAGGCAATGATAGTGATCATTCATTTTCCGTAGTGGCATTAAGCAGAATGAAGAATAACAATTGTATTATTATTATTATTATTATTTATGTTATTTCTCTCAAGAGCAATATCTCTTGGTTATAAGAGCAATAATTTCCTGCTTACTCTGGTACGGAATAAGCCCTTCACAAGTGACAAGTTATTGGGACAAGGTGTGAATGAAGCAAAAAAAAGAAGAGAAATGAAAAAAAAATACATATTTCCCCTGGCAGCATATACACAGATGGAGACTTCATTCAGACCATATTGTCTGCAATAAAACCATCCCTAAAGCCATTAACTATCATAATTATAGTGCCCAGGTAATTTATTTCTTGACAAACTCCTTGGTCTCAGCTGTCATTATCTGCTATGATGCTGGATTGAGGCAGAGTCCGCAAGGTATTGACCCTGACCTGGGACAACACACACACACACACACACACACACACACACACACACACACACACACACACACACACACACACACACACACACACACACACACACACACAATAGACTAAGTGACAATAGTGGGCTTGGCTTGTGAAAGAACATTGCCAAGGTTAACAAAGACTCCCAGTGTTCCAGATGTGCACAGCTACAGAGGAAACCTAAGGTGACAGTAAAGGTAGATGATTTAGCACTCCAGATGAAGGTCATGTCTAGAGATAACATTTATAAATAAGTAAAATATTTTTTTAAAACATAGAATAATATACAATAGGTCTATACAACATGGAATTTCCACTGATTAGATCTGAAGAAGTTAAATCACTGACCCTCAATAATTGTTAGAAAATTGTTAATAATTTTTTTAAAATTTGAAGTAAAAAGGTTATAGACAGTCTATTGATTTGATCTGCACAAAGAGAAAACATCCAGCATTACAGCAATTCAAAAGTATAATGTTAACAAATATCTTTATATCTTTATATCTATATTTCTAAAATCTATTTTATTTTTCAGCCAATAACCCCTTAAAATAAAAAAAGGAGATTTTTTATCGCATTTTTTCAATAATGAAGAGAACAGTCACAATTGATGAAAATGTGTCAATTAATGTTGTGTGCTATTTTAAATGAATATTATATGAAAACTTCAGTTCAGCTGTTCAACTAAAAAATATGACACGATGTGTAACGTGTTCTTAGTTCCAATTCCAAATAATATGTCATTTTAACACAGGCCTTTACATTGTTTTTAGTAATAAATAACTATTTCACTGTTTATAGTACATACTTTATATTTACATTCCATTCATTCATAAAAAGAAAGCAGAAAGCATTTATTAATTTTTTTTTTATTGATTTCCTTTATTTAACCAGGGATATGCCAATTGTGAGCAAAACTCTCTTTTACAATGGTGCCCTGAGAATACAACAATACAATGATAAAACACAACAATAAATTAAAATATTACAAGAGTAATGTGAACAATATGAAAATAATTTTAAAATAAAAAATACATTATGAAAAACAAGTACAAGATTGCAGAAAAAACTTTGAAACCTGAAACCCTCAATACTAGTCAGTCAACAATTTGTGGGTGACCTGTACCTGATTCCATTTAAAAGGTGCATATAAGGCAAAAGCTTTCTTTTTTTTTTCAGTTTTTTCATACGTGAGTACGAGAGAGACAGAGAGAATTGAGAACGAGTATACTGCACAATAGAGAATAAAAACTCTAAAAAAAAAAAAAATAAAAAATGGCAAATTATTTTTATACTATACTTTATACACACACACAAAGCCAGTGGTATTCCCTTCTCAAGCAACACAAACATCAAGCACACATAACATGGTGATGTGTTGTTGTGAAATGAAAAACAGTGAAAAACCTGTGAACACCTGCACTGCACACTTTACAGAGTTTTGAGTTTTGAGAGTTCTGCAGATGATGTACGAGATTATATATCAATCCAAGACAAAAAAAAAAAAAAAAAATCTTGAAAAAAAAAAAAAAGTTTTTTTTTTGTAAAAAAAAAAAAAAAATTTTTATTTTTTTTTTTTTTTCCAGTTCTTCCACATGTCTTTTAAAAGACAATTCTTCATCTAACCAGATGCCTAAATACTCATAATTTTGGGCTCTCTGATAGTATACAAATAATTTTTTTAAAGATGTTTCATTTTCTGATCTACTGAAGAGCGTATAGCTTGTCTTAGTTGGGTTTAGCACACGTTTAAGATCCAATAGAGCATATTGAATGGCATGAAAGGCAGCCTGTAAATTTGTGAAAGCTTTATAAACTGAGGGTGCTGAAGTATGAATTATGGTATCATCCGCATAAAAATGAACAGAGCTATTTGTAATCAGTGAGCCAAGATCATGTATGTATAAAGTAAAAAGCAAAGGACCTAATATGGAGCCCTGGGGCACCCCTATGGAAACCTCAAGAAAACTAGACTGATGCCCATCCACCACTATTGCTTGAGTTCTGCCATTAAGGTAACACTCAAACCACTTACAGGTATTACCATCAAAGCCAATTGATTTAAGCTTATCTAGAAGAATAGTGTGATTTACCGTGTCAAAAGCTTTTGATAAATCGATAAATAGGGCAAAGCAATGCTCTCTCTTATCCAGTGAACAGATTATATAATTTATAATCACAGTACTGTACCCAGGCCTAAAACCAGATGGATATGAGTTTAAAATATTATTTGTAGATAAATAAGAACTAACTTGTTTATTCACCAATTTTTTAAATTTTGGCTAAGCAAGGAAGTTTGGAGATTGAGCGGTAGTTATTTGGGTCACTAACCTCTCCGCTTTTAAATAAAGGAGAGATGTGAGCTACTTTCCAAACTATAGGAATACTTCCCCCAGCAATTGTTAGGTTAAAAATGTGAGTCAACGGTAAAACCAAAATGGGAGCTGCAAGCAAAAACAATCTTGGATCAATAGAATCAGCACCAGTAGCTTTTTTTGGATCAACGGTCATGAACTTATGAAATCCGATAAACCTTTCCATACTGGGTGTGTGAGTGTTGCAAGGCAGAGATTTTTTTTTCAAATAGATTACCAGAAGAAATTAAATGTTCATTAAACACATTAAATATTTGCTCTTTATCTGATACAATTTTAGAATCATAAATAAGATGATTTGGTAGAGGAGAGACCTGTACATTATTTAGTGCTATAACAGTTTTTTTCCAAAATTTACCAGGATTGCCATAACAATCTGACAATTTGTTTACAAAATATGATGATTTGGCCTCTCAGATTTTCCGAATGCACTTATTCCTAAATTGACGAAAAGCTTGCCAATCCTTTGGCGATTTTGATGTGTGTGCTATGGCCCATGCAACATCTCTTTCCCTTAATAAATCAGAGAGCTCGACTGAGAACCATGGATTGTTTCTATTTTTTATTCTGAACTTCTTAAATAGAGCATGCTTATTTGTAAGAAAATCAAAAACATCAATAAAATGTCTAAGAGCTAATTCAGGCTCCGGAATGCTACATACTCTTCCAATATCACTGTGGAAAAGGCGATGCAGAAATGCTTGATCAACAAAATGCTTAAAATCCCTCTTGACATGAATACGGGATGGATATTTAAGCTTTTTGGTATATCGAATACAGACAATTGGATAATGATCGCTTAGGTCCAAGGAGAAAACACCACTTGCTACATATTTATGTGGTCTATTTGTCAATATCACATCCAGGAGGGTTCCATTTTCAGGATTCTTTAGATCAGGTCTAGTTGGTGGAGAGATGAGCTGGGTTAAATTGAATTCAGTACAATAATTTTTCAAACAGTCAGAGGTTTTAGATAACCAATCAAGATTCAGATCACCTATAACAACCATTTCAGAGGTTTCATGTAACATCAAATAATTAACTAAATTATCAATGGCATTTTGCGTTGCCGATGGAGGACGATAAACACCAAAAATAACTAGGGACTCAACAGTATTTAATGAGACAGTTAATGTTAAGAGCTCAAACTGTTTGGCTAAGGAAGTAAAGATACGATGTAACATGTTCATGGTCCCCCTCAGTGAGGGAGGGAGTGTATGGGGTTCCTGCGGTAATTGACGAGGTAATTGTGGAACCGGATTGAATGATTGAGAGAATTGAGTGAATGATTGAATGAATTAAGGAGTGGATGAGGGAATGGTACTCATTGGGAAATTGGGTGATTGTATGGGGAACGCAGGGGCTGGGTTCCCTGGGGTTATATAATCAGCGCACCTGGGGTAGACAAGAGAAATCTGAGGGAAAAGCGTGAGAGGATAGATTGCCTCTGGGCAATTCCGTTAAGTTTTATTTGTTTGTGTGATTGCATAGTCAGTGTGTTTTTGTTAGGCGGAACTTACCTGAGTGCTGCAAACAGTAGGAGTGAACTGGAGCGGCGCCATACCTGGAAAGAAGAACAAAGGAATCAACGGTGCCATACCTGGAACAGACGGCTAACAACGAAGGCGGAGTGCAGAGCTGATCGGGGTGTTGGAACCAGCGTACCAGGGGAATCTGGTGATGAGCTTTTGCTGGGGGAATTGACTTCCCCAGTCTGTAAGGAACGTGTGCGTGCCGTACAAACAAGCTGTCGTGTGCGCGGGTCTCAGACTGGGCAAGCGGGGAACTTAGCGGCAGCGGGTGTGTCTTGTCTCCCCTGTCAGAGTTGGTGTCCCGCGCCTAACCCGGCGAGTGCGATGAGGACAACGGTGTGCAGCGAAGACCTGTGTCCCATGATTCGCCCAAGGTGAAATGTCTGGACTCAGAAAACCCAATAGCAGACCAGGATAAGGCAGAAACGTAGTTTATTTCCAGTCCAATGTCAGAAAGCCAGGTAATCAAGAATTCCAAAACGAGATCCAAAAAACAAAATCAGAAAAACAAGCAAAGGTCAAAACCAGAAAATCAAAGGGCTAAGGTACAAAAGGGCTAGGCTAATCAAAAGTCGGTAAACACAAAAGAAAGTCAAAACCAAAAAATCAAAGGCAAAGGTACAAGGAAGGGCTAGGCTAACTCGAAGTCAAAAAACAAAGGGGCGTCTCAGGAATCTCAACAACCCACTCGGACTCGGACAACCCACGAACAGAGGGGAATGCAATGATGAAATGAAAACTAATCAATCCAAAATAAATATCAAATAATAATACAAACAGACAAACAGAACATAACACGAGGGGTGGACAGTCTGAATTCCCGTTAGCAACCACCAAGGATGACAACAAGCTGTCCTGTTGTGTGTTTGTGTGTGTGTGGATTATTTTGGCCGGACTGCTTGTGTTTATTTTTGTTTTGTTATATTTCTTAAATTGTGGTAGTCCTCCCAGGATTGCAGTGTGGGTAGGACTCCACCACCCTTCTTTTTTTGTGTTTAATGATACCTGTGTGTGGCGTGGAATGCTACCTTATGTTTTGTTATTGTGTGAGTGAGAATACCGCCGTGTTTGTGTGTGTGGCGTTCCCCCCGGAAGTATTGTGGGGTCGAGCGGCCAGCAGCCCCGGAGGTGGGCTATCGAAGGGGTGATGATCACGAGTGAGTGTGCGTGTGCCTTTTTCTTACAGTAGCCTAACAAAGCATGAAACAAGCAGTGTGTATTGTGTGTGGTATGGGGAGGCACGCTTACCTGTGGGAGGGGTCAGCTGCGTCCGGCAGGATAGGAGAGAGAAAGAGTAGGGGAGGATAAGAGACCCTCAGATGGGCATTGCTCTGCCAGATTGTGTTGTGTAACTAACTTTTTATGAACTTTTGTGTACCCAATAAAATATATTTTTTGCCTTTTACAACTGCCTGGTGTTACTGTCATGGTTATTTGCTGTCTCTGTGGTTCCTCTGTGGTTCCTCGTTTAGGTTTCCTTTTTGGGCGTTGTCTCGACGCTCTATCAGATTTTTTCCGCCTCTGTTCCGGTGTTTTCTCCTCACCCGACAATTATTTCCCACACCTGTGCTGTGTTTCCGCCGGCTATAAATGCTTAGGACTTTCGCATTTCCTCGCTTCAATATTGTCATTTGTTACGTTGAAAACGAAGTCGGTAAAGTTTTAGGAATTTCGGTCACTGCATTCTTGGTTTGTCAAAATAGAGTTAGAGATTTAGCAAATATAGGGTTAGATAGGTTCTTTCTTTTTCAATCAGTTTCTCCTTCTTTGTTTTGGTTGCCTGGTATCGTGTGGTTTTAAACTTTTTCGCAACAAGAGTTTAAAGATACAGGTTCGCATTTCCTTTTCCCGTTTTCTTCGTGTTATTTTTTAGTTCTATTTACCTCTTGTCTACGCCTACTAGTTAATGCGTGAGGCTTCTTTTTTTGTTGGTTTATTATTCTCGCTGTTTATCTGAGATTCGCCTCTTTTTGAAGTTGTTTATGATTTTGGCTCATGCCAGGGAGGTTTTGTTCCCGATCTTTTGTCTTTTGTTTAGTTTCTGTGGAGAGTCTGTATTAGACTCGCTTTCTGATTCCCTGTCAGTCGCATTTGGTTCTCCGAACCTACGCTCCAATCATTACAGGTGTACTGCTTGGGGAGTGGTGGATTCTGTAAAAAAAAAAAAAAAAAAAAACCTGGTCTGGAATAGGGCACAGGATTTGCCCGCTTTCGAACCGTGACAACTACAAAACGTTTTTTTACAAATATGGCGACACCACCCCCACGTGAGGGGCTGTCTGTTCTATAAATATTGTAACCATCCAGTGTTATCACGTCATCCTTGACTTTATTTAATAGCCAGGTTTCTGTTAACACTAGAATATCAGGATCTGATTGTTTAACCAAAATCCCAACGGAATCCTGTTTTGGCATAAGACTCCTTATATTTAATCGCATTATTGAAAGACCGCTGTGACCACTGTGATTTACTGGGAGCGTCAAGAGTAGTCCTAGTGTATGTATTGTCAGATAATATACATTTATTTTCCACACCAGCATAGCCTGCAGCTCGAGTCAAACAAAAAGGAATATAATTAAGATTGTTATAATGTACTCCATGATGGGACTTAATACTATTTTTAGAAGGCCTACTGGTAATTACAGTGTAAATATGAAAAACATTATAATGTGAGGCTGTTTTAGGAGGATCACGATCGATTATGGTGGATTTGGGGCCGCCACACCATGTGGGGGAGCTAGTAAGTGTGGATGAGTGTTTTAGCAGAGAGAAGAAATTTCGAGATTTAGTCAATGTAGTGCCCAGGCATGTGGGCAATGCATCTAGTCAGTTTCTACAGGTATGTTGGACTGTGTAAAATATATGTTTTGTTAAAATGCATGTACCCAGCCCGCTGTCGCTACCGAAGGGGTGATGATCACGAGTGAGTGTGCGTGTGCCTTTTTCTTACAGTAGCCTAACAAAGCATGAAACAAGCAGTGTGTATTGTGTGTGGTATGGGGAGGCACGCTTACCTGTGGGAGGGGTCAGCTGCGTCCGGCAGGATAGGAGAGAGAAAGAGTAGGGGAGGATAAGAGACCCTCAGATGGGCATTGCTCTGCCAGATTGTGTTGTGTAACTAACTTTTTATGAACTTTTGTGTACCCAATAAAATATATTTTTTGCCTTTTACAACTGCCTGGTGTTACTGTCATGGTTATTTGCTGTCTCTGTGGTTCCTCTGTGGTTCCTCGTTTAGGTTTCCTTTTTGGGCGTCGTCTCGACGCTCTATCAGATTTTTTCCGCCTCTGTTCCGGTGTTTGCTCCTCACCCGACAATTATTTCCCACACCTGTGCTGTGTTTCCGCCGGCTATAAATGCTTAGGACTTTCGCATTTCCTCGCTTCAATATTGTCATTTGTTACGTTGAAAACGAAGTCGGTAAAGTTTTAGGAATTTCGGTCACTGCATTCTTGGTTTGTCAAAATAGAGTTAAAGATTTAGCAAATATAGGGTTAGATAGGTTCTTTCTTTTTCAATCAGTTTCTCCTTCTTTGTTTTGGTTGCCTGATATCGTATGGTTTTAAACTAAGATACAGGTTCGCATTTCCTTTTCCCGTTTTCTTTGTGTTATTTTTTAGTTCTATTTACCTCTTGTCTACGCCTACTAGTTAATGCGTGAGGCTTCTTTTTTTGTTGGTTTATTATTCTCGCTGTTTATCTGAGATTCGCCTCTTTTTGAAGTTGTTTATGATTTTGGCTCATGCCAGGGAGGTTTTGTTCCCGATCTTTTGTCTTTTGTTTAGTTTCTGTGGAGAGTCTGTATTAGACTCGCTTTCTGATTCCCTGTCAGTCGCATTTGGTTCTCCGAACCTACTCTCCAATCATTACAGGTGTACTGCTTGGGGAGTGGTGGATTCTGTAAAAAAATAATAAAAAAAACCTGGTCTGGAGTAGGGCACAGGATTTGCCCGCTTTCGAACCGTGACAACTACAAAACGTTTTTTTACAAATATGGCGACACCACCCCCACGTGAGGGGCTGTCTGTTCTATAAATATTGTAACCATCCAGTGTTATCACGTCATCCTTGACTTTATTTAATAGCCAGGTTTCTGTTAACACTAGAATATCAGGATCTGATTGTTTAACCAAAATCCCAACGGAATCCTGTTTTGGCATAAGACTCCTTATATTTAATCGCATTATTGAAAGACCGCTGTGACCACTGTGATTTACTGGGAGCGTCAAGAGTAGTCCTAGTGTATGTATTGTCAGATAATATACATTTATTTTCCACACCAGCATAGCCTGCAGCTCGAGTCAAACAAAAAGGAATATAATTAAGATTGTTATAATGTACTCCATGATGGGACTTAATACTATTTTTAGAAGGCCTACTGGTAATTACAGTGTAAATATGAAAAACATTATAATGTGAGGCTGTTTTAGGAGGATCACGATCGATTATGGTGGATTTGGGGCCGCCACACCATGTGGGGGAGCTAGTAAGTGTGGATGAGTGTTTTAGCAGAGAGAAGAAATTTCGAGATTTAGTCAATGTAGTGCCCAGGCATGTGGGCAATGCATCTAGTCAGTTTCTACAGGTATGTTGGACTGTGTAAAATATATGTTTTGTTAAAATGCATGTACCCAGCCCGCTGTCGCTACCGAAGGGGTGATGATCACGAGTGAGTGTGCGTGTGCCTTTTTCTTACAGTAGCCTAACAAAGCATGAAACAAGCAGTGTGTATTGTGTGTGGTATGGGGAGGCACGCTTACCTGTGGGAGGGGTCAGCTGCGTCCGGCAGGATAGGAGAGAGAAAGAGTAGGGGAGGATAAGAGACCCTCAGATGGGCATTGCTCTGCCAGATTGTGTTGTGTAACTAACTTTTTATGAACTTTTGTGTACCCAATAAAATATATTTTTTGCCTTTTACAACTGCCTGGTGTTACTGTCATGGTTATTTGCTGTCTCTGTGGTTCCTCTGTGGTTCCTCGTTTAGGTTTCCTTTTTGGGCGTCGTCTCGACGCTCTATCAGATTTTTTCCGCCTCTGTTCCGGTGTTTGCTCCTCACCCGACAATTATTTCCCACACCTGTGCTGTGTTTCCGCCGGCTATAAATGCTTAGGACTTTCGCATTTCCTCGCTTCAATATTGTCATTTGTTACGTTGAAAACGAAGTCGGTAAAGTTTTAGGAATTTCGGTCACTGCATTCTTGGTTTGTCAAAATAGAGTTAAAGATTTAGCAAATATAGGGTTAGATAGGTTCTTTCTTTTTCAATCAGTTTCTCCTTCTTTGTTTTGGTTGCCTGATATCGTATGGTTTTAAACTAAGATACAGGTTCGCATTTCCTTTTCCCGTTTTCTTTGTGTTATTTTTTAGTTCTATTTACCTCTTGTCTACGCCTACTAGTTAATGCGTGAGGCTTCTTTTTTTGTTGGTTTATTATTCTCGCTGTTTATCTGAGATTCGCCTCTTTTTGAAGTTGTTTATGATTTTGGCTCATGCCAGGGAGGTTTTGTTCCCGATCTTTTGTCTTTTGTTTAGTTTCTGTGGAGAGTCTGTATTAGACTCGCTTTCTGATTCCCTGTCAGTCGCATTTGGTTCTCCGAACCTACTCTCCAATCATTACAGGTGTACTGCTTGGGGAGTGGTGGATTCTGTAAAAAAATAATAAAAAAAAACCTGGTCTGGAGTAGGGCACAGGATTTGCCCGCTTTCGAACCGTGACAACTACAAAACGTTTTTTTACAAATATGGCGACACCACCCCCACGTGAGGGGCTGTCTGTTCTATAAATATTGTAACCATCCAGTGTTATCACGTCATCCTTGACTTTATTTAATAGCCAGGTTTCTGTTAACACTAGAATATCAGGATCTGATTGTTTAACCAAAATCCCAACGGAATCCTGTTTTGGCATAAGACTCCTTATATTTAATCGCATTATTGAAAGACCGCTGTGACCACTGTGATTTACTGGGAGCGTCAAGAGTAGTCCTAGTGTATGTATTGTCAGATAATATACATTTATTTTCCACACCAGCATAGCCTGCAGCTCGAGTCAAACAAAAAGGAATATAATTAAGATTGTTATAATGTACTCCATGATGGGACTTAATACTATTTTTAGAAGGCCTACTGGTAATTACAGTGTAAATATGAAAAACATTATAATGTGAGGCTGTTTTAGGAGGATCACGATCGATTATGGTGGATTTGGGGCCGCCACACCATGTGGGGGAGCTAGTAAGTGTGGATGAGTGTTTTAGCAGAGAGAAGAAATTTCGAGATTTAGTCAATGTAGTGCCCAGGCATGTGGGCAATGCATCTAGTCAGTTTCTACAGGTATGTTGGACTGTGTAAAATATATGTTTTGTTAAAATGCATGTACCCAGCCCGCTGTCGCTACCGAAGGGGTGATGATCACGAGTGAGTGTGCGTGTGCCTTTTTCTTACAGTAGCCTAACAAAGCATGAAACAAGCAGTGTGTATTGTGTGTGGTATGGGGAGGCACGCTTACCTGTGGGAGGGGTCAGCTGCGTCCGGCAGGATAGGAGAGAGAAAGAGTAGGGGAGGATAAGAGACCCTCAGATGGGCATTGCTCTGCCAGATTGTGTTGTGTAACTAACTTTTTATGAACTTTTGTGTACCCAATAAAATATATTTTTTGCCTTTTACAACTGCCTGGTGTTACTGTCATGGTTATTTGCTGTCTCTGTGGTTCCTCTGTGGTTCCTCGTTTAGGTTTCCTTTTTGGGCGTCGTCTCGACGCTCTATCAGATTTTTTCCGCCTCTGTTCCGGTGTTTGCTCCTCACCCGACAATTATTTCCCACACCTGTGCTGTGTTTCCGCCGGCTATAAATGCTTAGGACTTTCGCATTTCCTCGCTTCAATATTGTCATTTGTTACGTTGAAAACGAAGTCGGTAAAGTTTTAGGAATTTCGGTCACTGCATTCTTGGTTTGTCAAAATAGAGTTAAAGATTTAGCAAATATAGGGTTAGATAGGTTCTTTCTTTTTCAATCAGTTTCTCCTTCTTTGTTTTGGTTGCCTGATATCGTATGGTTTTAAACTAAGATACAGGTTCGCATTTCCTTTTCCCGTTTTCTTTGTGTTATTTTTTAGTTCTATTTACCTCTTGTCTACGCCTACTAGTTAATGCGTGAGGCTTCTTTTTTTGTTGGTTTATTATTCTCGCTGTTTATCTGAGATTCGCCTCTTTTTGAAGTTGTTTATGATTTTGGCTCATGCCAGGGAGGTTTTGTTCCCGATCTTTTGTCTTTTGTTTAGTTTCTGTGGAGAGTCTGTATTAGACTCGCTTTCTGATTCCCTGTCAGTCGCATTTGGTTCTCCGAACCTACTCTCCAATCATTACAGGTGTACTGCTTGGGGAGTGGTGGATTCTGTAAAAAAATAATAAAAAAAACCTGGTCTGGAGTAGGGCACAGGATTTGCCCGCTTTCGAACCGTGACAACTACAAAACGTTTTTTTACAAATATGGCGACACCACCCCCACGTGAGGGGCTGTCTGTTCTATAAATATTGTAACCATCCAGTGTTATCACGTCATCCTTGACTTTATTTAATAGCCAGGTTTCTGTTAACACTAGAATATCAGGATCTGATTGTTTAACCAAAATCCCAACGGAATCCTGTTTTGGCATAAGACTCCTTATATTTAATCGCATTATTGAAAGACCGCTGTGACCACTGTGATTTACTGGGAGCGTCAAGAGTAGTCCTAGTGTATGTATTGTCAGATAATATACATTTATTTTCCACACCAGCATAGCCTGCAGCTCGAGTCAAACAAAAAGGAATATAATTAAGATTGTTATAATGTACTCCATGATGGGACTTAATACTATTTTTAGAAGGCCTACTGGTAATTACAGTGTAAATATGAAAAACATTATAATGTGAGGCTGTTTTAGGAGGATCACGATCGATTATGGTGGATTTGGGGCCGCCACACCATGTGGGGGAGCTAGTAAGTGTGGATGAGTGTTTTAGCAGAGAGAAGAAATTTCGAGATTTAGTCAATGTAGTGCCCAGGCATGTGGGCAATGCATCTAGTCAGTTTCTACAGGTATGTTGGACTGTGTAAAATATATGTTTTGTTAAAATGCATGTACCCAGCCCGCTGTCGCTATCGAAGGGGTGATGATCACGAGTGAGTGTGCGTGTGCCTTTTTCTTACAGTAGCCTAACAAAGCATGAAACAAGCAGTGTGTATTGTGTGTGGTATGGGGAGGCACGCTTACCTGTGGGAGGGGTCAGCTGCGTCCGGCAGGATAGGAGAGAGAAAGAGTAGGGGAGGATAAGAGACCCTCAGATGGGCATTGCTCTGCCAGATTGTGTTGTGTAACTAACTTTTTATGAACTTTTGTGTACCCAATAAAATATATTTTTTGCCTTTTACAACTGCCTGGTGTTACTGTCATGGTTATTTGCTGTCTCTGTGGTTCCTCTGTGGTTCCTCGTTTAGGTTTCCTTTTTGGGCGTCGTCTCGACGCTCTATCAGATTTTTTCCGCCTCTGTTCCGGTGTTTGCTCCTCACCCGACAATTATTTCCCACACCTGTGCTGTGTTTCCGCCGGCTATAAATGCTTAGGACTTTCGCATTTCCTCGCTTCAATATTGTCATTTGTTACGTTGAAAACGAAGTCGGTAAAGTTTTAGGAATTTCGGTCACTGCATTCTTGGTTTGTCAAAATAGAGTTAAAGATTTAGCAAATATAGGGTTAGATAGGTTCTTTCTTTTTCAATCAGTTTCTCCTTCTTTGTTTTGGTTGCCTGATATCGTATGGTTTTAAACTAAGATACAGGTTCGCATTTCCTTTTCCCGTTTTCTTTGTGTTATTTTTTAGTTCTATTTACCTCTTGTCTACGCCTACTAGTTAATGCGTGAGGCTTCTTTTTTTGTTGGTTTATTATTCTCGCTGTTTATCTGAGATTCGCCTCTTTTTGAAGTTGTTTATGATTTTGGCTCATGCCAGGGAGGTTTTGTTCCCGATCTTTTGTCTTTTGTTTAGTTTCTGTGGAGAGTCTGTATTAGACTCGCTTTCTGATTCCCTGTCAGTCGCATTTGGTTCTCCGAACCTACTCTCCAATCATTACAGGTGTACTGCTTGGGGAGTGGTGGATTCTGTAAAAAAATAATAAAAAAAACCTGGTCTGGAGTAGGGCACAGGATTTGCCCGCTTTCGAACCGTGACAACTACAAAACGTTTTTTTACAAATATGGCGACACCACCCCCACGTGAGGGGCTGTCTGTTCTATAAATATTGTAACCATCCAGTGTTATCACGTCATCCTTGACTTTATTTAATAGCCAGGTTTCTGTTAACACTAGAATATCAGGATCTGATTGTTTAACCAAAATCCCAACGGAATCCTGTTTTGGCATAAGACTCCTTATATTTAATCGCATTATTGAAAGACCGCTGTGACCACTGTGATTTACTGGGAGCGTCAAGAGTAGTCCTAGTGTATGTATTGTCAGATAATATACATTTATTTTCCACACCAGCATAGCCTGCAGCTCGAGTCAAACAAAAAGGAATATAATTAAGATTGTTATAATGTACTCCATGATGGGACTTAATACTATTTTTAGAAGGCCTACTGGTAATTACAGTGTAAATATGAAAAACATTATAATGTGAGGCTGTTTTAGGAGGATCACGATCGATTATGGTGGATTTGGGGCCGCCACACCATGTGGGGGAGCTAGTAAGTGTGGATGAGTGTTTTAGCAGAGAGAAGAAATTTCGAGATTTAGTCAATGTAGTGCCCAGGCATGTGGGCAATGCATCTAGTCAGTTTCTACAGGTATGTTGGACTGTGTAAAATATATGTTTTGTTAAAATGCATGTACCCAGCCCGCTGTCGCTATCGAAGGGGTGATGATCACGAGTGAGTGTGCGTGTGCCTTTTTCTTACAGTAGCCTAACAAAGCATGAAACAAGCAGTGTGTATTGTGTGTGGTATGGGGAGGCACGCTTACCTGTGGGAGGGGTCAGCTGCGTCCGGCAGGATAGGAGAGAGAAAGAGTAGGGGAGGATAAGAGACCCTCAGATGGGCATTGCTCTGCCAGATTGTGTTGTGTAACTAACTTTTTATGAACTTTTGTGTACCCAATAAAATATATTTTTTGCCTTTTACAACTGCCTGGTGTTACTGTCATGGTTATTTGCTGTCTCTGTGGTTCCTCTGTGGTTCCTCGTTTAGGTTTCCTTTTTGGGCGTCGTCTCGACGCTCTATCAGATTTTTTCCGCCTCTGTTCCGGTGTTTGCTCCTCACCCGACAATTATTTCCCACACCTGTGCTGTGTTTCCGCCGGCTATAAATGCTTAGGACTTTCGCATTTCCTCGCTTCAATATTGTCATTTGTTACGTTGAAAACGAAGTCGGTAAAGTTTTAGGAATTTCGGTCACTGCATTCTTGGTTTGTCAAAATAGAGTTAAAGATTTAGCAAATATAGGGTTAGATAGGTTCTTTCTTTTTCAATCAGTTTCTCCTTCTTTGTTTTGGTTGCCTGATATCGTATGGTTTTAAACTAAGATACAGGTTCACATTTCCTTTTCCCGTTTTCTTTGTGTTATTTTTTAGTTCTATTTACCTCTTGTCTACGCCTACTAGTTAATGCGTGAGGCTTCTTTTTTTGTTGGTTTATTATTCTTGCTGTTTATCTGAGATTCGCCTCTTTTTGAAGTTGTTTATGATTTTGGCTCATGCCAGGGAGGTTTTGTTCCCGATCTTTTGTCTTTTGTTTAGTTTCTGTGGAGAGTCTGTATTAGACTCGCTTTCTGATTCCCTGTCAGTCGCATTTGGTTCTCCGAACCTACACTCCAATCATTACAGGTGTACTGCTTGGGGAGTGGTGGATTCTGTAAAAAATAAATAAAAAAAACCTGGTCTGGAGTAGGGCACAGGATTTGCCCGCTTTCGAACCGTGACAACTACAAAACGTTTTTTTACAAATATGGCGACACCACCCCCACGTGAGGGGCTGTCTGTTCTATAAATATTGTAACCATCCAGTGTTATCACGTCATCCTTGACTTTATTTAATAGCCAGGTTTCTGTTAACACTAGAATATCAGGATCTGATTGTTTAACCAAAATCCCAACGGAATCCTGTTTTGGCATAAGACTCCTTATATTTAATCGCATTATTGAAAGACCGCTGTGACCACTGTGATTTACTGGGAGCGTCAAGAGTAGTCCTAGTGTATGTATTGTCAGATAATATACATTTATTTTCCACACCAGCATAGCCTGCAGCTCGAGTCAAACAAAAAGGAATATAATTAAGATTGTTATAATGTACTCCATGATGGGACTTAATACTATTTTTAGAAGGCCTACTGGTAATTACAGTGTAAATATGAAAAACATTATAATGTGAGGCTGTTTTAGGAGGATCACGATCGATTATGGTGGATTTGGGGCCGCCACACCATGTGGGGGAGCTAGTAAGTGTGGATGAGTGTTTTAGCAGAGAGAAGAAATTTCGAGATTTAGTCAATGTAGTGCCCAGGCATGTGGGCAATGCATCTAGTCAGTTTCTACAGGTATGTTGGACTGTGTAAAATATATGTTTTGTTAAAATGCATGTACCCAGCCCGCTGGGGTGGATTCCGTCTTTCCTAAAGAAGGACGGACGATTCCAGATTAATTATCAATAAAAGCCATGTTGTGTAACGAGCAGACTGATTGCAGCCAGGTGTGGAGACTTAGAGTTCCGCTAAAAGGATTTATGCCTCTGCCAATAGATGGGATTGTCAAATCTGTTTACCAGCTGAATATCTTGGAATGGAGGGGGACATGAGGTACGTCTACCACCTTGTTTTTGACTGCCAGCTACAGCTCATGGATCCAGTTGGTGTGGAGTGGAACTGGGCTTTGGGTCTAGCTCCCTTCTTCTGGGTCAAGGATCCTTGGTCTGGGAGAGAACATCATCCGTGCACAGGACAGAGGAATCTAGATCTCAAGCAGTGGTAGTTTGTGCAGGACAAAAGGACACAAGGGAATCGATGAGTTTCTCATCCTCCTGGATCTGGTGTAGCACGGATATTCTCTCTTCCAGTTCTGCGATCTTCCGACTAAGCCAATTGCAGGTCTCACAATCAGACAAAGGGGTGAGTGGAGGCATGATTGTCGGGAACTGGAAAAGTTGACAGAGAACAGTTATGGCCAGTAAAGGGTTCAATAAGCAAAATTATGTAGCAAAAAATTGTTTTTTTGCAGGCAGTAAAAAGGCACAGCCCGGCACTTACTCGCGAGGGCTCCTAAACGGAGCCCACAATAATGACGTGGCTTTAGGCAGTAACGTTGCACAGCAGATGTAGTTTCCAAGAAAACCTACCGACAAGGGCCCAAAAACTGGGCCCACTGCGAGAATCAGGCTCTGGTAAGATTACGTTGGCAGGGGCCGATGGTTTGCATTCAAGAGGCAGTAAAATAGTAAAACCAGATGAAAGTAAATAAAGCCAGGTTGATCGGTTTAAAAATAGTAAGTAAATAAAATAATAAAATTGTGCTAAATAAAATGTTAAAAAAAAGGATAATAAAAATAATGATACGGGTAGACGGCTCTGACTCTATCGAAAGGGAGGCGTCTGTGTTAGCGTGTGCTGAAAATTAATTATCAGAGCACAATTTGTCCAATTACTCCAGTATTTCCATACATTTAGAAATTTCCATGGAGACATAACATGACCCTCCATAATCATTCCCTTTCATAGACCATAAAAAGTCACGTATGAAATAAATACATATTTAAAAAAATATATTGTCTCAGAACATAACACATAGATCTAGGCAAAAGTTGAAGAGCTGTAATGAGAGGCATATAGGTTGCATTATGAAACTGAATTTGTCTCGAACAGAGATGCGCGAGTCTTAGTGTACAGGCTGTTTTCCCATTGGATCTTTAATCAGCTGCCCAGAGCAAGGAGTGAGTCCTAGCATTCATCCTGATGCTGTGGGTGTGCATGTCTTTAGACCATGAGCAACTGCATGAGTGAGTGAGAGAGAGTGAGAGAGAGAGAGAGAGAGAGAGAGAGAGAGAGAGAGAGAGAGAGAGAGAGAGAGAGAGAGAGAGAGAGAGAGAGAGAGAGAGAGAGAGAGAGAGAGAGAGAGAGAGAGAGAGAGAGAGAGAGAGAGAGAGAGAGAGCGAGAGAGCGAGAGAGCGAGAGAGAGAGAGAGAGAAATGACAAGAGAAGAATAGAAGAAAAATAATTTGTTACCTGTTGTTGGAGAAACAGACTCTCAACATTAACACACACACACACACAAATTGCTGAAGAATATATCTCCTTTTCTGGTACACTTCCCTACCAGTCAGAGACTATTTTCCACACTTTAAATGACACACTACATTATTTTTACATGCAGGTACCTAGCAAGTACTTAGGGGATACCATCAAAGTGTTAATCTTGGCTGACTCAAACCCAACCATGGTGGGTGAAAGACAGTCGAATACGTCTGCGTCAGATTCCCAGTTGGTGAGACTCAAATTAGAAATGTGCTGACTATAGGGGCCAGCCTGGATCGTCCGTAAACATCTTTATTGACTGAATCACTCAGGAGCAGCAGATTTGGGTTTTCTCAATCCTTACATATCATCAGAAGTTGACTCATGAACTGAAGTAAAAATGAACAAACGAACAGTCAAGTAAATACATAAATAAATAAATTTGGCACTCACAATCATAAACTTCACTGTATTACTTTGACTGACCCCAAGAGTATGTTTACTTCAAAAAGAAAATCTCGAAAGACTTAAAAATAGAGTATAATAATCAACCAGAGAATATCAGAAAATAGCAACCAGTTATAACATTGCCATTTTAGGGAGGCCACACCGAACCAGTTGTACTACAGATGCCAGTTTGGCTCTGCAGTTAACTGCTGTATCAGATACATTTAAACATCTTCAACATTCACTGTGCCAGTTTCCTTAATTACACTTGCTCCCAGTGGCTGTGTGCTGTGATTTTACAGACAGGCTAGCGGAAGTACAGGTTACAGCCACAGTGTTTATTGGTACATGACCATTTGTGAAGTTTATAAACTGTTTAATCACAATCTATAAGCGTACTTATTACTTATACTACAGTACATAGGTAAGAACATACCACCAATATCACAACAATGCAGGTCTTTATCCTATCGTTTCATAATACACTCCTAAAATATCAAGAAGCTGCAGAGTCTGTGTTTCTGTCGTTTGTTTTGTTTTTTCTACCCGATTGCCATCCTGGTTTTGACCTCAGTCCGTGTTCTCGCGACCCTGATTCCGGATTCTGATTTTGTACCTTTGCCGTGCCTTCCCGTGTATGACCCCTGCCTGTCTTGACTTCCCCCTGGACTGTGATTTTGGATTAAACTTTGTTTTTGCTGCATTCCTGCCTGCTATTGGGTTCCTGTTCACCGGATCATAACACTATGGTCTGAAATAAGATAAAAATTCTCATTTTCCCCGAAAAATGAAATGCAGTTTAAATCCCGATATCAAATTAAGTCATGAATATTTCTGGAGCTCATTATGAGCGGATTTCCAGCGCTGTCTTAACATCTATGATGGCTTAGGAAGACATCCTCGGTCCTCCTGATCCCGTCTGATCAGCTCAGACAGATGAACCACCTGGATCATACAGTGTAGGTCACTCTCAAGCCTCATAGATTAGCTGGATACTGTAATTTCCCCCTCCATTGTTCATAGTACTTCAGCTGTAATTTTCATTTCAAGTCTCACATATATTGTGAAACAGCAGAATGGAGTCCAGGGTCAGGTGCATTGATCCAAAAGCGATGGCGCAGAAATGTATGTCCACGGCACTTAAAATTCATAATCTCTGGCATTATGAACTCAACGAGATGCACGGTGAATATTTAATGCATGCAGTTGTTGTATTAACAATTTTTTTTTAAACCAGGAAGATTGGATTGATTTAGAAGATTTAATGAGCAGCTGAAATTACTTGGCGAGAATTCATCTGAATATACACGTTCACGTTTGTGAACAATGCAACCAATCTTTTCAATGGTGCATTTCATAGTTGATATATGAACTGGGAATATTCAAGTGTACATGGCATGGTAGTGCATCTCACCCACTTCCTCTCGCCTTGGGAACTTCTGTACTCTGAGTCTGCCAGAGTTATTCTCTGAGATTGAGAATTATTGCACTAGCTGTGCTATAACACATAATTAATTACTGCTACAAGTCGGGTCCAACAGAAACAAAGTCTAGTGTTCAGCCATCATTTCCCACCTGAATGAAATATTCTATGATGAATGTCAGAGCTGCAATAGCTGTGCTGCCACTTATGAGTCAGCGCCTTTTTGTTTGCAGAAAATCATGTTGTCATGGAAACTGGTTTTAGCCCAAACTTTCATTAACTCTTTTGGCTTAGTATGAAAGATTCAGTTTGCCAGGCTTCGTTTTCCAGGTGTCTTTACGGACGGTGCCGAGGGAGTGATTGAGTAGCTATCTTGCTGAACAAGATGGTGATGTAAATGTTGTTGTTTTCTTGCAATATGACTGACAGAGCCAAAAATTCATGCTGACTCAATAATCATCAATAATTATAGGCATAGGTTTCATTTTAACTTTGGGGGGGGCATAGTGTTGGACCACCTACTCTTGCGTAGTCAAACGTCAAGTCTCGCAATCATACTAGCTAGGCTGGCAATTAATGTGTATGAAAATATCGGGGCTAATATGTCTCCCTGTCTCCCCCCAAACCTACGTGTATAAGGCTCCGCTTTTGCCACATTTCATGTCAACTGTCATGTCATGAGGCCTTCCTTGTCCACATGACCCCGCCATGACCCCTTCAAGTGTTATTAGGATTTTAAAAGTGTGAAACAATTGCACTGGGGTGCCATGTGGCACAGTCTGACTCTCGAGCCGCACCAGAGTATCCCCGTGTGGGCGGGGGTTTTATCCCCCATCACGTGACCTTATGAGCTGCGATCCCTTCTCTATATGAAATAATTCTGTTACCCTTTCTGCTTTCTTCATGTTATGAATAATGAACAAAATATAAAAGAAGGGCAGACTGTCTATGCACCTTAATAAATAAATAAAAACGAATGCACTGCTTTATGGCAGGTGAAGTAGACTAGATGTACAAAAAAGGGAACAAAACATTGAAAATATGTGCATATCATTTATTAGCCATTATAACATGACATTTGCTTATAACTGCATTATAAAGTGGTAATAACATTTTCAATGTTTCATTAATAGTTTATGAAAGCCTTATATAGCTAAATGTACAATAAGGTGCAAACTAGGTTTAAATCTCATATACATGTAAAAGCTTTCTGACAAAGAAGAGTGTTGTCAGCAGTTGATGGGTTATTCTTTACACAGAATAACCTTTTCAGTATACTCACATTCAGCATACTCACACCTTTCAGGCGTGAGTATGCAAGCACACAAAAGACATTTTAATGTCTTTTAGGTACATTTTTGAGGTTATCTTTTGGATTAATGAAACTGGATTCAGAATATAATACAGATAACGAATCTTCGTTCAGGCAGTCCCATAAACGTAATTTGAAGTGTTTGAATTCAAAGAATAATACTTTAAACCTAACACTTAAATATCCTTACTGGGAGCTATATTATAGAATATATGATATCATGTATATTTCTATCCTAAACATTGGATCATTTTTTGAGAAATATGTGCCTTACTGTTAGTCTTTAATCACCATTCACAATTCACAAGTGCTTAGAACTCCGGAAACCCACATATAACCAAAACAAAAAATACCTGGAAGATTTCCAATGAATGAGGCTTTAATTGAAAAAGTCATCATTGAAATTTGATGCTATAAAAAGTAAAAAACTTGCCGAAGTGCCAAACAAGCATTTTGTCACAAGACTGCAATCAGAGGGATCCTTACTTTCCAAATGCAATGAGCCATTTAATTTACAATGGAATGTTGCTGCTACTCTTGCATGACACATTTGAGGAACATTACACATTTATCAAAATAAAAAACACAGACAATCTTATCAAATGATTAGTTGCATTCATTCATTTCCAGTATGATAACAGACATTCAGAAAACATTCAAATCTAAAAGTCTGAAACCAGCCCCGCAAAGCAGCATTTACAAACATCCTAAGTAACTTACCCGATGGTAACCAAATTTCTACTTTGAAAAAATAAAACAAATAATCCATGGTAAAATCTACTTGCTAGCCAATAGACGCAACCAGGTAAATGCATTGCATGCCCCCAAATTTCTGAAGGCAGGTTTGGTGAAATAATTAGCTGGTTAGCAATTACGGAAAGTGATGCTGTTTAATTTGGTTTTTATTAATGTGCCCTAATGTCTGTATCATTACAGTTTACCTATAGTGTATTTATACATTATTTCACAGGACACAACCTATTTGTAAATATATGCATTTTTTTTAAGAAAAGGGTAACGTTATGATGACACAGCATAGGACAAAATCGTTCCTATTCAAATGCTGTTTAAATACTGTTTAAATACTGTTTAAATACATGTAATAATGAAGCACTGCTTTTTGATGAAAAAACACATGCATACAATGCACAATCTGTGGATACCATGTAATTTTTTCTTTACAAAATCTGAATAATACATTTAGTTTGGAATATGTGTATCCTGTTGTGTACCCAACTGAAACTAAACATGCATGTTTCTTTTCTGCTCTCTTACTAAGACATAGAACTGTGCAACCAATCACCACTGCCCACTTTACTTAGTCTAATGCTACACGCTAAAAGAAAGGTTTCTACAGAAGTAACGCCCCAATGTCCTCTCTGAGACCCGATGCTGAACACTGCTGGAACACAGTTGCCATTTTTATAGGATTTTTATTTTTACTCCCTTTCTGTTTATACATTAACAATAGAAAGAAATATCCATGTGCCTAAGCAGTGTGTCTTCTAAACTGAGCAACAACATTTTCGCACCTCCCTGATGTGAGGTCCTGCAAGGGATATATTCACAGTAAAACTTTCAGTGTTAATTCAACTCTAACAGAGTGCATATGAGTCCAATAGGGACCAAATTTACTCTGTAAGAGTTTATTTAACACTCAACCTCTTACTGTGTGGGGTTCTCTTCTTATTGTTATTTGAGCTGAAGTAGTTTCAGTAGGTGCTTCACGTACTGAACCTACTTCAGCTAAAATAACAATAACACCTGGCTTTGAATGACCTAGATTCTCCATGTTGAGATTTTTATTAACTCCAGGTTGACTATTTTGACCATGTTTTATGTTTTGAAACAGGTGAGTTAGTACCAAGAGCATAACATCGGAAGTGTCTGGGGCTGCTGACTGGGCAATCCATCAAAATCACAGGTTACCGTCTGGTTCACTATGGTTTAGTCCACGCCGTTGTGGAAGGAGACCAGTGGCTCTGGAGGACATAGCAGCACCCGTCAAAGTCACTGAGGGAGGGAGTCAGACAGGAAAAATGGTGCCTCTGGTCGATCTGACACCCATAGCACTGCCTGTACAAACTGTGCTGGAACTTGTACTCCTCGGTTTGTGGCCTTGGAATATGATCTGGGCCCTGTTTCTCGTGGCTGGATAACTAAGTTAGCTGGCTAACTCACAGCATGACAAGAGGAGTTTCTGGAAGATATCCGACCTGTTAAATTTCACTGAAATTTACTGTGTTTCAGACGTGAGCGGAAGTTTCCCATGTCGAAACTTCTGCACAATACAGGGCCATGTCTGTGATCAGGGATTTCTGGACTCGGATATTCCCAATTAAGAGAAGTGGACGGCCATGTCTGGTAATTTATGGTAACTTATGGCAAATTTCTGGGCAAAAAAAAACTTCTGTGCAAGGGATTATATCTGTTTCCGACAGCACACGTGCATCAGCAACTGGCCAGATAGCCTACAGACTGTTTTCGGATTTGTGCACTGTAGTTTTCGTGCAGTGACTATGGATTTGTGCACGTGCAGTTTTCGTGCAGTGCCTATGCTGTGTAAAACCTGGAAACCCCCCAAATATGGAACATGCGATCTAGCAAAAACACCGTTCTGGGTTTTACTCCATGCAGTTAGTCAGCTAACTTAGTTAGCTGGCTCCGAAGAACAGGGCCCTGATCTACCAAAGTGGCAGAGGAGATTAAAAAAACTGGTTAACAAAATTTTTTTTTAAGATTAAACCCGTTCCCACTGTCTGCACATATAGATAGCAGCACTGTTTTCGAAACAAGCTTATAAACCCCTTAAACCCAAGTGCGTGTTTGCATGTTGCTCAGTGGTACCTGCATTCCCTGCTGATTTCCATCGCTATCAGCCTATACTGACAATTCCTTTTTTCCCTCTGAAACAGGGGATTTATCCTTGAGTGACATGAATCAGGATGCAATCCAATTTAATTAAACTAGTTGTTACAATTACAAAGCCGGCCCACTATTATGCAAGTTCACTTTCTCTGAAGTGCTGTTACTTAGCAGAGAGGGAACCATCATTTATAGTCAGACTGGTAAACAAGAGGTTGGTTTGGTGGTCTTTGCATGATAGATATTCTCGCGACATAGTTCTGCAAATATGATTTGATGATATGACACAGAGCTGAAACGACTCCAAGGAAAAGGTTGTGTGCGTGTTTTCTTCCTAAGTATTTACAATTTCACAGAGGAACGTGATGCGCTTTGCTTTATATATGCAAAAAAGGTTAAAAAAACTTCCTTATCGACAGCCCTAGTAATGGCAAATTAGAGGAGAGAACAGTTCTTTTAATTATTTGCTCATGAGCCTGCCTGATCACAAGCCCAATACATACACATTCTTCCTGAAATGTATAATGATGTTAGTTTAATATGGCCAGTATAATTCTGACTTTGAAACTGGACCCTAAAAAGTAACATTTATATATTGTATTTGTTTGACCAATGGTGTCTGAGCGTTAAGGTGCGAAAAATGTTTAATAATGTGACCAACGTTAAGAGACGTGTGGGTGTGCATACTTTAATGTAGTTAGGGAGATATGCAATTTGCCGTGGTATGCATAATTTAAATTACTGTCATAAAAGGAATTCGTACCATCAGGTGCAGTTTAATTTGCTTTAAGGAAAGGGTACAGCTTGCATTTAACATGGTGTTCGGGTTGGCCATTTCTCTCATATGGAGGGAATAATACTGCAAATATTTGGGTTTTGTTATATTTTCTCACACCATGTGCACGCATACATTTCTTAGCACACTGTCATCATAATTTGCTATGATGCATTGTGGTTTACTTACATTAATCAAATACATTTCTTGACAATTTATGGCTGGGAAAGGACTGTGTTGCCCAACACATAAAAGTTATAGGCAACCTTCATTGTGAGAGGACCTGGAGGACAGAGCAGGTTTCTAAATACTTCCTGTGAAGAATGATGTCTCTATTTTGTATTGATATTGTTCCAGCTGATTAGTACTTTGTATTTAAGTGTGTATATGTGAGGGGTGTGTCGGGTTCGGAGGACCAGATGCAACAGAGAAGGAATTTACAAGTGCTCACCGTAGTGATAGCGCCACAAAAGCGGAATAATCCGCACAAGGAGAGGGAAAAAATAAAGAATGGGAAATAACTTCCGGCGAAGCCAAAAGAAAACAACCCACAAAAGGTGAGAGAAGGAAGAAGAGAAATACTTCTCGCTCTCAATATAAGAGAGAGCACCAAACAGAGGTATTAATCAACCAGAGAGAAAATAATAGCGACCCAGACGAATGGGCGAAAAAATACCAAACAGGCATAACAAAGAGGAAAAAAAGAAAGAAGCCTCTCGCTCTCACTAAGAGAGAGCACAAAATAGAGAGGTGAGCAAAGAAGGTAAAGGAAGTTTATCTCAGGGAGAACAGAACAGGGAACTAAAAGTGAAAACGAGAAAACAAATCCAACAAGGAACTCTAAAGCACTAAAGCACTCTAAGCAAAGCTTAAAGGTGAAGTGGTCGCTTAATCCTATACCGTACCGGCTTCGAGGTATAGTGGCAAACAATACTGAAGCTCCAGAATACGGAAGCGCAGAGCTTAAATAGCCGGCAGGAAACCTAGAACAGGTGCGGGTGCTGAGTGCTGAAACAAAGCGAAAACCCGGAGCGGACGACGGACAAACAAGGCAAGAGCGCCCTAGAGCTGCTCCGAGGAAGAACAACTGCAGAAATAAAAGGAGGCTGCCAAAACCATGACACTCATTTAACATGGTTACAATTATATGTTACAAAACACAACATGAGCTAGTTCTCTAATTGGCACTGGCTAGAGAACTATAGAACTAGCTGATACATAATTCAAAATGTATAGGTTATTTCATGAAGGAAAAAGCTAAGGTCTCTTGTTGATCCAGAACATTTATCCAAGTCAGACCTTTGCATCTCATCCTTTCAAATAGTCTTTTTATTTTATTTTGGCATGCTTTGATTTATTTCTTTATTTAACTATTCATTAGTCTTATAGCCTACTCTCTAGTCTAATGGTGCCATGCTCTGTATGATATACATTTTATTAAAAAAATTTGCAAGATTTTTTAAATGATACTGGGATCATGGAAAGGTGTAAACAAACCACAGATGGCACTTATGGAAGGACCGACTAAGAGTCATTCAGAAATGTAGCTTCTCAGCCATAATGCATGTTTTCAGGTTTTACTCCTGCTAGGTATTTTAGCTTTACCTATAAATAATTAATTTCCCTATTTAAAGAGTGCCATGTTTGATTTATAATGCCGAGAAGCTTTAAGGTCATTGTGTCAGGCAGTAGTGGAACTCTAATGTTAATGAACATAGATGGGACCAACTTGCACTAAAATGCAAGCAAATTAATAAACCCAAGACTGAAACACAACTGAAAAAAATCTGTTTTCCGAGTTTCAACACAAGAGCAGTGATAATTACATGGTAATAAAATGCAGAGAATTCAGGCAGATTCACTTTGAAAGCTTCACCAATCATTATACTCTATTGTATGGGTACCGAACACTCACCTTCCAAAATCATCAGGAAATTGAATATGCTCATTGCAATCCTTTCCCTCATGTGGCTAGGGAAAGCATTAATTAAAACAAGATGTATGCTGTTGAATGATATCACAGTCAGTGTGCTGTGATGCGAGCAGACAGCTCTGTTTAGTAGAATTATTCTATCAGGCTAAAATTAGTTTTTACATCGTACCGCTAATGAATAGTAATATGTTTTCTAATTGGTTGAGGCAAATAGAGAAAAACTGTATCATTATAATTCAATGAGTCGTAAGAACTTGGCAACCATCAAATATTCTCTTTAGGTTGAATGCTGGTTATCTCAATATCAATGGCAAATCTTTATCAAGCAGTTCTAGATCGTGAAGTGCGACCCAAGCTCATAAAAGGTATCAATCCACAAACAAAGGCAAGGTAATGAATGCCAGAGATAGAAAGACCCCTTATTGTGGTCAGAGGTCAAAGGTCCAACATACCTGTCACAGTCATGTTGAGACATTGCTGTTGGAGCCCTGCGGGCCACTCAGTCAGCACGTACCGGGTTGATGATGTCAGACAGAAAGATGATGTGAATGACACTGGAACAGAGAGCATAACTAGCTGACTTGTCAGGAAGACGGAGCACATCCTCCTTAAATTATCTGACACAGAGCAGCATCAATCACAATAATTATCTCTTTAGGATACTGTCCTGGGTACAGCATCAGGGAGTAAATTGTGTTGTTGCCTTTGACTGTCACTAAGCAGAGATATTTCTCCACATGTCCTTAAATCAGGGACAGTACTGTTTTTATATTCTATCTGGCTACTCTTTCAAAATGTGCACTTGAATGTCACTGTTATGAGGACGAACATCGCAGGCCAGACTACAGGAGTTAATAAATTCTCCTTTCCTCATTAAGGGGTACCATGGTTCTTGACTCCCCAGTTATTGATCACCCCCACGTGGTCCAATCAGCAAGAAAATTCTGGACCAAAGTCCTTGCTTACTACTTATAATGTAAGTCAGATTCTTTAGAGTGTGAATAAGGTCTGAAGGTATTAGGAAATATCTAGTTTAAAGCCTTTGTTACATGATATATTTATGAAATGCTAAAATAACTTCCTGTCCCGACTAAGACCTGAGTAACAGATATATACAGACAGATATTCCATGAATTTTCACTCCCTCCATTAGTCAAATGAATCATCCTTGAAACGAATGTGGGTCCTGATGTTGCATTTAAAAATAAATGCACACTGGGTAAAGCCTCTTCTCTTATATCAACACCATTGTAAAGGTGTGAAACTTTCTTGCATTCAACAGCCATCTACCAAGAAGCTATAAATATTTGATCAGGATGGACTCACCATAACCAGTCAAAACAAGTGCAATGCAGCATGGAAAATCACCATATGTCTGTTAAAGTAATCTGTGTTCGGTGGTGTATGTATATACAATACGCTCCAAAAGGGTTAGGACATGTTTTGTTGTTTTGGCTCTGAACTCCAGCACATTGGATTTGAAATTGAAGGAGGTTAATTGAGGTTAAAGTTTAATTTTGCATTCATATCAGATGAACCGTGTTTTTACACATAGTCCCACCATTTTAGAGCACCAAAAGTAATTTGACAAATGAACATAAATTTAAATAAAGTCGTCACATTAAATATTTGGTTGCTTATCCTTTGCATGTCATGACTTGTTTTCTGTGACCCAACAACATAAAAAAACTCTTGATATCTTATTTTCAGGTACTTACAAGTGATACTATTGCCTCTCTGCATTTGAATGGCTCAATTTGAATGGGAATTGTGGGGTGGGACTAGATTAAACTGTAAATTACACAGGAATACTATGGGACACATGGTTGGCTAAGTGGCTGTAAGTCATCAAAGGTCTGAGCTATCAAACAAGCCTCAAACCATCACTCTACTGCCAGATATGTAGTAGAAATGGAGGGATCACTTTAAGGGTTGTTTCTCCTGACAAATTTTACTCTATGAAAAAATAATTCAGGAGACACAAACCTTAAAGTGATCCATTCATATCTACTGCATATCTGGCAACAGAGTGATGGTTTGAGGCTTGCTTGATGCCTATACTGTATACAGACGGGTGACAAATTAAAGAAAAAAACCCTACAGTGTTGTGGAGGGCATTTTCTTGGCATGGTTTGGGTCCACTTGTCCCCTTAGAGGGAAGGGTCACTGCAAATCAATACAAAGTTATTCAGAGTGATCACCTTTATCCTATGATGAAACATTTCTATCCTGGTGGGAGTGGTCTCTTCCAGGATGGCAATGCTCCCATCCACAGGGCATGGGGGGTCACTGGATGGTTTGATGAGTATGAAAATGTTGTGAATCATATGCTATGGCCTTCGCAGTCACCAGATCTCAACCCAATTAAACACCTATCGAGATTTTGGACCGATTCGTTAGACAGCGCTCTCCACCATCATCATCAAAACACCAAATGAGGGAATATACTTTGTAAAAATGGTGTTCCATCCCTCCAGTAGAGTTCCAGGGACTAGAGGTAGAATCTATGCCAAGACACATTGAAGCTGTTCTGGCGGCTCGTGACCCAACACCATACCAAGTCACTTTATGTTGGTTTTTCCTTTAATTGGTCACCCGTCTCGTCTGTATTCATTACATTTCCTCTGAAGTTAAAATGAGCAGAATACATACTGTATAATTGAATAATACGGTTATCTCCACAAACTGCTGCACTCAATTGAGCCAGCCTTCATCAGACATGAGGTCATGACGTAAAGGTCAAGAAAATAGTTTCTAGGGGAAAAAAACTTTGATGAAATTGTCTTCCCCCTTTTTTGTTTTTGGAGACAGAAAAGAAAAGTTGTGGCATTGATTTCCGTTTGTATGCATGCTATAGTACCGTGGTATTCACTTGTCTTCAAAATGTCTCAGTTTCCATTCCCTTTTTGTTTAATATTTTTCTGAAAGTCACTTGGGATCTGAATCCATTTTCTATGTTTGTTTATGGCACATAATCCAAAAAAAACATTTTAAAGTTGCTAACATTACTATGCGGCACCTGCCTGATGTAATTACAGTGGTGATGTTCTTTAATAGAAAACCTTTGGATGCTCTTGTTGGTATTCTGAAAATAGATACCCTCATCATTTTAGATGGGTATCCAACATTTCAAAATATATGCTACATATATGCTACACAGTGAATAAGCCGCAAGACACGGAAACATTTATCATGCATCCACCTGAATAATGCCTTTGGTTGACAATGCACGTACACACATCCATTTCATGCATATCAGTGTGTGGGTACATGTGTTTGTTTGTACATTAATGTGTGATGTCTGACAGAGACCCAATTGCCCTGTGAGATAAAATAATTATTCCTTAAACTGTACTATTCTGGGTTAAACAGGTCAGGTTTGCTAACCCATATTCATAATTTAGTTTTATCACACTGCCCTCGTGTTGTTTCTCTTACAAGAACTTCTCCAAAAGCCTTCTCTGGTTTTGCAATGTTATATTCAAACTTTTTTTTTGTAAAAAGAAAATATTCCAAAAATGTTTAAATCTAATTAAAATTTTTGTATGTAAGTGTATATAACTCTAATCTCTGTACTTACACAGTTGTAAGTTTCCAAAAGCCAAATTAGACTTTTAACATGACTAGTTTTCTCTTTATCTTTGCTTTGTTATATTTACATTACTTACAGGACATATTCAACATATAAGAATCAGTGTGAAGCATGTTGAATCTCATGTCAGTGAACAGACAGCTGTAGCAACGAGATTGTTGATAGAAACAATGACAAGGACACAGAGGCCTTGCCTTCCCTCAACTCTGACCAACTGTCGCCAGGGACAACAGGACTACAGGGCCTATGACATCACTATCTAATTGACTCTCTGACAATGAAAGGGAGAAGTTTGAAAGAGAAGTTGGAAGGGAGGGCACGAAGGGAATTAAAGTGCTCTGTCTCATCTAATTTCCTTTTCATGTGAGAGAGTGTGCGGGTTCTGCCTGTATTTGGGCTGCGGGTTTGAGCCGCGGATGATTAAAGCCGGCCTGATTGAAGAGCGCCCCCCCCCCCCCACCCTCCTTATCTGTGTCGGTGCAGGCTTGTGGGACGCCCATGGAGAGGGGTTGCCAGGCTCCGTTCGCTCGCTTAGCTCTGTCTGACCCTGCAGGGGGTCGATGAGGCAGATAAAAACGGCGTCGGAAAAAAAACTAACCGCATCGCCGAGGGCGGACCATGGACGCCCATGCCAGCCGCCGCTGCTTCTGAAGGTTAACCGTGATCCGGGGGGAGAGAGGGGGTGAGGGCATGACTTCACATCGCGGCTTGTCACCGCGGCGAGGGGAAACGGCGATAAGTTCAGTCGGACGGGGTGAAGGGTCGGGCTGCTCGGCGTGGAAATTGTCAGGCTGAGGAAATGGGGACCTGAACACCGCGCTATGAGATAGTACATTCATCAGACAGGAGAAGACAGTGAAATTAGGCCTCAGGACTTGTATGAGGCTAATGAGGTTATGGCTGCATGGGGGGCCTGTGTACAGAAAGCGCAGGAAATCAATAAACAGGCTCGGATATGCTCTTTTAGATAGCACCTCCCATACAAGCAACTGTAAAAGAAATGATATAAGCCTGCACTGTAGGGTTTTTTCCATTTCGTCTTATTTTGGGAAAGCAAAAGAAAAACACTATATATGGCTCTCAGCAGGGAGGGGGGTATACTCAACGATGTGATCAGCTTGTACATCTGTACGCTGCGGTTTTGGTTATGAGCATGCTGTTTTTCTTCACTGAAGCATGGCAGGTTCATTTAAAACGCTTATAATCAACATTAAAAAAACATATTCCTAACATTAGCAGTGTTTTTCCTCACTGGTCACAATTTGCTTTTGTTGTTTGCTTGGATTGGACACAGAATGTTACAGATCCTATTAGGTAGCAATCAATATAGAATTACAAATAATGGGTCCAGCAAACTTGCAATATGCCATTATGAACATAAAAAATAATTTATTCGATAAGAATTCAATTCGATAAGAATAAGACATAATATAGCCTATGCAATACACCATGGAAATATACACGTTGAATGCAATAATTAATTGAAATGTACACATTTAGTTCAATACAGAAATAAACATGTTCCGAGTGTACCCTCATGAGATTTACTTGCACGATTGGTTTCTTAAATTTGAAGTGGGACCATTACTATTTTATTAGGTACAGGTGAAAAGAACACAGACCACTTAAAAAGGGGACTATGAATCACTGTAAGGTGATGCCTTTCACTACGTCCCAGCCAGTGCCATGGCCTACCTTCTCACTGCAGAAATCACCTTAGACAGCATCATTCTCATCTGGGCTACAAATCCTCGGAGAAAACTTTATTAGCAATCATTAGCCTTGTGCCTCGTAAAAATCGATACAATTTCTCTTTGTGGAAATTCAAAGGTTTCTCCTTCTTCCTTCTCAGCTATTATTTGCCTTTTAAAGACCTTTTCATTTTTTTTCCCACAGCCTATTATTTTCAGACCTTGGAGAGCCGCTACGCACACTGCACAGGAGCAGGCATTGCACCTGCAGTCTGTGACCAATTAAGTATGTCCGCTGCTTGTTCCGTGTCAGAGGGACATTAAATGCTCCATCCAATCAACACCCCTGTGTGCCCTATGACCTGTGGGAAAGACAGGTGAACTGGCACAGAATGAAAACGCTTCTCAAAAGCAAGTTAAATGTGCAGTATTTCAGTTCAGTTTTTTTCTGTTTTCCTGTTACCAAGTAGCTTCATAAAGATATATTAAAGGCCCACACGCATCGGATTCTCTTCCTGGTTTTAGTATCTGAAACGCCCACAAAACGTTAGCAAAGAGCAGTTTAAATGCGATTTTTATGAGTTTTTAGTAAAGCGATTTCCCACGCGATATGATGTATGTTTTTGTATAATTTGTCCGAGTCACAATATGAATGTGTACAGACCCCGCCCCGTCTGTACACATTCGTATTGCAACTCCGACAAGTTATGAAAAGACATACGTCATATCGCGTGAGAAATCGCTTTACTACGAACTCGGAATAAAATTTGCATTTAAACCCTAAAATATGCATACTTCAAACAAAATCGCTATTGTTTTACTTGAGCCAGTATGGAACACAATTGAAAAGCTCCAGGATGACATGAAAAGCTTGAAAACCCCCCAAAAATGCATGTGGACCTTTAAGATGGTATAGCATAGCATAGCATGGTATAATTATGCCTAAAAAAACAAAACAAGTGAGAGAAAACCATTGAAGCTTGACCGGAATAACATTGCCTGGCATTTCCATTTTTGGAAATCCACCATAGAGTCACTAAGTAAAAAAGACACGCAGTTAAAATCTTGATTGCACTGCATCCTTTTTCAGTGAGCTCCTCCAAGGCTTCCATCATCATCTTCAAACATCTTCGGGTTCCTCTTCCCTTTGCTGCCTCTATGATGATAAGCAAGGACAGGATGGCTGGGCTCTCCCAGAGGGCAGGATCAAGGCCACACAAGCTTCTGCTATCTTTCAAAATGAACCTAGTTCAATCAATCATTTTAAAATGTTATTTTTTATGAAGCTTTGCTGGTTTCAGTTTCTGTCAACAAACCTGGCTCAATTTGTTGTTGTCCTTTAGTCAGCAAACAAAGTTTTCATTTGCATTCTGGTTTTGTAAATATGACATTTCTTGAATCCATTTTGTATCGTAATGCCATAAAAAGAAAAGCAAGTGAAAATAATTATTTAAAACTACTGAAATCAACAGATCACAATGATGCTTGCAGTTAGCCTATCATTTTTGACCTATGTGCTGTGGCTATCAGAGTGATGCTATTTTGGATTGGTCTTTAAAAATCACTGATAATTGATGGTACTATTACAATCAAATACAGAGTAGTGCAACAGTCAGTATAACTACATTTACTGCTAAAAACCGGGTTGGATGTCAGTATTTAAGTAGAACCTTAATGTTGGTCTGAATGTGGATTTGTCACATAATCTTCATAATGCAGTCAAGGATACACCTTCCATCTCAGGTTTGATGGAAGCCACGGATCAGATCCTGGGCTTGCATTTTCAGGTGCTCGTTTACAAAGAACCTAGCCCCCCACAAAAAAAATAATAAATAATAATAAATAATACCAGATGGCATTTTTGCTATTGAAAGCATGTTTAAATTTAATTTAGCAAGCTGGCATTTATTTTTATTTTTTTACCGCGGATTAATAAGCAAAATAACAATCCCGTGCCAACACGCAGTACTTGAGCAGTGTTAATCTAGAATGATGTTCAGGGAGCGCAGTGGGGGGGGTGAGGCTCGTACACAGATAGTGTTGAGCAATGGAACGTGGTCGCGAAATCTCCCCTCAGTACAGCAATCTGACACCATCATGCAGGTCGGCTGGTATAATTATGTTGTAACCAAATCAATTTACAGGCAGCCAGCTCTCCAGATTAACTAGACCAGAGACTCACATTACTTTGAAGCTGACCTCTGTCGTCTTGGTGTGATTTGACATTTAGCATCCATTCATCATAGACGGTGCCATGCTGGAAAAAATTATGTTCCCCGCATAAGAAACAGAAAACACATTCAGTGACAGTTTCCTGGAAAGTGCCAATTCTCCATGTCATCTTTTCAAAGCCGGTATTGGACTTCCTAAAAAGGCACTGACATGTATTCAAATATGAACGTGAGCAAAGTGGTAACAATAGTGCTGGCTTGCAGAAACAGAGGAATATGGATAAAGTGTGTAATAGTTCAATCTAATAGGGGGCAGGTGGAGAGAGAAAATATTTTCAATCATATATGGCTACAGCCTGCATTTATGATGGCGATGCCGTCAAGGGGTACTTCCCCACAAAGTTTTTATATGAGCATTGAAGATCAAGGGGAATATAAAAAGAACAACTGCGTGACACAGGCTGTAATTCTGCCCTGCTCGAGAGGAATGCGTGGAGCACAAATGCTTTGGATAAGAATGAGTTTAAAAGGAGACTAAATGCACACTTGGGGATTGATTTTCAAAAGAATGTGAATAGTTAGGTTACACCATGCCCTGCTTACCCGCTTCCGCTTGGTTTTCTAGAGGCTTTGATGTTCACGCATCCTGACGGCACCGTATTCTGTAAAAATGGGGCATGTTGATGGAAATGCATACCGGCCCTAGCCTTTTAGTAGCCCTAGGCAAAATTTGTAGATGGTGCTCCCCCCCAACCCCTACCCCCTGTCACCTCGCACTCAAATATTCCGAATTGTCGCGTACTTAACAGCTTTTTTTACGCAATACTACTCAGTAGTAGGCAAATGCGCTGATACGGACACGGTCATGGAAAAAACAAGAAATCCTTATGGGAGAAATAAATATTACTCAAATTACTGAGATGCAGGGCTGTTTGTAGACTGCTTTTATTGGGGGGCATCAAGAGATGTTGGTGGGGCACAAGGGGGAACAAAGTAGCGGAGGGTCTGGAGGGTCCCAGAAAATTCTAAAGCCTTTTAAAACTAATTTTCTGCATTTCTACACAACCTCACACTGGGCATTTTCTAAGATAAAATGTTTTATTTATGAACATTTTGGAGAAGATATACAGTGCCCTCCACTATTATTGGCACCCCTGGTAAAGACGAGTAAAAAGGGTTATAAAGAATTAACCGTTTGGTGAATTAGCTTAATGTCACGCTGACAAAATTTGAAATATCTAACTTTTAATTGAAGTAAATTTATTATGTGTTCCATACTGTTCCAGTGTAATTTACAGCTAAATCTAATCTCACCTTCCAATTCCCATAGAGATTCATTCAAATACAGAGACGTTATAGTAGCTACAAATTAATTCATGTCAAGAGCCGACGTAATGGCCTTATCACGAACAAAAATAATCAAGTTTTTAATTCGCCCTTGTAAGATGATGCGGCGGAAGGGGTTTAAGACGCAATATCAGTTTATATTAGATATCACTCTGTTGCCTAATGAAGGTAGGCTAATGTGATTATTACGTTTGTGCTTTTAATTAAATTTTTTTTAACAAATCTACTCGCTGTAGTTCGCTACTTGGCTATACCCCATGACGTGCCTGTATCCTACTGCACCATGAGCCACATCTGGACTTCAGATTAAAAAAACATCCCGAAAACAGCTGCCGGTTTTGAAGAGCCTACACCCTCCCTGTACCGTGACCACTGTATCGTGATACGAATCGTAGCCTAGCCTACCGTTAGTTGAGTGTACCATTAGCTTACATCCCTAATAGCTAGCTAGCTAGTTAGCTTTATACCTTTGATTGAATAAATGTCAATAAACACACAGTCATTAGACATACCTCTGTATTTTCCTCCTCCTCCTTTTTTCTTTTTATCCCCCGTGCACCAGAAGTCTTGGGCTGCGTCCCAATCCAGTTTTTGCTCCCCCCTCGTAAACTTGCAAACTTCACTTGGGGGAATCCCTTTTGAGACCAGGATGTACACTCGGTCTCCATTTTAAGTGTGAGTCCAATCCATTAGAAAGCTAAGTGAAGCCCCTCCACCCTCAACTTTTCTCAAGGGAATGAGTCTGCAAAAAAAGCAGACTCTGTAAACTCATATTACCCACAATTCACATCGAACGCCCTGTTGAGTGATAATCAGGTTAATGTTTATCACGGTATTATACATTAAAAGCGCATACAGAATGGAAAAGAAGGTGTATAGGCTAATACATACAGGTTAATTAAGTAGTAGTTTTGTATTTTTGTATTTCATAGTTTAGCTAATTGCTTTATGCAGCAACAGAGTAGCCTGCGTAGCTACTGTAGGATGACGGATTTTTATGCTACTCGTCTCTCAATATTTTTCATATAATTTGCCAGATAGCCTAACAATAAAACAATTGAATTTCTTAATAACCAAGACGAATAGGTACATAAACTTAATGTGTTAATAGCATATGTAATGTCAAGTGATCAATGAACAGCACATCATTTGTTTTTCTAGCTTGAAAGCATGCACGCTCAATGCTGGTTCCAGCAATTTAAGAAGTTTTCCTTTTTAAATTTATCTTTCTAATGTTTAAATCGGTTTGAATAAATTGAGTGGCCTCTGAACTTAATCACATTCTTTAACGTGATGTGGAGAAAACGCAATGCTAACCCTCAGAGAAAACGTTGGGATTTTTTGCCAGTTAATTATTCAGAATTATTGCCACCCTTATTAAACAATCTCATGTTAGTTATCTCTTTGTCATTGTCATTTGTTAATCATTAGCCTAGCTATAGGCTACATAATTGTTCCTGATTATTCATGGAAGTTGTTCGATTGCAATAAGCAAGCAAAATAAACAGAAACAGGTTGAAAATAAGTTCAGTTTAAATGCTTTATTCCAGGACACGGGCTGTCCTACATATTTAAATGTTACACAATTTTATGACACAAAGAAATATGCTAGCCCACAAAACTTGCTGTATTTATTGATATTTGTTATTCAGTAAATCAATTGCTTGACTGATAATTAATGTAAACAGGTTGAGAGTTTCATCCATTTAAAGGTAGGCTACGGTGACAGACGTTTTACATGATCCGAGATCCCACGATACGCCAATGTGCAGCAGCATAGTTAACTTCCGAGTATAGATGAGGTGAAGTGCGTCTCAATTCAAATAACCCGCTCTGCCCTCGATCCCTCCCACTAGCTAAACGCAAGTGTATACTCCTGTTTTATTGCTATGTTTGTCACATCCTCCCAAGTGAAGTCTGCAAGTGAAGTTTACAAGGGTGGAGAAAAAACTGGATTGGGACGCAGCGAAAGCGTTTAATCTTCATGTTGAAAATGTTCATGGCCAGACTCATTTCGAAATTGAAACGGATCTCTGACTCTGCCCTCAAATCACAGTGCTGCTGTGAAAACAGCTGGGCAAAACCAAAAAACAATGGAGGGGGGCGTCGTGATAACTTTTATTTATCAAATTCTCAAACCATACAAATTTGGATCTGGGGCCAGTAGCTACTTCCATGTTAAGTTACAAAAGCAGACCGAGTGTTAGCCATTTTCGCTAGCAGAGCGGCCACCCGGATGCTACTGCGTTAGCTAGCAAAAGCAGGAGCCGGCGATGTACAACCAGGGATTCTGGGTAGTGTAGTTATGTTTATCAAACCTTTTTAATTATACGATTCAAATTTGATTTAAACGTGGTGGTGAGTACATAATGAACATTATATCACATATATGTCAAAGTTTGGTCCATACAATGTCATAATATCATCATAAGGGTGACTGAAATATCCGGAAGTGGGGCAGGTAATGGCTTCCGGCAGTCTTCAGGGATCATCCAGGGATAGGAGGGGGCGGGACTATGGAGCTCTATACCACCTGTGCTTAGAACCGGCCCTGCGTGAAGTGTAACTGAAGGAGGTTGCGTCTATTTTCAGAATAGAATAGCCCCGACTCTCTATTGTTTAACATGTGTTTCACCAGAGATGACACATGTTAAACAATAATCACAAAAACACCGTACTTAACTCAACATCCAAATCTCTGCTGACGAGGATGCAAATATATATGCAGATCCTTAGAAAATATAGGTTGGACCAGAATGCAAGATTTTTTGCATTTTGGAGGACCCTGCCAGAAGAAACTATGCAATGCCATCGCTCATTAAAAGCTATTCTAGTCTTACAGGATTTCACAGACTGCTGTTGCTCCATACTGACGCGTTTAGTTCCAGGGCTGCTAGTAGGCTTTCTTTAACTCACATTTTCAGCAAACGGTATCAGCGTTTCCTTTTCACTGATGATGTGGCGTTGTTTTTTTGCAAAACCTTTTCTAATTTGAACGTTGATTTAAGATGTCAGTTGGGTTTTATGTTTGTCTGTGTGTGAAATTCAGACTCCAAGGTCACCATTCCGTCTCTGTGAAATCCTATGTGAAAGACGGCTCAATTTACATTTGGTGGTTCAATCAAAATCAGCTTTATATGTGTATCTCACGTGATGCCCCCCGGCCCACAGACGAGACACATCGCGCTCTCTGGCAATAGTGCAAGAGTAAATTGGCAGATAGCATATGATTTTGGCATATGTGCACCTTTTTACCATTCTTCTAAAGGTCACCTGCGAAACACTTAACATTTTTTGAAAAGAAAAACTTCAGAAACTTAAAAAGCTTTTTTGAAAATGTTGAATGTCATAAACAACATCACGTTATGAATATTCTTTTACCCAGAGGAGAAGAGGCGATACGCGAGCCACTGTCTGGAGGCCAACTGCTGTTTATGGAAATGCAATGTTAAGAGTTGTTTGTGTTTGTGAACTATTTTTCCATGGTTATAAAAAAGGACGCCTTCCTATCTCTTTTCACCTGGAGAACTGTGACTCAAGGTGAAAAGAGATTAGGCCTCCTGGACCTCCTACCTTGCAACACACCGTGTCTCCAAATGTTGAGCTTACTTCATGGTGGAAAGCCAAAGTACATCCAAATTCTCACCTCCTCTACTGATTGCTGCTTCTTTCATGATTTCTGTATGGCTTTTTGGCAGTATATAGTACATTTTGTGAACACAGAGCATTCATTTGTCGATACTCAGTGCCTGCTCATACATACTCCCTGCTACGCTGCAGCGCTCTGTCAACACATTCCCTTGCCGATCGTAATCCCTCAGCCTGTGAAGAGAGGAGTTGCCGTCAAACGCCAAGTTTGACTCCTCGCCAAACCAAATGGTGTCATTACCATCCAGGAGCTGAAATGAGGTCATTTTCGGCTATGATTCATTCTCATCCCGCTTACATCCTGCCTCTCCGGCATCAGAGAGGCGGAGAAGGGCGAATCACAGCAGAATTTTGTACAGTCTCTTTATGTTTTTTTTTATACCGCGTATGTCATTGCTTGCCGAGATTTAATTCAACATTGAGCAGTCCAGTTAAGTTGCCAGTTGAGTAGAAGTGTCTGCCCTGAATATCAAGGATCAATGAAAGGATGCAAAGGATGCATACAAGGAATGAACACAGGACCACAGGATGCAGTAGTGGTCTTCTCAAGAGCACATCAAAGCTCAGTGTATTGTTGAACTGCAGATATGATGGTTTCTTTCCCAGTTTTATCAAGGACACAAGCATCAGAAAAACTGCCAGATTCCTGATTAGCATGTCATGAAAATGATGCTTAACGGGAAATCGCCATGGTATTACTATTAGAATCTATAACCATTATAAGCTACTCCTGGGCACAGAAATGTGGAGAAATACCCCAGTGAGAGAATAAATGATTATCTGTCACATAGAAATGTGACATGCGTGATTTTCAAGAAGACTGATCATTCAGAGTTGCACGACGTGGAAGCCATTAGACCTAAACAATGATCAATGTACAATGAGCATGCAGTGCACTGCAAGCAACCTGTAGAGTTTCACGGATTAGCATCCTTTGACTGAGGAGAAAGCACATGTAAGCACTCCATATGGGCATTGCTACTGGTGTTACATCATAACATACTCAATGTCATCGGATATAATATCATTCTTCCTGTCATGGTGGAACAGCTAGTAGGCATGTAGCACATTGTGTTTCAGAAAAGGTCAAGGAGGTTTTTAGCATGGCATTTGCATATCTGCATCTATGCTATACCGTATGTTTGCGTGCTGTATGTAGGAAGGGTAAATCATTTAAACCTGCAAAGCGCTGTCAAGTGCAATCTGTTTCCATGGTGATGGAAAGCCTTACAGTGAACCTGCTGCTATTCCGGATATTTCTGTGAATCACAGGTCATCAGGTATCGGTCTGGTTAAGATTCGTCGCAGCTTATGAGCTTTGCGCCACTGAGCATTTAAAGAGCCTTGGTTAATCATCATCGTACCTTTTGAAAGTGTTTAGTGAAGGGCTTTGGGGTTTGACCACTGAAAACATTTCTCAATCCACACTGATCTTTCCACAGACCGGTCAGTCCAGTGACTCACTGTACAAATACTCTGCCCATCAGTCTAATTCTCAGGGGTTTCATTAAGAAGTATAAACACGTTAAAAAAAAGCCTTTCAGCTCATGGATACCCTGTGATCGCTGATTTCAGCGAACACCCGCTTGGAACGGGTAAATCGGTAGATAATGTGAGGGTTTATGACCGACAAAGAGGCGGCTTTTGTTCATAAAAATATACTGCTGCTCATTATGATAATAGGGATTTTACAGCAGAAACGTGTTTTCCGTGTGTGTGTGTGTGTGTGTGTGTGTGTGTGAAATCATAGCACATGCAGGAGTGCGGGGAATGGAAAACGGGCAGCGGGCATAACTGGCCGACTGGGCTCTGCCGCTCAATTGGAGCCAGTGAAGCGGAACCCTCCTCCTGGCAATGCCCACACTCCCTCTGTCACCGGTCTCTGTGCAGTTTGCCCGCGAGCGTCTGCACTGATGCGCTGTGACACCGACAGCAGGCTCGCAGGAACTGCGCGGGAGGACAGGGTGGTGCACTTTTTTGGCGGGGGTATGTGTGTGTGTGCGCGCGTGCATGTGTGTGTGTGTGTGCGTGTGCTGTTAGGACGCACGTCCGACCACTCGCCCCTACTGGGACACCAGCTGGAGTGCCAGTGTGGTCAGCTTGCGCTCGGCTTAGCGGAAGGCGGGCTCCGGTCGTCGCGCTAAGACAGTTATGATCCCCCGAAAGACTGCCGGCTGAGTCGCGATTTGGTGGCCGCGCATAAGCGAGGGGGAGCTATCTGGTGAGTGCTAATTTAGCCTCATACCAGCCAGCATTTTATCTGCTTTAGGCCGCAAAGCCGGTTATTGGATTTCTCTGCTGTCTGGAGGAGAGGGAAAGGCTTGCCAGCCTCAGCCAACATTACTCTGCAACCGGCAGGCAAAACGTCTGGTCCGGACCCAAGAAAAAAATCTGTGAAGGAATGGAAGAGAAAGAAAGAAATGGAAGAAGGATGCCGAGAAATCAGCGAAGGCTAACAGTGGAGGGGCAGTTAGTTGCATTGTGTCAAAAAATAGCCATAGTCAAAGTCTCTGACAAACATCTCTGAATAAAATGTAAGTCAGCATCATTTGTTCAAGGGATTAAATTAAATATCCACTTATTGTTATGTCTTATTCTTAACTGAACACTGTTCCCGCAACCACACCTCCCAAAATCCCCCAAACAACACAAACATCATATTCTCTAAAGGGCAAGCGTCACAGTCGTATGCGATTCCAATCTGGAACTGCCAGCTTTATCCAGGACTCTAAATGTCAGAGATTCTTGAGTCACCTTGAAATACCCTTTTCTGTGGAGACAAAGCAGAACATCACCTTCTTTCAAGGCTTTTAAGGCCAGTAACAACTCCTGCGCATTTGGGGGGGAAAAAATAAAATAAAATAGTGAGAGAAATAACCATGGTGATACAACAGGGCAAGAAAAAATCTCTCCTTCCAGTGCGGTAATTCTGCGTGGTGTGCGTGACCAGAGCTTGATATGATCCCTTTGTGTCATTGTCGTCTGGTTTTTTATACTCTTTTTTTAATTAAAACGGGGCAGTGGAAAAGCAAGCTCAGCTTTTTGCCAACAATAGGGGTCTGACCCAATTCGATTACTGGACAGTGTAGCGGTACATGGGTGGAGTACGTGCCATTCTTGGGGTGTTCCAGTCCTATCAGATTTCAGCTAAAACAACCAAATTTGGGTTTACCTAACCAATAAAGGAAACATTACATTGCCTTCCATTAATGCGCATGCAAATTAGGGCCTATCGACCTTGGGAGAAAGCACAACTTTACTACACAATTAGCTATGACAATTAGCTGCAGCATTTGGTTTTTACCTTAAACATTTGTCCACCACCCTTGCCTTAAAGCAGACCAGAGCAATACCCTCAAGAGATAGCATACATAAAATACTGAACTGACTGAACATTGCTCTTTTTCCAAAGAGAACTGTCATCTGCAGGAGGGATTCATTGTAATACCCTTCTAGAATGTGTTTCCAGACACAAAAAGCGGGAAAGAAAGGGAATGAGCCGCCAGCTAAGAGACCCAAACTAACTGACAGAGCTGACCAACACATCAGGTTGTGCGATGGACTTCCTCTTCACACTGAGCCAATCAGCACTAATTGACCAAGAGGATGTAGGTTACCAACACTCAGAAAACTGAGTTTGTTGATTTGCTTTGTGTAAGATTGAGATAGCTCCGAGCTCTGTATCTCTACCTGTGTTCCTGACAAAAAAAAAGACTAGTTCCTGAAAAAAAGCCTCACCTTTGTGATAGTGTGCACCATTAGAGACTTTCTCTAATAGGATGGGACTCGCCTGTACAAAAAGGCAAAATTCTCTGATGTCAAGATGTTGGTATTGATGAGAAAACCAAGCCAGCAGGCCTTTGTCAGAGGGAGGCCCTAGGAGAAGGACCAGATTGAGTGCGTAGCCAAAGGAAATCATTCAGCCACATGGCCAGACATTCATTCTACATTGCACAAAAGATGCTGTTTTCAACAAGCCACCAGACAGCAGCCTGTATATAAACCTCAATTCATAAAAGGCTCGAAAGTATATACGTGGGTAATCCGCAATTAAAAGCATTGGTATTTATTTTATTTCGAAATTACAATTAAGTTTTAATGTTAATTTATGATCTAGCGCCCTGTTATTGTAGAAAATGGTCGATCCACTCTCAGGGTACATGGTGGAGTAATAGCCAACAATAAATACATTTCTGGAGGGGGGGGGGGGGGTGATGGGTATGTGTGCATGTTTTTGTATAGTCAACAATACCTGTCAAAATTCCTTGTAACAAATTGTTTTGAGCTACCATAAATTGAGTATGCATGACTGACAGCAAGCACTTATAGGGGGCAGAATAGCTGTCATTTTCCAATTGGGAACCAAAATCGATGTGGAGGGTGGGGTGTAGCCAGGAATTCATTGAAATGCACAGCAAATCATACATGCCTCTGCTGTCTGACTGCACTGCAAAAACCAAATCTTATATATTTAGACTTTAGAATCTTATTTATATTACTTTTTTTGCTAAATTAGACAAACTATCTGCCAGTCGGGTTTCACTCATTTCAAGATTTGCCAGTGGGGTAAGAATTTCACTTGTCAAGAAAAAAGTAACTTAAAACAAGCTAATACTTTCCACTTTTGAGAAAAAAATAAGATTTTAAGTCTTATTACAAGACTAAAACACATGTTAAGATGGACATTTGTTGCAGTGTGGGTAAATATACAACGTGGACTGAGTTTATTATTGGAAGTTAATACTTCAAATGAATAGCAGCGGAGCCAAATCAGATGCCATTGTGGTGCTTGGCACCCCAGTGTGTTCCCTAGCTGGAGTAGATTCATGAGACGGGTGCGTGAGGGTTGGACCCGAAATGCACGACTCAGAAACAGTGATAGAAGGATAAAGTCCCGTCAGGGCTTTAGTCAAGAAATGTCCAATGAGCGTAGTCAAAAAAACAAGCAAAGTTCATACACAAAAAATCTAGCCAAAACCAATGTACAGTACCGAGGGAGAAGGCAGTCTCAGAATCGGTACACCATGCAATAATCCAGTAACCAGAGTAGCTGTCAGTGGGGCAGAAGTACAGGCAGACGGTAGACAGGCTCGGGGTTGAAGGCAATGCAAGAGTCAAGACCGAAGTCCGCTCCGCGGGGCAAAAGTACAAAAAGATAGCAGGCAAAAACGTGTGGTACAGGCAGGCAGTGGTAACAAAACAGAGGTCAATAACAATGGTCAAAAACAGGCTTGGATCGTAAACAAAAGACAGGCTTGAAAAACCACTCAATAGTGCACTGATAAACAGGGGGCAACAATTTCGCAAAGAACAGACATGAACACTGAGCTTAAATGCAGGTGTAGACAGGTGCAGACACTTGAGAGCAGCATGCGAATGGAAATCAGGTGTGGAAGACTGACAAGGTAACAAGATAATTAGTACTCGTTAGTACTAATTACTAACTCGTTACTCGGGGCGCCGGGGTGGCTGCAGGAGGTAGAGCGGCGTGTCCGTCCGCTGATCAGGGTTGGCGGTTCCGGCCCCGGCTCCTCCTGTCCACAATGTCGAAGTTCCTTTGGGGGCAAGACACCCCCCCCCAAATTCCCAATGCAGCAGGGCGCGCCTTGCATGTGTGGCCCGCCCGCATTGTGTGTGAATGTGTGTGTGAACGGGTGAGTGAGAGGCCATTGTAAAGCGCTTTGGATAAAGGCGCTATATAAGTGCAGTCCATTTTTTTTTTTTAGCAATAAATCTATCCTGACCTAGCGTTAATAAATTAGTAAATGACATGCACGAAAAACATAAGGTAAACATGAACACATGGTTAGAGAGTTAGTATTACCCAATCCTGATCTAACATTAGTAGATTAGTAAATAGACACGGGAAAATGAAACAATTAGGGAAGCGTGAGCGACAGCAAGAGATAGAGAAACAGCATGAACGCAAGGCTGCGGAAAAACACGGAAATGTGTATGCTTAAACAATGAATGGGAAACGTAACATGAATCAAATATAAAACGTGACATGACAAGACTAGAAAATAAATCGTAACAATAATCAAACATGAAACGTGACATGACATAAAAATGAAACGTAACAAGAATAAAACATAAAACGTGGCATGACTAGACTAGACACAATACGTGACATAAACAAGAAATCTAACAAAGACAAGAAAAAAAAATAAAACGTGACATGACAGTAGATTCGTGACAATTCACTCAATTTTAATGTTGTGTTTTGCAGGAAATAACTGTATGCCCACATACAGCGACTTCAGAGGCTAAGCTGTTAGCACAGCCAGGCCCCACTTCCCAGAAAGTACACAAGATGACTGTTTATTGTCTGTAATTTACACTGTGGGTAGCCATGACAACTATAGATGCACCAAACCAGATTTGTTACATAAATTACGACCGTTATTGTTGTTGACTTTTATGTCATTATTATTATCACGTACCCAGTATCCTGTTTTTCTCTTAAAGGGAAACTCCACTGGGAAAAAAAACAAACATGTGCTCAAAATGCCACAAATTAAGAATATTTCTTATATGGTTCAAAATGGCTGACTTTCTGGTTTTTAGTGAGTAAAAACCTTGGGACCTTGTTTACAAACATAAGCAAGTAATGCACTGTGGGATTACTGTCTCTCTCCAGCTCAAAGGTCCCACTTTCTGAATGGGCGTCGACTAGAGACGTATTCTCTATGTATTCTCTATGTCTGTTCTGTATATCATGCTGTTTTATGTTTCTGCACTTGCCTTTGCATCAGGTAAGAAGTGTCTCTAGTTAGCTCTGAAGAAATAAGGCCCATCTTTGAACCAGCCTATGTATTGTACATTTATTTATTTGTACTTTTCTATGTCAGGTATTCAGTATATCTCATTGGCTTTTTATTTTTAGATCAATGTGAAAACCATAACCGTTTAAGCATGCCATTTCTACTTTTTTTTTGTGGTTTGGCATTTAAAAATGGCATTCTCGGACTGCCTGAAGCTATAAAAAAAAGGCATTTATAAAAGCTGTGTTTGTTTTGTTCATCATTCGGAAAGGACAACGCCTCCTTTGCAGCTGGATGGTATTGGACCCCGATGCCGCCCGCCGCACACTTCCGGATGAGAGCGGTCGGAATGGGGATATTTGCAGAGGGAAGAGGTTCCGCACGGAAATGAATGCCGGCCCTAGAGATTAGCTCAGATAATAACGCAGATAATCTTCTGACAGCTCACAGCTGTATTCCCATCTGTCTGCGTCCTCTGACAATGACACCCGATAGATAAACACCTCAATAATTTCCCTGTTTGACTGCTTCACTCCACCTGGAGTCAGCCATCTACGGCAAGCCCGCGTTACCGACGGAGGCAAACACAGCAAATGAATTAACAATTTGAGCCGCATAGCAACTACAACATTAACATGTTTAATATGGGGGGGGGGGGGTCCTATTTGCACAAAACATGTATTTCCAGTTACATTTCCGTGACTTTGCCAATTCAATTTTACAACATTGTTATCTCCTCCTCTGGCTTAATAACCTTTTTCATGTCACTGTTTCTATTCCTAACCGCAAAAGACAGAAGATTTTCCAGAACCTCTATTTATCTTCTCTCTAATTATACTTACTGTTTATTCATTTAAGAGCCATATAGTTTCTGTCATTCTCCTAAAAGTTGATTACATTTGATTTATTTTGGTGCTGACTATGACTCGAGCAATGCAGAAATATACTACTCAAATTTGGATGGGGAAAAAGATTTGCTTACATATCCATCTCATGAGCTTGTCTCTTCCAGGGTCACACACCCCCACAGAAGATCACAAAGTATCTTTGGTTGTAGCTCTGCCAGAAAACGCAAAGACTGAAATGCCTACTGTCTTGGGACTGCGATCTCTCATTGATCCAGCATGCAGGGCTCTGCTAAATCAAAGGTCATCCTACTCTTGACAACATAGGCATTTGACTGTGAAAGTACCAGCAGCTCCCATTAAAAAGGCAGATTCAACAGATATACTGTGTTTGATGGTGTCTGCAGCCTTTCAACAGAGAAGAGGAACTTCCGCTAAATGAGGTTTGAAATTGAGGATCCCAACAACAGGTTTTCACAACCCCTCCCTCGTCGTCGGGTCCCACTGAGTCAGTTTTTCCAAACTCGATTTCTACCTCCTCCACCAGTTGGGTTGTGGCAAATTCCATCTCAATTCAGTCAATTTAGGCTATAGGCCCTTTTCACACTGCGAGAAATTACGATATCATAGAAGCCATTTTTCGAGAGTGGGGCAGAATGTTCTCACGAACCATAGCGCATTTTCCAGTGAAAATGTATTATTGCTGAGTGTTATGAGCTCATGTTTGGAAGATCTAGCAGGCTAGCACATCAAACAACTTAAATTATCCGGGTATTAGCCAGATTTAGCATTCGTAATTAGCAGTGGTGCATGTCATTGATTAATCAATTACAATTACTCAATTAATCATTACTGACTGATTGACTGACTGAACAACATACTTTTTGTTTTTTGACAAATAATTGTCTGATGTCTGGGGGTCTGTTCCTTTTATTCACGCTAAACTTGCTTAGCATGTCGGAGCTACAATGGGATGGAAACAAATTTGATCAATACATAACGTAGCCTACAACTAACATTATGGGATGAGAGTAATTATTCATGACAACAAACTAACAATGGACTGTGGGTGAAAAGTAATACTGCTTGCTTGCCTTTTTATACTTACTTGATGGCAAAGATATCCTAAGTTAAGCGTAATTTTTTCCAGTCACCACCACCACGTTAGCAGGCTAACGTTACTTTGTTTGTCGTCTTCTTGACTGCGCCCGTATTCGTGTTTGTGAGTGTTGCCAGATGCCTGAATCAATTCCTCCTCCAAACAATTCTGAAAATCCCAGATCTTCAATTGAGTCCCATACAACTTCCCCTATGCAATTTTTGAGACTCTACATTTAGGGGGATATCCCCCCAAGCTGGCAAAAGTATCTTGCTTTGAGTTTGAGGTGAGACGACAGTGTGGGAAGGAGCGCAACAAAAAGCGGAGGCACACATATAGCCTATGGAGAGGGCAGCTAGTGTGATATAATTACAAATTAATAGATTGCTAATAGAATCATATCATCATACCTTCAAACCGCATTGTAAGGGAAAGGTTTCAAGCAAAAAAATCGACGGCTTCAGAGGGAATTTAGAAGTGGGTATATGCTATGCCCACTCAGAAAGAAGTGGCTATACGGCGTATACGTGCATATACCCTCCACTACACTACTGGTAATTAGCCATCGTTACCGGTAGGCCTATAGCTAGCTACTTACCAAATTCTAAATCTGGCCAATTTTCTGATATGGTTTGTGGGACATGCATCTTCACCACTCTGCCCCGCACTGAATTGCTAAGAAGAGCATATTTTCGTAGCTAGCCAGCTAGCTGTATCACTCTGTCCTGCACTCAATTTCTAAGAAGAGCATGTGTTCTTAGCTAGCCACATTTTCTGCGATCAACTAGCTAACGGTATAGATAGCTACTTACCAAACGCTAAATCTGACTAATCTTCCAATCATTTCAGTTATTTCATACACTAGCCACTGAGGGACACAACAACATGCTTTGTAGATTGACAGTGCCATTTGTTTTATATGATACCGGAAACGTAATTACCTGGTTACTGGTTAACCGGTGGAAGTGACAACCCAGAAATGTGAAAAGGGCCCAATAACTAATTTAAATTGATTTAATTGACCCCAACTATGACCCACTGAACTTCCACATCCATTCTGAAGGACCTGCTCCATCCCTAGCAAAATTAAGTCACCTTTGGCTAAACTAAAATATGCTTTGGAGCTTCTAATGTAACAAAAACATGGAATTTTCTGGAACAGCTCAAAACGTGTCACAAAACACACCATTTTGGTCGAGTCTTTTAAATTGACTTCATTAGGGGCGCCGCGGAGGTGCAGCGGGCTAAGGCACAGACTTAGTCTGTGCAGTTGCACCCCAAGGATCGGGGGTTCGATCCCCCGTTCTGCCAGATCATGGCCGGAGCATGGCCGGTGCCCTGTGGGAGTGTTTTAAGTGGACGTTGGGATGTGGCGCCCTACTTCCTACTACCAGCTGACAGTGTTGTGTAGCAGTGATTCTCTAGCGGTTGCTACACGGGGGAATGATAGTTGTCGTACTGTGTACTATTCATCAAGCTGAATTAAACTAGACTAAACTTGTATGTGGAAATAAGTGACAAAATGGTGACTTGAAAGGCACAATCCCAAAAGAATAATAAAAAGGGGGAACGTTTTGGAAGTGCAAGGGTTTTCATGATAACTATTGATACTATAAAGAAAATGCCATTCATCTGATCTGAGAACAAAGAACATGGTTGTTAGGTTTGATCTGGCCATGCTTAATTCCCAACTTCAAAACCTTGAGCTAGAGGACTCAAACAGCACCAGTTCCACACAATTACGTCCCCTGTTCAAATCTACGTCGAATTAAACACCTCCAGCATATTATAGTCTGGAAACTCATCTCTGATAATGCCAACAAGTCATGCAAATTTTCTTCTTTTTCACGTTTGAACTCCTCCTACACCACCCCTCTGCCTTCGTATTTCCTTTGGAGTCTCTTTCACCGTTCAGCCCATCTTCTCTTTTTCCACCCACCTGTCTTCATGGATATGAGGTCATCTACAGTAGCATGATGCTAAAAATACATCCTCAGGTCCTCACGTTGTAGACCAAACTGTGCCTGGTTTTCTCTTTTTCTTTCTTTCTCTCTCGCCAAGACTTGATCTGCAATTAAGCAGCTTAATACTCAATGCCGTGTGTCTGTGCTTAAGCTCTGCAGTGCACTTCCTGTTATCATCTGTGACTTCTCCTTGAATCGTGTTTGTTCGCGAGATTCTTTATGGGTATTTGTGGCATGCACGTTGGAAAAATATAAACCCAGGCGCTTACCCGATGTCACGGTGAGTTGAAGTAAAGTGCTCTTCAATAACCGTGAATAATAGGCGAGTTATGCGTTACGAGCTCAAAGCAGGAAATGGTCAACTCAAAGCACATTAATCATGAGGGAAATCTCTGCAGCCTGTCCACCGTCTACAGTGGCCTTGGTGCAGCAGAAAATAAATGACCCCCCCCCAATATTGATTTTCAGTGCATTGTTGCCAGCCTAAGCAATGTGGTTTAGATGCAAGATTTTTACTCTCTGAGGAGTAATGGCAGTGGTGCACCCTGAGTGACTAGATTAGCCTACACGTCTACAGCTTTGACTCAGCTCTCAATTACCAACATTACTGACATAATTATCTGAATGAAAAGTTTAATCTCTAGTGCCTCAAATTTTTATATTTTGCCTAAAAAAATGTTTAACTGAATCATCTTCAAATCATAGGTAATCAAAATCTCTTCTACATTTATATCCATTAAGCTCTTTGTGTAGTTAATTAGTCTTTTAATGTATTCTATATCAGTCCTCTGTGCGTGTGTGTGTGTGTGTGTGCGTGTGTGTCTTCACTGACACAGTGTTATTGGTTATCCATGACATGAAGTGACAAAATTAGAGTATTGTTTACAGCCATGGTACACAGGCATCTGCCATCCCCTCCCACTCTGTTTCCAAGGCTACATTGCTTGAGAAAACAGTTCTGTAATAACCTCGCATCTGCTGTGCGGTGTCCATCGCGGCCTGCTCGCGACGAGCAGCCACGTCTCCTTCATCTACCCAGAATGTCCCTTGCCGACTCGAGCTTCGCTGGCGGGTTCCTGCGAGCCTCGGTTAAAGCTCCCTTACGTGGCCGCGCCCGCTTCCATCATAAATCATCCTCGCCTCGGGCCCGGGGGCACGACGGCGCTGCCTGGTGGGAACGCCTCGCCAACGCTTCCTCTGCAGCGGAGAGGAGGCTGGCAAACAAGCCGGCGTGACACTGCTGGCAGATCTCGCTCTTCTTTTTGTGTTTGCTCTCCGCGCTCATTACGAGCCAAAGTGTACCTCACCGCCGTCGACACCCCCCATTCGGGTACAGCCTGTTCCATCCCACAGCCACAACAGATGCACCTTCTCGGGGGCCCTATGTGTGTGTGTTTTTGTGTGCATCCGTGTGTGTGTGTGTGTGTGTGTGCGCGCATATGTTGATGTAATGTGTGCGTTTGCAAATTGTACATTCCATTGTAAATGCTATTAATGAATTATCCAAGCTTGACATAAATCTGCTTAATGTAGCTCTGGTACGATGGAACATTACACTTCTGCTGTGACAGTAAATTACTGGAACGGTTTGATCATTTATAGTTTTTTTCAGCTAGTTTATGCATAAACATGCCTCAACAAAAACCATTTTTTAAAATGATGCATTTACATTGTAACTGATTTTTTTTTTTGGGGGGGGCGGGGGTTTGTCAAACTCTACAAATTAATATTCATATTTAGTGTTAGTTGTGGATTCCCAGTACAAGAAGTGACACTGATTGTTGTTTCTGTGCAAGGAGCTCTAATGCAAATTGGGGGCAATATTTGCTGTGAGTCAGTACCTACATAGTGTCACATCTGGTTCAACCCTTTCCCTCATGGGAGTGGGTACAGCTGGTAATTATGGACTCCTTTGTTGTAGGAATATTGAGGTCTATAAGTGCAGAGGTAAGGTTTACAATGTTGGCGTATTAATTGTGACAATGACATAAGTCTTTGAGTCAACATTTCCTGACCGAGGCTTCTCTTCGCTTCTTTTTTTACCATACATACCTTCTATCAGAGCTACTTAAACATTTGACCTACTTAAAACACTCTGGAGTGCATTGGATCCACCTATTTAAAGTATAAAGCTGCTGTTTTCAAATAATTCATAATAATAAAAACAATACTAAGACCTGGGTTGTGGCCAGGCATTTATGTATCAGCATGGATACTTTAGACACACCATATGTATGTTTTTTTAAGGCCTATTTCAATATTGGCTGCCCAACTGCATTATTATTCTAGTCACGTTTGATCCGTGACCATATAGGTAATGTAAATGGATGTTTCAGGCCAGTGTGCACAATTCAATTGGCTGTTTGTTCTCATAACAACAATGTTGGTGATGGGCTGTGTTTTCCTGTGAGAGCTAGGTTTCCCATAAAGCACCACTGGGAGGCCATGGCAGACCACTGACAAACAGCGGAAACATCTAAATGAACAGAAACAGGAAGACACATACTTACACAATCTTTTTTTATGGTGGTTGACATTATATCATATCGGCAGTCTACCTGCAAAATTCAGAATGTTGCATTGTAAAAAATAAAAAAAGGTGAGATTTGGCTCCAGAATTGTCTTAGCATAGCGATCCAACTGTTCAGGCGGCCGTGTAGTATAATGGTTAAGGAACTGGCCTTGTAACCCAAAGGTTACAGGTTTGATTCCCAGGTAAGACACTGCCGTTGTCCCCTTGTGCAAGGTACTTAACCTGAATCGCTTCAGTATATATCCAGCTGTATATATCCGCAGACTCGCATGCAGCGGCATAATATGTAAAAAATGCTAAAAAGTTGTGTAAGTTGCTCTGGATAAGAGCGTCTGCTAAATGCCTGTAATGTAATGTAATGTTCAGTGGATTTGGAAGTGGGAATGCTCCTATAAGAGTTTTCACATCACGTCGGCTGTGATGTTAATTGTTAATATAACTGTTGGTGAGTTATAGTCAAACGTGATATCAATAAATTGATGAAACATAACATACATGTTGGAAACCTGCAATGACTTCCATTATCTTGTTTCCACTAGATTTAATCTGTATTATTGCAGAGGACAATACATTATATGTATTATTGTGGTCAGCTACTCCATAGAGAAAAATGCAATGTTTTTATGAACACCTATCAGAATTAATTTCTTCCAGAAGCGGAGAACATCAGTATTCGTTTTAGGAGAACAAAAGTGTTAATTCATCAAGAAGGCACAAAAGAACATTTTCTAATCAATAAGTGTAAAGTTAACCGAACAAACCAACAATTAGTATTGGAACGAAAATTAAAAATGCCAAAACGAAATGCCACTAAGCTATGCCTATAAAATTGTCCCAAAACAAAATCCAAAAATAAAGGAAGATAGCTAAAGAGGGTCAGGGGATCCATGGTGGAGTCTGAATGGGTGGGTCAGCGTTACTTTACACGTGTATACGTACAAACATTTTGGTTGAAATCAGCTGGAGCTCTCCGTAAGCGTAGTCACGGTGAAAGTATCGCCATTAAGGGAACAGAGTCAACATGCAGCTCATATCCAATATCAAAGTGAATCGTCTAGCTTCTGTACATTCATGTTTTATAAATGCAATACCACTAAAATCCGTTTAGGTCCACTTAAAATCCGATGAATTCACAATATGAATGCCATTAAAATAATTTAATATCTCAATGAAAATTGGCACTCCGACGGTGGAGAAGGTAAAAATACAGCATTAACCTCCATAAACCGACAGCACACACAATAACTATAATCAGCCACACAACGGGAACGCAATCAGCGCCATGATCTCCGTGTTTCACAAAGAGCCGGGGCTCTCTTACCTCACGCAAAAGCAACAACGTTGTAACGGCGTGGGCACCGCAGGGACACGACATGCATTTTAAGCCCAATACGGCTTTCTTCAACAACAACAAAAAGTTGTTCCGATTTATACAATTGCTATTAAATCCAGTAGAGGCAACAAGACAATAATTGGTTATTTATTAATTAATTAATTTAGTAAGTAAAATAAAAATGCCCACAGTTCTTTAGGTAGGAAGCGCAAATAACATAAATGAGTGGCAGCCCGAGTGATAGCAATCTATGTATCCTTCCATCTTCTTTTCAGTTCCCCCCCAGCACCCTCCACCTACTCTGTGTGTAATTTGGAGAGAGTGCGGGAAGAAAGACAGGTGGGCCTTTCAAGCTCTGGTGAGCACTGGAGTTTACATTGTTCCAAGGAACAGACTGAATTTATGATCAATTCATTAGAGCTGTGTGTTGAGGGGCAGGTAGGAGAGGAATAAACTGGAATGGAGAGATCCGTTCTGATATTCAGAGTATAATAGGAGCCTGAATCAAGCTTTGGCTTCAGAAAGTGATAGGTTCTCCTCAGAAACTACTAAATTATTCTACCCTTTTTTTCTACTGAATTTCAGCTAATTGCATAAAAAGTTGCGAAGTGCCTGCTAAAAAGATGGACTTCTGCATACATTTTGAGTTGTGTTCACGTAACCAATGAATTCACCTAGTAAGGAACTTTTGCCCTGCTATTTTACATTTTTTTCTGCATATGTTCTCAGGACTTCAGGCTATGCCGGTATCCTTCAAAAACACAGCACTTAACTCTGCAATTCAAGGCATTGCTTGGTTAATAAATTGAGATTCATGTTGAAAATGTTTCAACTTGTTTTAACTTCAGGGTATGAACTGTATTATAATATTATAATACTATTTGAATATGAAAATGGCAAAGTTGTTCCATATTTTGTGAATGATACTAATAAATAATTCAAATTTACATTTAGGGAGCTGTTATTGCTTAGAATAGTACTGTGTGTGTGCGCGCACGTGTGTGTGTGTGTGTGCATGTGTGTGTCTATGCACTCACACACACACACACTCCACTTCTCCGCTCCACTCATCGTCATCATTAGCCTTGCTCTTTGTCTCTTCCCTGTCCTTCAGCTCCATATTGGATGTTTTTTTTTTAGGGGAATCTGTGCTTGGCTTTTCTTTTGCTTCAATTTCTCCCTGTTTCTACAGTCTGTCATTTTCCAAACCATCTGTTACAAATTTAAACCCACGGATCAGCCCGGGGCACCTGCTCCAAAACATGTGAATTCACTTTCGCTGATCTTTTGTTATCACCCGGTTCCTGGCGCCATTCCAGAGGGATAGATTTCGGGATTCATTGCCGTCCCTGGCTTGCAAGCACGTGCGTATGTGTGCCTGTGCGTATGTGTGTGTGTGCATATCACGGGGACCTGTCTCTGTTGCTTACACCACTCATCTAATTCTGCAACAGCTGCCCTCTTTGTTTACTACTCTTTAATCACTGAGAGAAAACTATGGACATGAAATGCACTGTGACATGACATACTGCCGCTCCTGCTTCTGGTAGAAATGTCATGCAGATAAATCCAGTGAGGCAGGAAAGGCCCATTCTTTCTCCACCTTTGCTTCTATGTGAAAACAGTACATTGTACACGAATGTCTTGCGTGAAACAACCGTTTCATGGGGGGATGGGCACCAATCACAAGGCAACACACCAATCATAAAATATCATGGATACAATCAACAAGTGTACAGCACCTGACCAACTGGTAATTGTGCCACAATGTAATGTCCATTTGTCATCAAAATGTATATATCATAGAAATAAATAAATGACAAAATAAAATATCATATGAATAAATATCAATAAAATTACTTGACAGATTTTAAATTAATACCACACTCCGATCAGGATATATGAAAGTTCCCAACATACCCGGGGTTACCTAACTCAAGTTTACTGCCACAATTGTTCATAAAATACAAAAAATAAGGATTAAAACAGGAATGTCACCAAAATGTATAATACATACTTGCATTGCACACCATATAGAATAAACTTTATTATTTTTTCTGTGTATCAATGTAAACTAAGGCTCAAAGACTCACAGTTTTAAACATACATTTAATCATGTACATTTAACACAAACCATTGTATAAATGTGTTGTACTGAATATATGTATTGGGGCAATTTAGAGGAACTATTTTACTTAAAGTTGCAATAGAAATTACATTTCAACCCCATTTTAGTGTATTTTTTAAAGGGATAGTTAATTTTTAGGAGTTAAAAAAAAAATTCTGTTTTAACATATGTTTTCAATTGGTCAATAAATTTTTTTGTTTGTGATAAAGGATGTTTTATATACTTACAGAAGGTTCCGGCAATCTTCTAGCTTAACATTTTCATGGGTATCAGGGCATTTGGAGGTTTGTGGTCTAAAGCAAGAAAATACACTTCAAGAAACTCCAAAGCAGCTTTTAGCCGACCGTGATGTTATGTTACCAGTGGCTAAACATGTGAGCGGAGTAATTTTTATAGCGTTTATTCACTAATACAAAGATAAAAATAGATTTTATATTGTGCCAGTAGTTCTTTCCTTCTCCATTCTCAAGCAGTGCATGCGCTTTACTCCCAAGGACCCATGTAATAATATTGATGTAGGAAACCGTGTCACAATTTCATTGAGTGCAGGTAGTGTTGCCATAGGAAATAGTTCCAACCAAAAATAAGATTAATCGGAATTTATGAAGAATAATCATGGAATATACACAATGTACAACCTCTTGAGGCATAACGCTGCTATACAAAGCGCTTTGGAATCACTCAAAGTGTAATTTTTTGCACAAGGAAGGCCTGAATGCTCCTATAGCAACCAGCCATTGTAAAGCTGGCAGGTCTTCAGAAACTTTTGTATCTATAATATCCTTCATCGCACGCAAAAACCATCTTGGCCAATCAAAATGATGCACTAAAACTGAATTAACAGACCCCAGAAAGTAAACTATCTAGACCACGGGTGTCCAATCTTATCCAAAAAGGAACAATGTGTAGTGCAGGTTTTTGTTTTAGCCCAGCAACAACACACCTGTTTCAATTAAATTATTATATTAAAAAATCATGGTGTTAAATGAAAACCTTGATAAGTAGAATCAGGTGTCTTAGTGCTGGGTACAAACCTGCACCCACGTTGGCCTTTTTTTGGATATGAGTGGACACCCCTGATCTCCCTAAGCCAAAAGCAGATGAACTACATACAGGTATATGCATTTTTCTTTTTCCAAATATTTTTCAATTATTCAGTGGCAGAACAGTTGCAAGAAAAATTTGATTAAAAATGCGATTCCAAATTTCCATGGTTGTACCTTCTTGGCACAAATTGCTTCATGCTGGTCCAGGTTATGCAGGAATAAGTTGCAGTAGCAGAGGCCCTCAGGCGGACCGTGTACTTTCACATTCTGAGAAAAAGTGCACTTAGAGATGATCATTAAAACAAGGGTTTAAAAGGCTGCCTATAGCTCACAATGTGGAGGTGGCTGTTCACGCACCACTTTATATCAAAGGTGCCTCATCTTATGTAATAAAGCATGTATGAAGCTTAGCAATTTGATGATAATGTTCAAGTACAGTAAAAAAAAAAAAACATCTTTGATGTTATAAAGCATTTCTTCGCTGTGCTGTATAAGAAAGCATTTTTGTGGCTCAAGCATTGTCCTTGTGTGCGTGTTGCGAAATGCCTTTGTCAGTCCACACTTAACGCCTTGTGTGCAGTTCTGAGCACCACACTACAAGAAAGACACAGAATCTCTTGAAAGAAGGACAACAAAATTGTTTTCTGGTATAAAATGGAAAGGGTACGAGGAAAGACTTAATATACTTAATCTCTTCGGGTTTAGCAAAGGGAGACTAAGGGGGATTTTACATAAATAACAATAAATATGTTTTTGTAAACACATACACATGTGTGGAACAGCTTGCCAGGTCTTTTAGTAGAGGTAACCTTATAACAAATGAAATAATTAAAATAGTTGTTTTGTTTAATGAAGATATATACTGCAAATATAGATAATGCAAATATCCCATTTTCTTGTTTTATTTCGTTTTTTTCTTGGGGGGTGTGGGGGGGCTCTGGAACTAGAGCTCCATTTTCTTGCAGTTTCATAATCATATTCTGAAATCGCTCCATCTCTACAATCATTTGTTCTAGTTATTTTGAGGAGAAGGTTATATCACCTTTTTCTATGTAATTTCTCAGATGTGATGGCCTGCGTACTGGATAATGCAAGCTTCCTCCCACGTACCCCCATTGAAATCCCTAATTGTGGCCGTCATCCACCATTTGGTTGTATCATTTTGTTTCAACATGCAGGAGGATAATTTCATGGTATTCAGTGTGTTCTGCATCACCACAACAGAGGTACATGGCGGTATTCCTGTGGCGGAATGACCACGCTGGTTCCCGTGCCAAAGATCAATGGAGGCTACATGTAGAGCACCAGCCTGCACAAGTGCATCGGTGCACCCTCTCTGCTGATAAGAGACCCTGGCTGTAGATTATAATTTACCATGTGCGGCCCTTTTCCAGTAAGAGAGGCAGGAATGCAGTGCAAAGAGAGAGAGAGTGAGAGAGAGAGAGAGAGAGAGAGAGAGAGAGAGAGAGAGAGAGAGAGAGAGGTATGCCTGTGGAAGGTTTCCTCTCTTAACAGGCTTCATCTTAACAGCAGAGATTTTTAGAGGCAGTAAACAAGAAGCGCTCAATTTTTCCAGCTGAGAAATTCTCTGCAAAGCCATGAGTCATGAAGCGCAACAACTCCACAAAGTGGGACTGTTCCTCATACCAACTGCATACCAGTCGCCAAACTAACAATGAAAGTACAAAAAACATAATTAAAGGCAATTTAGCGCAAGTGTTAATGTCTCTATTTCTTTCGCAAAGTGCACACATATCTTTTTTCTTTTTTTTAAACATCTGATACAACAGAAGACTGCTGTCATCCTTTTATGGCTCAGTTTCCTCTAAAAACTATCACACCCCATTTGGCAGTCACATCCACAGCAAGCATTACCCAATGCTCCATATGCACCCTTTTGAGTTTCTGGAAAACGGTGCCAATGTTTACACCGTTCGGTACAATACAAATATGAATAGTTTCAAAATAACTGCTTGTGCATGTTTTTCTTATATTGCTGTAACATGAATGCTATTCCCTATGTTCAGAACCATTATATCAACTAGCGAAATTCCACTGTATTTGATAGCTCGTTTCCTCTCAAAAAACACAGTTTCAGCCTTGATTAATGAACTGCAGGGATAAAGCTGTTTTGACTTGACGAGACAAAAATGTCCATCACTTACAAAATACAAATGTTATTGATAGTTCATTCTGGATGCATGCGTTCCCCAAACCGTTTTTTGAAGATGGTCTCTTAAATTATGGAGAAAAAAGCCATTTACCTGAATGCAACAATGTGTTTTGAAGGTTTACTTCACTAAAAATCTGCCTGCAGACCTTGGACTGGAACCAACCTGCTTTTGAAGTCACTTGTCACATTAGCTAATGTGCCTTGCTGAAGTTAGGTCAAAATAAAAACAAAAACAAATATAAAGTTGGGTATGATTAATTATGATGGTTTTTAAAGTGGCCGCCTGCTGTGTGAGCTGTACCCCTGCTTGGCGAATTGCACAGAACAATGTCTTGAGAGAGCCTTAGTTGCTCTTGTGCGTGAAATAGGGAATTATCTTCAAAGCAGATCAAGTTAGTAAAGTAATAAATCTACATACTCAGAAATACTGTAACATGACTGCTGAAAACTTTTTAAAGTGTGGCAAAAAAGAAGTAAACACAATTCTCTTTAATTTGCCCTTTCTTCTCCAATAAATTACATATTTATTATGCAATAATCTATTGAATACGTATTACGTATGAAACACAATTACAATAAACTTATGAAAACAGTCGTTTGGAATGTCCACAGCACTAATACACACAATTTTTCACCACGTAGGGTCAAGCATAAAGTTCAATGACTAGATATGATTACTCACAACTATAATGTTGATTGGGCAATTTGGACAAAAGTGGAATAAAAATTCTCAAGGCATAATTTGAAGCTAATGCGGATATAACTGGTAATGGCGGTAGCCATACTTACACTGTAATAAATTCCACGTGTGTTATCCCAAGTTTGCTGGTTCGGGTCCTCACTTTGCTGGTTCTATCCCTATTGACTATGCCACAAGAGCTGTGTGTGGCTCTCATCAAGTGGACATTTGTTGTTCGAACAGGATAAGAGATATCAATGCTTCTTACGTCAGGCAGAGGCTCATTCTTAACATTTTATCAACGGTGCTGTACATAATCAATAACTGATGATCACACTTTGAGGCTGAGAGGGAGTCATTATCTGTGACTAAGTTTCCTCACCTCCAGACTGTTTATAAAGTGCCTTGACACTTCACTTCTCCACCGAAGCCACCCTCGTCTCAAAACGTATCCCTCCCAACGCGTACCGACGCACACTCTCCGTTCAGGATGTAGACTCAGGCTGACTCAGGCTGAGGCGTCAAGAGATTCCTGCAAGGACTGTTTACTTCAGTTATTTCCAAATGCATGTGCTACGCAATTTCAAGTTGCGTCCTTGTGCCTCTTGGCCCCCCCCCCCCCAGCAGTTACAAACGTTTTATTTTACGCAAGCGCTCATGCCGCAGCAACATAAAAATCAACAAAGTTATATGTGAAGTAAAACACCAGCTCTGACACAGTTTGACATTTTCAGTCATACGTTTTAGACTTCAGAGAGAAGTCCCTGTTGCTCTAAAATGCCTGGGGGGCCCAACAGTGGGCAGCAAACACAGGCCATCTGATTTGCTTCCAAAAAGTTACACTGCTGGCAGGGGGAGGGTTGCAACAGGGGAGAAAAATCATAATAATAATTTAAAACATATTGCAGTCTCAGTCCTTGTCAATAATTCACAGTGATTCACTTATGGGCTTTGTCATGCCCCAGAAGGCTCGTTGAAGTCTGTGTAAGCAGAGATGTTTCAGCAGCTGAGAGATGGAACCTCTGACCCCACCAAAACAACAATGGCATCCGCGCCAACTCCATACAGTGCGGGGCGGATGGCGTGTATTGATCCCTGTCCTCAGTGCTTGGCCCTGTGTTGAAGAAAAAACATTTGATAGCGCCTTAACATGTCAGCTCACAGGACAGATAAATAAACAGGAATCTTAAAGAATGGATTGAAAACAACCGAATGAATAAACTCACTGGAATCCTTCAGAATTCATAGGCACCAGACCGAATGACTGCTTATTAGCACAATAGTATTTAGTGAGCATTCAATGGCCAAGGGCATTTACAAAGTGCCAAACAGAACAAGCAAAGGAAGCTTGAATTGCGACGCCACAACACTGCAGCAGAAAGTATAGCAAACATCGGCGAAACTAGCATACTTGTTTGTACATGTTCTTCTAGAATTCGGTACGCTAAATAAATGTTGCATTAATAGTGCAAAATGTATGTGTGCCACTCCAATGCCATTTCAAAAGAATGAAAGAGATTTTGTGCGCTAAGCTTACATGTACAAAGCTCTGAAACTTACTGTCACTTTACAGGCGAAATGTTCTTTCAATTTACTGCAGTCTTTTTTTTTTTATGAAGAGCTCCATGTTGTTGGTACAGACAACATATCACTGTGTTGCTGTACTGCAGTTTACAACAAAAAGCAAGCTTTCATCCAGCTACCACATGGACAAACATATTCTCGTATTTCATAATATTTACTAGAGTCTCATATCACTGGTAAATTGTGTAGATCATTTCCTGTTTGAAAGAGCACAGAGACCCATTAGTGTTCACATAAAATGTTTTCCAAACAAGATGTACTTGACAGACAACAAGCCACATTTTTTCCCCGTAAATATTGCACCCAATGTTGTCTGTTGTCTGTCTAGCCTTTCATTTTATATAAGCCTACATAGCTGAGCTAGTTTTATTTAACTATTTTGCTGAAGGTAATATAATTTAACTTTTTATGTGCAGACCTACCTTTGCTTAGAAAACAAACAAACAAATACACTGTAAAATGTCTGCCATGCTTTTATGTACTAAAAGCAACACGTGGCAGTGCGAGAACATTGTTGTCAATAATCGTCTGTGTTTAATTCATGGCCATTGATGAAGATTACTAGGGAGGGGCAACCTGATAATTGGCTAACAAGAAGGTTCTATCGACCTCTTGCTGTGGGATGACTGAATTGCACTTAAAACTGGCCTAGATCAGCAGGTGCCCCTATATATAGGTCACTGAAGAAAGGGACATGATAAATATGGACCCACATTTGGACTCCTGAATAATCCCTAAATTTGGGAATAAAAACCTTACCAAAAAAAAAAAGAACCAGACAAAGTCTTGTTCAATGGGAAGGAAATGACATCAACTTCATTTTGCACTTCTCATGCAAGTTGAGGTAATTAATGCCCCAATCACAGACTTCACACCAAAAACCTTGTAAACTCCACACTCTGCTCTGCGCTAATGCCCTGCACTCCTCGGGCGACATGATGTAATTATGGGACTCCCATTTTTCCACTGCAGCTGAGAGAGGCCGTTATTAACCATGGCATTTTCCATCATGACATTTCTATTTCATTATAGCATTTCACTTTTAATACCACAATAAACTTGCCAGTATACAGCCTCTAGGAAACAGTGGCTGTTTGTCAGAGCGCTACATGGAACGAAACACATTTCACACAGTGGAACCCACATGTTTCTACTTCCCAAATTTTTTTTAACCACTTATTTCTGCAGAAAATGGAAGAACAAAGTTGGAATTCAGAAAAAAACCCCAGTGTATTACCGAAGGCTATTCTTTACAATGTTTCACAGTTTACACCAGGTGCTTTTTCACACTAGTGAAGATTTATCTGCAATCAGGCTCCACTTATATGGAAGCTGTGTGGGCCTGGTGGTAGAGCAAGCCAGTGTCCTCGCCTGGTTCCCTCGCTCCCAGGCTTGTGTCCCACAGAGTCGTTACCATGTTCCAGTAAGGGTCGAAGATTAAAACCATTACGTCCCCTGTGGGGGGCAGTCCCTGTAATTAAATTTAGTGGTAAATTATGAATGAAATGAGAGGAGAAAAGAAAAAGAAATAGAACCCTTCAGGTAGCCTTGTTTCCTCGTAATGAAGTACCTCAGTCACGTTGTTTGGAAATGTCTTTTGTACCCATAATTTGAAAGGCTTTGTCTGGCTGTGTTTGAATCTGACATCAGGACCAGTTGGGTGATTGGGATTGAGAGCTCTTACAGATTTGAGTTTTCTTCCATTCTTGTCACTCACTACAGTCCAGATAAGGGCTTTGGCGAGGAACTAAGATAATTTTTTTTAGCTAAATACATCTCATCCAGCCTGGTCTCACAACCCATTCGTACCGATTCAACTAATTTCCAGTACTCTAAAAATTTTAATTATCAATTATCACCTGATTTTTCCGAATCAATACGAACCACAATGAAAAGCCGCCATTTTTCTTACACAAGTGAAATAAAACCAATAGGTAAGCCAACAGTATTGTATTTGTACATATACAGTGAGCACTATAATTCATTGGACAGTGACACATTTTTTGTTATTTTGGTTCTGTACTCGAGCACTTTGAGTTTGAAAGGATACAATGACAATGATGTTGAAGTGCAGACTGTCAGCTTTAATATGAGCATATTTTCATCCATATGAACCGTTTAGAAATGATATAACCTTTTGTACATAGTCCCCCCATTTTCAGGCATAATATTAGAAATATATTAGACAGTTTAACATAATGTGCAATAAAGTAATCATTTTAATATTTGGTCACATATTCTTTGCATGCCATGACTTTCTGATGTCTGTGACCCAACAATATCAAAAAACTCTTGATATCTTATTTTTTGGTACTCATACAAGCCTATAACCTCTCTGCATTTGAATGAATCCTTTTGGGGGTGGGACTAGATTTAGCTGTAAATTATGCTGGAACAGTATGAACTTTATTTTCCATAGAGTTCAATAGGAAAATGTGTCAGGAGAAACTGTCCAATATTTTTTGATGCCCGAAAATGGGGGGGTGAAAATACTGTCAAACTCAAAGTGCTAGAGCACAGAACCAAAATAACAAAATTAATTATGGTGCTCACTGTATATGCACAAATACAATACTGGTGGCTTACCTATTGGCTTCATTTCACTTGTGAAAAAAAATGGCTGATTTTCATTGTGGTTCGTATTGATTCCGAAAAACTCATCAAATCAGGTGATGTGGAGTGCCTCATTCTTATGATAATTACAATTTTTAGGGTACTGGAAATGAGTTGAATAGGTACGAATGGGTTGTGAGACCAGGTTGGATGAGATGTATTTGTATCCTTTTAAACTCACAGTGCTACAGTTCAGAACCAAAATAACAAAAACTGTGTCACTGTCCAATGAATTATGGTGGTCACTGTAGTTATAGTACATTCATATAAAACCTTTTTTATTTCGTAACTGCATTTTAATGCAATATGATGTATAATTCCCTTTCTTCTTCATCTCTCCTTTATCTGTGTGGGTGGCGATCTAGGCTATATCCTGTGTACCGTGTCCCAATTGTCTTGTATTGCGTACAGTTTTAGCTAACGTTAGCTTAGGTCTATTCAGATCAGTGCATAGGCGGCAACATGATTATTAATGGATTTACCTTATGAGCTAACCATCAGAGCGTGTCGTTTTTTGTTTTTTTTAAACCGTATAACGTGAGAGAACCGAGCAGATCTGTCTAATGGAAACAACTGTGTCCCCGTTAACTTTTTTGATTAACTTATTTGCTGGGGGGTACTTGCGTGTCATGATGTGTCACATTTGGATTGCTGTTGACCTGTAATCAGACACTGAAAGTAGGCTACATTCCTAATCCTCTTTTTACTTCACAAATATATTTGGTTGCTACTGAAATAATAAAAACAATGTCCATTTATCATGAATTTAATAAAAGTTCCATATTCACAGATGCAAAACCCCATTAGGCTACATTTTTATTTTATGAACTCCCAAAGGAAACGGAGCCTTACATGGGCTGTTCACAATTTCTTCATATTGTAACGCTTTCAGGGAGAGACACGCCAGGCAGATCTTGAACATGACTGACTGTAGACCTAGTTTGTTCAATAGGCTACAAGTGTGATGTGTTTAGTAGCGGTGAATCAAATGCGAAGGTAAGGGGGTTCAGAACAAGTTACCCACACAGGTGAGGACTACTAAGGGAGTAAACACTACTAATAAGTAGAAATAAAAAAGGAATAAATCTTAGTCGCTAAACAGCCAAATAATAATCAACCCAGAAAAATAGGGCAAACTCGAAAACACGAGTGAGAGCACAAAACTACGTCTCCCGAGCTCAATACTATAGCTAACAAGGGAAACTAAAAAAGAAAAGAACACCTTTGGCACGTAACACTAAGACAACCGGTATAAGGTGAAACAAAAATGAAACCACCAAAGAAAAACTGTCTCAGTGAGAACAGCACGGAAAAAATAGCACAGTGAAGCTAATAGAAGAAAAATAATCCTATACCTGAATAATAAAGCTAAGAAACAAGTCCCTCGTAATCATAAAACAAGTTTAATATCACAAGGTCGCTTGTACCTGGCTATACCTGGCTCAATGTAATACGGAATGACAAAAAAGCACTGGGGAAGCGGAAGTGAAGAGCTTAAATACCCTGCAGGCCGTAGCACAGGTGAAAAAAATAATAGGCGAGGTGAATCAAAACCCCGGAACGAAATGCAGAAACAATCCTGGAGGGAAAGAACGAGAACTGCAGCAGATGCTTCATCAAATGAAATGTGTTAAACAAGCAAGCTAATTTGGCGTTTTCTAAAGTGAGATAGAAGCCATATTCTGGTAGCTTATTCTCAGCTGTTGCAGGTGCTTTTAACTAAATTTAACTGCATATATTTTCAAAAATAACAGCACTGTCGGGAAACCCTTGCTGGTGTTAAATCCTAATGATTATTATTGCGTATATCAAAACACGTCATAATCGTTAGTCAAAATAATATTGATCATACTATTGATCCATATAGCCTATTCCTTGCTCATACTACACACGCATGAGCACATCTGTTTTGCCATCATATAAGCATTCCACTCTGGTGGAAATGCAGGCTTTTAAAGAAAATGGGATATGATATTTTGATTGGTTTATTGGATCCTACGTCCAAGACACACCTATAATTAATGAAGAGGCTAAGTTCAGCCCATTAGCACCTTGCACCTTACTTAGCACTCAAATAATGCACTGTCTAACTATCAAAAATGGACTTGGACACGCCCTAAACGTTTTACAATATGCGTCAAGATCGTCAAGATAGAGACTATGGGCTTCTAAAATGCACTTAACCATCTACAACTGGTTGGGAGTAATTGTTAATCTACAAGTGTTTCTGACATTTTTTTGGAATACGAACCCTAAGTTCAAGATGCTTCGTAAAAAGGGTTTTACGATTGTCTTAGCCGTACGGAAAAAATGCCGTACGGGAGCCGTACAAGAAATGCACCCCTGGTTGTTTCATCAGCGTTTTTTTTCATTCTAACAGTAGTGTTCTTGAACTCCTTTTGAACTTCAGAAATACTGTTTCTATGAGAGAACATAGCTTTGTTGTTGTAATTAGCATCAAGGAAAACTCTACATGGAATTAAATGTGGAAAACAGCATACTTTCAAAACAGAACACTGAAATAGATAATGAAGTCAGAACATATTATTAAATGATATGTAAAACTGTATTTCCACATCCATCACAAGTGTCTCCAGTTTCACTCTGTATCAAAAGCTTAGTATTTATATTTCTTGTTCATTAAAATCCAAAATGCAATGTTGCATCATACACCGTACTCAAATTATTTGAAATCATTCAGAGTACTTTCAAAGCTAAGCACAACATGAAAATGGCAACAAAAACATGTTTTTCTGTTTTTGTGATTTTATGCTTAATAAACACTTCCATAAAAACATACATTAAGCAACAAATTCACTATCAAGTATATCCCCAAAGTAAATTAATCAATTTCAGAAGGCAGTGTTTGGATTATTATTAGATTATTATTATTTAATTAATTACTTATTTGCAGTGGCTTCACAATGGATTGTCCTACAAAAAAAGTTGAGGCAAGTTAAGTTTGTGTTCAGATGTGTTCAGCATTGTACAATATTTTTATATCTGGCCAATTTTCATACAAATGTTTCTTAACTCTCCTATTGTGTTGAAATAGTTTGATGCCTTTTATTTTTGGGGTAAAATTGCCCGCAACAGTTTAAACCGACACAAAACTACTGTAAAAATGTTATACTTTCTGTGTCACCTACTTGATGTCCCAATTGACTAGCGTTTTATCCAGAAATATTAAAAATCTTGGATAAACTTCAGATTTTAGAGCCGGTGGGAACGTTAAAAAGTGAACGTTTATGAAGTTTAAACTTGTATAGGGAAGTGCCAGCAGAATCACCCACAAATAAATCAGAGGTAAAAAATAAAAAATGTATGTATATTTTATTACGTTTCATACAGCTACAGAGCCTGGCATCAAAATGCACACTACACCACTGGATACAAAGTTGGTACAGGGGCTTCTGAAAACATTATCTTCATAGCATATTTACCATTTAATCCCACCAAATGAGGAAAAGTCATACAAGATGAAAAAATAAGGTTAACTGGTTTCTAAGAGATGTAAATCACTGCATCGTGTCAAATTGACACTAGCATAATTAGGAGACTTAAAGTATGCAACAGGAAATGTAACATTTCTATGATGGGGCATACAACAAAAGCAGAAGTCATTTGTGCAATGACACATTCCACTGTCTGGAATTGAATCCTGCCCATGCCAATGCCAAAGCGTAATAGGTTTCAGCGTAGCCCAAGGAAGGAGCCATTTTCTCCTTAAATGTTGTAGTTTAAGTTTTTCTGTGTATATATTTAAAATCTTTTTTTGACAAACCCACTGATATGCTTTTTTCTTTCTCACTGATCATGTTTTCAGTACACTGCCAAAATACATTTACGGCCATTTCAATTGATAGAACATTTGTTTTCCCAGAGAGGCATAAATCAAAAAAACTGTTTATTTGTACTGGTGAAACATGTATCCAAGTACAAAATGGATAGAGCAACATTTTTGCCTACATGCATTATAATGAAAACATAGACCAATGATGGAGGAACATGTTTAAAAACTGCCAAAGCGAAATGCACGTGAAACCAAACAACAGCTGAACAAGTCCAGATCGCCTGAGCCCCGTTTCTCTGAGGAATCACAGGTCATTAATTTTGATAGAGTTTTTTTTCCTCCCATTGCCTCTGGCTTGATTTACTGAGTGTATATTGCTAAATGCATTTTCCCCTCCTTTACCACAACAATTTAAATGATCCTCAGCTATTTCCCTTAACAACAAGGGCATTGTTTGCTTAATTCACAAAACTGCCGTTTGAAACTGTGGTGCTGCAAAGACCAACGCTATGGAGCAAAACTGAATCACCTCCACCACTGGAGGGCCATTGAAACTGAGAATAGGCTTCCGCTCTCTTTCACACCACCACGAACACAACGGTCAGCTGGTTTGCCTGGCTTTTCCTTTTATGGCGAAGACGTGTCACATCACCCGCCTCCACTGCAGAACACGTTCGCTCTGTTAGTAAAAGGTTAGTGAAGGTTAATAAGCAATTACTGTTCAAACAACAGTATTTTTTTCCCCTTGATATTATGATATAATTCAAATTAATAGCATTTATCAAGTCCAGCTCCGGTTTGGAGCAAGTCGAGGTGTGGACAGAGCTCCTGTGATCTCCTGAAATTTTGTGTGTTCGTTTGTGTACAGCTTGGGACTGCCCCAAGCTAATAAAGAACCACCTAGCTTGACTGGCAGTGCCCAGGAGTGGGCCCTGACTCTGTGGGATAGCCAGACACCAGCCTGTCTTCACTTCCCCACCTTCACCGCCGAAATGCGGCGTGTTTTTGACCACCCAGTCTGTGGACGCAACGCTACACAACGCCTCCTTCAAGTTCGGCAGGATTTACACGTGAAATTCAAATTCATAAAGGACATTTTTACCCCTTAGTGTCATTTGAGAAAGGGGTTGCTGGGGGAAAAGGACCAAAGCAAGCACCATATGTTGTTAAATCAAAACACCAAATTTGATCAATCGCACAATTGCTGGCAAGCTGAGGGTAATTAACTGAATGAATAAATAAATAAATAAGCACACTGCGCACTATATGCTTGCACACTTTTGCCATTTTTATTATTTTTTTAATTTTCAGTTTTGAAACGGAAAAAATTGAACTTGCACTAAAAAAAGCTGCCGTGTATTGCTCAACGGAATATGAAAGCGGTTGTTTGGCAAGTATAACCGACCATCATAGTTTGCAATGTTATTTGCGATGACTTTTAAAGGGTTCTAGTGTTACAGTACTTACATTCTCTCACTCTGGCCCTAAACCTGCCTCTAGTCCAAATAACAATCTGGGTTGAAAGGCTGTAGGATTTAAAATACTTTCCAGGAGCAGACCGTGTTCACTATTTCTCACAGGGTTTAGATGAATAATATTTTACGGCTTTGCGAGGAGTGATTGGGTGAGTTGTTTACTTTTTCTCCACTGTTAGCTTCAATGTCTTAACACACCACAGAACCTTTCCGTTAAGAGTGATCTTGCTGTATTTGCAGAATGTGTATAAACATTGCCTTAAAGAGGTGTGATTTATTGTCTGCAGAAAGCATAACATTCCTCTCTAAACACAGTCTACACATTGAAGACTTTTTGATGAATAAAGACCACCACGCTACTCGCTAACTTTGAAATTTTCAATTGACCTTGACAGAAGTGCTTGGTTGTCCAAGGAAAACATTGATTTTAGTCTGTATTCATTGTCCATGGTGCCATTTAAATGTTATGTTTTTTCAATCGTTGCAACTCTTTATGGTAAAGTAAATGTCCAAAAGGCCAACAAAAATCATACCTTGAAGCAAACATGATGAGTCATTGGAATGGATGAGCTAAAAAGTGTATTTAAACTGTATATGATTTAATATAAAATAAAAATATATATAAAATATATATATTATATACAAAATATAAGGAACACACTGAACATATACAATATATATAGCACATATTCTTCCAGGTATTGACTCATTAATGGGTTTTATAGAAATACCATGTAATATACTATGTAATACTGTTTAGGCCATGGATATTCAAATCTGGACTTCGAATCTAAGTCTGGCCCTGGTTTTCTTTCTCCCAGGTAATTAACAGGACAATTAGTGCTAGTGATTGGCCAGACTGTCTTCACACCTGACTCTCAGGTAAAGGGAGGATGGAAAACCAGCAGGTCTCGGACCTCGAGGACCGTGATTTGAATACCAGGGGTTTAGGCTATATAATTTTTGCCTGTATGTTCTACTTCAGTCTTACATTACATATTGAAATGATATGTGTAAAATGCGATGTACTAACATAAACTCTATTATATTAATAGTGTGGGAATGTCTGTGTGCCTCATGAAGGTTTATGTATATGGGGCTGTTTTTAAAGACGGGTCATGGCTGACATTTTGTATTGCTCGTCTTTACGGTGAAGCTTTTTTGGCTTTGTTTGTTTGCTGCTGTATCGATTTCATTGCGCTTCCAGAGGTGTGTTGCTCCTTCCAGATGCTGCATTTACATTCGTAACATGCGCCTTTTAGTGTAGTTACTGTTATCAGTGTCAACATTGAAATCTATGGAGCCGTTTAGTTTAACCTTCCCACCGCCTGTTTGGAGTGCTCTGCCTCATGAGTGCATTCCGAGATTTTATGCTGGAATTAAATTTCTGCATTCCGAGATTTTAATGCTGGAATTCAATTTGGCTATTGTTAAAATGTTTCTCAAGTAATAGTGAGCATCCATGTTATCATTTTTCCAGAGATTTGATGTCACAAGCTATAATGATAGCATAATATGTTATCAGAAGAGGCTGGGAAATGTACCTACAGTAGAATGTGCATCAGTGTATATTCTCACACAATATGCATTGTGCATGAATGGCATCAAAGCTGAAGATCAAAAACAGACTTCCGATTGTGTTTTGTATTCATTACCGTCTGCAATAGATCTCTTTTTGTAGTGCACTTCATAATGTTTCACCTCCCTGTTAACACATAATGACGCAGCCGCGAGTCCTTTGAGTGGTGGTTGATCTCAGGTCAGTTGAAAAAGTGATACCACTTTTGCATTATTCTCCAACGCATCAAACTTCAAAGCCCGTGGAACATATTTCCTTTAATTATTGATTGTCGGAATAATGCACTGCAAATAGCTCCTGGCTCAGCTTTGCGTTTTTCGTTTTTTGTAACAGCCCCCCACCCCCCTTCCAATCCCCATTGGCAGAATGGTGGGGCAGCCCCTACCAACCGTAAAAGACAAAACTGGTATTGAGCGGTGCTTCATGTATGCCAGCCAAGCCTGGGGGCAGCTGTGGCCCACCTCACTGTGTTCTACATACCCCTGGCTGCCTCTCCCAACCCCACACATGTTACTATTAACACACAGCTAATTACTGGAAGAGAGGAGGGGCAGAGATGTATAAAGGAAAGAATAGGCTTTTGAGGGCCTCGGCGAGCAGGCCAGCAGGCTGACATCTGTGCGTTATGCTAATGCCCAAACGAACCTCGCCCTAATCCCGAATGAGAGGCGGGGAGGGCGGATAAGAAGCGGCCGCGTTGGTGTTTTCGGGATTAGACCGCACGCTCCCTCACAGAGCGCCAGGCCGCTGCGCGCGTTTCGGCAGTCTCGGAGGCAGGCGATAAATAGAGATATCTGCCCGTGACAGAGCGGAGTGAAACGGGAGTCTGCCAGCTTGAACTCTGACCCTTGGGAAAGGGCATACGCCATTAGGGTGAGCGAAAGCAGATGTCTCAGGTTACCGTCGCCTCCTGGCCCTGACAGCTCTCAGCTGCAGCTGCTTTCCCTGAATTCAAAAGGTACTGCACTTTATTTTGCGACTGTATATATGCTGGTAATAACATCCATGAGATGCAGCCATAAAGGACATACAAGGAGTTTGGTATGCTTGGGGGTCACTTACTCTGGGCTTGTACAATTGCAGAAACTTGCATTTGCTTGGTTTCTCAAGTGCAACGAGCAGTGGTAACCCGTATCCAGGGATACGAGTGATAATATTTAGTTCAGTTGCACATATGCCTATCTGTTCTCATTCTCCAAGACAGGAAGTATAAGAGCTTAGCCTTTAAAATGGAGAGCATACAAGACACTCTCCTGTAGCAAACAGCATATTGCAGTAAACATGGGAAGCACAGAGCTGTGCAGCTTCATGGGAACTCAATAGAAATGGTCTAGGACTGTGGATGTCTGCATTATGATGCACTGCGGGAATGAGCACCCTCACTAATGCGCTATGGTGCACATTCAGGACTGAGAACCGTCATAGCCGCACTTTGAAGCACACCTTTCGAAGTGCACTCACATTTGAAGCAGAACTATGGACCTTCATATCCACACTACGAAGCACGCACCTATCTGTCAAGCGCTACGTTCTGATTCCCGACAAAGGAGAGCATGCGTGCAACCTAGTGTCTTACTCTGTGGAGAGAGGGCAAGGCTGCGGGATTAGACCGTGAATGAAACTTCAGGGCCGCGCTCATGAATTTAGAGAACAGCGAGATTAGGATTGCAGACTCCTTTGTCTGATTCATGACTGTTAGGACTGTGGAGCTCTTTGTCTGAATCAGGCCTGTGGATTTCGAGCTTCAGTGTGAGGGTCGTGGAGTTTGCTGTCTGGACTATGCGGACTGTGCGGGACTCCAGATGGTGGAGCTCCTGTCAAGGTGATGAATGGTGTCCTGCCAACCCCGGGAGGTGCATCTGTGTGGAGCAGGAGAGAGAGCGAGATAAGAGAGAGACGGAACCCTTCACTGCCCTACCCTGATTTACAGCTTTTAATTTGTAAACTTCGAGACCGGGGACTACATGTTTTACAATGGAGGACCATGTTCGGACATGGAATGTGTTTAATTTCCTTTTATCTGTTTTCTTAAAAGGGAAAGAAGAAAGCACTTTGACTTTGCTTCGGGATGCACATGTGGGTGACTGTAATTGTAGAATGTGGATGGCTGTGGCTGTAGGCCCACACATATTTTTAAGGCATAGTAATGTTCAATCCCCTCAAGGTTCTATACAAATAATGAGAAGCAGGTAAAACTGAGTAAATGGCATCTTCAGATCAAATAAAAAGTAATTTTAATGTACCCATAATCATAATTCAAAGTCCCTTGGTTGTCAAAAAATAGTGGCCAAAAGTATTCCTTGGCAACTGGAAAGAAAACTAAATATTAACATCCAATGTTTCCCTGTAATTGATATTATTAGATTTCAATGGTTTTGTTCATTCAAGTTTGTGGGTGGGAACACCATAAATATGTTGTCCTTAAAGTTCCCGTATTAATGATTACAATGAAAATGAAGTGCAGAATTGACTAAAATTATTATTGGGAAAATATGAGGTGAGCTCTACTGAAGTAATGGAAATACAGATATTGAAAAGACTCTTCCTTACCTTTCATTGTTCTAAAAACGTTTTAAACCAACCAATACCTCACCAATGTCCCTAGACATTGAAATGAAAACCTGACTGAGATGAAAGTGATATCATTATAATAATTAGTAAAATAATAACGATACAAACTATGTTTGCTTTGTGTGTGTGTGCGTGCATGCATGTGTGTGTGTGTGTGTGTGTGTGTGTGTGTGTGTAGAGAGGCATTGAACAACCAAATGGAAACACCTATTTAAAGTTATGATATATGGTCATGACTTATGTACACTGTCTGGCCAAAAAAAAAGTTGCACACTCTAATATTTTGTTGGACCGCCTTTAGCTTTGATTACGGCTTGCATTCGTCGTGGCATTGTTTTGACAATCACAAAATTTATTTACGTCCAGAGTTGCATTCATTTTTGGCCGAGATCTTATATTGACGACGGGAGAGTCGAACCACTCCGTAAAATTTTCTCCAGCACATCCCAAAGACTTTCAATGGGGTTAAGGTCAGGACTCTGGTGGCCAATTCATGTGTGAAAATGATTCCTCATGCTCCCTGAACCACTCTTGGCATTGTCGTCCTGGAATATGCCCATTGATGGGATAACCTGATCATTCAGTACATTCAGGTACTCAGCTGACTTAATTTTATTGCTGCATAATGTTGCTGAGCCTAGACCTGACCAATTGAAGCAACCCCAGATCATAACACTGCCTCCAGAGCCTTGTACAGTGGGCACTATGCATGGCGGGTGCAACGGCGACTTTTCTTTTGGCCAGGCAGTGTATAATGCCATTCTGCTTGAACCACTTGTGCTCTGTGGACAGGGTATTATCATCTTGAAAGACACTCCATTCTGTAGGAAAGAAGTGATATTACAGGTACCACTCAGTACCATTAATTATTAACATTGATCTTGCTTTCTAAGGGTATGAGTACAACTAAACAATGCAAGGTAAATGCTCTCTATCATTATTAACCATTATTTATCCACCAGAAATCTTATGTTTTCAATGTTTTTGTTGACAACCTTATTTATTTCTATACATAAGATGTATATTAGCTATGCATATATAAGAATATCACGCATTGGGGTGGTGAGTTAGTCCATGGTTGAAAGCCACTAACAACCCTTGAAGTGCCATATATCGCTGTATGTGCAATGGTATGGAGTGGTTTATAGCACTAATACCATGGCTACTAAAATTTTACTGACTGGTAGGCAGTGGAAATGTGAAGCTCGAATTGAATCGTAATCGGTTTTTCTTCTTTTTTTGTGTGCTGGCATGGCTATGTCTGTATTTTAAAATTGCAAGCGTGCACAGCATGTGCAGAGATTCATTACATTAATTCTCTCTTAATAGTAGGACTGTCCATAAACAGACAGAATGGCTATAGCAAAGAAAAGAGTTGAAATGGAATGCATTGCTTTTCAAGAAAGAAAACAGGAAAGAAAGTTTGCCTGATGCAATGCAATCTAAAAAATCTAAAATCCCAAGAACCGTACGGATTAGCGACAGACCTTTTCACAAGACCTCTGAGAAAAGCCTCTGAGTAAGTGTGGTGAGCTCATTACAAAAAAGGCTTTGGCCTGATGAAAAGGGAGAGTATATGAAAGAGTGCATCCTTGTGACTACAGTTACTAGTTCCAGATAGCCTCAAATAGTTTCCGAGTTTCCTCCAATCGGATCGCCAGCTTTGCCCTAGATATCGAGAAGTCTCTGAAAGCTGTGGTGAATTTCGCCGTTTTATCTCTTGCTGTTGGCATCCAAACGGACATAACAAGCCAGCTGACCATTTCTTGTGCGAAGAATCACTGCAGGGCTTGATGTTCAAAAGAACCTGTTATCTGCAGTAGCCCAGCATTGCGCTGCTGAAGACGAGGGAAATTGTATCAGCAAGCTTGGCCTACCATTTGAAAAATGAAGTGGCCTTACTATTGATGGAGCCGTAGCTATGGCTGGGTCACAGAAAAGGGGTTAGTTGCACTTGTCAAAAAGAAATGAATCACCTCAATGTTGATCCAGGTGATCCAGGTGATTTGATGTGTGCCACTGCACAATCCATCAAAAGAATCTGTGTTCTCGTCTGTATGGCTTAAGCAGCGACTAAAAGACCTGGAATTGGGGTATGGGGATCTGGTTTGCTATGGTAAAGTATGATGGTTAATTTCAGTGACCATACTAACATGATTTTTTTTTTTTAAACTTCAAAGTTCAACTTTTCCTGATATTTCTTTATACAATAAACTGAAAAGATGTTGGTTAACTCAAAGAAGGTAAGTGGCTGTGAAATATTCTTTCATGGTAGACACGCATTTCTCAGAGCTCAACGTCAAATTGCAAGGCCCAAATTCAAAATAACTTGAAATTAAATGAAGGTTGTGGGAAATGCAACCTATGCATGTCCCTGCTCTCTCGGTGCAGAGGCCTACAACATCTGAATATGCCAAATGAGCGTGCAAAACTCCTGAAAATCTTTTTTAGAGGCTTCAGAATGTGAAAACAACGAGAGTTGCTACACCTAGCTTCAAACCAAATGATGTGCCCAATTGCCTCCAGAACTAAATAATTGAGCGGAAAAGAAAAATTTGCTCCATTCTAAGTATGTCACAGCAACCTCCTCTGATAAATTTCTATAAGCTTCATTTCAGCCCTGCTAAAATAAAGAGATGTGCGCTGAAATTTGCATATGTGTTCGGAATCACCGACTGCTGTGAGCGGTTCCTTTCAAAACAGACTGGGACATGAACCAGAAAAACCATTTGCAAGTGGGATCATTGTTGCCAACAGATGGAACATGACTCGACAAAGAGAAGCAGCATCAGCCATTACTTTAAAAGAGAACAACATGTAAAAAGCAAATTCATTTGAATGGATACTTTTATACATGACATTTTTTTTTAAAATGCAAATGACATAGGAAAAAATGTACCCCTGTGAGGTTCCCCAACCCTAGACTAACTGAACTGGAATCCATTTCCCAAAATGATTTTGTCTCATTGATTCATTTGCATCATAATCTTTATGACATTGTAACTAGCCAACCAGCCAGCAAAGTGAGTCTGGCAATAAAATGTCAGGTTTAGACATTACTTTTCACACAATTCTGTCAACAAAGTCGCTGATTCACTAGATGTCAAAAATAAATATCTGCTGTTAGCGTAATGTATGGAATGTTGAGATGTCCGTTGTTTCTGAGCATATTGAACACAATGAGTATGTTTTTGAAATATCTACACCCTGGGCTTTAGAACTGTGAAGAGGTATTTTGCTGCTCCAATATACAGATATAAAAGGTATTCCCCTTTGCTAGTCTTCAGTGTATTGAAAATAGGCTTTTTGTGTTTCTGTATTTTTCTCTGCTAGTCCCACTCATTAAGCGGTTCGCTTGTGACATGATCCCCTGCGTGAAACACAAAGGGCTTTGTCTCTGTTTAATCTCTTACTTAAAGCAAACCAAAAAAAAAAAAAAAACTCAACAAAGCTTGGAAATCACAATTCTGGAACAATTTTTTAATAATCTGTCCATATGCTCTGCAACACTGAAAACCTGATCTGAAGGAAAAATGATCCAAAATATTCTATTAAAAGAACTACCCTTTAACATTCTTTTAAAAATAGTTTGTGAACGCTGTAACTCAACAACTCATAAGGGCCTTTGAAGTGCCGCATGTCTGTGTTAGTGGTGTACTGCCGTAAAAAGCATTAAGTTGAGCAGAGTACCAATGGCTCTGAGCCATCAAACGGCAGACAGTTACTCCCTGAAATCATCATAGTACAATGAATAAAATATATATATATATATATATATATATATGTATAATGTGCCCTATACTGCAATTGCAGAGAGAAATCTGAGCTTCTCCACTTTATGTATGTACGGGGCTATGGAAAATACTTGTGTTTAACCCTTGGCAGCAAAGGTCTCTGCCCCCATTATCATGAAGGTTAATGTTTGCATATGTATCTCATAAAATCTGCATGAATTCAGCGTACAACAATTCATGAAGGCAGCATTTTCATGCTTGTTGGGACGGAGTCATCGCTAACTTCACAACAAATTAGCATGTAATAATAACCAAAGAAAAGGTTGTATGTAAATTTGATTGTTGCATTACAAAAGCGCTGTGTATTGTTAACAAGCCAATGACAAAGTAGCATCCAAGTAAACCAGAATTTCTCCCCTGCGGAGAGAGGGGGTGGTTGGAAACTCAACCAGGTTATTGGGAAATGTGTACATCACAGTCTCTATGCTTTGACCCGTGTTCCGATACAGCAAATTTGCACATAAAACTGTGTGGGCATTGTCAAAATGAGTAAAAGACTTCCATGCGGGTGTTCCAAAGCAATGTGATTTTCAAGTTAATATATGCGTAGTGCAGTACATTAATTGAAGATGCCACTGATTCCATTTCTTCTCATTCTAATACCAAGTATTGTGTAAAATCGGTAGATACAGAAATTGCGGTAAAAATACACAATTAATATGTTGTGTTATACCACCCCCCACCCCCCCCCCCCTAACAATGCAAAAACTTGAGATGGGACTGAACCTTGATGAGGGATCAAGAGATCAAGAGAAAAAGCATTTCCCAAAGCACTCAAATTTGGAGAAAACACTTTTTATTCTCTCATGTTCACCAAAAGATGTGCTCCAATACTATTTGCTACATTCACTTTTTGCCAACTTAAGCCCTTGGTTTTATCTGGCAGTAGTTTATGAGCAGGAGTACTGCTGTAATCTCAAAGCTTTGCATAATGGTATGTACCGTCTTCCGAACATCTCCCACCCAGTGTCATCCTTGACCATCTGAAACCACTAGAAATATGTTCAAGCTGATTAGCATTAATTTGTTGATACTGACTGAAAAGTTCCCATAACCTGTTGCATAATATCATGTATACACGTAAAATAAAATGGAATTCAACTGAACAAAAGATTCTGCAGTTTGCATTTTGCTAACATCTTGATTATATTTGTTCACAGACTTAACTAAAGCTATATTAGCAAGCTAAGTGTTCATTTGAATGTGAGTTAAATGTTCTTGAGAAACATACAGTACGTGTCCCTGCTTTGTCACAGGTCTGCCTATTCCTCTGTTCATCAACTATATGAGACTGCATTGGATTAATTTTCTCTCAACATTCTTACAGGGTGCAGTAAGGAATGTACAGCCACGTTGCAGCCAGAGAGGGAAAGTGCACTTTGTCAAAGCAGAATCCTAAAATTACACTAATTCTCTTGTTCCTGGCTTAGCTGGATCGTCTTAATACCAATACCAATGAGTAGCATTGGTACAAAACCAATAAACAACAGTACGCGTTTTCACATTGAGTCCATGGAACAATGACAATATCCCATACTGCTTAAAACCACAGAGGCTACGGTTACACTAGTCCCTTCACGCGACTTCTGGAATTCGGAATTCCAACATCCGATCACACCAGGTCAGATTGAGTTGCGTCCATACTTGACAGTTCAATGTGACCTCCTGTGGTCAGATCGCAGTTCGGATTTCAGTCCCCCGCGCAATATTTAAATACTAGACATACACTTCCTGGAAGATGCAACAGAGGATGCGGGGAGGAGTTGGAGGTGTCCTCAGTCTGCCGCCAGACCCCTCTCAGAAAATGACGTTCGGTGTTTGTGAAGTTGTACTTCTTTTAATTTTGTTCAGATTGTGTAGTCGAGGTATAGGACCTGCACAAGGCGTGCACGGTGCACTGATCAGGAGGCAGCAGCGGAGGCGTGCTATTAATGTGAACATTGCGTTTCTGGGCGCAACAGCTGTTTCAGTGGAGAGGAGGGTTTGGGTTCCACCAGCACTGGCGTTCTCCTCTCCCCGCGCCTAAAATGTGGGCGTGTTTAATGACGTTTTTCCGTTGAACGCGTTTTGAGAAGTCCGACTCCGTCCAGACTACAAGCAATTCCGATTTCTCAAAGTGTGCTACCTCGCCAAGTGGTTTGACAGATCCGATCCCAATGCGGACAAAATCCGATTTGTGCGCGTCCAGACCTGTCACTTAATGCAGCCTAGCGATATTGGATGCTAGAAGTGGCATAGAAGTCGGATTGAAGTGTCTAGCGTAAGCAGAGAAGCAGGTGCTGCTTTAGCCGTCACTTAAATGAGTCACTCAATGACATGCAAATACAGGGAGTCATGGCAACACTTAAGAGAGTATAGCCTATTGACTAAAGTTCAGAAATCTGAAAGTGCTCTAAACAGGCTGGTGTTAGCCTCTACGACATTAAAAGTCACAGGTGTGTTTTACATTAGAGAGTAGCGCAGTTTAGTGGTTAAAGGACTTCGCTAATTAAGTGTCTCAGCTTTAAAAAGTATACAAATGTTCTTGAGAATAACATTGTTTGTTTAGAGTTAGACAGGTTGTATTGTGTTGCCCAGGTAAGTATTAGAGAGTGACATCTACCAGCAACGAGGAGTCCAAAGTTTAATATGTGTCAGTGAGGGCATTTTTCATATTAAGATATTCTTTTCTGTTGGACGGCAATCTCCCCTTTCTAGGGCACAGTAATAAAAGCTAAATCTCCTGTTCAGTGCGGACACTCTGTTAGCGGCGTGTGACAGTAATCCCGCATTGGGCCGTATATTTGAATCTGCCAGTTCAGTGCCACCAGCACATTAACATCCATCACATTTATCCTGACTCCAGAGCCGAACAAGAGCTGAACTATAGAACAAGAGCTGAACTAGAGAACAAGAGCTGAACTATTTCCAACCTTCTTCATTTGTACAAGATCAAAGAGGGGGCTGCTCCGAGGTCATTGGCTGCCTCTCCTTGCTTTCATTAAGTGCTGGATGGATAAAAGAATGAGTCTGTCTCTCCATTTTGTGGAAATATTCTGTTAGGATAAACTAGCATTTCTTTTTCTCCCTGGTTACAGTTTCTCTTTATGTTTATTCAGCCAGTTGCTTTGCTCATAAAATGGCTCTTGGTTTTACCAGAGAACCTATAAGATTAGTCGGTGATCAATATTGAATTCAATCTAGCGTTCTCCTTGCATGCTGAGGTTTGTTACGAACATTTATGTTCTCATCGTTAATATTGTACGCATTTTTTTAAATCTGTCTTTCTGTCCAACAAAATTTGTCTTCTCATATTGTATTAGAATTCTTGTCTTCACATATTGTCATAATTCAGTTTTACTCATTTCCTGTGTTTATTTTGGGAAGCAGCAGCAGGTTGTGAAAGCACATTTCTCATGATGCAAACTCTCCTGTGCCAATGCTAGTCTCACCCTCCCTCAGCCAAAAAATAATAACAAGATACATGTATATGTGTACAGAGACTTGCATGTGTGCGGTGTGTGTACAGTATAGGTGTGTGGGTACATTTTTTTCTCTCTCTCTCACTTTCTTTTTCTCTTTCATGCACATAAAGTACACATACATAAACACACACACACTTTAGTGTTAATAAGCAAAATATTGTTCGAATATTGCTTGATTGAAATATATTTGTGTTTGTGTGTGTGTGTGTGTGTGTGTGTATGTATGTGTGTGCATCTGCATGTGTGTGTGTGTATGTGTGTGTGTGTGTGTGTGTGTGTAATGATTTGTATGTTATGTACATGTAGGCATGCACCTTGTTATTATATGCCCCTGCACAACTGAAAAACTTTTGAATGTTTTTTTTAAAAGAGTATACACAATGCCAGACAACAAATTTCCCAAAATCTGACAAGCTTGCAGCCATGGTCTTTGACCTCTCTTTATGACATCAGCAGTCATAGCATCCTGGACTCTTCCCATTGTGAACTGCTCCAGCTAAGTTGGTTTTGGTTTGGTTAGCACTTGGAGGGAAGGATAAGTTGCTGTCGGAAGAGATGTTGGTGGCCAAGTATGGGGCACTCTTCCCTCTGGACCGAACAAAAATCCAATGCCCCTGCCCCAGGATGGGGGCACTATGCTGTAGAACAGGGGTCCTCAATCTTATCCAGAAAGGGCCGGTGTGGGTGCAGGCTTTTGTTCCAACCAAGCAGTTACACCTGATTCTGCTAATCAATCATGAGAGTCTTTGATGAGCAGAATCAGGTGTGTGAGCCTCCGCCTCCACCCCCCCCCCCGCTGTAGAATGTGTCCTTCAGGTACTGAAATGTATTTGCCATGGCACTTTTTGAAAAAGTAGGGGCATTAACTGACTGTCTACATCCAGGCACCTACTAATCCCCTTCATTTGATTGCCTACACAATGCTTTGCATTGTGATCATACCCATACCTACCCATGTTGATTCTCCTGATTGCCAGTCCAGAAGGGAATGGAGTTTTCTGTTGATTTGCCTATTAAATGAAGGTTAAACGAATAAGCAAATGAAACAATGTCAGAGGAATAGCAACTCTTGCCTGCAAAGGTATGAAAAAGGAAGGTGTCATTGTATTGCCCCTGTGTGTAGTAACAGCTGTTACAGCAACACAAACTTTCATCAACTTTCCACAAATGTATTGTTTGTTCACATTTGTTCACATCTATTTTTAGAATTGTAGAAGCATAATTTATAGCTTTATATTGATATTAGATATAAGAATCTGACATTACATTATTATTATGTGCTATGGTTCTAGGTTGCCATAGCTTTGCATTTAGTGGTTTGTTGATGTTGTACTTTCAGGTAGCTAACTAGCATGATTAACATGAGAGATGAAAGCATTCAGAAAATATTAACTTGTTGACCATAGTCATTCAATATTGCTTTACTTTTCAAGTCACTTTTTTATTATATTACAGGCATACTAGATTATATTAACGATTTCAATTTCAGCAGATATAGTAAAAATTACTTATTTAGCCTACTTCTTTTCAATGTGATTGACCGTTAAAGGTTGACAATGTACTATGCTGTAAAACTGTTGAATAACTAAGGGCAAGGCTGTCAGACAGGCAATTAAAGCTTGCGCATATTTCTGATGTGTCTTTTTAATTGTGTTTTGCTTTCAGTAATAATGTGATCACCAGAATCTTAATGAAAAATTGTAAACCTTGTAAAGTTTTTTATTTTTTAAACTTCTCGCTTGAGGGCTGTTTCAAAGACAGGAGCCTCTTATAAAAATACTTCTTTTTTTTTTTTTTGAATCTGCTAAAGCAACCAGTAAAAAATCTATAGTTAAAGCCTCAATCCTTCAAAAGGATTAATGCCAAGAAGATGTTTCACAAAGAATTCCATAGACTGGAGACATGAAACTTTTAACCTCCAGTATCTATCTTGAGACTGATTAATAAAATTGCATTGTAAAGCAATCTCCTATAGCCATTCTATTCTGGCTTAGCACACGTGCTTTAGTACACATATGAAAAATATATCACAAACCTTGAATTGTTCATTCTAACCTATGGAAGGATACATTTACAGAGGCAATTGACTAAAAAGTCGTTTATTGTATTTCCAGCTGTCTGATATATGTATTCATAAAAATGTAATAACTGAGACATACTGTGAATAATTTAGGTAAGCCACTGCTCTTCAATTTTTATTGAAGTAAAAAAAATCCCTAATTTCAGGATGCACTGACTCATCTACAGAAACCCTCAAATTAATTTAGAACCCCGATTAAATGAACAACTGTTAAATGAGGATTGTAAGGCACCCTACTGATAACATTAAAAAAATTTAAAAAACCTTTATGCCCTGTAACTTGATTATTGGCCAATTTAACCACTCGGGACCTGCAGACACAGCATCTTTCAAATATAAGAAAGCTTATAATAAAACCCGAAGAGGTTGGAAATAATGAAATATGCTCAAACAGCAGTCTAAAATAAGGGAGGGATAACTTTTGTGAACCTCCATTCAGAGCAATGCATTTTGTGCACGCCTGCGCTGATAAGAGCGCTTTTATTTTGTATTTAGTTGTTTGTGGTTTATTTTTGAGTGTTCCATAAGAAATTGCTACCATTAAAAACCAATACATGTTTACCTGCAGCAATGATTGGTACTTGCTTTTTTGATAAAGGCAAGAATTGTAGATGTTTTTGGTGGTGTTTTTCTGTACTTTTCTGTGGCAAACCCTCTCTCTGTTGTATAGGCAAGGGGTAAGCCCCGCTAACCAGTAACCTGTAACTTGGCAGATGGCATACCTTCCATCCCGATTAGATCTGCACAATTAAATCTCCTTTGTCTACACCCTTTGTCTGTTTATAGATAGTACATACCCATCACAGCCGTTTTATACACAAATGCAACTGGTTTTATAACTCGCACTTCCTCTGCACAGTAAAATGGCCAGTGTTCATTTAACTCTTGACAGTTCACTTGAGTCCTAAAAAGATGAGATGTAGGCTCCTCTCTTCATTTACCACTGATTTACCAACATTTTGTCGAATTTTTCTCTGTCTTTTCTCACAGAGAAAACAGAAAATATAACGGCGGGACCCCTCACCTGTGAAGGAGCTGCCCCACTCAGGGCTTGGTTTCAATGATATCATATTCGCGTCAAGCGCAAGCGCCCGTCACGTCCGCTCAGATCACAGGAAGCAATAACAAACCGTCCGGTCAGATGAAACTATGGCGGTTCCGCCGTTCGCTCAGATCCCTCTTTACCCTGTCATCGCTCATTTCAGCTCCTCTGATGTCGTCTCCCCTCAGCGTTACTCCACCGTTGCGTGATGTATAGCTCACCAGGGGGAAGGTGAGTGTTAAACTAGGTTAGTGAGGCTCCCTTTGGGCTCATCTCCATGAATCACGCATAGCATATTGTGCCGTTTCTTGCATGATATTGGGGGAAGATAGAATATGAAGGGGATGGTTGTCAGATCTTTACACTCTGTCACTTTGTCCAATAACTCTACAGTCTGATACTTATCCCATTATAATAATAATAATAATAATAATAATAATAATAATAATAATAATAGATAGGTACTATAATCTAATATTTAAGCCATAAGCTGTTTATCTTTTACTAGGTTGTTCTTTTTCAACTTGCATGCAATTTTTCAGATGCATTGGAAAGCAAAGTGTCAGGACAAAAAGCAATTGTCCCTGGTCCCCTGTTTAGTCAGGCTAGCCTATATTTTTGTCTGTAGTAGAGCCAGTGGTCTTTTCGGCCTATGAGACAGAAAAGTACATAAGCCAACAAGGACGGGTAGTGATTGGATGAACTCCCTCACCCAAACCTCTATAGTTTAAATAGAAAACGCAGTTCCCCCAGTACTTCAGGCGGAATTGGAGCAACCAGGCCACTCCGGGTGAGACTGCAGCTTTGAGTGTGACAGAGCCTGGCCTAAAGCACTGCGCTTTGCCTATGATGAGGAACTAGGAACAGGAGCAGTCTCTCTGGGAGTTGCTAAAAACCTGGCGCAACACAGAAGATGAAGCCTCTGATACTAATGACTTTTCCAAGGGTATGCTGACTTGCAATTTATGTTCCTGCAGATGATTAAAAATAAGTACCATTTATAATCCTGTTCTGCAATGTTTTTGAACTATATTACATTATACTTATGTAGCACATTTCATCCATTTTGAGGATCTCGATGTGCTTTACAGCAGAAACCCAAGCCATTTCATAAGGGGGAGAAAGCCAGACTGTATATTCGGTCATTGTACCGCTGGTATCGATCACTCTAAGAAAAGAAAAATTTACTTTTAAAACATATCTGGAAGGAGGAGCCTCCTATTGCACAGTTTCCCCATCACTGCATTCTAGAACTTTATTATCAGGTGAGAAGACTGCCTCCTACGAGCCCATTAACCACATCCTGCCTTCCATTTGAGTAGTAAATGCAGCTCCACTTTGCTTCAGCCATTTGGCAGACGTTGACTGCAGGGAGGTGTGACTGAAATCTGGCAGCCATTAAATTTTTCATCTTGGCAATAAAAAATTAAGGTAGAGCAGAAAGCGCAGGAATTGGATGTGATAATGCCAGGGGTCTAAGTATATTAGGGAAGTGTCCAATGTTTACGAACAGAGCAGATGCCCAGTTTTGTTGCCTCGGTTGCCCGAGTCTACTTACGCATGTAAACTCTATTCAATAGTATAGATTTATTCATGCGCTGTCAAACTTTGGGATCATAGTGGTTTGGGTCCGAGGGAATGCGATGTCACCACTTTCTCACCCAGGCAGGACCGGTGTGACTGGCAAGCACGCCGTGTCACTCTCCGCCTTCCTTCCGGGAATCCTGGCGGTCCCGCGGGGGGCGCATCGCTTCCCGATATGAAGGAATGTGACACTGAGGAACCCGGATGGACTGAATGAGTCAAGAGCCTGACAGTTGAGCTTTGTTTCTCAGGAGATGTCACTGTAGTCCAAGACAGACCTCAAAACTGTTTATTTCCAGTGGCCTTATGGCATTTTGGAGGAGATTATCACTAACGTGTTGCAGGTATAATGCCTTGGCTGAAGGTTCAACTGCAGAATCCCACTTGGGACTCCACCTTTGAGCCTCAGGTCTTTTATTTCAACTTTTTTCACATAGTTCTATCTTACATTCATCACAGTATAGAATACCCTATGTGACTTTCACTGTGGAACTGGGGTAATACACATGTTAGCTGACATTCTGTCTTCACTAAGATGCCATAAGAAACATTCCTGTACTGTAGTGACCGTTGTCACATTTGAGCACTGAATAAACCAGAAGACAATCGTCCATCACTCATCCTGTGCTCTGTTTAAAACGTTCCACCATTTTGCCATGTTGTCCCATTCTGGAGGTTCTTCAGTCATTGACGGACAGATTCATGTTATCTATTACATCCTGTCAGAAAACACTGTGATCAATACGTCCATAAATGTGGTAGGAAGTGCTTTATATTTCAGTGGAATTCATGCAAAACTCACGCCATCTTCCAGTAAGTGCACTTTAACTCTGAAAGTGTGTCACCACAGCAACGCATTAAATAAGCACAATCAGGGAACAGATGGGGAAGCACTGCCTCTGTGTGGATTTGTGGTTTCTATTCAATCTATCTGCAATGTGCTGTCACCTGCAGAGAAATGCGCTCATCTTGCCTTCTCACATTTTGCATTCGTAGGCAACATTCCTTGTTAATGTTAATGTCAGGGAACTCATAATATTGCGTAAGAAATTTAAAAAGAAACATGCTATTTCTCCTTAGTTTATTAAAAGTGAACCGATATGACGAGAGGCTGCATTACAGTAGTCCTGCTTCATTCTCACCCTGTAGAGTGGTAATGCAAAAATACAGTATATTGTTTTTGCATCCTGGATCAATTACAACAAAGGATAGGGAACCCTGCCGTTGTTCTCTCGCTTAATGTACATCCTGACATTGCACTGATGGCACTGTGGTCGGATAACCGCAAAGTTTTAAATATACGTACCGTACACTTTGGGTATGTGGGTCATTCAGAACGGAAATGTACGTACCGTACACATTGGGTATGTGGGGCATTCAGAACGGAAATGTACATACCATACACATTGGGTATGTGGGTCATTCAGAACGTAAATGTACGTACCGTACACATTGGGTATGTGGGGCATTCAGAACGGAAATGTACGTACCGTACACATTGGGTATGTGGGGCATTCAGAACGGAAATGTACGTACCGTACACATTGGGTATGTGGGGCATTCAGAACGGAAATGTACGTACCGTACACATTGGGTATGTGGGGCATTCAGAACGGAAATGTACGTACCGTACACATTGGGTATGTGGGTCATTCAGAACGGAAATGTACGTACCGTACACATTGGGTATGTGGGTCATTCAGAACGGAAATGTACATACCATACACATTGGGTACGTGGGTCAGAATGGAAATGTTCCTCACTTTGAAAGTGAGGTCAGAATACAGTAATTTTAATATGATTCTGTTATCAAAATGGTTAATTATGTTACTCTTGCAAATAATCAAACAATTGGTAAGCAGGATCTCATGAGGACATTAGCTCGCCCCCTGATAACTCAGATTTGTATAGTTTGTGCTGGTGAAGTTGGCTCGCAGTTTACTGTGACGCTGCAATATTGAAGAAGTAGTTTTGAAGATTGCAGTTGTCGGTACATGCGGAATAAATCGCAATTACCTGCGCGTAGTTGATCGTAGTCTGCAAAAATACAATCCGTCACTCTCAAAAAAAAAACCTGCCTGCCTGTTAGGTTGAAAGTTTAAGCTGAAACGTCATAAAAACCGAGAGAAGTCGAGAGCTGTTGGTGAGGAAAAGCATTAGGCAGAAGGCTAGACGGGAGGACTGTGATTTGAAAGCAAGCTAGGGCTGATTCTTGCTGTGTCAGGAAAGATGGGGCTTCCTTTCAGTGAGGGAACATTGAAAAGGGAGCAGTCCTCTGCCAGGGAATGGGTGGCTTCTGGCTACCCGGCTCAACTTAAACTGCTTCTAGTGCTGTTAATGAATATATGCATCTGTCAAGGTGTCCAGTAACCCATTAAAATGCATTATGTATTGCACTCACGTTGGGTATCATTGTTTTTGTTTTATTATCACTCCCTCGGGAACTACCTCCCCTTAAAAACTCAATGACTTTAGATGGATGGAACGCACAGTTGTTGAGTGGGAGGTGTATTTCCATGTTTTATCATCGGAAATTGCGCCTGCTTTCCATTTAAAGGTTGCTCCTTTTTTTTGCAACATTGAGAATCGATGTATTTTCGCAGCAATAGGTTGAAAAGGCGAAATTATGTACACCACTTCGAGGTTCATACCCTTGTTCGCAACAAGGGGATTGTTGTTTTTGAGGTTCTTCCTGGTAATTACCACTTTATTCAGGTTTCCTGACTAAAAATAATCTGCGAACTCACACAGGCCTCTTCAATCTATTAAATTCTGTGTTTTAAAACATGCGCAACATAGGGCTTCAGCTGAGCCATTCTCCAACACTGTTTTCTTTCTTTTTTATTTCCTGTCAAATAAATCATAACCATCACCAGAATATAAAACAATTATATGTCCAAATGCAGAGATCAAGATTTCACCCCTGAACCCCATATGCTATTAAGACTCATAACAAGAGAAAGCTCTTTTCTGCTTTTATTTTTATTTTTAAAAAATAAACAGAGTTTGTGAGAGCACAAAAATGAACACTGCACAAATCCACATCCAGGACTACCATGTCCTAATGTCTTTAATGACTTATTTGGAATTCTGTGGCCACCGGTGAGTGATAAAAAACCACGCGTGGTATTGAACATTCTATATGTTGCCTGGCAAGCAGACAGAAGTGTTTTAAATTTGATTTTCCGATGGAAGCCGGACATCAGAGGAATTAATAATGTGGACACGGAGGAGGACTGGTGGGGGGAGACAGAGCGGAGGGAATAATCCTGTTGCCAAGGTCTTTTCGGCTCCACTCAGAGCAGAGTAAACACAGATCAACCGACATTTCATCTCAAGACTCCCGATTTCCATTTGATTAATTTATGAGATGTTTTTGGCCACTGCTGGCAAGCAAACTATATATCACGGCCAGTCTTGCTCATCGGATCTCGTCCTCTCTGTCCATTTGCTCATGTTCAAGGATGCTGAATGTATCTTTTTCTGTCCCTGGCAAAAGTTGCGTTGTGATGAATGTAAATTAAACATCCCTCACGTAGTGTACAGTAGGATTGTACAAGTAGCACTTCTGCAGAGGGCAATACTCGAGAGGGTTAAGGATGGTATACGTACAATGGAGCCAATGCCGTGTTACACAGATCAATCGCAAAACTGCAATAATTAATGCGCTAAAAGGGTGATTATATATCCTTTTTTCCGAAAAGCTCAACCCGTTAGCGAGAGATGTTTATACGTACGGCTCAAGGCCCTGGGTTGTCTAGGTAACCCCGACCACAGAGAAGCGCGTGATCTCAGTGGCACGGTCACTTGTAATTGAACCTGTACAGTCATTAAGGGCTTTGGTTGAATGAAAAGCCTCCACTCCAGGCATGTTTAATCAAACCCGAGGTTTGATATGCACGGGACTTTGATATGCGTCGGAATCCATCAGAGCAATATTGCCCGTAAGAGCACTTTAATGTGCTTAATAAACAGCTCTGCACCGCTCACAGCCACACTATGCCTTAGGGGGCACCGACGGTTTGCGGAAAATGCATTTTCTTATCTCCCGTCCTCACTTAGGGAAATATAAATTAAATGGGAGCACCTTAAAGACGGATTCCAGGTGGTATAAATTCAGATGACTGAGCGATCCCTTAAGACCAGTGGATACGAGCGGCGTTCCGACACCATGCTAGCGATTTCGCCCACCTCCAGCCGAGCGCAAACTATTAACTCGTCGCTCGTTTTTCAACTTTTGATGGGGTCGCGACACCGAAAGCAGAGGAAAACAAAAAAAACAACAACAACAAAAAAATAAAAACACATTGCCATCTGTTTGTGTGCAGCCCTTCCTCTCCCTGCCTAACTTTGTGCAATCTGGCACCTCTTCGCAAACGTGTCGGCTTCTGCCTTCTGCAGGGAGTAGTTACAGGAAGGCAAACGTCATGATTGATATCATTACCGCCGAGGAGGAAAGAGATCATGTCAGCTTATGTTGTTTATCATTAATTTCTAGCCATTATGGTTTTGGGAATGGCTCCAAACTACATGAGACTTCCCAGACCGTTTTTTTCAAGCATCATCATCCCACTTAGGGGTTACTGTTCGGGTTTTTATCTCCTTTTCTTTCACTGTCAGGATTTTCTTCTGAACATAAATTGTATTTGCCTCCTTGACAGGATTCCTCATGGTTTTCTAGCAACGTTTGGCAGAGCAACAAGCTTTCCTATTAGTTTTCCATTAAGACGGCAGCAGTTCTCAAAATAGGCTTATTGGTTTTTTCCCCTCAATGTTTTCTCATATTCACAGAACTTTCAGCTAATATATATCTTCAGATGATATACAATAAGCGCTGCTGTTTAATTCCATCAGTTTAATCTGTTTACGTGCACAGATTCTGCTCTGTGTGGTAAAGTGGCATCTTTGACCAAACACATCCAATATTAGGGTGTAGTTGGGCATGAGAAAATAAAAACAATACTAATAATAAGTATACAGTTATTTGGGTGATGCATTTTTATACATTGACATGCAAAGCCCGAGTACTTCACAATAAAAATAAAGACACGATAATACACAAAACAATCAGTTAAAAGACACTGAGATGGTATACACGGTGATATACACGACTTTAGTGGTGTGAAATAAAGTGGTTTCTCTGGGTTTCAGTTCCTCATGGAACTACTCCGTGTAAGTTTACATTTTAACGGCTCTAATCAGGTCTAAAGCAGCGCCACGAGGCCCCTGTAGACATTACTACTTGACCTTTAAATGTGGTACATGAAAGCAGGTCATTGTGGTGTAATGCATAAGAACATAATGAAAAAGGCCAGTCGGAGTATCAGACCACTATTGATCATGTGTAAGAGGAGGGCCCCTGAAGCATTAGGTGATCCAAAGATAATGATAAACAAGAATGCTCCTCAACTAGCTTTTAATCAGCAGGATATATAAAAATATATATATATTTCCAAGCGGGTGCTGGGGTCCGTTCTGCCGGCATGACTAATGAATGAGGCGCGGGGCACGCGCCGGTGGAGAGGAGCCGGAGCCGACCTGCAGGCCGCGCACCGCCCGGCTCATTTGCATGCGCTCAGCGAGCGGGAACACAGAGGGAAAACAAAGCCAGAGTGGGGAAAGCAACCCGGGGAGAGACAAAAGAGGGGGGCGTGGGTAATGTAGTCTCCGGACCGGTTTCCTGAGGCCGGAGATGGTGATGCTGACACGCATGGGCGCCCTTTCCAAAAGAGGAGCCAGGGCGGGGTAGCGCCACGTCGACGGGCGAACGCGAGGTCGAGTCCTTTCCGAAGCCGATCCGGCCGGTCGGTGAACAGCGGGCAGTTGGACAGAGCCCGAACAGGCTACCTTGTCTCTTTCCCGGGAGATACTGGAATGAAGGAAGGTACAGTACGTGGTCTTCGCAGAGGAAGCGAACGCGATCAGACATTTCAATTGCTTGATCTCCCATGCCTGACGTTTGCATTCCGCAGCCTGGTTTTCATGCCGCACCGTCAACACACTGCCCGGATTTGAAATTCATGCGCCGGCCAGCTTGTCAGTCACAGTGACAGTGCAGGGAGCCGGGGCTGCGTGGTTGCCATAACATCGCAGAACTAAAGCGAGAACGCTTGCTTACATTTGAATTAATATTGCAAAGAGGGGAAGAGGACAGAAAATCATCTTTGAAAATATTATACAGTAACTGACAGATCTAGACCTAGACTCAGACCATTCAATTTTTTTTGTAAATCGATACTTGCTGCACATTATTAATATTGGTCATAAGCCTTTTTTTATTGGTGGAAGAATTTATTTTACATTCTAATGATATTTTTATTTTGCTAAGAGAGGTAAAAACAATAATTCCGGCCACTGTGACCTGTCAAGGTCTGCATCTGTTTGATGTCCCTCCACTCACTCTGCCTTCCTTTGAAGTATGTGTGCTAAGATCTCTGCTGATGGAGTATGTATCGCTGTGTGTGTGCTAATGTGAAATCCACTGAGAGGGGCCTACAGTAAATACTATAATATTCTCCACATGGTTCCCTGCCTCACGAGAACTTTCAATTAATGTGTCTCCCGATATACTTGCTTCTCTGTCCTCTTCCGAAAAGAGTGCTCTGAAAGCCAAGCCTATATTCCCAACTGAGATGACAAATTAACTGTCCCTTCCCAGCAGAGGAACCTTACAAAGGGGCGCATTAATGATAATCCTTATCAAGATGTTAGACTGTTTTACATTAACAAAAAGAGATTGTATTGGGTTTCATCTGTGATGCTCTCATTTTGTCTGTCTGTTCTCACAAATCCATACGGGGATGAAATGTGGACCAGCCGTGAATGTAAAATGAAAGTTCCTGATATGTAATATATGATTATATTTTGTCCCCTTCAAATGGGCATTGTAGCAGCCTGCAGACTCACTGATCCAGGGGAAGTTCCCACACAAGTTCCAAATGGTATATGCTATATATACAGTGCCCTCCAAAATTATTGGTAAAGATGAGTAAAAAGGGTTATAAAAAATATTTTTTTAAAGTTTGGTGAATTAGCTTAATCTCACACTGAAAAAATCAGAAAAATCCAACCTTTAATTGAAGTAAATTTATTATGAGAAAAAGAAATCCCTCATCAAAAAATAAGAATTTTTAACAAAACCATGTGTGACACAATTATTGGCACCTCTGCATTTATATATAAAATAAAGTAATGTGCTATACAAATACATTTTTGATTGATTGATTGATTTTTAATATTTGGTTGCATATGGTCTATGTCTTTTTTGTTGTTGCTGGGGCTACAACTGAAGTTCCCTAGCGGGAAATAAAAGTTATTCTATTCTATTCTATTCTATTCTTTGCATGCCATGACTTCCGGATGTCTGTGACCCAACAACATCAAAAGACTCTTGATGTCTTATTTTCTGGTACTCTTACAAGCGATACTATAACGTCTCTGCATTTGAATGGATCTCTATGGGAATTGGGGGGTGGGACTAGATTTAGCTGTAAATTACACTGGAACAGTATGGAACACATGGTTGGCTAAATGGCTCTAGGTCATTCAAGGGTCTGACGTATCAAACCAGCCTTAAACTATCACTCTGCTGCTAGAAATACAGTAGATATGAATGGATAACTTGAAGGATTTCTTCTCAGGAAAAACAACCCTTAAAGTGATCTATCCATATCTACTGCATATCTATAATGGTTTGAAACTCGTTTGATACCTCAGCCCCTTGATGACTTACAGCCATTTCAACAACCATGTGTTCCATACTGTTCCAGTGTAATTTACAGCTAAATCTAGTCCCACCCCCCAATTCCCATAGAGATCCATTCAAATGCAGAGACGTTATAGGCTGAACAGGCTTCAAATACCTAAATAAATTAATATAAAAGTAAATAACAAAAAAATTAAAGAAAAAGAAGACAATAAACATAATAATAATAAAAGAATTGCGGCACAGTAGAATATGAGGTCAAGGTGTCAAGCTCAACTCGAATTGAATGCCAACGAGAAGAGGTGGGTCTTCAGCAGCGACTTAAAAGTTTCTCGGGTCTGAGCAGTTCTTGTATGAATATGTAAACTGTTCCAGAGATTAGGGGCAGCCACCGTAAAGGCTCGGTCGCCTCTATTTTTGTGCCTGGATCTCGGAACATTCAAGAGCATCTGGTTGGTCAACCTCAGTGCTCTAACTGGAGTATGATGATGCAAGAGTTCTGCTAGATAAGGTGGCGCAAGCCCATTTAATGTCATGAATTAGAACACTGGTATGGACCCAAATGCAGGCCACGGAGGCAAACTCAGGCAAAATCTCCGCAAGGAGTATATATTTATTAAATACAAGCAAGTAAAGGCAAACGAACAGGGAAGTGACGGGCTGGAATCAAGGTTGGAGAAACTAAATGGGGCTGGACAAAAAGATGGGGCAGGAGCGAACCAGACGGGAAGCAGGCTGGATGGGCTGGAGCGAGAAACAGGGAAACAAACGAAACAGGTTACGCATTAAAAGGCAAACAGATAGAATGGCCAGGGAATTTCTAGACGGGACTGAGACAATACAACAAACCGGCGACGAGGCAGTGAAACAAGGAAACTTAAATTAGGAGGGAAACAGGTGAGAAGACTAATAGAATGATAAGAGAGCGTGCGGAATGTAAGCAGGGGGGGGGGGGGGGGGTAAATGATAACAAGGAGAAAATGAGGCCCGGAACGGGGAACCACGCCCAACCTGCACAAACAAGAAACTAGACAGACAGGCTGAACAGACATGACATTGACTTGACATTTAAAACCTTAAAAACAAGCAAAAATCAATCCTGAAACGGACAGGAAGCCAGTGGAGAGAGGCCAATACTGGTGTTATGTGAGCACGCTTATTTTTTCCTGTTAAAAGACGAGCGACTGCATTTTGTACTAACTGCAAACGACGAAAAGACAACTGTTCTACACCCACATACAAAGAATTACAATAGTCTCACCGAGAGGTAATAAAAGCATGAATAACTCTCAAAATCTTTGGGAGAGAGATAGGCCTTTACTTTGGCTAAAATTCTTAACTGAAAAAAGCTAGTTTTGACAACTGAACTAATCTGTTTATCAAATTTGAAGGAGCTGTCAAAAATCACACCAAGATTCTTAACAAAAGATCGATTTTAAGAAGCTAAAGTGCCAATAGTACCATCAGAGTCATCCAATAGGTCAGGTTGTCCAAACAATGATCTCAGTCTTGTTTCCATTAAGATTGAGAAAGTTTAAACCATCCCAGTTTTGATATCTTTTAAGCAGTTCAGCAAAAACTGCATAGAATCTTTACTTTTTGTTTTTATAGGCAGATAGATTTGTATATCATCAGCAAAAAATAAAAATAAATAAAAACCCCAAGGGCAGCATATACAATGAAAAGAGGATGGGGCCCAAAATGGAGCCTTGAGGGACACTCACTCGCCCCCCCTGGAGCCGAAATGCCAAGAGCTTGGCCCTCAGCCACTTGTAGCCAAACACATACATTTTAAATTAAATAAAAATCAAAAATGTATTTTTGTCAACAGTGTGGGCATAACTGAACAAAATATAGGCTATATTACAGAATATAATTCATATTACGTTGTTTGACTTCCACAAATACACATTGCACGCACATTCGTTTCCGGCATCAGTTAGCAGCACTTACAAAGGAAACAAAAATTGGGTTATACGAAACGTAGCCTAAACAAAAAGAACAGCAGGAGAAAACAAAAGCTACGTTAACATGTGTAGCCTACCACTAACCAACTTCTTTTTGAAGCATAATCAACCAAAAAAGGGCTCAAGTCTTAATTTGGAGAATGTAATCAACAAGTTTGCCAGGGCATATGAACGAAGAATTCACCTGTAAGAATGACTGTGACCACATAGACAAGAAAACGCAATGAATTAACTTAATTTTTTTTTTACATAAGCTATGACATTTGAAATGTAGCTACAACATAAATTTATAAATTAACTGAATATTACATTTCTCACATAGCCTAGACCTGCCATGTCAAAATTAATGATTTTGTTTTGTGTAAACAGAAACATTAGCCTGACCTACACTTTGTATTTTCAAAATCAAAATAAGATGACAAGTTCAATGCATAGGACCGCATGCAATGTCATAGCAAATTCAATTGTTTTTTGTCAAAATAATAGCCTAAAAAACATATTTTTTTGTAAATCTTTATTTGCAGACATTAATTAATTGTATTACTTGCCTGAAGTGATTAACGTTATATCAGCATTTTAGAGAGATAAGTAGCCATTTCTGTAGGCTATTGCTGCCTTCAAGTGCTCCTCTGAAGCTTCTATTTCCCAGTTGTCAAATCGTAATTACGAGGTTCACGCATTCACATGCTCCGAAATCGGAATTACCAGCAAACATGGATGTCTAGAAAGTAAATGTTTCTTTTGATCCTTTATGAATTCAAAAATACATGGAGAGCTGCGATCACTTTCTGCATGAGAAAGAAGAGGAAAGGAAACGTAGCCTATGATGAGCGCCATTTATTAAAGTCACTATATTTTACTGGTTGTGTGCTGTGTGTGATAATATGATAATCTGCTGCCTGGTTGCATTGTCATATGTGAATCTATCGCATTTTCTGCCATTTCAACTTGGCAACTGGGAAATATGAGGTCAGAGGTAGGCTAACAGGTCAGTGGTGAAACGTCACAACTCAGAAAGCAAAATTATCTCTGACTTTCCCCACTTGTAATTAGGCTACAACTTGGAGGTTCGTTCAAGTGCAACTTTCATGTCGGAAACTGACTCATATTTTCGATAATTCCGACAGCACTTGAATTCACCATGTCTCTGGCTCACCGACATAGGGTTATATAAAATTATTTTAGCGACATATATTAGGGCCCCCTGCTGACCTAATTTGCCCCCCCTGAGCTGATAATGTAGTTACGCCACTGGGGACCCCCACAAGTAGGTCGCAGACGAAGAATATTTGCCTAGGTGAACTGAGAAACTCCTATCTGTCAGGTATGACTGAAACCATTTGAGGGCAGTACCTTTCTTGCCTAGCTTAGCAATTGGCCTGAAGTTAGAGAGAACAGAAGGGTCCAGATTTGTCTTTCTAAAAATGATTAAAGATGAAATTTGAATTGGATTAGTAACTGAAAGCCCCCATGAGCAATGCAGTTATTAAATCCTTTGTGTCTTTCCAATGCAAATAAATAAATAAAAACAGCTGTAATCCAAATTCATAGACTTTTGAAAATTACTTAATATTTCTGACTTTATGCCACCACTTCAGAACCCTGAAGATCTCCAATGAATTTGAATAATGGTAATCCAGAAGGCATCATCTGTGGAATGAACGTTTCCTCAGACACTTGTGAAATTTTGAGTATAATATAGTGCACATTAATTAATAAGGAAAACAACCAGTTGTCTGTTTTCAAGATATGTACGTATATGTATTGGTTGGTATTATGACACAAGCCTGGAAGCCAAGTGCCATTCCCACCTCAGAAATGTGTATACATCCAATGTTTTATTCCACTTATTTCATGGCTACTTACAAGCATAAATATTAAATACAAATGCAAAAAACTCTAGTTATCAGTTTAAAATGATTTGACAAGAAATACCCTTCCTCATTTCCCAAGTGGCGATGAAGCATAATGTTTCTGGTAGAACAGTAGGTTAGCCTCTGTAAATGTGCATATTGCCAGCAAGAAAAAAGACAGCTGTTGTCCAAGCAATCCAAAATAAAGATTTTCATTTTCTATGTAAAACAAAGTGAGAAACTAACATTTATTTTATTTTATATTGACAGAATGCTAATCACAAAGATATCTTAGCTTGTGTCAAGATTAGCTAAAAGTAGCAATCAAGATCAAGGTTAAAAGAAAATATGGAGCACTAACATGAGCTACTCTCTGGGCTGCTTAGCATTAAGAAACAAAGCAACCCAGCTAGGTACCTTATCATATCTAGCCAGCATTAGCATAGCTGCCTAGATTAGTTACCGATTTGGTGGAACTGTTGTGTAGAGGGAAGTACTAATTAGCATGTGAACTTTTATAGCTAAGTTGTATCAAAGATGGTTAATATGAGGTTGTAATCTTTCATTGACTTTTGTGTTCACTGGAACAATGAATTGTAGGAAGCAGACCCACATGTTTTCTCCAGCCTCATCATACCTTCCCCTATATTGTCTTTATTTCTCTCTGAATTCACAGTTCCTAAATCTCATATTCCACTCCAGTACTTTAATGTAATTTATGATGTACTTGAATCTTTTTAACAACCACTACACTGATTTTGACATTCTAAGTGTGGTGTAGAAAATGGACTGCCTCAAGGTGGGCAAGCTTCTTGGTACACGTCCAGTGTTCTCCGGTTGGAGGAAAATCTATTTATGGGGGGTCTTCAAGTTGACAGGGAAAAGTTGGAGGGGGTGTACTGGCATAGGGAATATGATGGGCAACATATTTTTAAATTGAGGATTAATCTAATTAATGGGAGCTATTTAAGTGCTCTTAAAAGTGAAGATCTGGGTTTTTATATAGCTTCTGGTACATATTTCTGCCTGTGCAAAGTGCTATAGCTGTGTATTTATGCATACCGATGACACTGTATCTCATTTCCAAAGGGTAGCTGTCATGCTGGCACTCTCAGTTCTTCTATTTTTCCTTTCGTATCTGCATAGTGTGGTCAGACTTAGTGTTGAAAGATGGACCTCAGACTTAGTGTTGAAAGATGGACATGGCAACATTTTGCTAGCTTTTTACCATGTCTTTAGATAACAATGGAAAGAAATCATTGAAGAGAAATCAAATCCAAATGATAGGTTTATTGATTGTTTTCAGTAGGACAGGGTCCTGTGAGGCCACAGCCTGTATGCAGAAACAAACAATTTAGCTCACTAATGAAAACACATTAGCCTACAGACTAGCTAGCCAGTCACAGAACATAAGGCTAACAGGTATTCCTGGGTGCCCAGCTCAAAGACACCCAGGCTGACCAACAGTAGGAAAATAATGACAGTAAAACCTTTTTAAAATGTGCTCCCGGTTGCAAGTCTACATATCTTATCGTCCTAGTGAGGCACGATAAACGTAATGCTCCCCAATTCGCTCACAAATGTGTATATTTTCATTAGGATTGTCAGGGACAGCTCAAGCCTTTCTTCCACCCTAGGCGAGATAGCAAACGGGGACAATGGGTGAAGGTTGCGATCGTGGATCTGGGGAGTGGGGGGTATGATATGATATAAGGCTAGAGGGGCGGCAGTGTAGTATAATGGTTAAGGAACTTAATAAAAACAGAAAGGTTGCATGTTCGATTCCCAGGTAGGACACTGCTGTTGTACCCTTGAGCAAGGTACTAAACCTGAATCGCTTCAGTATATATCCAGCTGTATAAATGGATAATATATGTAAAAGAAATGCTAAAAAGTTGTGTAAGTCGCTCTGGATAAGAGTCTGCTAAATGCCTGTAATGGAATGAATGAACATGAATTTTCAGGCAGTAAAAGATTTATTAACATGTTATCTTTTTCAACCATACGTAGTTTCCCCTATACTCGCTGTTGAGTTGGTTTAGCTGGTGGAGTAGAGGTTGCTTAATAGCTCGATATATTTTAAGGTAGAAGCCAGTTCCATTCTTGCACTTCCTGAGACCCAGCAAAAAAAAAGTTTAAGTTCTCTTGGCCAACAGAAACATGATGCAGTGAAAATATTTTCAGAAATATCCTTTATAAAATTTTTACTGAATGTCTCTTGCAGTACAGGTTTCACAATAGTAGAATATATGGTTCTTGACATTAAGACGAAAGTCCCTACTGGGGATGAAAAATAATTGACAGGTCCAGGGATATATGATCGTTGACACAAGCCTGCCCGCCCCTGCCCGCCCCTGCCCGCCCCTGCCCGCCCCTGCCCGCCCCTGCCCGCCCCTGCCCGCCCCTGCCCGCCCCTGCCCGCCCCTGCCCGCCCCTGCCCGCCCCTGCCCGCCCCTGCCCGCCCCTGCCCGCCCCTGCCCGCCCCTCCAATATTTTATCACTAATTTAAAATATAATTTAGATATACAAAAGCACTAGATTGGCTCCAAAATAACCACTTTAAATATGCTAATACAATTTAATAAAACAAAATATATTTGCTTTCTTCATACCCACACATTTCAATGCATATGTCTTGGCGTGCACACATGGTTGACATGTCAATGACACAGTAACACTTTTTTTGAGTGTAAAGCATGCTTTAGTTGAGTGGACAGAGGTTTGAGCTGCTCAGTTCGTATACATAATTTTTATGTGTTCATCAAATGTCCTCGTTACCTAGACTCACCTAGGACCCAGGTGAGTTAAGAATCATTTTGTTTTAATGCTACCTGCACCCCCACCCATCGTCACAATTCTCCCACCCCAGGTCCGCAATAGCAATATACAGTATATATATATATATATATACACAGTCAAGTCGGAAAGGAAAGTCTGCACACCCCTTTCACCTTCTCCACATTTTATTACGTTACAGACTTATACTACAATAGATTGAGTTCATTTTTTGCCTCAAACATCTACACACAATAGCCAATAATGACAAAGTGAAAACAGGTTTAGAAAATATGCAATTTTATTTGACTGACAAAAATTGGTTATTTAGGGGTTACATATCTGTACACACCCTTAGCCTAATACTTGGTTGCTGCACCTTTGGCAGCGATTACAGCTTCAAGGCGTCTTGGGGCTCTGTCAGAGTGACCCTCGGGTTCCTGCTCACCTCCCTGGCCAAGGCCCCCGATTGCTCAGTTTGGCCGGGCGGCCAGGTCTAGGAAGATTTTTGGTGGTTCCAAACTTCTTCCATTTACAAATGATGGTGACCACTGTGCTCTTTGGGACCTGTAAAGCTGCAGAGATTTTTCCGTACCCTTCTCCAGATCTATGCCTTGACACAATCCTGTTTCTGAGGTCTGCAGATAATGTTTTTGACCCCATGGCTTGGAGTTTGCTCTGACAACATTTTGCCAGCTCTCTCATCTGAGTGCAAGCATGTAGGAAGCTAGCTAGCTTTTTACCATTTCTTTAGATAACAATGGAAAGAAATCATTGAAGAGAAATCAACTCCAAATTATAGGTTTATTGATTGTTTTCAGTAGGACAGGGTCCTGTGAGGCCACAGCCTGTATGCAGAAACAAACAATTTAGCTCACAAATGAAAACACATTAGCCGACAGACTAGCTAGCCAGTCACAGAACATAAGGCTAACAGGTATTCCTGGGTGCCCAGCTCAAAGACACCCAGGCTGACTAACAGTAGGAAAATAATGACAGTAAAACCTTTTTAAAATGTCTGCTCACCTTCCTGGCCAAGGCCCCCGATTGCTCAGTTTGGCCGGGCGGCCAGGTCTAGGAAGATTTTTGGTGGTTCCAAACTTCTTCCATTTACAAATGATGGTGGCCACTGTGCTCTTTGGGACCTGTAAAGCTGCAGATATTTTTCCGTACCCTTCTCCAGATCTATGCCTTGACACAATCCTGTTTCTGAGGTCTGCAGATAATTCCTTTGACCCCATGGCTTGGAGTTTGCTCTGACATGCACTGTCAACTGTGGGACCTTATATAGACAGGTGTTGGCAATCCCCAATCATGTCCAATCAATTAAATTTATCACAGGTGGACTCCAATTAAGTTGTAGAAACATCTCAAGCAGTATCAGTGGAAAAAAAATGCACCTCAGCTCACTTTTGGGTGTCATATCAAAGGGTGTGCACTTTTTAGATTTTTTTTATAAATTAGCACAAACCTGTTTTTTCATTTGTCATTATGGGCTATTTTGTATAGAATTTTGAAACAAAAAATGAACTCAATCTATTGTAGAATATGTCTGTAACAAAATAAAACATGGAGAAGGTGAAAGGGGTGTGCAGACTTTCCGGCTTGACTGTATATATATTTTTTTTTTGGCACCCCCATGACAGGTTGATTTTTTTTATCTTGCGCACGGCACTGGACAGGTCTTACGAAGATTAATAGAATGGTCTATATTAATAAGTAATGTTCTAATGATATGGATCTTTTAAAGGATCACATTTATTTATATTGATCTGCACATTAATAGCAGCATATCCACATCTTCAGTTATTTACTTAAATGGTTATGATGAAGCCAGGGGCTTTTTTAACCAAATAAGTGAGAGTTATTAATAACCGAAGACACCTATGATCTCCAAACACAGTACACTATGCTGTACAGTATGAAGAGCTGCACTGAATTAGCAAAGGTTATATATGACTATAGGTTAACATGCTGAATGGTGCTGACAAAATACGGCTGTATACAATGTCCTTTGGGAGTATATATCAAAGGTAGCTCTGCAAAAAATGGAAATGGAGTTAATCCCTTAGTGGGATTAGACAAATATAAAAATCACAGCTTGTAGGAGCATTTAGTTTCGCGTATTGCTTCGAAGCAACTAGGAAAGAAAAGATTGTGCTCGATGAAAACGTGAGCTTTTCCACAATGTTAAAAATGAGAGAAAACGAGATCTCCTTTGTACGAAGCAAAATCTGAATTCGATTCACCACCAATCCATAAAGCTCGACTTAAATAGAAATGGTCAGATAAAAACAGACTGAATATACACAGAGAAGGCCAGCTGTACTTACCGTGCATGAACAGATGCGGACGAGTTAAAGGAGCACTTGCGCTTCTACTGTAATAAATGCGATTTTGAATTTAACGCCTCGGGGTGAGGCAACTCTATCTACATGACCCTGAGGACTCTGCTCACAAAATGGGAGCTCTTAAGTGCATAATGCCCCCCCCCCCCCCCCCCCCTCCCAGTTCTTAGGACAAGGTTCCTACCTTCTGTTCCAAGGGAGATCGAATGTCTGCACTTAAGTGCATCAACAGTGTGAATGAAACTGAGACGAACAATGTTTGCATTGTACCCACAACATGACTTCACATAACTCGTCTACAATACAGCATATCCATATGGGGGGGGGGGGCAAAGCCCTAGAATGCACATCCATATGCTTTGTAAAAAGGTAAGAATCAAATTGAAAAGTGATCTAAACACAATATTCAACACTTGCTTTGCCATTTTTTCACTGAAAAAAATAATAAAAACCTGGACCCCACCCAAGGGAATGAACATGACATGTATAGTAAGGCGCTACATGCTGCAAATGAAAAAGGGCGGAGGCTTTTCTGGTTGTTTTGTAGTCCGCACAAAAGTAGGTCACTCACAAAGCACTGAAAACATATCGGCTTGTTCACTTCAGCAGCAGCAATATTGCAGGCAAAAAAAAAAAAGCACAGCAGTTTTTTTTTTTTTTTTTTTTTTTTTAAAGGGTAAGAAAGAGCAACTGTTTGGAACTAAGAGGAATGAGTCCAAGTTCATTGTCCAACAGCACCGTTTTAATAAAGAATGAGTATTTGTCAAAAGAAGTCTATGGTTGCTCTATAAGAAAACACAGGCAAATCAATTGCTTGATTGCACTAAGGATTTATAAATCTGCCTTGTAAAGGCCACTAATTTATGCTCTCTCAGCATATCCAAATAAAAAACTTTCCCCAGGGTTCATTTTAAAAAGGCTATTGACTATTTCAGAAAACTTCAAATTTATTTCAAGCTTCAATTACATATACATATTAAATGACGATTGTAAGGTGACCTTTGATATTATTTTCAGAGAACTGACCTTTAAACAGAATGGCTGATAGATAGGAGTTGAAATTATTATTAAAATCCTTTCATACACTTTGATGAAACCTTTGTCTGTGAAGGTCAATGAAGTTAAAACCCAAGTTATTGTTGAATAAACATAATGCAGTTTTTTTATGCTTTGTGGAGTTGAGACAAAGAAGGAGCCCCAACCAACACCTGGCCAGGTGCAGATGGACAGGACGTGCAATTTTCATGGGCTCTTTTTTCGCTTGAACACCCCCCCACCCCCTCCTACTTTTCCCCCTCCCAACGCTTTGTAATTCCCATCTGTCCATTAGTGACCCTAAAAGGTACCTCTAGGCTCTGAGTCAATCAAAGTTATGTTAGTCATTACAGGTTAAAACACAACTAAGTGGTGGTGGGGGGGGGGGGTTAAAGCATTTACAAACTTCGAGGGTATTTTGTCTTCCCTCAGCGATAAGATGATTACAACCAAAAAAAAATCTATCTTTATTTTGGAAAAATTCTAAAGAGCAAAAAAAATATCAATAAAAACTAGAAAGGGAAAGGGAACAAAACAGTGCAATTCACAGTAAAACTCTTTACCCAGCTGTGTTCTGACAAGACTTTCCCAACACAGGGTGCATTGTTAACTGGCACCGCACTGCGATTGGGTTTGCTTCAGGCAGTGCGCTACCAGCCGGTATTCTCACGGTTAGAATCTATCACAATGACAATGTTTTTGGTGAGGTCTACATTCATCATTCATTGACTGAGAAATGGCGCCTGCAGGCAAAAGTCACCGCACTTTACACAATGGGGGCGTATGTAAAACTCGAAACGCCGTGACCCCGGCAGGAATGAGAAGGAAGTAGGAGTGTCGTGGCAAACGCGATATCCAATTTGACGATGCTTCTGCAATCGTCAGCCTCCGACGCGAGTGAGAAATGCTGTAGGTTCGCCGGATCATTTCGTTCTTAGCAGAGACCTTCTCGCAGAGACTAACATAGCCTACGTAACACGCGGTGTCACGACTGATTATTTACTGAGAAAAGTCCTTGCTCTGACTCTGCCGCGGAGCCTTGCGGTTCGTTTATTCTTGACACACTCTCGCAGTGTTCAGCACCGCTCATTTATTGGCAGTATGAGCGGTACGAGCAGAGATATCCCCAAAAACCTTTCTGCAGGGTTGCAAGCAGGCAGAAAAGGGGGTTGGGGTGGGGGGGTGGGGGGGTTAGGTAATAGAATAAAGGCTTTACATCCCTCCTTTGAAAACCCTTTAATTAGCTCCCCGTCTCAATGGGGGTGGTCTCCGTTTCTCCTGCCGAAACAAAGTCCACTGGAGTGCCTGTGATGGATGGATTAATATTCTGGATGCAGGGGGACCACCGCTCAGAGAGAATAGCTTATATGATCTGCATTCATAGGCAAATGGGGGGGGGGGAAAGGTGCTCCTGCACACTGCTCCAAAAATATAATGAAAATATAATAACAACAATAAAAGCTGATGACCCGTGTAGAAACCAAAAAAAGGCAATAAATCAATAGTGTCATAATTTGCAATAACGCGATAAGTTTTCAATAATGTTATAAGCGAACCATTTTTTGAACCTAAAGCGTCGTCCTTTTTAACCGATAACAAAATCAAATTTTCTGACTTTTTATCGGCTGCCACCAATGATTAAATGCAGTCAAATACATTCATAAGCATACAGGTCTGGCTTGATTCCCTGTGTCTAAATTAGAAAGGGTTTCATTTAGGTTTTTAACAACATGTAAAGTGTCCTTGTGTGAAAGATAGGATGGAGAGCTCAAGTGTGGTGGTGTTGGCTCGGTGGATAAAGGGATCACGTCACTCAGAGATTTTAACATGGTCAAAGCCGACCAGGAGACCATTACCAAATAACAGCTTAAGCCCATATTAACTACAGGTAAAGATGCTGTCTCTTACCTTGGTGCAAAAAACTTTTAATATGTCAAAACATGATATTAACGACACTATACAGTTGTATTACATTTATTCTATATCACTGCGTTTAGTGGAGAGGAGAGACTGTACTTCATGAATGTGGAAACTCAATGTACAAAAAGCTTGAAAATGTTAAGCACAGATGCATTAAGAATAAAAATATTGTTTCATTAAAAATGTAAAGACAAAAATGAAATAAATGACAAGTGGTAAAAACAACAAAGGCAACTTGGGAAAGAACAAATATAAATAAAAAAACATGTTCAGTAGAACCTGAGCAAGAAAAAAAAAACAAAGACGCTTTGCATACTAAATTTTTTAACAAACTTTGTCTAATAGAACATCAAAGCAATTTACAAAACCGCAAATTAAAAAAGAAAGCAAAATTCTTGAGACTGTGGAGTCCTAACCTCGTTCCCAGTTTTATCTCCGTCTCACGAGGAGATAAAGCCTGGAAAAGAACTACTGCCGAAAGTGTCTATAGCAGGGGTAGGCAACCCTGGTCCTGGAGAGCCGCAGGGTCTGCTGGTTTTTGTTGTTACTTGCCATTTAATTGATCAATTAAAGCAGTTGATTACACAGTTAACTCACCTCACCTGGTTTCTTTGGTCAAAGTAGTTGCTGTATTTAAGGTGAAAACAAAAACCAGCATACCCTGCGGCTCTCCAGGACCAGGGTTGCCTACCCCTGGTCTATAGGGTAGGATTTCCGGTGTATGTACTTCAACTTATGTATTACAACTTCATGGTAGAGAATGAGAGAGGTGGGAGGAAATATCGAACCAAAAAGTAAAAAAATATGAGATAAAAATTTTAAGTTTAAACTAGCTGACATTTTGATACATGCTCACCCACCGCCCATTTATAAAGACACAGTCTGAAACTATGCAGTAATACACACACACAATGTATAAATACACTTTCGGTCGCGGTCCATTTTGCAAAGGCGCTCTTTGATACACCGATAATCTGTTTCGCGCGGACCGTAAATATGGCAACGGATATGAATAATGCGACGGACATTTCTGTACCGTCAACTACTTCCCTGCCATTGTACCGTCTACCGTCCTGTCGTCTACCGCCCACCGTGTGAACGCCGCATGAGTCCTTACACATATGCATGGGATATATGCATGACTGCTTTTGAGAATCCCATTGGGATGCTGTGTGTGCATAATGTTGTCTGGTATCTAGCCATCTAAATCATTATTTGTAGTCACTTTATTAACAAGTGCTTAATTGCGTGTGTAATTGCAACGGTTTTGGTGAAACGGTGCAAATCACCAGTGCAAAAGACAGTGGAAATCTTCAGAGAAATAATGAGGTTGGAGGAGAGACAATAGAAATTTTGCAGTCACATTCAGATCGACGTGTTATTTTCTGGGTCAAAGTGAGGTATTATCAGTCATAAAAATGATCATTTAATCATCCATGATCATTTGGTCTGGACTTTTAGTAATTTCTAGTGATTTGGGATTTATTTTGACTGAAACTAAGGGAAAGTAAGACTGAGCTGATTACATCAGGCATCAGACAGAATGAAAGGATGGAACAAAAGATAAATACCTCGCTAATGGCTATTAGATTGACAAGAGTTTGTGTTCATAGTATAAAACCAGACTCCTTTTT